>CM036765.1:13706540-14439040 GCA_020796225.1 Arion vulgaris
TGACATCTATGCCAAAGGATTTCATTGAGTTCTTGAGTGCATCTTTGAATCGTTTTTTCTGACCACACTGTGAGCATTTACCGCTATGCAGCTCACCATAAAAGAGTTGTTTGGGTATTGTGCAATCCTGCATTGATTTATCATAGACGAGACAATTAGAGCTGAAAAAAATGACATTATTTAATCAGGAATATATTCAAATGTCACAACTTCCTTGAAATACATCAGCTATTCTTCTATCATATGACTTGTTTTTGTGTGTGTATTATTTTAGGCAACAAATACAAGTTTTGAGATTTACTTTATTTAACCAGACATCAATGAATGTGGACTTGGCATTGATGCCTGTGGAACAGGAGAAAGATGTGAAAATGCAGTTGGTTCATATGTATGTAGACGAGAACGTCACTGTGGAACTGGCTACACACTGGATGAGAGCTCTCAGAGTTGTATTGGTATGTTTATAATAATAGTTATTAATTCAGACAATTTGAAATCTTGTAATAGTTTAACATTACAAACAGTCAAAATATGGTCACATTGTATTTACTATGAACTTTTGTATTTTAAATAACTGTGTTTTAATATGAAACCATTTTGCTTTTTCCGTAGCACAAAGACAAGGGTTTAGATGTGTTTTACATGTTTCAAATTCTTCCATAATTTTAAATAACACAACTCAATTTATATTTTATTCCAACCCTCATGTATTAAGTTCACTGTACTGTGATCTCATTGAGTAAGTTGACTGAACTGTGACCTCATGGAGTAAGATGACTGGGCTGTGACCTTATGGATTAGATTGACTGAAGTTTGCTCTGTTTATCTCTAATACATATTTTCTTCATACTGTTCATCTCTAATACATGTTCTCTTCACAATGTTCATATCTAATACATGTTCTCTTCACAATGTTCATATCTAATACATGTTCTCTTCACAATGTTCATCTCTAATACATGTTCTCTTCACAATGTTCATCTCTAATACATATTTTCTTCATACTTTTCATCTCTAATACATGTTATCTTCATATTACTCATCTTCAATGCTTTATTTTCAGATAATGATGAGTGTACACTAGGCACCCACAATTGTAATGGTGGTTATCGGTGTCAGAACGTACAAGGATCTTTCAGGTCAAACTGTTGATAATTTCTTATTTCTAATCATCATTCATTATTTCTATTTTTCTTATTTCTAATCATCATCACCATCAGGTGATGTCTCCACATCGAAGGTTGGCTGCAATGAATCTCCAGCATCCTCTGTCTTTCGCCTTGGTGTTGCAAGTCTTATTCCGTCATCTCTCCATTCTTCAGTCTGATCCTGAGACACGTTCAATCTTCCAACACTATCCTTTGGTGGCGTACAGACGGGACAGAAGTCTTAAGGATATGTTGGTTCACAGTCGCCTCAAGCCTAACATCCAGAGTCATTTTGGCACCATCCAGTGTGGCCGGCGGCGCTGCAACACTTGTGCTTATGTAATACAGACCCGCACGGTGTCTTTTCCAAAAGCCACGTTCGTTGTTGAAGACAGTTTCACGTGCGAGTCCCGTAATATTATCTATGCCATTATCTGCAAGCGGTGCAACAAGGCCTATATTGGGGAAACCGGCAGGAGACTCAGTGACCGATTCGCCCAACACTTGCGCGATATACGCCAATGCTCTGTGACCCCTGTAGCTACCCATTTCAATGATACTGGCCATTCAGGAGCTTGCGATGTCCAGGTCACAGCCATCCGATCATGTTCCTCTGATGATCGTAGTCGATTTGCTCTGGAGAATCGGTTGATTTCTTTGTATGGTACCTTGCGACCACGCGGCTCAACGTATTACATTCTTATGCTTCTTAGTACTTTTTCTTCCCATGCTTTGTAATCTCTATGGGTATATGTTGCATGTATTACATTCTTATGCTTCTTAGTACTTTCTCTTCCCATGCTTTATAATCTATATGGGTATATGTTGCATGTATTCAAGTTATATATTTACTAGATGTTTCATTGTTTCTTTTCCGTTCTATTTCTAGTTTTTATGTGTGTTTTTTGTGTTACATTTATTT
This sequence comes from Arion vulgaris, assembly GCA_020796225.1. Classification (NCBI taxonomy): domain Eukaryota; kingdom Metazoa; phylum Mollusca; class Gastropoda; order Stylommatophora; family Arionidae; genus Arion; species Arion vulgaris. The sequence goes on from CM036765.1 coordinate 13,708,611, forward strand.
CGTTATTCGTTTTTATTCCAGATTTTCCTTAGATAGTTGGTATTTGGTCGTCCATTTGTGTTTCATTTTAATTTGTCACTCCTGTTTGTTCGTTTGCTTGATAAAGGCCTTGTTGGTCGAAACGTTGCTGTTTATCGTCACTGTTTATGTATTTTGTAAAACTATAGTACTTTGTTTGTACATGTTTCACTCTGCCAGACTGTAACCTGTCCATTTCTTAGAGTTTCCTCCCACTTATCTCTCAGTCTTCCTCTTGCTCTTCGCCATTCAACTTTCCCCTCTAGTAAAGATTTTATCATGGTGTCATGTCTTTTATGTGCCCAAAATACTTTATTTGTCTGAATTTTATTTCTCTTAATAATTGTTTCTTCATGTCTAGTTTTCCTAAAACTTGTTTATGTATCTGTTTTTCTGTCCATGAAACTCTGCTTATTCTTCTATATATATATTTCTAATCATCTACCAATATTTCTATCTTTGTTACATTGGAATACAGATTTTAGCAATTGTTGGTCAATACTTGACATGTATTTAGCAATTGTTAGTCAATGTTTTAAATGTTGCTCCAGTGTTAGTATATTCTCCAAGATATCGTTGACCTACTCTAATCTTCATTTGTGAGTGCCAGACAAGACTATATCATTGATATGTGAGATATACATGGGAAGAAACTTACATCCTTTGTCTTCATCTGTTTATCAGAATGGTTTTTAATATTTGTTTTTGTCTAGTTTTAGTACATATAAAACATTTACATTTATTCAATCAATGTAAAAAAAAACCAGCAACCTGGGAAATGATAGTACCATTCAACAATACAGACCTACAGCCCAACTTCACAGTGATAACAACAATTCCAGATATAGACAAAAAGTGTGAAGAAGCATGTCCCATCTTGAGAGCAAAGACACTAGATCCCATTGACACCTCATACCCATGATCCGAGTGGACCCATATATACACAGATGGATCATCAGACATGACAGCAAGGAAAGGAGGGGCTGAAACCATCATCATACTCCAAGACGGCACCACACTAAAAAATTCAAATGCCACTGGAGAACTCTTAACAAATTTTATAACCAAACAACAGGCAATTGTTGATGTCTCAAAATACTGCAGCAAAAACATCCAAAACAACAAACCTGTCTTGCTTTGACTGCATGTCAGTCCTGCAGGCCACACAAAGGGAACCACAAGATAATATGGACAGAAAGCTGATGCTACAGTTAAACAAGCTCTCAGAACACAACCAAATTATTCTCCAGTGGATACCTGCCCACTGTGTCGTACCAGGAAATGAGAGAGCAAACAAGGCTGGCTAAGGATGGAACAAAACGTATACAACATAAACACCCAGTGTCACTACCAGAAATCAAGACACATATCAAGCAAAAGTGCAAAGAATTATGGAGGCAACAAACCCATAGCAAACACCCACAAGATCCCATCAGCAGACTAAATAGAAAACAACACATAACAATCTTTCGCCTAAGAACAGGTCACTGCCGGCTCAACCATTACATGCACAGAATAAAGCCTGCTCAGACTGCACAATGTGAATGCCAGACAGAAACACAGACTCCAGAGCACATCCTGCAGTCATGTCCATCATACATACACCACCAAAACAAAACATGGCCTCATGAACAAAGCTTACAGAGCAAGCTATGGGGAACTCTCGAAGAACTCCAACTTACATGCAGCTTCATAGAGGTAACCCATCTCATGGTTTAGACGAGCATACAAAACCGAATGCGAAGAAGATTCAATCTATGTTGCCATTTTCTCCTCCTCTTTTGTGTAGTTTCTGTGATGAACTGAATAGTTGTAATTTAATGTTCTGAATAATGTTTTGTCTTTCCTATAATCTCAACAGTTGTGTAGTAGTATTTCAGAAAGAATTATTTTTTCCTATAATCTCAACAGTTGTGTAGTAGTATTTCAGAAAGAATTATTTTTTCCCATAATCTCAACAGTTGTGTAGTAGTATTTCAGAAAGAATTATTTTTCCATAATCTCAACAGTTGTAGTAGTTTCAGAAAGAATTATTTTCCTATAATCTCAACAGTTGTGTAGTAGTATTTAAGAATTATTTTTCCAATCTCAACAGTTGTGTAGTAGTATTTCAGAAAGAATTATTTTCTTTCCATAATCTCGACAGTTGTGTAGTAGTATTACAGAAATAATAATTTTTTTCCGATCTAGAATATATTAATATTGTTATAATTATGCTTTCAGATGTGTTCAAAGGACATGTCCAGAAGGATACCGTTTTGTGACAGCAAAAGGTGAATGTGTTCTTGTACAGTGTCCTGTTGGGCTCAAGTCAAATGAAGCTGGAAACTGTGTTGGTATGTTTTACATTGATCATGAGAATGACAGTCTCCTATAGCAGATGTTTTACATTCATCATGGGAGTCACAATCACCGATACCAGATTTATTTCATTCAAATAGATTTTATTTCTGATTAATTCCATGCACGAGAGAAATCAGATCACAGAGAGCAATATGTCTGCTTATGGATACTAACAAGCAACTAACAAACAATTTACCTATCATAAGATACACAAACTGCTATCTGTTATACTGTTAGAGGAAATGTCTGTATATCAATAGTTTATCATAATAAATTTACCAGCATGTTTTTTTACTTTATTGAAAATATTCAGTAATGCATCCATAGACGACCACAACATGCTATTGTCACTGATGATAAATATTTACACTGAACTAACAATATCTAAACACAATACAGTTCACACAGAGATTTGTGATACCACAGGCATTAGTACACTCGCTTCTTAGTGCATGCATGGTCCAGGTTCATTTCCACAGTTGGAAGTGGAATTTTTTTATACCAACTAGATCAGCCCAATGTCACATAAAAAGTAAGTAAAGGAACCCTTTCATACCTCATGGTATATAGGTCAATACAGTGTTAGGCCTGTATTTATTATGACTCGGCACACGATGGGTGATGTGGTCAGCATCAGCCGGTCGCTTACTTTCCCAGAGCATGTCTGGTACCCAGTTGAGGCTGGGTCGACCTGAGAGCCGCCGGTCTGGAAAATGTTACACGCATTGCGGGAGCTGAACCCAGACCACCAGCCTTGAGAAGCGAGTTCACTAACAACTATGCTACAGTGGCTCTCACCCCAGTGTCACATGGGTACCAGAAAAGCAGCTGGGAAGTAAAGGTGACCAGTGTGATGTTGACCACTTCACTCATCCTGTGCCGATGGTCAATAAAAAAGATAAGCTTAACATCATATTCTCCAATATACCTCATGGTATGAAAAAGGGTATTTTATACAGTTCACAAAAAGGACCATGTTCAAGACAGAAATATTATAACATTTTCATATCAAGCTGTTTTGTGTCTAACTATTCAGGTGAAAACTTATAGAGCATATAACTTATAGAGCATATAATTTATAGTGCATATAACTTATAGAAGAATAGGTTGGAAAGCTGCTGACCAGGCAAAATTAATTAGAAAAAGATTAAAAATAAAATTTTTATAAAACATTTTTACCATCTTCAAAATTACGCCAGGGACCCTTGTGGTACTACGGAGTTCATGGACTGCAGCTGAAATCTTCCTATGTAAAAAAGAGATCAGAGCACATGGTTACTCATCAAAATGCAATGATGATGATCCAATCAATCAATCAATCAATAACTTATAGAACATATAGTTTATCAACAAATGACAGGTGAATATATTAGATGATCTTGTGTGATATCTTCTGGACTCTACAATGGTTGTTCACAAATTGTGTGTAATATTGTAATATCTAATAGAATTTGTGTCAAGATATAAAATGTGTATGCCAGTGTGGCACACAGTAGTTGTAATGAAATAAATATAATATAATATAATATATAAAATCAGTTTATTTACTTGATGTTTTGTTGATTGCTTGTTAATAAATGTCTGTGATCTCATCTTATTATCTAGATATCGATGAATGTGAAGAATATGGACTGGCAGTTTGCAATCGTCATCAGAAATGTGTTAATACAAGAGGATCTTACTACTGTCGTAATTTTGTAAACTGTCCACCTGGATATGAACCAACTGAGAATAATGGTTGCCATGGTTAGTGAGCATTTATATGTTATTTATAATTTTGTGTTTGAAGAATGGAAGTTCAATATTTTTTATTGCTTATTGAAGTTCTGTATTTGTATTTTGGTTGCAGTTTCTACATAAAATGCTGACAGACATCAGGAAAAAAGTTGGTACAATATCATTATTGATCTTCATCACGAAACAACAAATTAAATGGTTCGATACCAACAGACAGTGCGTCTTAAAGAGCAATGCTACTCCGATAAGTGGATACAAAGCAATAGGCAGTCCATACAAAAGGTGGACCTCAAAAATAACAGAGACAACAAAAAATACTATTTATGAAGCGCATACAAAAGCCTGTTCTAGAAATCTCTTCCTATCGTGACGCTGTGAGGTCAAAGATTATTAGAGAAAAGAAGAAGAAAAAAGAATTGTTGTATATCTAGCTTTATATATTTACCTTTCAACTTCATAACTTAGACATCTTTTTTCTGCACCCCATCAGCAGGATGACTTCATTATCATCATCAACCTTTATCATCATCATAAAACTTCATCATCATAAATCTTCATAATCATCATCATCATAATCTTCATAATTATCATCAATCTTCATCATCATCATCGTAAATATTTATCATCATAAATCTGTATCATCATCATAAATATGTATCATCATCATAAATCTTTATCATCATCATGTCATCATCAGTCTTCATCATCATTATCAATCTTCCTCATCATAAATCTTTATCATCATCATCATCATCATCATCATAAATCGTTATCATCATCATCAATCATCATCATAAATCGTTATCATCATCATCAATTTTTATCATCATCATCATATCATCATCAATCTCCATCATCATCATCAATCTTCATAGTCATTATCATCATCATCATCATCAATCTTCTTCATCATCATCATCATCATTATTAATCTTCATAAATAACTCTTGAAGTGAAATAAAAAAAATACTGAATTGTTCACATTAGACAATCACAAGATCTTGAGTAGTGAACCAAATGTGATCAAATATATCTTAAACATTTTTATATAATCAATAATTTCACCAGACATTGATGAGTGTTACAGAGGAACTCACAAATGTGGTATAGAGCAACAGTGTATCAACAGACAAGGAACTTATTTCTGTCAGTGCCCTAGAGGCATGAGACATGACACGTCAGGCAGATGTATGGGTATGTTTTCTATGTTGTGTGTCTAACACACTTATTATTGTTCCACAAATGCTTGCAAGGAGAATAAAGAATAGTAACACTGTCACCTACAAGACATGTCATAAGAGGCAACTGAGGTAGTGGCTTAGGGAAGCTACCCTAGTAAATAAAAGGCGTTGCAGAAATCGGATGTGCTGGTCTACTTGCAGGCGCATAACTGGCACAACGCACAATTGCTCTCATGATCAGATCACAAAGAGTGGTTTAAAATATGGCCGATATGAAGCGCTTGAAGAAGAAATTACACAAATGCATCTAACTTTGAATAAAAACTTCACATCACATTAGACTTGTACTTGGTCATCTTTGTCTTCATCTGGAAATTGAGTAAATATTTGATGTTAGTTAGCTTGCAATACAGATTCCAGTGAACGAACAGGTTAAAAAAGACACTGGCGCTGGATAGGACACACTTTGCGAAAACCGGAGGGGAATATAACAAGAAGGGTCCTTGTCTGGAACCCGCAGGGACAGCAAAGAAGGAAGGCCGAGAAATACATGGAGATGAGATCTGGAGGCGGCGATCAACAATATAAAGAAGAGCTGGAGGGAGCTACAGGAGATAGCTAGAGATAGGAAGACTTGGCATGAGTTGGTTGAGGGCCTATGCCCCAACCCGGTAAAAGGCAAAGAGAGAGAGAGAGAGCTTGCAATAATTGACAATAATATTTTCATTTTCGGATAACTTTGTAATGTATTTTAGCGGACATGAGAATGTCCAATGTTCCATGATGTTGATCGTATAACAACAAAACAAGATATAATATAATACATGTTAGCACTGCACTACACATCAGAGTAATGAAAATGTTGAAAAAGCATAAAGAAAGATATTATACTGATAACTATTTATTTTCCTCAGATGTGGATGAATGTTCCTATGGTGCTACCATCTGTCCTTCTAACTCCAAATGTGTGAACACTGTTGGTTCCTACAAATGTGACTGTATTGACGGACTTGTATCGGATGAAAATGATGGCTGTACAGGTTGTGTAATAAGAGTATTGTAACAAATTTATATTTGTTTCAAGTGCCAAGTTGATGTACAAACATGAACACAATGAATATTTGAACAAACAATATTCTATTTAGTAATATTTCTTATGAATCAGACTTGATTTGCTGATATTTATAGTTTATTCCTAAATGATATCAAGACAAGTAGTAGCATGTACCTTATGGAACATTGCTTTCATCACAGCCCGGCTGAAAATCTCTCTGTCTCTTGCAAGTTCTCCCCCTCTACCAGCGTTATGTTCAAGGTTTTTTTGACGTCCTGCTGCCACCTTCTTCTTGGTTGTTCCCTGCCTCATGCTTCAGGAACCATTACTATTCTCTCCAAACCACTGTGACATTTAACGTAGCCAAAATACTTCATCTTCCGGGACATGATGTTATTTATGAGCCAATGCTCCTTGATATGCAAGTCTTGTAGGATGTCTTTGTTTTTTCCCTCCTCTACCCAGGATGTTATAAGAACATTTATGTAACTCTAAATGATATAAATAAGAGAAACTAGACATCTTGTTTGTCTGTTGTCAATATTTTACTGATTTGAGTCATATTTTCTTATTCTCCTGCTTACAGATGTCAATGAATGTGAGACAGAAGGTGTTTGTCAGCAAAGTTGTGTCAATGTGTTGGGAACTTTCTTCTGTTCCTGTAGCAGAGGTTACCAACTAAGGGATGACAAGAGGTCCTGTGAGGGTGAGAGAATCTTTTTCTCTTTTTAAAAATTAGGAATTTAACTTGAGCTAATGATGCTTGTGGTTCAATCTCTGATGTGGGCAGTTTAGAAGCAAATTTGTTCGGCGGATTTTGCAACGGTAAAGTAGACCTCACCGCTCAGAAAGCAATGGCAAACTACTTAACGTATAAGTGGTGCCTAGAAAATCAACAACTTGTTTACTGTAGTTGATGTTGACATCCTGTCAAGGATATGCCACAATGTTCATTTCAATGATGCTAACCAGAAACAACTACTTGCAGAAAATGGATGCACCAGGCCGTAAGGCGCATAACATGGTGCAATGACCCTCACAATGAGGAATGGGATAACGGATTCTACGGTTGCCAATCTGCTTCGGAGATTTAGTCATGCAGTAAGAATGTCAGACTTACCATCACAGGGTGGCCAAAACTTACTGCGAGAAGAGGTCGGCACAAACGGGGAAGCAGAATTCGTAGCAATTATATCCTACAGAACTGCGCCCAGTATGCAGACTTGAGAAGAAAGAGGTGAACCACACTAGCGTCCAAGACAAACTATGGCGTAGCTGATAATCTGAGGCAGATGCCTGCCTTTATTAGAGAATCTGAAATCCCAATCTAGTGAGAATGCAGAAGAAGAAGAATTTCAATGATGCTTGTTAATATGTTTGATACTAATTGAAGACACTTTCCCTACATATGCTATATTTATATTTTACAAGCCATTAGTGACTTTAATACTTGATAATGCCAAGTTAACATTAAATACACTTACAGTAGCAATTGTTTCATTGAATATCTTTATAGATATTGATGAGTGTACCCAGTTTGGAAATCGTATTGGTCGTAGTGGTGTATGTGGAGGAAAGTGCATTAATTTGCCTGGCTCATACAGATGTGAATGCCCTGATGGATGGAGGCTGAAGCCAGATGGCAGGTCATGTGAAGGTAATGTCAATCTTTAAATTCCTGCATAGTTTTCTCACATTCACTTTATGCTTATATACCATCTTTGTTTATGCGACTTTTATCATAAAGGCAAAAGTTTCAAATTTTATATTGAAGTCTTGTCTAGAAATAGAGAACAAACATTCAAGTTGTTATTCCCAAACAACATGGCAATACAACCACATCAAGTTGTTATTCACTAACAACATGACGATATAACCACATCAAGTTGTTATTCACTAACAACATGGCAATACAACCACATCAAGTTGTTATTCACTAACAACATGGCAATACAACCACATCAAGTTGTTATTCACTAACAACATGGTGATACAGCCATAGTCTAGTTGCATTCTAGTTGACTTCTATTTTACTTGTAATTTAGATCTTCAAGTAATAATCATGGATCAGGGACCCTATAGTCCAATCCAGATCCATTGTTATATGGGGCAGATATACCAACTCATCTTTGTCGCTACATCAATGGCAGCCATTTAATCTGCTCGATCATCCCAAGGGGGTTGAACTATATTTTTATTGGTATCAACATTTTTATCTGACAACTAGCACAGTTTTCCAGTAACTTGTACATAAAAGAACAAACTTTCTACAGTTATTATTCGTTTGTTATACAAGTTTTAATCTCAGTAAGTTGATATGTATGAACATAAGCAGAATTTCTGAGGTCCATTAAATGCAATTCTTAGATATCAATGAGTGCAAAGAACATACTGCCTACTGTACTCACTCTGAAAGTATATGTATCAACACAAGAGGCAGTTACAAGTGTCCTATTGTAAGATGCCCAGAAGGATTTGTAAAGACAAATGCAACTGGTCAGCAAAACAGGTGAGCATTTTACCAGAAATAAGAAAAAAATCTTAACTTCTTTTACTGCTGTGGCTTTCTGTTCTCTTTAGATGTTCATTTATTTTAAATTGATTGCCTTCATACATATCCAATGTTTTAATCCAATGTGTGGTAAGAAAAGAACAGTACGACAGGTATACGAGTAGGCTCATAAATCAAAATTGAACTGGTAGGTCAGTCACTGGACGCTGTTGGAGATATTGCGAAGAAGATTGGAGCACCTATGAACATGTCTGGAGTGCAATGAAGATATTCCAAAGTGAAACTGAAACTGATATCCAATGTTTACATGTTACAGTATATTCAATTCTATTAATTTGTTAATGTGTGTTCTCTCTGTGTTAGATCCTCATTGTTAGAATAAATCATTCATTCACTAATGTTGATGTGTGTTCTCTCTGTGTTAGATCCTGCTCTAGGTAGAAGAAATCATTTATTCACTAATGTTGATGTGTGTTTTTCTGTGTCAGATCCTGTGCTAGGTAGAAGAAATCATTCATTCACTAATGTTGATGTGTGTTCTTTCTGTGTTTGGTAGAAGAAATCATTCATTCACTAATGTTGATGTGTGTTTTCTCTGTGTTAGATCCTGTGCTAGGTAGAAGAAATCATTCATTCACTAATGTTGATTTTGTACAAATAATTTCATTATGTGGATATAGGAATTATGTATACTAATTTGCTATTGATTTCCAATGCACCAGGAGTGCATTTTTAGTTTAAAATCTATTTATCATCTGTGCTCAATAATTATACATATATATATATATATATATATATATATATATATATATATATATATATATATATATATATATATATATATATATATATATATTCAGTTCACCAGGTCACAGCCATCCGATCATGTTCCTCCGATGATCGCAGTCGATTCGCCTGGAGAACCGTTTATTTCATTCTATGGCACCTTTCGACCTCTTGGACTCAACGCATTACATTCCTATGCTTCTTAGTACTGTCTTATCTCGTGCCTTGTTATCTATATGTGTGTTTGCTCCATATATGTGTCATTTATCCACTATATTGTTTATTGTTCCTCTCCTTTTCCACTCTCGGTTTTTGTGTTGCACTCATTTCGTTGTTCGTTTTTATTCCCAGATTTTCATCAGATAGGTTTATGTTTCCACATGTAATCGTCCATTTGTAGTGTTCTCGAAATTCGTCATTCTTGTTGTATTGTTTGCTTGATAAAGGCCTTTGGTCGAAACGTTGCTGTTTATCGTCACTGTTTATGTATTTTGTAAAACTGTAGTACTTTGTTTTTACGTGTTTACCTATATATATCAGCAGACTTGTAGCTCCATAATTGAATGAAAATAATGTCTGCATGTTTCTCTTGATGTTATATATTCTCTCTATGAATCAGCATTTGTTTTGTACACATTTGTTTGACAATTCTAATAGTTTGATATTTATTTGAATAACATTTGTACAATAAATTGTCAATATTCTTACTTCTATGTACATTTAATGAAACTGTTGTCATTGCATATCATGCATTGGTAGAGTTCTACTTAGAAAGCATGTGTCTATCACATCATGTCCTCTTTCTATGGCATTTGTTTCTATGGTATTTGTTTCTATGGTATTTGTTTCTATGGAAATATATTGTTACACAATGAAGCTACTATACACAACCATCTCTAGTCAGTCATGACTGCATAATCAGGGAATACAACTAGACAACTTCAACCAATCACTGACAGAAGTAATACAACTGCAAACAATCTATGGCTAATTAAGCAGTAGAATACAAGCAGACCATCTGTAAAATGTGATGCTTGAGGAAAGCGTAAATAAAACAAGAAGAGACTATATAAGAAATGAGGAAATTAGAAGAACAGTTGGAACAACTGCTATTAGATTCATTGAAAAACAGAGACTCAAATGGTTTGGCCACTTGGTGAGGACGAACCCAAATACACCAGTTGCAAGAGAGTACAGCTGAAAATGAAATCATCAAGAGGAAGGGGCAGACCAAGAAAAAGATGGATTGATGGAGTTACAGACATCTTAAAACTTTACAATACCAAGCATATTGAGTGATCGAGAGGGCACTATCTCGGAAACCGTTCATCAGTTAAACTTGCAACTCCTAATAGCAAAAAAAGCAGAGAAGGACAAAAGAAAAAAAAGATACAGACAGTAAAAAAAAAATTACATTTTTCCTTCCAGTTGTTCATAACCTTCATTAACTGCTGTTAAAAAATTGAATACAGTATTGTAAAATGATATCCAATTTTTAATTTTCCTTGTGGATATTTGGATGACTCATGCATGGGCTCATTGTGATGCATTATTCTTCTAACGATATTTCATTTTTTTTAAAGTGACCTCATTTAATACTTTTAAAGACACCAAAAATATAAACATTGTGTTGAAATGTGGCCCTCAGTCTTCTGCTGTATCATAAGTCTAGGTTTACTTAATGCATCAGCCGTAAGTCTTTCATGAAATAAACCAAACATACTCAGAAAGAAAACCATACACGAACATATGCGATGACACCACATCACACAGAAAGGAAAGTTAAAATCAGATGGATATGTTGACGCAAAGCTTAATTATACTATTAATATAAGTATCAAATATTTCTCTTATTGTCCACCGGAAAGTTCTCAAACATTTTCAAAGTTGAAATATAATGCATTAAGAACAACTACAACAGACATTGTGAAAAATAAAGACAATGATAGAAACAAGATAGTGTTCCTTGAATATTTTCTTATCATTTATTATGGATTAACGGACCATACATCTGTATGTTGCTGGGGCTGGCAAGGGGAGCAACAAATAGTAACACTGCGACCTACAAGAAATGTCAAAATAGACGACTGACGTAGGGACCTAGGGAAGCTACCCTAGTAAATAATAGTGTCACAGAAATTGGATGTGCCGCCTACTTGTAGGCGATAAAGGCACAACGTACAATCGCTCTTTGGCTCAGATTACATACAAATTAAAAAAATTGGTTTAACAAGTTGTCGTAATGAATCATTTGAAGAAGAAGAAGAATGGAGCACAAAAACAATGAGCTAGATATACAGTCTGTATGAGGTACTGATGGAAGCCAACAACAGATTCAATAGCATGAAATTACAGTGATACCTGCCTATTGCACAATACAATGAAGATAAAAAAAAGATAGATAAGACTTGAGAAAGATTGAAGAAAGAAGCTCAAAGTTAGAATAAAGCAGCATATGAAGAGATAAAAGCATTATTCAGAAATATTATTGTACTCCTCTCACACTGTTAATCGTTACATAATGCTACAAATCATCTATCAATAACTATAGAAAATTACCTATTCAAAGTCAATACATTGAAATCATCTTTCAGTGAATGTAAGAAACAAATTCAAAGTCAATACATTGAAATCATCTTTCAGTGAATGTAAGAAACAAATTCAAAATCAATACATTGAAATCATCTTTCAGTAAATGTAAGAAACAAATTCAAAATCAATACATTGAAATCATCTTTCAATGAATGTAAGAAACAAATTCAAAGTCAATATATTGAATCATCTTTCAGTAAATGTAAGAAATAAATTCAAAGTCAATACATTGAAATCATCTTTCAGTAAATGTAAGAAACAAATTCAAAATCAATACATTGAAATCATCTTTCAGTAAATGTAAGAAATAAATTCAGTCAATACATTAAAATCATCTTTCAGTAAATGTAAGAAACAAATTCAAAATCAATACATTGAAATCATCTTTCAGTAAATGTAAGAAACAAATTCAAAGTCAATATATTGAATCATCTTTCAGTAAATATAAGAAACAAATTCAAAATCAATACATTGAAATCATCTTTCAGTAAATGTAAGAAACAAATTCAAAACATTGAAATCATCTTTCAGTAAATGTAAGAAATAAATTCAGTCAATACATTAAAATCATCTTTCAGTAAATGTAAGAAACAAATTCAAAGTCAATACATTAAAATCATCTTTCAGTAAATGTAAGAAACAAATTCAAAGTCAATACATTGAAATCATCTTTCAGTAAATATAAGAAACAAATTCAAAGTCAATACATTGAAATCATCTTTCAGTAAATATAAGAAACAAATTCAAAGTCAATACATTAAAATCATCTTTCAGTGAATGTAAGAAACAAATTCAAAGTCAATACATTGAAATCATCTTTCAGTAAATATAAGAAACAATTCAAGTCAATACATTGAAATCATCTTTCAGTAAATATAAGAAACAAATTCAAAGTCAATACATTGAAATCATCTTTCAGTAAATAGAAGGCAACTATTCTCCCATATTTTTCATGAAAGTCTGCTGTCACTGAAAGTCATTTTGTATGTCTTTATTGCAGTATAGAACTGTTTATGTTTCTAACATCTTGTTGACTTTTTTTAGCACAATTTGTTTTCTAACCCATTTTTAATCAAATATTTATATTTTTTTATTTCAACATAACTATAAACAGTATACGATGCAAGCGTGTGTCCACTGACTGTCAGGAATGCCGCCGTGGTATCATTTCCAGGACATATAATTTTCTGTCCTTTGCTACAAATGTGATTGTACCAGCTCCATTGTTTTCTATGACTGGGAGCAGGCTGATTGACAAGTTCTATACCTGGGATCTTGACCTAATTTCTGCTAGAGTTCTCAAAACTGGAATTCTACCCGCTGTAGTACAGGATTTCTCTTTAGAGAAAAGCCGTGACTTTGCAAGAGTGACTTTGATCAAACGTATTGATGGCCCCCAAGATGTGGTACTCAAGTTGTCAATGAATGTCACTAGCTATTATAAAGGCTTTGAAGGTATTGCCGAGTCCAGAATTTATCTTTATATTACTGAAGAGGACAACAACTAAATACAATTAATATTGTTGAAATAGAAACTTGCAATTGTAGTTGGATCAGTTACTATACAAATAATGTGTATCTACAGTTTTGTGTGTACATGTACGTTTCTATGAATTATATTGCAGTTTAACATTTGTTTTTCAACATACACAATTTGTGAATTAGTGGTAACTGTGACTTTATCAACTATATTTGAAAACTGTATCTTTGTTTCCTTTGTCACGGACTAACAAAGCGCTCAGTGTCTTGCTTGTCTTGTGGCATATCATACTAGAATAACATAATTTGTTTACCTTGGCTACCGACCAACAAAGGGTTCAGTCGCCAACATCCAATGTAGCATTCTGTAGACTAATAACAAACATCACCTTCCTTTGGTCAGTGGTCAGTCTTCACATTGTGCTTCCAGTCTGACTCCCACTGCATCTCTCTCTCTACTAATCTCTATCTCCACTAATCTCCATCTCCACTAATCTCCATCTCCACTAATCTCCATCTCCACTAATCTATATCTTCACTAATCTCCATCACTAATCTACATCTTCACTAATCTTCATCACTAATCTCCATCTCCACTAATCAACATCTCCACTAATCTCCATCTCCACTAATCTATATCTTCACTAATCTCCATCACTAATCTCCATCTTCACTAATCTCATCTCCCTAATCTTCATCTCCACTAATCTACATCTCCACTAATCTACATCTCCACTAATCTCCAGTTGATATTGTTCGCTTGTCTTTCTTTCACGTTTCCTCTGAGTCCATTGCATGGTAATTCTTATGATAGTTTCTGGATTGCTTCTAATTATGTGTTCTATCTTGTTGATTCTAGTGTTCTATCTTGACTAGTGTTCTATCTTGACTCTAGTGTTCTATCTTGACTCTAGTGTTCTATCTTGACTCTAGTGTTCTATCTTGACTCTAGTGTTCTATCTTGACTAGTGTTCTATCTTGACTCTAGTGTTCTATCTTGACTCTAGTGTTCTATCTTGACTCTGGTGTTCTATCTTGACTCTAGTGTTCTATCTTGACTCTGGTGTTCTATCTTGACTCTAGTGTTCTATCTTGACTAGTATACTATCTTGACTCTAGTGTTCTATCTTGACTTTAGTGTTCTATCTTGACTCTAGTGTTCTATCTTGACTCTAGTGTTCTATCTTGACTCTAGTGTTCTATCTTGACTTTAGTGTTCTATCTTGACTCTAGTGTTCTATCTTGACTAGTATACTATCTTGACTCTAGTGTTCTATCTTGACTTTAGTGTTCTATCTTGACTCTAGTGTTCTATCTTGACTCTAGTGTTCTATCTTGACTCTAGTGTTCTATCTTGCCTCTAGTGTTCTATCTTGACTCTAGTGTTCTATCTTGACTTTAGTGTTCTATCTTGACTCTATAGTGTTTTATCTTGCCTCTAGTGTTCTATCTTGATGCTAGTGTTATATCTTGACTTTAGTGTTCTATCTTGACTTTAGTGTTCTATCTTGACTTTAGTGTTCTATCTTGACTTTAGTGTTCTATCTTGACTTTAGTGTTCTAGACTCTAGTGTTCTATCTTGGCTCTAGTGCTATCTTGATGCTAGTGTTCTATCTTGATGCTAGTGTTCTATATTGACTCTAGTGTTCTATCTTGAGTCTAGTGTTCTATCTTGACTCTAGTGTTTGTCTTTTATCACTAAAAGAATGAACAATTCCAGAATTATTTTGGTAAATCTAAGACTCAGAGATTTTCATTGTATAAAGACAAAAAGCAAATGAAATATATGAGAACTGTTTTAGTTTCAGTACTTTTGTTATGCATCTGAGAACTGGAAATACAACAGAAAATGAAACCAAACTCCACAGTATACAGATTCTTCCACAACAGAACATCAGGAAAGAAGTTGAGAGGAAGACCACGAAAAAATATGGTTAGATGGCATAGCAGAATCTCGTCAAAGAGCAAAAATAACAATCCTCAGGCTATCATAACTCGCAAGACAAAAACAGAAAACCACAACACTTGGCAACAACCCGGTAGCAGTGTGATGACACTGGGCAACAACCCAGTAGCAGTGTGACGACACTGGGTAACAACCCGGTAGCAGTGTGATGACACTGGGAAACAACCTGGTAGCAGTGTGATGAGACTGGGCAACAACCCGGTAGCAGTGTGACGGCACTGGGTAACAACCCAGTAGCAGTGTGACGACACTGGGCAACAACCCGGTAGCAGTGTAACAACAACCCTGTAACAATGTGATGACAAAAGAAGAAAGAAGATACACTTTCCTTATTTCATATAATCCGCCTGAGAACAATTATCCCAATATTTTGACCAAATAAAATTAACAACAAAGAACTGCTCAACATGTTCTAACATAATGACATGTATCCTCTATATGAATGTTATTATTTCATAAAAACCTGCATGAGCACAAATCTAAAAATATTTATATCAAACAAAATCAGCATTCAAGAACTGATCCAGGTTT
Source organism: Arion vulgaris (assembly GCA_020796225.1). NCBI lineage: Eukaryota > Metazoa > Mollusca > Gastropoda > Stylommatophora > Arionidae > Arion > Arion vulgaris. The sequence goes on from CM036765.1 coordinate 13,724,811, forward strand.
TTTATGAGATAATAACAGTCATCTGAACATGTCCTTTTCTGCTATACTTCAGTATTCAGAGTATTACAGAAGTACTGAAAGTTTAGTTTAGTCGAGAGATCATCATAATTATTACTGCACATCAAACCAATTGTCCACAAGTGCTATAATCTCTTCCTCAATATGTCTCTCAGTGTATGGCAACTAATGACACCAGTTCTGTGTTGATTTACTATTCTTCTTTGGCTTCCATTATAGTATTTTTGTCCAGCTACACCACATTTGATTTGATATTCTTGTTGTCTGGTAAGGGTTGCAGACTCATCTTCATTCCTTTAATCTTTTTCACACTATCTTACCTTTAGGGCATTCAAAATATCAGTATGGTCCTCTATTGCTTGTACTGAAACCACACAGAGTTTTAACTTGAATCCAACAGATGTAGATGTGGAAAGGATAGATTGACCAGTGTAAAGATGTTATCCTGCTGTGTTTACAAGGTTTTACTCCATATGGCTCGGTCCCTCTCTGCAGAAATGGCACGCCACCTGCAGAGAGTATTGTCCAAAGCAGAAACTCCGTACCTCTGGCAACAATCCTAGGATCTGTGGAAAATGCACTTGTGAATAGAATGACATGGTCTGGAACCCATGACATTCAACTCACAAGGCAAGAACGTAACCGCTTAGCCACAGAGACCTCCAATAATCATCAATAAAGAAAACACGAATAGTCAAAATGGCATTGTGTAGAAACTGAAACAATCGTTCCAGTTTTATGGTAGCATACTATACCATCTGACTAATAAGACATAATGACAAAAAAGATAACTTCTATCTTCTTTATTTTTGCATGATTGCTATGTTCTGCACTTTGATAGCATTGAGATTTGAGGATAATTTACACAACTTATTTATTGAATGTTTAATTTGATCATTGAAAAATAACATGTATCATTAAAACATGAACAATCTAAGATTGTGCTGTTGACACAATTCTCATGGCTACAAATGAACAAGATCTACAAGATTTGATAGACATATTAGTGAGTAAAAAGGAAAAGAAAAGATTAAGCACAAATATAAAGAAAACAAAGGTTATCTCCAAGCAACAGGAGACACCAAAATGTAATATCAAATAAATAACACAACACTGAAACAAATCCATCGATTCAAGTATCTGAGAACATTCCTAACATCAGATGGAAGATGTACAACAGAGATAAGGAGTAGAATAGCTCAAGCGAAAGCAGCTTTTATGAAAATGTAAAATACATTATGTGTGAATTCACTACCAATGACACTGCAGAAACGCGAGTACTCCAGTGCTATATTGAGCCAATACTTATATATGACAGTGTATCATGAACAATGAACAAGCAACCAATAAGATTACTGGAAGCCACAGAGATGTGGTTTAACAGAAGAATGCTGACAGTTCCATGAACAGCAAAGAAAACAAATGATGAGGTTTTAAAACAGACCTGCACACAAAGAAACCTTATCATCAGAATTAGACAATCAAGGTTCTTCAGGCATATAATGCAAAGATAAGGTTTAGAACATTTGGTGACAAAAGGTAAAATTCAGGGAAGGTAAGATCGTGAAAGACAGAGTGAGAAGATGTCTGATATCGTGGTTCGACAAAAGATCAATGTCAGAACTGATTAACTTCACCAAGGAAAGAGAGTTGTAGAGAGACATGATCACCTACGCCAGCAAGCATAACACTTGATTGATTGATCATTAATTATTGTATTATTGTTCCTATATTTCATGAAACTGTAATTCTGTTTTGGAATTTGATGCAATTGCAAGTTTTTCTGATTTCTAATTCTGTTACAACTTGTAAATATTTGGATAACTGTGACTTTGTACAGTTGAAAATTGCATCTTTGTCTTCTCTAAATTGTTATGAATAAAATTGAAGATTAATACTAACTTTGAGCCTTTCATTTGTGTGAAATACTAACTGGTTTTGTTTAGAAGCATGCAGCTTGTGTATGCTATTGTTTACTGCATGAAGGATGCTGTACTTGATAATCTTGTGTATGTATCAAATAATTCTTGAATTTTGAGGGGGCAGGGGAATTCTTTGAATTTGTATCTAGCCTACATTATGTGTATGTATGTACCATCGAGTTATGTCACTTGTTCCTAGTGTGACTATTGTCTTGTTTATCAATTTTCATAATAATTTTTTACTAACATCTTACCAACTCTGTGCTGCCTGTGTCAGACCTGGACACTAACAACATCTGACCAACTCTGTGCTACCTGTGTCAGACCTGGACACTAACAACATTTGACCAACTCTGTGCTACCTAGGTCCAGACCTGACACTAACAACATCTGACCAACTCTGTACTACCTGTGTCAGACCTGGACACTAACAACATTTGACCAACTCTGTACTACCTGTGTCAGACCTGGACACTAACAACATTTGACCAACTCTGTGCTACCTGTGTCAGACCTGGACATTAACAACATCTGACCAACTCTGTGCTACCTGAGTCAGACCTGACATAAAATTTGACCAACTTTGAACCTGTATCAGACCTGACACTAACAACATCGACCAACTCTGTCTACCTGTGTCAGACTTGACAATCTATACAACATTTGACCAACTCTGTGCTACCTGTGTCAGACCTGGACATTAACAACATCTGACCAACTGTGCTACTGTAGACTGCACTACCTGACAACCTGCACTGTCAGACCTGGACACTAACAACATCTGACCAACTCTGTACTACCTGTGTCATACCTGGACACTAACAACATCTGACCAACTCTGTACTACCTGTGTCATACCTGGACACTAACAACATCTGACCAACTCTGTACTACCTGTGTCATACCTGGACACTAACAACATCTGACCAACTCTGTACTACCTGTGTCATACCTGGACACTAACAAAAATTGAGTAAAGAAGAATTCAGAGATGATGTTTTTATGACAAATTCTAAATGTTATACGAAGAGATAAGATCAGAAACGAGGAAATCAGAAGATGAATGAGATCCTTGCAGGTGCTACAATATATAAAGACATAAAAGATCAAATTGTTCAGACATGTATCAAGGATACCACAAGACAGTCTTCTACAAAGAGCACTAGCACACATATACAACAGCACTAGACCCAGAGGACAACCACATAAACGATGAATCTACAGAATATCCGAGACACTAAATCCACATTATGCAATGCACATTTTTTTTAAAATATTCTGATCCAGAAGCACTTGAGCTTTCAGCTCTTCGGCTTGGTGCCATGGACATCGTGCCCATAAAGAGGCCCGCTCCAGGTGTTTCTTTTTTCGACCTGACGCTGAAAGGCAAAACATGATTCAAGAATAGATAGATTAACAGCTTTTTAACATGAAAGCTTTCTTTAATATTGCACAAGTCAAACTTATGTAATGATATAGCAAACAGAAAGAAGCTATGAAGATACAATAGCAGGACAAGTGAGAAAATAAAGTACAATGTCATTAGTAAAGGGATTGGTAAGTTTTATTGTTAAGAATTCTATGATAATAAAAGTATAATTTAAAGTCTGATGCAATTTTATTTACTGCCAATCAAATTTATAAAGTGCACAAAATTCTAAAGACGAGGGTGTCGTCTGCGGAAGAAAGGAATGTCAGACTGATGACCAGGAATGCTGGACCAACAAAACCAAAACAGTGTCTTTGCAATTTCTGGCTTTACCCAGGTAAGTTTACAAATGGGTCGAGGTGTAGGCAGACACATAGATAGACAGACAGAAACAATGACTATGTGACCACATTGTTTTGGTCAATCACACAAGTGCAAATGGAACGAATTCAGAAATGATGAAATCAGAGAAATGTCTAGTCAACCACTAGTAACAACTGTTATGATAAGAAGATGGAGATATGTTGTGCATACTTTGAGAAGAAATGATCAAAGAAGGCATTGAAGTGGGAGACAAAGGGTTCAAGAAATATAGGACGTCATACTGAAACCCTGAAATGAACTTTGCTGAGAGAGGCATGAAATATTGGACTCAATTCCATGAGATTGAGCGAGTTGTACAGGACAGAGCAGTATGGAGAAATTACTTGCAGGCCCTATGTAACATTCAACGGTACAAGAGGAATATATATAATTACCAATACGACCCGTGCTGTTTCACATAGACCATACCAACTTGAATGTACCGGTGCATTCTATGAGTGAAAAGTCAAAACATATATTCCTACTACGTACATAAGACCGAATGCATAGTGGCATCCATTGCACTAGTCTTCTTCTTTGGACGCTCCATATCTACCACTTGTTAAACCACTCTTGTATGTGATCTGAGCCTAAGAGAGATTGTACATTGTGCCAGTTATGTACCTACAGGTAGGCCAGCACATCCGATTTCTGCGGTGCTTTTTATTTACTACAGTAGCTTCCCTAGGCCCCTTCTTCAATCGTCTCTTACCTACCTCAATCGCCTTGTAGGTCACAGTGTTACTATTCTTTGCTTCCTTTGCAGGCCTCAGCAACACACGGGTGACTGCACTAGTAAGCCTACTATTTAGATTAAATAATTAATGATATTTGAACAATCACAACAAGTATTGAACAGTAGTCATAAATTCACAATAACAACACAGATATTGCAGATATTGGAGATATTGCAATGAAGATTGGAGCACCCATGGACATGTCCGGAGTGTAATGAAGATATCCCATATTGAAACAAAGATATAACATTCAATGTCAGAGACTTCCAGTGCTCAAAAAAAGGCTACAGAGTTAGCTAAATGCAGCCACTCTGAATGAATTAACACGCGCCAGCTTCAGGAATAAAGGGAGCTGACAATACAAATGTTTGTCGTCATGCTCATGCGTGTCAGACATAGACGATGACAGCAAAAGACCCACATAAAAAAATGACAGCGACAGAAATGAGATTCTTGATGAGAATGTATCAATATAAGAGAAAATTATAAAACATGTACAAAGTGGCTGTGAAAGCAGCAACAGGATTCATACAGAAACAAAACAGATCAAATGGTTCCGTCACGGCCTTCTCTATAATATTATAGAGAAGGCAGTGGTTCAGTCCTGTAACACGATCGCCTTCAAATACTGTACCACAACAGACAGTGTAAAACACAGACTAAATGAAAACAGAGGGAGATGATGGTCAAACAAAAGCTGGACTGATGAAATAGCAGTCCCATAAAACCTCTAGAGATGTCAAGCAAAATAGGACCCTCTCCTGCACTCTATACTTTATCTTGACATCCCAATAATACACGAGCAATAAAAGATACGATAATATACATACAGTAATACATCTGAATTCCGTGACAGTATTTTTCATCCTATAGTTACGCGACATAACTTTCATTTTTAAAAGATAATAACCACGCTTTGACTGTTTTGTCTTCCATCGAGTTGTTACTTGACAGGACTTACCGTATCTTCCTCCTTAATGCTTACTCATTGTATACCTTTATACCTTATTTCGACGACCTACAAGCTCTCAAGTTCTTTCTCAATAGGAGAATGAATCAATATGTCTCCACCTCTGTCCTCATTTGTCTCATAGAACTAGTTCTCAATCTAAACTAATTTCAGTTCAGTGACTAATTCTTTGAGCAGATCAGTGGTGTCATCATGGGCACCAAAATGGGACTTAAATTATGCTTGTCTGTTCATGGGTTAGCTTGAACACCAAGTATGGAATACATATGATGACCCTTTTCCACCCGTTTATCATAGATTCATCGATGACGGTATTGGCATTACTGATATGCCTGAAGCTGATTTGTTCCACTTCATAAATTTCATTAATGATTTCAGTCCTGCTATTCGCTTTACCTCTCACATCTTCACTTCTTGTGTCAACGTTTTCGACAGGATAAGCAACCCAAGTAACATATAACTTTTTAAAACATTTATTTCCTTTTAGTCACATATTTTCATTTTAGGGCAGTTAGAAATGTATCGTCCCACTTTATGATGCCTGGTGTAGGTCTATAGCACCGTTGTTTCTATTTCGTTTTTTCTATAGCCTTTCTCTTGCTTGATAAGGGCCTTTTGGTCAAAACACTGCTGTATCCTGTTTATGTACTTTGTAAAACAACTTTATCTCTGGAGAGAATCAAAAGGTAGAGAGAACATTTTCAACAGCTGCTAAACCGCCCAAATCTTCTTGCATTTACTGACCTAACAGAGGCAGATGTGGAATAAGACATAAATATCCATCCTATATTAGTAGAAGTAATAGAATAAGCAGAGAATCCAGAAGAAGAATAACTCACCTGAAAGTGATGGGATTTACACAAAAAATAATGATTGCGGAAGATTCTGAAACACCAAGATTCCTGTACAGAATTCGGTATTCTAAAGATTATAAGGGATAAAGAAGTAATTTCATGAGAATGGATATTATTATCAAGTTACTAAACAAGGAGGATTTAGATATTTTAACAACTGGAGAGCAATAACCGTGTTATCACTAATTAGTAGACTGAGTCTTCAAAGAAAGAAACCAGCATTGGATAACAAAATTTAAAAAAAAGCACAAGCTGGTTTTAGAAAAGGAAAATCGTGCATAGATCATATTTTTACACTACGTCAACTCGTAGGTAAACAAAGCAATTCTTCTTCTTCTTTGCGTTCGTTCTTTACGACCAATTTTAAACACTTTGTGATATGTTTGATCTTTGCCAAGAACGTGTATACGTTACACATTGGTTTGGTAGGCCCCTAAACGCATAGACTTCTACACTTTTAGGACATGTGCATCCGATTTCAGCCAAAACAAAGCAATGAATGGAATAGTTCCATCTATATGGTGTTTGTAGACTTTCAAAAGACATTTGATGATACAACTGCACATGGGATCTCTATTGGCGATACTCCGTAGTATGTACATGGAATCTCAATTGAAGATACTACGTAGCCTGCACAGGAATCTCTATGTAGATACTACGTAGCCTGCACATGGAATCTCTATGGTATGTACATTATGTATGGTATGTCCGACATTATGGTTAACCACAAAAACGGCTAGTGTACTTAAAGCATATATTGATAGCCAAAGAAGAATAGTAAACCAACAAAGAACTGGTGACGGTAGTTACCACACATTGAGAGACATACTGAGGAAGAGATCGGAGCACTTATTGACTAATTGGTTCGATGTTATCAGTTATCAGTTATATTAGTACTATCATCATAGCACTCCGGGCACATCCATAGGTGCTCCGATCTCCGCATCAACAAATTCAGCAGCGTCCAGCGACCCAACACGCCAATTCGATGTTGATTAATCAAACTCTTTGCACATTTGGTATGTCGTTCTTTTCGGGCTGCACCAATATTGACACAGCTCTCTCTTAATCTGGTCAGAGAGCGGGATTGACAGCACTACAACTCTGTTCGGAAAGACTCTCTCGGCGCCTTAAGAATGTCATTTCGGTCCATGGTAGCTCCCTCTGATATTGTAGCCAAGCCAACCAATCTATCATCTTGTTCATTACCACCAACATCTGAGTGCCCAGGGACACACATTTTAACTTTCATTTGCAACTGTTGTCACCACCACCTTCCATGTTTACTAGCAAGCAATATTATTTTCTTCTTCACAGTGTAGAGTTTATTTCTGCACCTTTGACCCTTCTCAAGATTCGTACAACAGGATATACCTTTTACCCAAATCTTCGTCTCGACATCTTACGTGGTAACGAAGAACAACAATTTGATACTGTTGTTACAGGCGATAAAGGTAATAGTCTAATCAACATCAGGAAATATTGTCATTGTCTTATCCTACTTTTATCTATTATTGTCGTTCGTCATCTTTCTATTTATTATCTGTGAAGTCACATTCGATTTTTTTGTCATCTACTTTTTTGTTTTGTTTTACTGCATTATCACTGTAGAATTGAAGTGGGAAGGGGAGGGAGGTGTAGATATAATTGTGTTTTCTGTTGCAAGGTGTTTAGCTTAGGCTGGGGTCATACCAAATTTATTTAGTGCCTCTTCGATTCCATCTAGCCAGTTTTATCTGCCTCTTATTTTGTATCCTGATGTTCCCACGTAGTGTTCTTGTATACTGCAGGTTGTAAAGCTGATGTTCCCACGTAGTGTGCTTGTACTGCAGGTTGTAATGCTGATGTTCCCACGTAGTGTGCTTGTATTGCAGGTTGTAATGCTGATGTTCCCATGTAGTGTGCTTGTACTGCAGGTTGTAATGCTGATGTTCCCATGTAGTGTTCTTGTACTGCAGGTTGTAATGCTGATTTTCCCATGTAGTGTGCTTGTACTGCAGGTTGTAATGCTGATGTTCCCATGTAGTGTGCGTGTACTGCGTGTTGTTTGAGTTCCATTCTAACCAAATCATTTCATCCTTTGTTGTTTGATAGTCATTGATTGATGTTGTTCCAACATTTGTTCTTATTTCATTTCTTACTCTATTCCTTCTTGTTTTGTTGGCAGTATTTTGAATACATCTCATCTCACATTCGAGGACCGGCCATGTTGCTAGCATAGGAACAAAAAGAGCCTCTATATAAAAGCTTTTTCTTGTGTGTGTTTATATATAACTTTTGTTGTTTCAAGATTAGTGTTGTTTGATCCTTCCTTCCTTTCATTCGCTTTAAATATTGTCTGTAAATTCAACGTTGTCTCTTGTTTAAACTTCAATGTTTTTTGTAGCTCACACATAGGTCCGTATAGTTTTATATCTAGTGTTGTTTCAAGATTGGTATTATTTGATAGCTTATGCTGTTTTTCTTCTATGTTCTGTTTATTATTTCTCTATCCCATCATGCATCATGACACACCCATTGACTGACTACATCTTACCTACTTAATCCTTTCTGCTCCTTGTGGAGCATGGTGCTTCAACAGTTGTTATCCACTTTTCCCGGTCTCTAACTATTTTCTTTATGTTCTCCCAGGACAGTCCAGCATCCTTTAGTTCCTCAAAGAAGACTGTGTCTCTAGGACTGTTGGGGACATTCTATTTTCCTTGCAAGTTCCTCTCAAGTACTTGTCTTGTGACACTCGATGGCATCTTCTGCAGGGTATGCCCGACCTATCGCCCTGGGTCATCTTAACCTGGGTCATCACGGGTTTCTGTCCTGTTCTGATCGACAGGTCTGTGTTTACAACTCATACCATCATAATGGCATACAATCTCAGTCTGAGAATACGCTGAAGACATATGTTGACACAGGTCTGGAATTTTTTTATTTGTACTTGTATTTCATTTAGTCATTCGCCACGTTTCCTAGCCATACAGCAACACATATTTCACATTTGAGATGAATATCCTGAGTTTTGTTTTCGTGGAGATGGCAGTAGATGTCCCCACTGTGTGAAGGATAGCAAAGGCTTGTCAGTATTTCCTAATTCTGGCGTTGATGTCCTCATTTCTACCTTCTGATTGGTCGATGATACTTTCAAGGTAGACATATTCACCAAGATCGTCTAAAGCTCATCTCTCAATCAATATCGGGTCTTCCTGTATGTTGTTGCCTCACAGTATTTTTGTCGTCTCTTGGTTGATTTTAAGACTAATCCGTTGTGCCATTTCCGCCAGGGCATCTACTTTTTTTCTGCATGTTTTGTAGCCTTTGTGAAAGTAAGGCAAGATCATCCGCAAAGTCCATGTCCTCTAATCTTGACACAAGTGTCCACTGAATGCCTTTACTGGACCCTGCATATGCTGTGCTTAAGTAAAGGTAAAGGAACCCTTTCATACCTCGTGGTATATACGTCAATACAGTGTTAGGCCTGTATTTTTCATTGACCGTCTGCACACAATGGGTGATGTGGTCAGCATCACGCCGGCCGCCTTTACTTTCCCAGAGCATGTCTGGTACCCAGTTGAGGCTGGGTCGACCTGAGAGCCGTCGTGGTCGGGAAAAATTCCATATGCTGTGCTTATAACCCAATCAAGTAGCACCAAGGACAGAAGCAGAGACAGCAGGCATCCTTGTCTAATACCAGTAGGGACCATTAACTCTTTCGACATTCTTTTATCTGGATAAACTAGCAAGCAAACCCCTCATACAGTTGCTGGATGATATTCCATATTGATTGCCAATCAATGCTGTCAAATGCAATAGATTATATCGCTTGGGCATTATTCTTCTTTTATCTAATATTATTTTGCCTCACGATCTTCTTCTTCTTCTTTGCGTTCGTTCTTTACGACCAATTTTAATCACTCTTTGTGATATGTTTGATCTTTGCCAAGAACGTGTATACGTTGCACATTGGTTTGGCAGGCCCCTAAACACATAAGACTTCTACACGCTTAGGACACATGCATCCGATTTCAGCCAAACCTCCTTAATCGCCTATTACGACATGCGTGGCAGGTAACAGTGGTTCTATTCTTTACACCCCAAATTTGGGCCCCGGTAACCACTCGGGCGAGACAGCCTCAGGATAAGAAGATATGTCTAGAACAGGCCCTTGTGTGCGTTTCAGAAATAGTGTTATTCACTGCATCTGTTATCTCTGTAGTCGCCTCTTGCGTGAATAACCATTTGCTTTCTATCCACTGTATCGGAGTAACATTGCTCTTTGAGGCGCACTGTTTGTTGCTAATCTACCTTTGTGACCGAATCATGCTGTTGTTTCTTGATGAAGTTCAGTACTGATGCTGTCCCAACATTTCCCCTGATGTCTACGTTTCTAAACCGTTCTCTTCTGGTAGGAGGGTGGGGGTGTTGCAGGTGTCCTGAATAAGAGGATATAAGTCAACCATTTTAGGATCAATCTACAAAAGTAACAGCTTTCATATATTTATTGCAATATTTATGTAATACAAACTGCCAGCTGAAGACCAGCATCAATCACAGAGGGAAGCAGAATGCGAGTCTTGTCCATGTCTTCTAAAAGCGTTTGAAAGAGAAATATATCATAATTATAATAATATTTCATATCCATAATAAGTCATCTTTAACATGAAAGTAAACATTGAAATTAACTTATCATCTACAACTGTTCTTCGTTTATTGAAACCCATGAAATTAACTTATCTACAGCTGCCTCTTGTTATTGAACCCATGAAATTAACTTATCATCCACAGCTGCCTCTTGTTATTGAAACCCATGAAATTAACTTATCATCCACAGCTGCTCTTCGTTTATTGAAACCCATGAAATTAACTTATCATCTACAGCTGCCTCTTGTTATTGAAACCCATGAAATTAACTTATCATCCACAGCTGCCTCTTGTTATTGAAACCCATGAATTTAACTTATCATCTACAGCTGCTCTTCGTTTATTGAAACCCATCAAAGGACCTGCTGATACAGAAGTGGTGCTACAACTAGAAAATCGAGATTTCTCTGGATTGTCAGTCATTTCCCGTCACATAACTCAAATTGGAATATTTGTTGGTGGTAACCCCAACGGAATCTCATCTTAAACGTCCTAATCTGATTGTATTTGAGTGATGTCATTAAGTATAAATATGACACTTATTCAAACCTGTCTAGACAAACATGACTAGACAAATATGACACTTATTCAATCATGTCTACACAAACATGACACTTATTCAAACATGTCTAGATAAACATGACACTTATACAATCATGTCTAGACAAACATGACACTTATACAAACAGGACACTTATACAAACATAACACTTATACAACATGACACTTATACAAACATGTCTAGACAAACATGACACTTATACAAATATGTATAAATAAACATGACACTTATACAAACATGTATAGACAAACATGACACTTATATAATTATGTCTAGACAAACATGACACATATACAAACATGACACTTATATAATGATGTCTAGACAAACATGACACTTATACAAACATGACACTTATACAAACACTAGCTAATTAACCCGGCTTCGCTCGGGATATAAGTTGCAGTTTGTCTCATTTTTGCAAGATTACGTCCCGTTTTCCAAAATAATTTTCTGCTATGATGGGGGCAACTTCGTTTACTACAGGTATGTTATAAGTCCGCTCATGTTGACCGGCTGGAACCATGTCGGCGCGGATTGCAATTTTCATGTCGTCCATGAGCAACTGATCTAATACCGTCTTAAAATTTCTGACATAGCTATTGCATGTATGTAGCATACATTGAATAGCTAATACTATATTTTGGTTAGTCCTAATATTACAGTTGTTGCGATGATTTGCCCGAGCTTCTTCATTACATATGAAGTAAATTTGAATAAATGTTTGGTCTTCGTGTGGTAGTGTTAAAAGTGAACATACAAAATATAATAATTATTTTTACAGTTAACAGAATAATTATTTATACAGTGTGCGCAAGTCAACGCAAACGGAACAACGCAACGCAACTGATGATGTATTTTTGTAATAAGATCGGCATTAAAAGCTAATTAAAGAGTGTTATCATACGATGCAAGGAACGACTTCACTGCAGGCACAAAATGGCAGAAATCGATAGAAAGTCAAAACTTCACTAAATGTCACTGGCTTCACTCAGAAGTTCGACTACAGGTTTCATGAAAAGACCAGACTTCAAGGATCTAATCGTCAAGTACATCTGAGACGACGAAGGTCTGCCTGTATGGGATGAGATTGGGTGGAGGAGGAAAGACATCAGTCAAATGGACTGAGCAGCCTCACACAAAACTGAGTCAGAAGCACACGCCAGGCGTAATAGCTAACGCCTGAACTCTGCGGTGATCAAGAAGAACTAATAAGGTCCCCAATCAATTATTTTTGTTGATTAGCCATGTTTATTTGAGACTGGCCATCTGGTCGCAACTCAAGCTTCCCATGACAATACGTGAGGGGAGGTAATCCATGTTTATTTAGTGCCTTGATCAATTTAGTGATTGTACCTTGATTTATGCATATGTGTTGGGCGCTTGTGATCACCTGAAAGAAAGCCAGATTAGACATGTCAATTGGTTTTTTATTTTAAGGAATATTGATCGATTTCGAATTTTTAGTTGATCAAATTTTACTGAAAAGTTTTTACAAAATTTGGTGAATATTGATGCAAACTGAGACCATGTATGGCGGACAGCTACTACAGATTTCGAAATATAGTATAGATGACACTTAACAACCATGACACTTATCCCAACATGTCACTTATGCAATAACAACCCTAGTATGTATATATATGAACATTATTTATATATACTGATTACAATTATTGTACTCTGTCTTATTATTGGAAGCAATTATATTTGATGCCATGACAAATGTACTAGACATCATGAACATGATTGTTCAATGAAATAGACTGTGTATTCAGCAAATATACATTGACTCGTTCCTTATCAATGTATTTACTCAACTGATATTTCACTGGTACAGTATGTTGTGTCTCAGATTGCATGTAGTTCTCTATGATTTATGGGCAAATCTTGATGGAATATCTAAAGCTTGTGGATCAGCATTGACTACATCTATTGAAGGATTACTCATCAGAGGTTCTATATGGTGCTACATAATTAGACTTTAGCCTCAGCAGAGTCGGGAAGTTCTAGAGCTACAAGGACGGTGAAGTTTATACAAGGACAACTTGAATAATAGCAATACTTCAAGGGAGAAGGTGGAAGGAAGGAAACAATCAGAAACAACAAGAACATCAAAATAATTGTCAGACAATCCATGAATGCAGTTTTTAACCTCTTATTGACAGTATTCAATTTGTATAAACATGTTACTATATATATATAGAATATATAAGAGCTCTATGATCAACCAACATGGCATGGCAGTACTGTTTGAACAAATCATGAACTCAAGATATGCAAATATTATTGCCATACAAATTAGATAGCATATATTCATTATTTATATTCTGTTTAAATAATATTCTGGAATTTTCACAACAAAATGTTTGTAGTATACATAATTGTACAGTGGACATACAATGTTGGTTATTCAAATATATTAGAGTCAATTTACAGAATAATACAGAATATTTCAATTCAATAAATTATTTAAGTTGCAAACTTTATTATACAAGCTGTTTAAATGTTAATGTGTATTATATAATCAATCCGTCACATCAATAATAGCCCACGATCAGCTTAATAATAGCCCAAAATCAGCTTAATAATAGCCCATGTTCAGCCCAATAATGTGTACAAATTTGGTTCTACCTAATCAGGGATAAATTATCAAAGATCAATTCTGATGTAAATGACAAGTCATTGCAACTGGATTCTTGAAATCAATTTTAGTATGTTTGAATTTGATAATCCCATACATGTTTCTATATTGATCTAATACTTCTGTATGGCAGCGAATCATGGATAATGAATAAACAATCAATACGATCATTGGAAGCCACAGGTTTTACAGAAGAATGCTGAAAATTACATGGACAGCAAAGAAAACAAATCAAGAGGTTTTAAATCAGGCCTGCACACAAAGAAACCTTATCAAAAGGATAAGAATCCGACAATCAAGGTTCTTCGGGCATATAATGCAAAGAGAAGGATTAGAACATTTGGTGACAACAGGTAAAATTCAGGGAAGGAGAGATTATGGAAGACAGAGGGAGAAGATGTTGGATGGCCTGACATCATGGTCGACGTCAGAACTGATTACATGCACCAAGCAGAGAGAGTTGTGGAGAGACATGATCGCCTTGGCAGGCAGGCATGGCACTTGATTGATTGATACATGTTTCATTCTGAAGTAACAGACAATGTTTTTTGTATTATATAATAATATATTATTATCTGTATGTCTTAGAAATTTCATATGGTTCAGTTGAATTAACTATTATAAATAATGAAATATTTATAACAGAAATAATGTTATTTGTTAGAGAAGAAAGCACTACCAATATCTCCATCGGCAAACATCGATTAAAACAAGTTGAAGACTTGACTTTCTGGGGAGCAGTTATTTTTAGCAAATGGAAGATTAGCTCATGGAGTATAACATGGATGTAATAAAGCTAATAATAGGAGAAATGGCACCAATGAAAAATTACAAGCAGGTTACCATGAACACTAAAAGAGCATTGTACAACACAATCTTTCTTCCAACATTATGCCATCAGTGCCAAACCTGGACATTGACATCAAATGATAGAAGAAAACTAGTTCTGACAAAGTTTAAGTGTCTGCGGCAGAATGCTGGGAGTATCAAGAGAGGCCGGTTTAGAAATGAAGACATCAGGAAAAAAGTCGGTAGTATTATCGAGAAAAGGAGAAGTATGTCATTTTTGAATTCATTACTTTATAAAAACTTGTTTCACTTAGGTCATCGCTGAATGAATGCCTTTTCCTTGAATGCAAAATTGTCTTTAAAAAAAACCATGATAAATCTATGATAATTTGGAAGCAAACATCTAACAAGAAAGCACTTAAAGAACACACAAACAATAATTTACATGTCTGACATTTATTATCTGTGGCTTGGCATATGAATAATAACTCTCATCTCAATATTTCTTTATGGGTTGGTTACCTTCATTAAATAATAACTCATCTCAATATTTCTTTATGGGCTGGTTACCTACATGAAACTTTTGTTTATCTGTGACAAGATGTCAAATGAAAATTATATGTAAAAACATGAAAGGAAACATGAACAAGGAATCAACTATTTGGTCAATAAAATCAACAATTAAATTTGACAACAATTGAATTCACGCAGACATGCAGGTCCATGTATTAGAGGCATCACTCTCTCTCCATATATATATATATATATATGGAGAGAGTGATGCCTCATAAATATATATATATCCTGCAACTACCTCCAGCTCTTCTGTATATCCATAATCTCTGCCTAGAAATTTCTTCTCTCTTTCGCTCTCCTGGTGTGTTCCAGGAAAGGGCCCTTCTTGTTACTCCTCGGATTTACTCCAGCTTCTTTTCTTCACCTCTTGGTTAACTGTGGCTTGTCTTGTTCTCTCCATAAGTTCCTCAATTGTAACTCTATCATACCATCTTAACCCTTCTATTCTGCGCAGACACCAGTTGATGAACGTTTGCAATATATGCATTATTATTTTACTTGTTGTTCATGTTTCTGATTCATACAGCAGAACTGCTTCATCATTGGAGTTAAATATCATAATATTTGTTCTAGATTTGATTTATTTAGACTTCCATGTTTCCCAGTGTGATGAAAGCTCCTCTTGCCTTCTGTATTCTTATTTTGACATCTCTATCTGTTCCACCCTCTTTGTCTACATTGCTGTCCAAGTATGTGTATGATTCTACCTCTTGAAGTGGGATTTCACCCAAGGAGATCGAATTGTTATTTGGTTGGTTAACTCTCATTATATTTCATTTATGAATGTTTAGCCCTAATTGTTGTGACCTTTGACCAAGTGTGCAAGTGTGTTTAGTTTATCCTGCATCTGGTTACAAGCATGAGACAGAAAGGCTATATATATATATATTGAGCCTTTCATGTATATATTATTTATATAAAACTTGTCAAAAATCCCAAAATGGAGGTACCTCTTTCTTGTCAAAAATCCCAAAATGGAGGTACCTCTTTCTTTATCTCTAGAAATATATTTAAATATCTCCCATGTCTCTCTAAGCCTAGTATCTTAGATTACATAAACCCTAAAATACAACTGCATTTTGTGGACATTTAAAAGAACAGGTGGGGTTTGGGTAGTCAAATTGACAAACTTCATGCACACAATACTGATACTATTCTCTGGTAATTAAGGGGATTCGGGTCTTGAAAATCAAGAATCTATTTTCGTTGTTTTCATATTAATATAAAATTTATATAAGCATTTTGAAAGAGTATGACTTAGAATAGTAGAAAAAAATTAGTAAAAAAAAAGTCAACGCGTTGCCATGGAAACAATACAAAATGGCCAAGCACAAATTTTCAAATCCTAAGGCTCTGAATCTAAGAATGTAAATGAATTCTGTTTTCACTCTAGTGCAATTGTAATATCTAAATATTACAATTCTTTTAGGATATATTAAATATTTAATTTTTTATAAATTTTTGGGTAAAATTTCCTCAAAATTTGGTCAAAAAAAGCTGTTTTTGGAGGGTGTGTTTACACAAAATTCATTAAAAATGTAATATTTAATATATCCTAAAAAATTGTAATTTTGTAGATATTACAATTGCTCACCTTAGAGTGAAAACAGAATTCATTTATATTCATTAACTTCAGAGCCTTAGGGATTTGAAAATTTGTGCTTGGCTGCCATTTTGTATTGTTTCCATGGCAACGCGCTGACTTTTTTTTTTTTTACTAAAATTTTTCTACTATTCTAAGTCATAATCTTTCAAAATTGTTATACAAATTCTACATTAATACCAAAGCAACGAAAAAGTTTCAAGACCAGAGTCCCCCCTTAAAGAAATCAAAAGTTGGTTCTTTTCTTGATGTAAGCAGTTTCTTTTCTTGATGTATTCACGTAAACAGTTTCTTTTCTTGATGTATCCATGTAAGTAGCTTCTTTTCTTGATGTATCCATGTAAGAAGCTTCTTTTCTTGATGTATCCATGTAAGCAGTCTCCAGTTGGAGAGAATTGCAAGCAGCAAGTTCTGAAATACAAAACAAGTTAGGAGATTATGACATTGTACGTTTAAATGTGGTAATTCAATTAGGCAGTGAAAAACAACAAGTACGAAGTGCACACAAGAGTCTATTTTAGAAGTCTGTTCTTCTTATCTTGATGCTATACAGCAAAACATGAAATGTACACAAGAGTCTACTCTAGAAATCTCTTATCTTGATGCGATACAGCAAAACATGAAATGCACACAAGTCTATTCTAGAAGTCTGTTCTTATCTTGATGCTATACAGCAAAACATGAAATGCACACAAGAGTCTATTCTAGAAATCTCTTCTTATCCTGATGCTTGCTATATAGCAAAACATGAAATGCACACAAGAGACTATTCTAGAAATCTCTTCTTATCTTGATGCTATACTTCAAAACATAAAATGCACACAAGAGACTATTCTAGAAATCTCTTATCTTGATGCTATTCAATATGACAGGTATTGAATGAGATCAAGACAGAGAAAGCTTATCATCAATATAAGAAAGAGGCAGTCCTCATTTTTCGGACATGTGATGAGGAGGGGAGTTTTATAACACATTGTGACAACCGGTAAAATCTAGGGTAAATGAGACAGAGGAAAAATTTTGGACAGCCTGACTTCATGGCACGGTAGAGCGTCAACATCTGAGTTGATAGCAAACACCAAAGACAGATTTGTGGAGATCATGATCGCCTACGTCAGCCGACACAGCACCTGATGATGAAACCTCCGCAGAGACTCCAACCATTATTTTCAAGCCCAGCAAGTATCGATCTCGAAGCAATGACTAGAAGACAAGTTTCATTAAGTTAAAAACTGTAAGACAAGTTTCATTAAGTTAAAAACTGAAAGACAAGTTTCAATTAAGTAAAAACTGCATTAAGTAAAAACTGTAAGACAAGTTTCATTATGTATAGACAAATTTCATTATGTAAAGAACACATTTAATTAAGCAAAAATTGTAAGACAGTTTCATTAAGTAAAACCTAAGACAAGTTTCATTAAAAAAATTGCATTAAGTAAAAACTGTAAGATACGTTTCATTATGTATAGACAAGTTTCATTATGTAAAGGACAAGAGTAGATTCAGCCAGGCTGAATACTAAACTTGAAAGTGAAGATCTTAGTACCAGAATCAGACACCCTATTTTATTTTTGTTAAATTAAAGAGGACATATTCTAGTCAATTTGAGTACAGGTGTTGATTGGGAAAATACAATTTAAGTACAGGTGTTGATTGGAGAAAATATAATTTAAGTATAGGTGTTGAATGGAGAAAATACAATTTAAGTATAGGTGTTGATTGGAGAAAATATAATTTAAGTATAGGTGTTGATTGGAGAAAATATAATTTAAGTATAGGTGTTGATTGGAGAAAATATAATTTAAGTAAGGTGTTGAATGGAGAAAATACAATTTAAGTAAGGTGTTATTGGAGAAAATATAATTTAAGTATAGGTGTTGATTGGAGAAAATATAATTTAAGTATAGGTGTTGATTGGAGAAAATATAATTTAAGTACAGGTGTTGATTTGGAGAAAATACAATTTAAGTACAGGTGTTGATTGGAGAAAATATAATTTAAGTACAGGTGTTGATTGGAGAAAATATAATTTAAGTATAGGTGTTGATTTGGAGAAAATATAATTTAAGTATAGGTGTTGATTGGAGAAAATATAATTTAAGTATAGGTGTTGATTTGGAGAAAATACAATTTAAGTATAGGTGTTGGTTGGAGAAAATATAGTTGATTTAAGAAGTTGAGTTGAGGAAAATATAATTTACAGTACTATCTGTTGATTGAGAAATATAATTTAAGTATAGGTGTTGATTTGGAGAAAATCATAATTTATATGAGTGTGATTGGAGAAAATATAATTTAAGTATAGGTGTTGATTGGAGAAAATATAATTTAAGTATAATTTGACTGAACAAAAAATTACCATAAAGTGATTGAGAAAATACAATTAAGTATAGAGTGATTGAAAATACAATATTAAGATAGTGTGATTGGAGAAAACAATTAAGACAGGTGTTGATTAGAGAAAATATAATCTAAATAGGTTGATTGGAAAAATATAATTAAGAAGAGATGTTGATTGGAAAAATAAATTTAAGCATAAAAGAGTGATTTGGAGAAATATAATTTAAGAGGGATTGATGAGACATAAAAATTAAGACAGGTGTTGATTGGAGAAAATAAATTTAGCATTAGGTGTGATTGAAAATACATTTAAGATAATGCTGATTGAGAAATATAATCAAGTATAGGTGTTGATTGGAGAAAATATAATTTAAGTATAGGTGTTGATTGGAGAAAATACAATTTAAGTATAGGTGTTGATTTGGAGAAAATACAATTTTAAGTATAGGTGTTGATTGGAGAAAATATAATTTAAGTATAGGTGTTGATTGGAGAAAATATAATTTAAGTATAGGTGTTGATTGGAGAAAATGATCATGTTGATTTGAGAAAATGAGGATCATTATAATTTCACAATAATATTTCTCAGTTTGAGCAATGATAATTGTTTCTAATGTCAATGATTGAAATGTACAAGAACTCACACATGATGATGATGCCAAGTGAGATCTATGTGAAGACAAGACTTGATACTGCTTTCTTGGCAGCATCATCCAAGTCTACAGCAGATGTAATAGGTAAATTACTTTCTTCCAAAATCCTTTTGCTCGTCTACATTTGTACCTGAACAAAAAGAAATTAACTTCATTAAAACAGAGACATTGACTGCATTAAAATAGAGACATTGACATCACTAAAACAGAGACATTGACTGCATTAAAACAGAGACATTGACTGCATTAAAACAGAGAGACATTGACTGCATTAAAACAGAGAGACATTGACATCACTAAAACAGAGAGACATTGACATCACTAAAACAGAGAGACATTGTCTGCATTAAAAAAGAGAGACATTGACTGCATTAAAAAAGAGAGACATTGACTGCATTAAAAAAGAGAGACGATGACATCACTAAAACAGACGAGACACTGGCTGCATTAAAATGGAGAGACAGTTACTGCATTAAAAGGTTAATAATTTCAAGATTGAATGCTGATCAATCATGTCACTCACATATTAGGGAAATAAAATAATACCCTACAGTCTATTGATGAATGATCAAATCATCATGTCCACTAAAACATTAGCAATGATAAACATTTGTGGTATCACCTGGGAGTTGTAAATCAGTTCTTCTTCTTCTTCTTCTGCTAACATTCTTCACGGCCAATTTGATCATTCTTATTGTGATGTATAATTGGTCCACTGGCAAGAACGGAGTGATCTACGTCGGGCCGATTGTGCGCCCATGGTGACTAGGCCCGCCCATCCGTTTTCAGCCAGCTTTTGATTTACTAGGGTGAGCTTTCCCTAGGGTACGATCCTTTCGGATCTACGCCTTTTCGATCAACTTTTGCCGTATATTTGGGCTTTGTGATCTACGCCAAGACAGTGAGTTACGCTGCTTTACCCGTTCTGACTGAGAAATATTTCGGGCTTGTCAGCTTGTCCTGGACGGCGTCTTACTCGGATAAGACACCGTGTAAAGTATCGGCCTTCGCCAATGTTCAGGACCCGGGCTTCCTGTTTGATCCGATCATTGTCGGCCTTGCTTTACCGTCATTTTGAGTTTGATCCGGGAAAGGAACATTCTCAGCCTTTTCTAGACGCGTATCGGTGCGCGGCAATTTGCAATTTACCTCGAAAGCACTGGCATGGGGCCTAGTACAAGCAATGTAGAGGGTCGTTTCAGTGGGCACTATAAGCGTAACTGAGGATTTGCGCTCCGCCATCACCGCCCCAGTTATTCGGGATGTAATATACGATGCAATGAAGTCCTTGCCCAGTTGCCCAAGGGCAGTTCGTAGCATCACCAACCTCAGTCTTCCCGGGGATGTTAATTTATCTGACAGTACCTTGCACGTTTTCCCAGGCATGGTAGTTCTTGCACTAAACGCAACTTGTTCTTTTGCGCTCTGCAAACCTTGCCCAGTACATGTATCTGCACCAGGCTACCAATGCGGTCAGCTAATCTTCTCGCACCAACACAGGTAGCTTCATCTTCACGTCCTGTCTATTATTCTTGCCATCGG
The DNA here is from genome assembly GCA_020796225.1 of Arion vulgaris. Lineage (NCBI taxonomy): Eukaryota > Metazoa > Mollusca > Gastropoda > Stylommatophora > Arionidae > Arion > Arion vulgaris. The sequence goes on from CM036765.1 coordinate 13,746,445, forward strand.
CTGCAATGTTGCCCTCCTCAGGCTTGAGCTCGCCTACTGCATACGTTTGGTCACTGATGCACCTCATCCATGTCTGAGTCTCCTTGCTGTTTCTTTGCGTTCAGGACTTGGCAATATCTTGTGACATCGGTCAGAGAATTTGCATTTTTTTGTAGTATCTTTATCGTATTTCGTAGACTGCTACCACTACCAGTAGTCTCTCCCATCCTGCCTCTTAGCCAGACCGGAACCAGAGTCTGTTTCCAGGTCCGTGAGTTAGGCAGGTCTTGCTAGCGCCTCGCTAACCTGGCTCATGTACCACCATGACCTCATGAGCCTTTGACCCTGTAATCAGTCATTATCTGACTGCAGCCTCCAAGATGAAACTGTACAGAAATTGCATGCTCACACTAGCTAGTCGATTTAAATAAGAAATAAGCATGTACCAATAGTTATCACTGACTCTCGAAGAGGCTCTACTCTCATATCTTGCTGAGTCACTACTCTATGCTGAGTCCACTACTCTATGCTGAATCCACTACTACCTGAGTCCACTACCTCTGAGCCCACTTATGCTGAGTCCACTACTCTATGCTGAATCCACTACTCATCGAATCCACTACTCTATGCTGAGTCCACTACTCATGCTGAGCCACTAATCTATGCTGAGTCCTACTCATGCTGAGTCCTACTCATGCTGAATCCACTACTCTATGCTGAGTCTACTACTCACACTACTCTATGCTGAGTCAACTCATGCTGAGTCCATCTCACACTACTAGCTGAGTCACTACTCACCACTACCTTGCGACCCACTCCATGCTGAGTCCACTCATCTGACCCACTACTCTGCTGAGCCACATCATGCGAGTCTACTACCTATGCTGAGCCCACACCATGCGAGCCCACTCTCATGCTGAGTCACACTCACTGTTACACTCGCTGAGCCACTACTCTATGCTGATACCATGCTGAGCCCTCTTATGCTGATCATACTCATGCTACTCTCCATGCTGAGCCGACTACTCTATGCTGAGCCGACTACTTTATGCCAACAAATCATGTTGCAGCAGGATAGAAGTATGAAAGCATTCTACATGTTTTTCCTGAAGAGTAGTATATGGGGAAGGGGCATACCTTCTACTAGTTTGGCAATAAGTGGTAGACTGAGGTACATACCTTCTAGTCTGACAATAAGTGGTAGTCTGAGGTTAATCGACTTGCAAGCACTTGTGATTCCATTAGCAATAATAGCACAGTTGACAATGCCTCCAAAGATATTCACCAAAATTGCTTTCACCTACAAATATAAAAAAACAATATTGTTTCCTTGTCTTGCATTTATATCTGGAAATTTCTCAATATTTAAAGAACATCTTTAATTTTTATGTGTGCCATTAATTTCTACATTCAGATACACTCTCAGCATATCAACATTCAGATAGACTTTCAGCGTATCAACATTTAGATAGACTTTCAGCTCTACTTTCAGACTTTAGTTTGTTATCAACTTTGCTATAGACAACCTTAAAAATATCTATGACTGGGAAAGAAGTAACATACAAATCTATCACCCATGCACAAACATTGGACAGATACAAATAGAAATGACTTATTACTAGAGATCACAAAGTCTGTACACACTAGAAGAGACAATGTTCAACTACTACAGAAACAAACACAAAATTTTGTCTGAGGCAAAAGTTTTTTTAAAAAAGCATATGTGCAAAACCTCACAGATGACGACAGCTTACAAATAAATGTACCTGGGAATCTGCTGTCAGCAACTTAAAAGCATTATACACTTGTTCCTCTGTCACAGTGCCTCCAACATCCAGAAAGTTTGCGGGCAATCCTCCATGGAGTTGAATAATGTCCATAGTGGCCATAGCCAGGCCAGCTCCATTTACTGATAGAATGAATGGCATGAAATTTATTGTCACTTAGAATGATACTACAGTGTAGCTCTAGTGTCGGCTAGAATATATTGTCACTTTGATACTACAGTGTAGCTCTAGTGTCGACTGGAATATATTGTCACTTCGATTGATACTATAGTGTAGCTCTAGTGTTGACTAGAATATATTGTCACTTAGAATGATACTACAGTGTAGCTCTAGTGTTGACTAGAATATATTGTCACTTAGAATGATACTACAGTGTAGCTCTAGTGTCGACTAGAATATATTGTCACTTTGATACTACAGTGTAGCTCTAGTGTCGACTAGAATATATTGTCACTTTGATACTACAGTGTAGCTCTAGTGTCGACTAGAATATATTGTCACTTAGAACGATACTACAGTGTAGCTCTAGTGTGAACTTGAGTGGGCTAACACTGTTGAATAATCTGTTTCTTTATATTGAAAAACTACATACATATTTGAGAAATTGATAGTCCCTGTTTCTTGCATGTGCCACACAATATAGTTTCACAATCACTATGAAAGTAGCTGAATTATAAATTAGTAACAGAATAAAACACATGGTTTTTGTTAGGCAAAACAAAGACTCAGCTTTTCACTGATAATTATTTTCTTAGTGTTAGTTTTAAACACAATTCAACACACATATTTTTATGACTTGGTTTTATTTAGCTACTAAAATATAACTATAAATTTGCCCATTCAATGGATTTGAATAGATTAATTTAGCTAACATGTCTGGCAGCAGTCAATGTAAGCAAATGTGTTATGCAACTATAATCAAACATCCAGAAAAATAATTTGAAGGGAACCATGTGTCATCAATTTTTGAAACAAAGGAAAGTTAATGTATCAAAAACAAGTTTCAAAGGGGCACAACAACAAGATGTTGGTGTCACATTTTTCTCAGGTAATTCATGTCCCATTTTTCTCATGTCCCACTTTGTGTGAATTCTGTCCCTTTTCCTTTTAGTAAGTGTTAATGTATGACTGACCCCAGAGTTGTTTCTGGTGTAGAGAATAACAGAACCACAGTCTGTATGTCATAATTCTTTGGCTCAAATCGGATGTACGTGTAGAAGTCTATGCGTTTAGGGGCCTACCAAACCAATGTGTAGGTATACATGTTCTTGGCAAAGATCAAACATATCACAAAAAGTGATTAAAATTGGTCGTAAAGAACGAATGCAAAGAAGATGATCAATAATTCTGTAGGGGTTATCTGAACTAACCAATTTGTTTCGACACATCCTAACCTACTAAAACCAGACTTATGGCACACCCAAACAAACTATATTCCCATCCCGGAGACTTATGGCTTACCCAAGCAAGCTATATTCATATCCCATACCCAAGCAAACTATATTCCCATCCCAGACTTATGGCTTACCCAAGCAAGCTATATTCATATCCCAGACTTATGGCGTACCCAAGCAAGCTATATTCCCATCCCACAGACTTATGGCTTACCCAAGCAAGCTATATTCCCATCCATGCCAATATAGTTGAGATTATGCTTGGCTGCTTCAACCTCTCTTGGGTCATTCTCCGACATAGAGTCCAGTGAAAACACTTCCTTCTGACGAAACTCAGCATTGTCAGCAAAGTTTATTTTGGCATCAAAACAGATAACTGCAAAACAAAATGTATTCAAATCTTATCTATTATCACAGACATCAACAGATTAAATACAGACATTTCCTACAAGGGAGAAATTATCACAGCCATCAACAGATTAAAGAATGGACATTCAAAATCAAGGTGCATAACACAAATGCAGAAGTATTTAATATCGTCTGCTTTAACAGCAGAAATAGAACAATTGTTATCACTGGTTACTGAACTGACATGATAAACACTGCAGGCAAATCATTAGGTGATCAATCTTCCCCAGCAGATATTGAAGGCTATGCTGGCTGTGTGGCTTGCTGGATAAACTCCAGGCAAATCATTAGGAGATCAATCTTCCCCAGCAGATATTGAAGGCTATGCTGGCTGTGTGGCTCGCTGGATAAACACTCCAGGTAAATCATTAGGAGATCAATCTTCCCTAGCAGATATTGAAGGCTATGCTGACTGTGTGGCTCGCTGGATTAACACTGCAGGCAAATCATTAGGAGATCAATCTTCTCCAGCAGATATTGAAGGTTATGCTGACTGTGTGGCTTGCTGGATAAACTCCAGGCAAATCATTAGGAGATCAATCTTCCCCAGCAGATATTGAAGGCTATGCTGGCTGTGTGGCTCGCTGGATAAACACTCCAGGTAAATCATTAGGAGATCAATCTTCCCTAGCAGATATTGAAGGCTATGCTGACTGTGTGGCTCGCTGGATTAACACTGCAGGCAAATCATTAGGAGATCAATCTTCTCCAGCAGATATTGAAGGTTATGCTGACTGTGTGGCTTGCTGGATTAACACTGCAGGCAAATCATTAGGAGATCAATCTTCACCAGCAGATATTGAAGGCTATGCAGGTGATAGTTTTGTGATTACTGCAGTAAACATAATCATTACCATCTTCTCCTCCTCCTCCATCAGTTTTGCTAGAAACATAATGCCTCATAACTCTCCTCCTCTCATAACATTTAGAAAATAAAGTACTACAGTTTTAACAAAATACATAAACAGTGCATAAACAGCAACGTTTCGACCAAAGGCCTTTATCAAGCAAACAATACAACAGAATGACAATTTGAGGAACACTACAAATGGACGATTACATGTGGAAACATAAACCTATCTGATGAAAATCTGGGAATAAAGAACAACGAAATGAGTGCAACAAAAATGAAAGTGGAAAGGAGAGGAACAATAAACAATATAGTGGATAAATGACATATAGGAGCAAACACACATATAGATAACAAGGCACAGATAAGACAGTACTAAGAAGCATAGGAATGTAATGCGTTGAGTCAAGAGGTGCAGTGCCATAGAATGAAATAAAACGGTTCTCCAGGGCGAATCGACTGCGATCATCGGAGGAACATGATCGATGGCTGTGACCTGGACATCGTCAACTCCTGAATGGCCAGTATCATTGAAATGGGTGGCCACAGGAGTCACAGAGCATTGGCGAATATTACAGACCCGTACTGTCTCTTTTCCAAAAGCTACCTATACCATTCAAGACAGTTTCACGTGTGAGTCCCGCAATATCATCTATGCTATCACCTGCAAACGATGCCATAAGGCCTATATTGGTGAAACCGTAAGAGGCTCAGTGACCGATTCGCCCAACACTTACGCGATATTCGCCAATGCTCTGAGACTCCTGTGGCCACTCATTTCAATGATACTGGCCATTCAGGAGTGGACGATGTCCAGGTCACAGCCATCCGATCATGTTCCTCCGATGATCGCAGTCGATTCGCCCTGGAGAACCGTTTTATTTCATTCTATGGCACTTTGCCACCTCTTGGACTCAACGCATTACATTCCTATGCTTCTTAGTACTGTCTTATCTTGTGCCTTGTTATCTATATGTGTGTTTGCTCCATATATGTGTCATTTATCCACTATATTGTTTATTGTTCCTCTCCTTTTCCACTTTCGGTTTTTGTGTTGCACTCATTTAGTTGTTCGTTTTTATTCCCAGATTTTCATCAGATAGGTTTATGTTTCACATGTAATCGTCCATTTGTAGTGTTCCTCAAATTGCATTCTTGTTGTATTGTTTGCTTGATAAAGGCCTTTTGGTCAAACGTTGCTGTTTATCGTCACTGTTTATGTATTTTGTAAAACTGTAGTACTTTGTTTTTACGTGTTTACCTATTTTTCCAAGTTTTACTGCAGTATCCACCCTTTTTCGATAAATCATGGTATAAATTCAACATCAATTTCAATGTATTCAACCAACAAATGGTCACTGAATAATTGAAGGACATTAAGCATATCTATTTTCACCTCCACAAAGATAACTGCTGCTGATGAAAAGCTGATTGCTCTCTTGTTATTGCAAACACATGCATATTCAGGACAGAAGATCGCATAAACTGCCTGCTCTCTTATTGCAAACACATGCATATTCAGTACAGAAGATCGCATAAACTGCCTGCTCTCTTGTTATTGCAAACACATGCATATTCAGTACAGAAGATCGCATAAACTGCCTGCTCTCTTGTTATTGCAAACACATGTATGGTGATCAATCTGAAGATCGCATAAACTGCCTGCTCTCTTGTTATTGCAAAACACATGCATATTCAGGACAGAAGATCGCATAAACTGCCTGCTCTCTTGTTATTGCAAACACATGCATATTCAGGACAGAAGATCACATAAACTGCCTGCTCTCTTATTGCAAACACATGCATATTCAGTACAGAAGATTGCATAAGCTGCCTGCTCTCTTGTTATTGCAAACAACATGCATATTCAGGACAGAAGATCGCATAAGCCGCCTGCTCTCTTGTTATTGCAAACACATGCATATTCAGGATAGAAGATCACATAAACTTCTGGAGGTTGGGAAAAAACACAACCCAAACAGACAACATACAGCCTGCAAGGGAGAGGAGGAGGGGCAGAATGTTAATCTCAAGAAGACAGTACTAATGATATTATTTTCACAAACATAACATATTCCAAGAAAAGTCAGACTGCATATAGGCAGCCTGCAAGGTAGAGAAGGGCAGAATGTCAACCTCAAGAAGCCAGTAGTTATAATATTCAATGATTATGTGTTTATTTAAACAGAGAAAGTGAAATGTAGAAATATGAAATACATTGACTTATCTGTTTCTTGATTGTCTCACCAAAAGCAGGAACAAGTGAAGCTATCAATAGAATAAGGAAAGCCAGAACAGACTTATACACAACCAAGAACTACTTTTCAGATACTTGACATGGATATTATTTTCTTATGGCACATCGCTGCACTCACACATATATATATAATATAAGGCAGAGAGAGAGAGAGTATTGGAAGAGACCACATACTCTACCATCAGAGTCTCTCAAGGATTAATCTCCACTTGAGTAGCATCTACTTTCAAAAATAAGTTATAGAGTTTGTACATTTGGTCTGCAGCCTATATGAGAAGAAAATAGTTATAGGTTTGTACATTTGGTCTGCAGCCTATATGAGAGAAATAAGTTATAGAGTTTGTACATTTGGTCTGCAGCCTATATGAGAAGAAAATAAGTTATAGAGTTTGTACATTTGGTCTGCAGTCTAGCATAGTGTATGGTGGTATATCATAGAATATCTAGTGTCATAGCGCATGGTGATATATCATAGAATATCTAGGATATAGTGTATGGTGATATATCACAGAATATTCAGTGTCATAGTGTATGGTGATATATCACAGAATATCTGAGTGACATAGTGTATGGTGATATATCACAGAATATCTGAGTGACATAGTGTATGGTGATATATCACAGAATATCTGAGTGACATAGTGTATGGTGATATATCACAGAATATCTGAGTGACATAGTGTATGGTGATATATCACAGAATATCTGAGTGACATAGTGTATGGTGATATATCACAGAATATATGAGTGACATAGTGTATGGTGATAAATCATAGAATATCTGAGTGACATAGTGTATGGTGATATAGCATAGAATATCTGAGTGACATAGTGTATGGTGATAAATCATAGAATATCTGAGTGACATAGTGTATGGTGATAAATCATAGAATATCTGAGTGACATAGTGTATGGTGATATAGCATAGAATATCTGAGTGACTCGATCAAGTCAAGATTAACAACTATCTTAATAAGTTGCATAGTACATGATGATATAGCATATCATTTAATCTCATCTGTAATCTAATAAGCTACAATGCATATTACATCTTTCTGTTTACTGCCATGAAATCCTAGATTGTGTGCCATTCTCATCAATTGCTCAGGCAGGGGTCCTGAAATTATGTCGATCGGTTCCTGTATGAAAAAGGATAAAACAAAAATAGCAGCATTTCAAATATTCTTTATAATTAATCTTCCAGTAAAATTTAATTCCAACATTATTTCAGTTTGGGATATTCAAATATATTGAAGAGACTTGATGGTAGCTATCTATTTGCAAGCTACTCATATTTTTAGATCACCATAAAAGGAGTTTATTCTCAGAATTAAACCTTCTTTAAATCTCAGACATTACATTGAATATGTTAAAGAAAACCAATGATAAGTCTTACAATAACAAGAACTCTGAAGAGCTTGTCATGTAGAGGCACTGGTAATGGCTGTGTCAGTCTTCTCTACTACTTATCTTTGTAAGAGATATTCTGAAGTAATTTTGTCACATTCATCACAAAGTAATTATCTTTAGTTTGTTGAAAATATGTTATCTCAATCTGTTTTGTCCTGTGTGGATTTTGAAAATTATAGATTGATATTTCCTGTTGTGTTGGTGATCTAGGATGATTTATGTGGTGGTCCTGACCTTCTGTTTATCCCTTTATTGCATATTTTCTTTCTTGCGACTCTCTCTTTAACCTGTTTCGCCCTTGACATTTAGGGCAGCAACAAACGCACACCATTCTTCTCTATTCATGGCCATCCTCTGTATTGTGTTCCAGCTATGATTCATTTCTTTCTGTTCTTGCTCTATCGTTCTCCTCCAGGTTGTCTTGGGTCTTCCACATTTTCGTTTACCTTCTGGTCCATCTCAGTGCAGTTTTCGTGTCAGAGCCAGTTTCTATGCGCATCACATGCCCGATCCATCTCCAGCGTCGTCTTTGGATGATGGTGCTCATATTCTCTTGTTGACATCGTGCGAGCAGTTCTTGGTTAGAGATAGTATTTGGCCAGAACACATGTAAGATTTTTCGCAGACATGAAAAGTATGTATGAAAGGTGGAGAGTTTGGACATATCTTGTTCTGTCATTCTCCAGCATTCCGATCTGTATCGCAAAGTTGATAGCATGCAGCTGCGGTATATATTAGTCTTGGTTCTAATGCTGTATTGGACAGATTTCCAGGCTGTCTGAAGGGTCATGAACGCACAAATCTTTCTTATGACAAATCTCTTTCAATCTTCATAGCTTATGCTTGTTGCATCAGATTGTGCTTGTTTTGTCTCTTCCGTTTCTAATGTGTTGGTCTCATCATTGCTAGGTTTGTTGCAATCAGATGACATCACAATTGTTTTAAACTACTGACATAGATGTAATAGTGTTGCTTGTAAGACATTACAATAGAGCTGGATGCTGGAGGGGGAGAGAGAGGAGTGTGTTTAACCAGCGAGCCACAGGAACCATCAGTATGCATTCCCTTTGACATCTGCTGGGGAGACTGAACACCTATGGGTCTGCCCGGATGCTGCGACGTCAGTTTAGTAACTAATAGCCAATCATTACAATGTATTTGTTCTCTTTATTTAGTGTTGCAACTATTGATAGCAAGTCAGTGAAACAAACTATTTGCGCCTGCTTCTTTCATTATCGTTTCTGTTTCCACTGCGTCAACTTCTGCTCTAAAGTTGCTAGAGAATATTCCTGATGAAACCGACAATTTTTTCACTGTGCAATTATTTAGATTAAAAAGATGTTTCTTCTTCGAACGCTCCATATTGACCACTTATTAATCACTCTGTGTGATTTACATGTGATCTGAGCCTAAGAGCGATTGATCGTTGTGCCAGTTATGCGCCTACAAGTAGGCCAGCACATCGATTTCTGTGATGCTTTTTATTTACTAGGGTAGCTTCCTAGGTCCTACATCAGTTGCCTCTTACAACATGCCTTGTAGGTTGCAGTGGTACTATTCTTTGCTTCCCTTGCGAGCCCTGCACCACACAGGTACAAAAAAGAATCAACAATCACAATTTTCAATTACATTAGTTACTAATTTATCTTTGTATACACAAGTCCCGATGTTGGTTAGATAGTGTTTCTCTATATATTTCAATGTTTTATATATATATAGGCAGAAAGTCCTTCTCTTAGGGAGACCAGGAGTGTATATGGTTTTCTCTCTCCTGCCCAGCTTGTGTATGGTCTCTAGAGTCTGCTTGAGTATAACAACTCTTCCCTTTCCCAGGGCAACTTATGAGAAAGACTCCCTATTAAATAGTACACATAGCTGCTGGCGAATTAGATGGAAGATTGATCTATTTGACAATGACTTAAAAGGCTGGAGCTGGTCCAAACTTGTACTGAGCCCAAGGGCTCACCAGAGATCACAGCTAGTGATTAACCAGAACTTTTTCAGAATTTTGAACAAAGTACTGGCAAACTACTGAATGTATGCTGTCAAGAAATCAAGCCGTCACAAATAAAGACACTCAAAAATCAAATGAGGCAGGCATCAAGACCAGGCTACTTGACTACGTGAACAACTGAAGAAGGTATAAATAATAACAATGATAGTCAAAAATCTGACTGTGCTATTGCTGAAAGCTTGAGAATTCTGCTTCAGAAAAACAAAACAAAGAAAAAGTGTGTGAAACATAAGCTGTCTATATCCTGGTAAATTTCACCTGATCAGTACAAATATGGAAAGAACCAAAATTGACATTTAAGAAATTTCTTGTAATTACTTTTGGTTACATGAGATGTGCAGAACATGATGTAAAGATCTTTGGTTCACAGTGATAGTGAATGGTGCTGAAATCTACGATATTAGGCCAGAGGGGCACCAGACACTATAGTATCACATACAACTCATATATATATATATATATATATATATATATATATATATTTATATATATATATATATATATATATTATATTAATATGATGACTATATCTTCCAATAAATCCTAAGCTGTTAATAGACTGACCGAGCTTCGTATGTAGTTAAGTTGCTACATTCAAAACGACACTACATCCAGAAAACAGTTGACTTCACCATTAGAACACATCTGATGGTATAATTATCCAAAAAGCTATCACAAGAAGAAGTGATAGTGAAAATAAATTTGTTTGTAAACTCACTGTGAATATAGCATTTGGTTCCTTTTCTGCGACTTCTTCAATGTCCATTCCACCCTTAGGACTTCCTACCATAACTGGTCCACCATGTCCTCGATCCATCAGTATAGCAAAGTAGGTCTCCCTAGAAATGTCCAGAGCCTCTGCTACCATAACCTGTAGAAGAAAGTCATAAATCCTATTAACCTTTCAATTCTGTGCATAGATCCCAACTGAAGCAAAATACATTTGACATCCTGAGTTGATGTTGACAAGAAAGTGTTTATGAAAAGCTGATAATAACTTGCAATTATTATCACCATAACATTGGTCTTGAGAACTTGATATGTTGTTCCTCAATTATATGACAGTGAGACCAATGTTATATTTCAACTTGATATGTTGTTCCTCAATTATATGACAGTGAGACCAATCTTTTAGGTGTTGAAGAAAGATTTAAACGTATTTAAAATAAATGAATGAGAAACAACACATCAAAGCTTTTTGTAACATATTTGTATTGCAACATTTAGTGCATCAGATAATTTTTGGAAATATAGTCAAACGATCCAGCACCGACACCTATTGTGCAGCCAGAAGTGGTTAGCGGTCAAAGAGTTAACTAAATCAAATATAGTCCCAGCACTGACACCTATTGTGCAGTCAGAAGTGGTCAACAGTCAACTAAATCAAATTTAGTCCCAACATCGACACTTATTGTGCAGCCAGAAGTGGTCAGCAGTCAAAGAGTTAACTAAATCAAATATAGTCCCAGCACTGACACTTATTGTGCCGCCAGAAGTGGTAAGCAGTCAAAGAGTTAACTAAATCAAATATAGTCCCAGCACTGACACCTATTGTGCAGCCAGAAGTGGTTAGCAGTCAAAGAGTTAACTAAATCAAATATAGTCCCAACATCGACACTTATTGTGCAGCCAGAAGTGGTCAGCAGTCAAAGAGTTAACTAAATCAAATAATTAAAAATGAGACCATTAAACTCAATATAAGTGTATTAAATTTCTACACATATTACCCCTTTTATGAAATACGACTGTTATTTCTTACCTTTGAGACCAGTACACCATTCTTGGGTGTCTGTTTTGTAACCAGTCTATGTCCTAGCATGCTTTCAACCAACACTTTCACCTCTGCAGGGCTGGAACATATTAAAGTGTAGGTGTCACAAAGAGAGAGATATACACATCTCTCTCATAGTGTAGGTGTCAGAGAGATATACATACACATACAGCATATCATAGTGTAGGTGTCAGAGAGATATACATATTCCTACAAAATATCATAGTGTAGGTGTCAGAGAGAAATACATACATATACAACATATCATAGTGTAGGTGTCAGAGAGAAATACATAAATGTACAACATATATATGATTACAAAAAGTAGATGCATTACTTAACTATAGAATATTTTAGCTTTTCTTAACTGACACATAAATGCCTAACTAAATGAAATGAAGAAGCACACAACTAGACATGAAGAAATAGCATGCACACATACTGATTTGTTGTTGCTCATACTGGAAGAGACAGGTTCAGCTAGAAGTAGGTTTTGAGTCACTGGAAGAGACAGGTTGAGCTAGAAGCCAATATTGGTGAGATAAAATATGCCAGGGAAAAACATATCCATCTTACCAAAACCATCAAAATTAACAGATTACAATCATCATCACTAAAATAAAGCATTAGAAATCTTTGTGTGTGTTTTTTGTGTCCACCATCTATGTGAACTCAGTTATTTTTTTTAAAATGTTAAAATTATATGAAAGACAATACAAGACAAATCTTACTCTTTAGTGAGGTGGACACCACCTTTAAATCCAGAATCAAATGTTCCCTTTCCTCGACCACCAGCAAGAATCTGTGCTTTTACAACATATTCTTTCACCTCTGTATTGTAGGATATACAACATATTCTTTCACTTCTGTCTTGTATGATATGAACAGCAGACATGATATTTGCTTCTCACCAGTTATAGGAGAAATGCTAAGAGCAGCACTGTAATCTCTACATGGTCTTTGTCAATCTGACGAAGGCTTTCGACATGGTCAACGGAACAGGGTGTATGGAAGATCATGGAAAAGTTTGGATGCCCGTTGAAATTCATAAATTCATTAAGTTCGTCCAACAGTTTCACGGGGCATGATGAAGGGGAGCTGTTGGAGACTTTCCATGTCATGGCTTCAAACAGGGCTGTGTACTGGCCCCAATACTCTTCAGCAGGATGTTTGCTGCCATTCTCATGGATGTCTTTTAGTAAGGCGATAAAGATTATATACAGGACAGACAGTAATCTATTCAATCTTCAGAGGTTAAAATGCTCCACCAAGGTAAAAGAATCAACTATTTCAAATCTGTTGTTTGCTGATGACTGCACCCTTGCTTCCAACTCTAAAGAAGAAATGCAGTCTTACATTGACAAGTTCTCAATGGTCTGTGATAAGTTTGGCCTTACCATTAATACCAAGAAAACAGAGGTCATGTTCCATCCCACCCCAAAAAAGCAGTACTTCAATCCAGTCATCAACATTAAACACCAGTGTCTCCTGTCAGCGGACAACTTTGCCTATCTAGGCAGCCTCCTATCCAGAATGGCAAACATAGACTCTGAGGTCAACAATAGGATATCCAAAGCCAGTGCTGTGTCTGGATGGCTACGTGTCACTGTGTGGGAGCAGAAGGGGATAAGCGTAGTCACAAAGCTGAAAGTTTACCAGGCCATAGTGCTAACCACGCTGTTGTACACAAGCGAGACATGGACAGTGTATAGCAGACATGCAAGAAAACTAAACCACTTCCACACAAGCTGTCTACGCAGAATACTAAAAATAAACTGGCAGGACAATATTCCAGATTGCGGAAGTCCTCACAAGAGCAAAGATCCCAAGCGTCAACACCCTGTTGCAGTAAGCCCAAGTTGATGGGCCGGTTATGTTGTTCGAATGTCTGATAAACGCACCCCAAAACAGTTGGATGTATGGTGAACTTGAAGGGGGCTGACGTTCTTTTGGTGAACAGAATATACCCTTAAAGTGTCTCTGAAATGCTTCAATATAGACACCACATGCTGGGAATTCCTTGCGTAAGATCACCAAATGTGGAGCTATAACAACACAAGGGGAACCGCGTAGCGAGAATCATCGTGCCATTGAGAAAATGAGCTGTGCGGAACGATAACACATAACATGCACATGTCTAACCTTGATCATGTATGCCCCACCTGTGGTAGGGGATTGTGTTCTAAGATTGGACTTTACAGTCACCTCCGCACACACCAGAGAGGTGCAGCAGCACACAACTGAGACTGTTATCATCGCTTGTGATGGACGGCTATTATTGTATGATATACAACATATACTTTCACCTCTGCATTGTATGATATACAAGATATTATTTCACATAGTAATTCTCTCAAGATTCAAGCATGCAATAAAATCATATTCTGTGAGTACAATCTACTTTTCTTTTTATTGTTCAGTATTTTTTTAATGTATTGGTCACGGCGAACCAACACCGCTCTTTTAGTAATTTGCACTACTTTTTCAGGCAGTCCGCGACGAACACAAGTCAGCCATTGTGTTTTTTTTCGATCGAATCGATGAAACAGCGTATAAACAATTGCTTCATATGAAATATGTGTCATTCATATAGTAAAACCGATTGTTCTACGTGTAACATATTCTACAGATCTGGAAAATTCTATGATTATATGTTAAGTAGAAGCTATTTTGAACGAAAAATTTTTCGATGGTCACTACCATTATTTTGGAACCTTGAAAATTTCACTTGGGTACCACCCATAAACATCGTATTTACGTGAAACGGCATTATTAACTTCTCTTTACTCATAAATTTTCATTACTAGAAACATTTTCTCTCTTCTAAGGGCAACTTTACGTCTGCAACTCGTCAATAAACTACCAGACTTACCATTTATCTGTGCTCTGAGCCGGTTTGCTTTGGCGTCCATAACAACCGCTGCAGTTTGCGATCTTCTCGTGAATTCTTTTCGTCATTTGACTTGTGTCAACGATATCCAGCAATGCTAAATACAAATTTTTAATTTTTTTTTTATATTTCAAACATTATTTATGCCTTTCAGTTGACTTTTGTATCGAGTATCAACGGTAATATTAAATATCCCACACTAGATCTAGCTGTCCAAAGTGAACCATTCGTCAGCGATAGACGGCAATAATTTGGACCGATCTTTATCGACACTATTCAGATTTACTTAGAAGTCTCATATTATTGTACTGTGATTTCAGAATTAAAATAACTAGTGAATCATTTCAGTATTCTGTTAGTTGTCTTTCTTAATTATAGGCATTTCATGTTTAAAAGTTGTGCCATTTAAATTGCACTCATTGCTTAGCTGCAATGAAGCTTTGTGACAAAATATAGTCTATAGTCTGTCCATTAATTCGTGAGCACGTTTGAAATTGATTTTCTCTAAAACTACCTGTTGGATCTCAGTGATTTTTGCAAGCAGCCTTAGAATATCCATGACGCTAGAGAAATATTTTTTCCAAGAAAATTTGATGTAGTTTGAAATATTTCTTCTTCAGGTTATATTAAAATCAACCTCACCGGATTGTACACAATAGTAACAGATTTACGGTACACAGACGCGTTGTTCTAAAAAATACATTATGGTAACATTGAAATATCGTGAGTTTCACGAATTCCGTGCACCGAACCCAGTCGACTTTGAAAGCGGAAAGCATATGACGTTATAATTGGGATACCGTTTTATAGTTATAGGTGTATCTCGCTATTTGTATGAAGCTATTGTATCATATTTGTTGGCTTATAAAAACTGACATTGATATCACATTCATAATGAGTCTGAAGTGCACATTTATAACAATGCAGAAAGTTACAGTTTTACTATACCAACACTTCCGTAAGGAATCTAAGAGAGGTCATCTATATTGCGATATTCATAACCCTGAGAAAACGAACGCAACTGGCGCTTGGTCTGAATAGAGAATCCTTTTCCGATGGATTAAACAGGACACAAAGTGCACTAATGTCAAGCAAGGAAGGAAAAGAACAATTGACGACTTTGACATAGATGTCATAAGACGGGAGCTCTTGAAATGTTTGCGACAAATCAACTTGTTACTCTCAGGAAACTGAAATTAAAACTGCAATCAGATTGCAGCATAGACATTCTAAAAGTACTCTATGGAAAATTGAAAGCCGCGCTTCACCTTCAGAAAACTATAGGCGGCAGGAATATTATTTGTGAAAAGCCACATTTAATTGCTGCCCGAAGTAAATACCTGAAGCAGATCCGTGAGCGGAGGAGGCAAGGCTATGATATTGTATATTTGGACGAATCCTGGGTCAATGCTCACCACACCAATGCTAAAGAATGGCAATCAGTAGACGGTGAACAGAAAAAAAAAATACCAAGCAGCAAAGGCCAGCGTATTATACTAACACATGCAGGAAGTAGTGAAGAAGGTCTTGTCCATGACGCTGGACTTATTTTCCAATCAAAAAGTACCGACGGTAGGGACTACCACACAGAAATGAATGGACATATTTTCAGGCACTGGATGGAGAAAGATCTACTTCCAATTCTAAACAGACCATCATGCTTGGTAATGGATAATGCATCCTATCACAACGCAGTATCAGCGAAGACAAAGTACCAACTGCATCAAATACAAAAGATCAAATTAGGACTTGGCTTGCTAAGGAAAATGTCAGCTTCTATGATACATATTTGAAACCCGAGTTGTTGCACCTGGTGAGGATGACAAATAAGACAAAGGTGTTTCATATTGACAAAATCATTGCGGAATACGGCCACACGTCTTTGCGACTACCTCCATATCATGCTCACCTCAATCCGATAGAGCTTGTCTGGGCTAAAGTAAAAGGGCAAGTTGCCGAACAGAACAGGACGTTTAAAATGTGTGATGTTGAAGTTCTGACACGTGAGTCCTTCTCAATGATAGACATGCAGTTCTGGAAGAAGTGTGTTGAACATGTGCTCCGAGAGGAAGACGAGTACTGGCACCGAGATGGATTACAATTTGTCCAGCCAGTAACAATTATCAACCTCATGGAATCGTCAGATTCGGGATGATACAAATCATATTTTGATTACAGACTGAGAAATAGCAACGTATACATTTCCATATCCAAATGCGTCTACCATCATACAATTTGTGGTGAAGTTAAGACACCCTGGGGTCTAATGGTGACCGAAGGGAGGACTAACTGTTGCATATTGTATCCAAGTTCACGATTGCACATAAAGGGCAACACAATTAATTACTTGACCTATCAAGTTAATATGGAGATACACCTATGAATAGAATTGACATGGACAAATTCTAGGATACTGTAAAATCTAAAATTTGAGCCCCCGTATTTGCAATTGTCATAAAAGATCAAAGGAATTCGCCGATGTGCAAAATCCGTAGCATCTATGGACTACTGGTTAGCTTTATTTTAGCGTCATGGATATTCTAAGGCTGCATGCAAAAATCACTGAGATCCAACAGGTAGTTTTCGAGAAAATCAATTTCAAACGTGCTCACGAATTAATGGACAGACTATAGTAGCAATTTCAAATGTAACTATTGCAAGATCATCTACATTTTCTTTTTTTATGTAAACTTCTTCTGTGACTTTCAATTTGTTAGTGGTTGAACTAAATGTGATCATTTATATTTACTCAACATATATAAACAATTTACCAAATAAGTATCCAGCATGTTTGTATGTGAGATGTGCATACATAAGTAAATATATAAAACTCACACTATTCAAAGAGTCACTCAGAACAGCACAACATATTGCAGATAAATCAAGAAATATATGAATACAAAAATTAACCTCTGATGCTAGAGTGAATAATTTACCAATATGCTTTTATTATTTTCTAAATTGTTTTGGTTATGTGGAACATATAATGAGCACTAGATCAACAGTTTCAATAAATAATATTCATTATGATCTTCCCATGCAACTGGCTTCAACCTTGCAATAACATTAAATATATTTATTACTTTATTTTAAAAACTGGAGATAGAGGTTGTGTGAATAATTTACTCAGAAAGTGTTAAAGCTTGACCATCATTGCAAGACTAAGGTCAATGCATGGGGAAATTAGAAAGGATATTATTCAATGAAATTGTTGATCTAGTAGTCAATACAATTTTTAAACAATCAAGAAAGTTTTTGACAATAATGAAAACACACTGGTAAATCATTTACATGTACTTAAACTATATAGAAATTAGGATTTATACAAAGATCTGATTTGCTGTATCATTGTGTTTACTGTACCTTTGATTAATCAATTTTACTCAAAGCTCAGGTCCTACACAAAACTTTCAATGACATAAAATGTGCTTGTTCAATGTATGTTCATATAGAAGACATGATGCAGTATTTCATCACTAATTATCACATTTAGTTCAACCACTAACAAATTAAAAGTCACAGAAGAAGTTTACATAAAAAGAAAATGTAGATGATCTTGCAATAGTTACATTTGAAATTGCTACTAGACTATATTTTGTCACAAAGCTTCATTGCAGCTAAGCAATGAGTGCAATTTAAATGGCACAACTTTTAAACATGAAATGCCTATAATTAAGAAAGACAACTAACAGAATACTGAAATGATTCACTAGTTATTTTAATTCTGAAATCACAGTACAATAATATGAGACTTCTCAAGTAAATCTGAATAGTGTACGATAAAGATCGGTCCAAATTATTGCCGTCTATCGCTGACGAATGGTTCACTTTGGACAGCTAGATCTAGTGTGGGATATTTAATATTACCGTTGATACTCGATACAAAAGTCAACTGAAAGGCATAAATAATGTTTGAAATATAAAAAGAAAAATAAAAATTTGTATTTAGCATTGCTGGATATCGTTGACACAAGTAAATGACGAAAAGAATTCACGAGAAGATCGCAAACTGCAGCGGTTGTTATGGACGCCAAAAGCAAACCGGCTTCTGAGCACAGATAAATGGTAAGTCTGGTAGGTTATTGACGAGTTGCAGACGTAAGTTGCCTTAGAAGAGAGAAAATGTTTCTAGTAATGAAAATTTATGAGTAAAGAGAAGTTAATAATGTCGTTTCACATAAATACGATGTTTATGGGTAGTACCCAAGCAAAATTTTCAAGGTTCCAAAATAATGGTAGTGACCATCGAAAAAATTTCGTTCAAAATAGCTTCTACTTAACATATAATCATAGAATTTTCCAGATCTGTAGAATATGTTACAGTTACACGTAGAACAATCGGTTTTACTATATGAATGACACATATTTCATATGAAGCAATTGTTTACACGCTGTTTCATCGATTCGATCGAAAAACACAATGGCTGACTTGTGTTAAATTTATTTACCGTCACGGACTGCGCTGAAAAAGTAGTGCAAATTACTAAAAGAGCGGTATCTCAATGCAAATATGACGCCGTGTGGTATGCATATTTTTTATGAATATGACAATTAACTTACATAATTGTCACAAAACATGAAAAATTATATTGAAAGATTCATAGAATAATACTTCAGTATATTCTCTCTAAGAATATATACTTTTCTATATCTATTTAGGGTTCTAATATTTCTTCAGAATTTTAAAAACTGTCCCAGCACTCTTTTTCCCGTTTTCTAAAGAAATTGGCCCCATGACTAACCGCTTGTTTACTATTTCCGTGAGGGTAACGTAGTAAATGGGTGTCGTTATATCCACTACGGAGGGTCACGTAGTAAACTCCATCGCAAATATGTGTAGTAAACGGGGAACTACTGCAACAATAGACTATCTATAGATTGGATATCTTCCCATATAAAACATTGTCATTGGTCAATTTTTCGCCCGCACGAAGGTTATTTATAACTTTGAAAGAGTGTTTTCTTCCAAAAGTAGTTCACAAAGAGGGTAGAAAATCTTCCAGAACCATTACACCAACAGAAAAAGCTTTAGTAACTAGGGTTTGGATGATATTTAACGATGAAGATAGCGGAGATGATGATATATTCTCATTAAGTGAATCTGTTCACTCAGATTCTAAAAATTTTGACAGGTGAGAGACAATGATGACGAAAATAGTGATACTGACGAGAATGTGATTTACGCCCAAGCAAGTGTCGAACTGACCTGTCGAAGTACTAGTACTGAGCAAATATAAAGTACTACTAGTACATAGAGCAGAAAAACACACATTTTTATTATCAAACATAAAATACAATTTTATTTCAAATTTGTATATTTCAAACAAATATTCCAAAAAAAAACAGAGTTATTACTTTTTAAATAATAAGTTGAGAAATGCAAAAAAATGCTTGGATGCTCTGGGGTTCAATCCATAACCTTTGGTAAACAAGGTTAAGAGGACAAGCTCAATTTTTTTGTCCTAAAAGAGTTAAAATGGTTAATATTAGAATCCCATGCATTAACCAGCTAATTCTTTGTTACCAACTACACAAAACATTAATAATGTAATGTCATATTTAAGATGAAACATACTTAGTTTAGATGCTATGGTATTGGCATCCTTTTTTGCTTCAGCAACCTTGAAAATCTGAACAGAAATACCATTATCTGCCATCAGTTTCTTGCTCTGATATTCTTGAAGATTTAGCCATCTTACCTGACTCAGCAATGGAATAGACTGTGATGATGGAAAACATGTTTATGATGTTACCCAATTTAATCTCAGCTGACTACCTACTCTGAGTCTACACTCAACTGACAATAAATAATAATGACATCTTCACAAAAATGTTGAAATATTTTTCAGAAATGAAAACCCTTCCAGAGAGATACAGGCACAAAGACAATAAATGGCACCTGTAAAAATAATATTAGCATTACAATATTACTATTTAAAATATTACATATTATATAGTTATAGTAGTTCTAAGTTCAGATGTTGTGATGTTTGAATCAGATTGATCATGATGCAGTCTGAGTCTGAGTCAAACTACACGTCCGGGCCGTCGTACGGGTACGTTCTGATCGATATTCTCGCACATTGGACACGTTCATATGTGCTACATCGGCAAATACATCAGCACCCGTTTTAGAGAACGAATGAAGAAACACAGTACAAATTCAACTTTAAAAAATAGCAAGGTTATACCTGTGTCAGTCTGTAATACAAATTGTCCGTCCAAGGGTCCGCCATATTTCAGCCGGAAGTTAATGAAGTTCTTTTTCTTGTTCTCATAAAAAAAAGCAGGGCCAGGTTTGGGACTCAGAAGCAACAAAATTATGGTTTTGGCCCATAAGCAGATACCACAGATAGCAATGTTGCTCCGATACAGTGGAAACAAAGCAAAAGGCCGGCAACGCAAAATGTGAACCTCAGAGAATAGAGGCGACGAAAGACACTATTTATGAAGCATACACAAAAGTCCGTGCTAGAAAACCTTTTTACCCTGAAGCAAACCAAGATGGGAGAAGAGAAAGAAAGACAATGTGCATAGAGAGGCTTGCTCCAGGTGTCTCCTTTTTCGACCTGAGCTGAAAGGCAAACAGGATTAGAGAATAGAAAGAATATTGGGGAGAAAGATTGTGTTGAACATTGCTCACCATAAAACAAAAAGAGCAATATCACACAATCTTTCTCCCATTTTATGCTACCAGTGCCAAACCTGACACTGACAACAAACGATAGAAGAAAACTAGTCAAACGAGATGAAGTGTCTTGCAGAATGCTGGGTGTAACAAGAAGAGACCGGTTGAGAAATGAAGACATCAGGAAAAAAAGTGGTACAACATCAGTACTAGACTTCATCAAGAAACAACAATTAAATGTTTCTCCAAAAAGCAGATTACAACAGACAGTGCACTCAAAGATCAATGCTGTCTGATACAATGGGTAATAAAGGAAAAGGCCGGCCACGCAAAAGGTGGACCTCAGAGATAACAGAGGCTACGAAAGACACTATCTACGAAGCGCAGATAAGGACCTGTTTTGAAATCTCTTCTTGACCTGACGCTGTGAGACAAACAGGATTAGAGAAAAGAAAGAAAGAAAGCAGTAGTTCACCCCAGGTTATAGAGATCATGTCAATATCATGTTGGTCATGTTATGTTAAACGATCGACGTCATGGCACATTGGGCATTCCCATTCGTGCTCCGTCCTCCTCGCAGCAAATCCCAAAGTCAATTTGCTCACCGTACCCATGAGAAGCTGATTAGTATATCTTCTCTTTTTACCACGAAGACACTATCTGGCATGTCCAAACTTAATTCCCAATTGCTCGAACTCGTTTTAGTGTTTGAGATTCGCTAGTGTCACATTATTGAGAGCGTACCACATTGATGGTATCGGCTCTGCCCATACTTCTGTCCGCTTGAGTCGGGGCATTGCTTGCAAGAATGTCAGCAAGCTCGTTACCCTGAACTCTAGCACGGCCAGGTGTGTACAGCGAAGTCATTGTCTTGAGATGTGATCTCGAATGATGTCCACACATTCCACGCGCAGACTTCCAGATTCAATCCTTTGAAGCATATTCATCGAGCCTGATAAGATAATCGTATGGGTTACTTGTTGCTCATCCACCCATGACAGAGCCACGGAGGCAGCGGTGATCTCCATAGTCATGCTCGATGTCGTAGTCTCAAATGCGCCGCAGTCCTCATGAAGTGTGCTACCGTTTCGTTGTGCTGAATAAGCCAACGATGATCTGGTTCCACGTCTGACAGAGCCATCAGTGTAGATAATGATATCACCTCAATGGGAGTGCTGATCCACGAGTGCAAGAATCTCCGCATTGACTACGTCCAGCGTCATTCTCTACAGCCTACATTCTCTGTTATTACGTTTTCGCCATGATTCATTTTAGAAAATGGTCTGTAGTTGTTTTTTTTTAAATCGCTACTATATTTGGAACACACAATTTTTATTTAAAGAAGAATTTAAAACTTCCATTTTAAAAAGGATATTCTGTTAAATATTCTGCTTTCGATAAAGTAAAACATGGAGAAATAATCAGCATGTTAGAAAGTATAAATATTGATGGTAAAGATCTTAGACTGATCAAGAATTTGTACTGGCAACAAAGCGCATCCATTAGACTTAAAGAGTAAGATTGGAATCTATCAGGCGATACAGTTAGGAGTACGGCAAGGTGCGTACTCTCACCAGACCTATTCAACTTATATTGCGAAAACATCATGAGATCTATAGAAGAAAAGACAGGAATAGCAGTCGGTGGACAAAATATAAACAATTTAAGATACCCTGATGACACATTTCTCATGGCTACAAATGAACAAGATCTGCAAGACTTGATAGACATACTAGTGAGAGAAAGTGAAAGAAAGGATTAAGCATGAATATAAAGACTACAAAAATATAATAACTACATGTGAAATGCGTTGCCTGCGAAAAGTTACCAACAACACAAGAAAAGACAGAATCACCAACATCAGCATAAGAAAGAAAGTTGGCACAAACCGTGCTTGAATTACATAGATAAAAAAGAATGAAGTGGTTTGGCCACTTAATAAGAATTCACCCAAACTCCACAGTATACAGTGTCTTCTACAACAGAACATCGGGAAAGAAGGCAGAGGAAGACCACGGAAAAGATGGTTAGATGGCGTAGCAGAATCCTGTGAAAGAGCAAAGATAACAATCACACAAGCCACCAGAACAGCGCAAGACAAAAACAGAAAACCACGACACTGGGCAACAACCGGTAGCAGTGTGACGACAAAAGAAAGAAGGTAAAGAAAACAGAGGTTATGGTTGTCTCCAAGAAACAAGAAACACCAACATGTAATAATATCAAAATAAACAACACAACACTGAAACAAGTCCATCGATTCAAGTATCTATGAACATTCCTAACATCAGATGGTAGATGTACAACAGAGATTAGGAGTAGAATAGCTCAAACGAAAGCAGCTTTATGAAAATGAAGAACACACTATGCGTGAGCTCACTACCAATGACATTGCGAAAACGAATACTCCAATGCTATATTGAACCAATACTTATGTATGGCAGCGAATCATGGACAATGAACAAACAATCAATACGATCATTGGAAGCCACAGAGATGTGGTTTTACAGAAGAATGTTGAAAATTCCATGGACAGCAAGGAAAACAAATGTGGAGGTTTTAAATCAGGTCTGCACACAACGAAACCTTATCAAAAGAATAAGAATCCGACAATCAAGGTTCTTCGGACATATAATGCGAACAGAAGGTTTAGAACATTTGGTGACTGCAGGTAAAATTCAGGGAAGGAGAGATCGTGGAAGACAGAGGGAGAAGATGTTGGATGGCCTGACATCATGGTTCGACAAAGTATCGACGTCAGAACTGATTACAGGCACCAAGCAAACAGAGTTGTGGAGAGACATGATCACCTACGCCGGCAGGCATGGCACTTGATTGATTGATTCTGTTAAATAATTTTCTACAAATATTATATGCATTCAAGTCAGCTTAATATTATGGGAACCTCTTAAATTATTACTTAAGTGTCTTGCTGGATAGATAATGTCATTCTGTTATAAAGGGAATATGTTATTTGATGTCAGTGAGTTTACTTGTATGAAAACTTTGTAATAAAAACGAAACACAGTGTTACTCATTTCCAATTAGCTGCAGCAGAAATTAAATTTGCTAAAGACCAAATTAAAGCTCAATCTCTGCGAATGACATTTCAACTTGACACCGTTGTCCTGTGCCTGGCTGAACGATTTCTGTCCCAATGGTCTTTGTGAACATTCTATATCGTAGCTCTTCAAGAGACCGGGAGGTTATCGGGATCCAAATTTGGGGTGTAAAGAATAGAACCACTGTTACCTGCCACACATGTAAGAGGCGACTAAGGAGGTTTGGCTGAAATCGATGCACATGTCCTAAACGTAGAAATATATGCGTTTAGGGGCCTACCAAACCAATGTGCAACGTATACACGTTCTAGGAAAAGATCAAACATATCACAAAGAGTGATTAAAATTGGTCGTAAAGAACGAACGCGAAGAAGAAGAAGAGACCGGGAGTATATAACGACATTATTTCTATTTTGTATTTCGCTTCACTCATTATGTTAGAAATGTTGTCGAGTCATTGTGTTTTTTTATAAGTACACTCCTAAATTTGGTAGCAGATTTAAAATAGGACCAAAAACAATGAGATTTTCTTCAACTGTTTGCTGCAGATGAATTCCTGCCGCTTGTTTGAATTTCTATTGTTCCACTTGTACCTAAGTTCAAAGTGCAGGGCTTAACGCTTGATCGCGGCCAGAAAGTGTTATTCTTCATATAGCTAGCTAACAGGCACTTTTATACACGAAAACAAATTTTAAGCAGCTTTTCCAAATGATGAGACACTCGAGCTCACTCGTGACGTTCACACGTACTGGGTCCACTCGTTGCGACAATACAAAATGTAATAAAGAGATCTTGCGACTTAGATAAAGCATTTATACCAACGGCCCTTAACATGTGGTCCGTATTTGTTTATTACGTAGGGGATTAAAGTCTCTTTAGGCCGAGGCAAACCCTTTCAACCAAAGGACGGCTATTTTTAGGTTATAACAGAGACAACCAGAATGAAAAATAAATATTAACTTTTTGCGGAGAATCAGTCTACCTGTGGTCCACGAACTACTGGGTTTCCGCGAGGTCCTCTCAGGATGTACGCGAAGATTTGAAAACAAATTACAAACTTTTTAATTTCAAATAAAAAGTTGAGTAAAAGGATACATAACGACAAAAAGACCCCAAAAAAACGAAAAATACTTCGAATTTGAACAACATTCAAACAAATAGATAAATGCTAATTAAAGTGGTGTTCTGTGGGAATTTGACAGGTGACCAGACATTAAAGTTAGACTGGCGTGATATCTTACATCTAAAAACGGCAAATAACTGACCACTGATCTGATTAACAAAGGATGCAGATATGAGAAAATGTGTAAGTGAAATGCTGTACCACCCGTCTAACTTACAGACAATAATTGAATCCTATTTACAACAATTTTTGACAATGAAGCACTACTTTGTTTTCTACGCCTCAACAGTCAAGATTTATCATTAAAAAAAGTCTCAGAAATAATTCTGCAATGTGTTTCAGTGAATATAAGAGATTGTGGATTTATGAGAATCGGTTAAATAAACGGATTAAGAAAGACATATAATTCGCACTAATAGACTATAGATAAATATCGTTTAAAGCGAACGTTGTCAGGTAGCTTCATCTAAACTCAATCAACATTACAAACATTATTAAAATAGCAAGTCTCAGACACTGAAACGAGTTCGAGAATTAGGCGTTAAGTTTGGACATGCCAGACAGTGTCGTCTTCGTTGTATAAGAGAGAGACGATATACTAATCAACTTCTCATGGGTACTGTGAGCAAATGGATTTAGGGATGGTTGCTTCAGCGAAGGACAGAGCCCGAATAGGAATGCCCAATGTACCATGACGTCAATCGCATAACATGATAAAACATAACATTATTAAAATAATACGTATGCTTAACACATTGTGACAACCGGTAAAATCGAGGGTAGAGGAAGACAGAAAGAAAATTGTGGATAGCCTGACTTTATGACACGGTAGAGTGTCAACATCTGAGGTGATAGCAAATACCAAAGACAGAGATATGTGGAGATCCATGATCGCCTACGCCAGCCGACACAACACCTGATGATGATAATGCTTACCAACTTAGGATATTTTCCTAGATTGTGTAAATAAGGTTGATATGTGATAAAATAAATAGTATTATCATTTGTACATGTGAAGGATTAATTCATATTGCGGCGGTAAGAGACAATTTTATTTACATTTTATTATGTTTGCTTGGTTATTAACAAGATATTTTCATTAATATTTTCAACTGCAGACTTTGTTTACTATTGTAAATACACAGACTTGCCCTGGGTTGATATTTGTGAGCCCGCATACCAGATGATATCAGACTAATAAGTAACATATACTGGGAACAGACAACAATAATAAAATATGAAAATAACTACTCTCCATACATAGACATAAAGAGAGGAATGAGACAAGGATGCATTCTGTCACCAAGCCTATTTAACATCTACACAGAGAAAATCTTCAAACAACTAGAGGAATGCCAGGACTCAAGATCAATGGAAAAATAATAAACAACTTAAGATATGCAGATGCCACAGTATTGGTAGCAGAAAATGAACAAGATCTACAAGAACTAGTGGACCAATTGGACAGAACTAGTAAGGAATATGGATTAGACATTAACATACAGAAAACAAAACTATGGTAATCAACAAGGAAATGGAAAAACCTAAAATGAATATAAAAATACATGGAGAATTACTACATCAAGTAAAAAGTTTGTTATATCTTGGTCAGATGATAACAGATGATGGCAGATGTATAACAGAAATTAAAAAGAGAATAGGAATGGCCAAGGATAATTTCAATAGTATGAGAAAGTTACTGACATCCAAACAAATCACAAACAGGCTAAAAATGAGAATGATCAAATGCTATATATATCCTATATTAATGTATGGCTCGGAAACATGGACAATGAACAAGCAGTTAGAAGACAGAATGGATGCATTTGAGATGTGGATATTATAGAAGAATAGGCAGAGTTTCATGGACAGAAAAACAGAAAAAATAAACAAGTTTTAGAACTAGAAAGAAACAATTATTAAGAAAATAAAATTCAGACAAAAAGTATTTTGGCACATAAAGACATGACACCATGATAAACATTATAGAGGAAAGTTGGGGGAAAGCAAAGAAAGCCAGAGATAAGTGGAGAAACTTTAAGAAATGGACAGGTTCAGTCTGGCAGTGTCAACCAAGGCAAAAGGGACAGAAGATGCGGGAGATTCATTGCAACCAACCTTCGATGTGGAAGGCCCTGATGTTGATGATACCAGCTGAACAGTGTCTGCATTCTTTCACGACCTGGTTGATTTGTATCCCTTGAACGTGTCTCGGCCAATCCCGCTTGCCCGGGGTTGATATTTGTGAACCGCATACCAGCTGAACAGTGTTCAAATGTCAACCCACGACGTGCCCTGCTTTAACCGATTTCACTTCGATGCTGAGCAGCTCGTGCAATGGATGATCCTTCTTATCATTTAATTTGGGGGGTCTCTGTGGCTAAGTGGTTAAACCCTTTGCATTGTGAGTCGAAGGTCGTGGTTTTTCAGAGACCCTAGGATTGTTGCTGGAGCTGGATGTTCTTTGTGCAATACTCTCGGCAGGTGGCGTGCTATTTCTGGGAGAGGGAACCGAGGGAATCCTTCAGCTTTTAAACCCTTTTAATTAGTTATTTTGAGATATCAAAGTGTTCTATCTATCTTGACTCTTATTGCATATTAAACAACTGTATAGGAACTCTTTCATACCTCGTGGTATATGAAGGTCAATAATATTAGGCCTGTATTTTCATTGACCTTCGGCACACGATGGGTGATGTGGTCAAATAGGTAAACACGTAAAACAAAGTACTACAGTTTTACAAAATACATAAACAGTGACGATAAACAGCAACGTTTCGACCAAAGGCCTTTATCAACAAACAATACAACAAGAATGACCAATTTCGAGGAACACTACAAATGGACGATTACATGTGGAAACATAAACCTATCTGATGAAAATCTGGGAAAAAAAACGAACAACGAAAGGGAGTGCACCAAAAACCGAAAGTGGAAAAGGAAAGGAACAATAAACAATATAGTGGATAAATGACACATATATGGAGCAAACACACATATAGATAACAAGGCACGAGATAAAACAGTACTAAGAAGCATAGGAATGTAATGCGTTGAGTCCAGAGGTCGCAAAGTGCCATAGAATGAAAAAAAACGGTTCTCAGGGCAATCGACTGCGATCGTCGGAGGAACTAGATCGGATGGCTGTGACCTGGACATCGTCAACTCCTGAATGGCCAGTATCGTTGAAATGAGGGGCCCACAGGAGTCGGCGTTTGGCGAATATCGCGTAAGTGTTGGGAATCGGTCACTGAGCCTCTTCGGTTTCACCAATATAGGCCTTATGATCGTTTCAGGTGATAGCATAGATGATATTGCGGGACTCACACGTGAAACTGTCTTGAATGGTATAGTAGCTTTTGGAAAGAGACAGTACGGGTCTGTTACATTGCACTGTATTACGCGCCGACAGCCGTGGATGTGCTAAAGTGACTCTGGATGTTAGGCTTGAGGCGACTGTGTACAACAAATCTGAGGCTTCTTGTCCCTCTGACGCCACCCAAAGGATAGTGTTGGAAGACTGAACGTGTCTCAGGATCAGACTGAAGAATAGGGAGATGATGGAATGGACCTTTTCCCCAAAGGGAAACCCATGAGGTGGAAAGTTAAGATAAGTTTAACCCTGTCAGACTTGGGGTTCTAAGTATGTGAGAGGGCCTCGGCAGCAATTAGCTGAACCCGATGCATGGCAGATGTAAGCACATTCTCCGGGTATAGGCGCTGGCGAAGAACTCAAGCATCTCGGAACTCTATCAAGAAAATCGTCGTCCTCGCTGCAGAGGCGACGAAGGCGTAAATTGAAGAAAGGTAAAGAGTACGACAAGCCTGGGGATGGGAAGAAGAAAGCTAGTGTATGAGCGAGTATACTGATGTAGTGATAGATGGATAGGCTGAGGGTGATAGTGATGTCAAAAATTGCCCGGGAGGTAGAGATGTGAGAGGTGAACCGAATAGCAGGATTGAAGGCATTGATGAAGGTAATGAAGCGTGACAAATCGCTTCAGCATATCGGTAACTCAATAAATCATCGATGTATCTATGATACACGGACGGAAGAAGGCCATCATAGGTGTTCCATACAAAGTGTTCAAGATGACCCATGAATAGACAAGCATAGCTGGGTCCCATTTTAGTCCCCATGGCGACCCCACTAATCTGTTTGAAGAACTGGTCATTGAACTGCAAGGAGTGAGAGTGAGAACTGTTCACCAAGACGAAGGAGAGTCGAGGTGGAGACAAGGGTTAGTTCTCCTGTCGAGAAAAACGGGAAAGCTTGAAGTCCGTCAGAATGAGGTATAGAGGTATACAGTGAGCAGACATAAAGGAGGAAGAGGCGATAAGTCCTGCCAGGCAACAATTTAATAGAAGAAAAAACAGATGGGGTCAGCATCACGCCGGCCGCCTTTACTTCCCCAGAGCATGTCTGGTACCCGTCGACCTGAAGCCGGCGCGGTCGGAAAAATTCCACGCACATTGCGGGCTGAAGCGAGTTCACTAAAAACTCGCTCAGCGGCTCTCTAAACAACTTGTATAAAATGCTTAAACCGTTCTTAAATTTAATAAGTAAAATTTTATTTATAATTCTCAATATCTAATCCGATTCGAACTGTCTTAAGTTATGTTTGTTTTCCCGAATTAATTTGCAGAACTACTCTCTCTCTCTCTCTTCTCTCTTTTTCGGATGTCTTCTTCTTCTTTTGCGTTCGTTCTTTACGACCAATTTTAATCACTCTTTGTGATATATTTGATTTTTGCCAAGAACGTGTATACGTTGCTTTGGGTTTTGGGGGGCCCCCTAAACGCATGACTTCTACACGTTTAGGACCATGCATCCGATTTCAGCCAACCTCCTTGAGTCGTCTCTTACGACATCATGGCAGGTAACAGTGGTTCTATTCTTACACCCAAATTTGGCCCGTACCACTCGGGCGTCTCTCGGATGCAATTCTCAATCTGGGTCACTCTCTCTCTTAACTTCACATTGTTAAACCTTCTCCTGTCAAATTATTTGTTCCCAGGCGGGGAGAATTTATTTTTGTTTGTGACAGTGGGATCAGAGTCGACTTCTCTAGATATGTCAAGACTAGCCCCAAAATTCTGCTGTCAATATATCATGGTTCAGGGGGGCTCGTCATTAGGGCCAGTGGGACCAACCCACAAAAAATATTGAGTAACCTGTACTTATTATTTTAGACATTATTTGTTCATAATTATTACTTTCAAAGAGATACTGATTAGCTTTGAAAGTTGATATATAACGCTTAAATATCATACAAAGTCTGAAATTTGAAATTCATAATCTTTTACCACTAATTAGTATACGCCTCTTGTCATTAGGGGCCAGTAAGAAAAATCACAAACCAAAAAAATTAACGTTATTCTTATTATTTTAGAAATTATTTTTCGTAATTATTACTTTTAATTTGACCTGATTAGCTTTGAAAAGTTGAATATATAACACTAAAATATAAATATTATATCAGAATAATATAAAATCCTTTATTTATAAAAATATCTTGTAATTAAAATATATTATATGTACAAAGCCTGTAATAATTCAAGCATTTGTCTTCAATTATTTTCTGGGGCTGGTTACTAATATCGTCGACTTGGATTCTCCGAAAGAGTGGATTCTCAAAAGGCAATTCTTATTTTCATGTTTGTTGGCCTACACGCTCTGATATAACCAATAAAGGTTCGCCTTAGGTTGAAAGGGCGTCCTCGAAAGAGGCTTTATCCCTACTAACAAACAACCCGAAAAGTGATTCCCCGAAAGGAGTTAATTCTTTTTTTTCATGTTTGTTGTACAGCTCTGATATAACCAATAAAGGTTCGCCTTAGGTTGAAAGGGCGTGCCTCGGCTTAAGAGGCTTTAATCCCCTACTAAACAAACAAACAATCCAAAAGGGAGTTAATTCTTATTTTTCATGTTTGTTGGCCTCACGCTCTGTATAACCAATAAAAGGTTCGCCTTAGGTTGAAGGGCGTCCTCGCAAAGGGCAATCCCTACTAAACAAACAAACTTGATCTAGTTTAGCTAGTTTAGCCTTTTTAACCCTTTCGCTGCTACATACTTTCTGAAGGCTGAGCTAAAAATAGCTATTCCTTGTGTCTAGGTCACAAACGTGAATGTACGCCTATGCAGTGACAGTAGCAATGTATAACGTGTTAACACGTCTTTATCCCACAGAGGAGAATAAAAACAGACGTGTTAATGCGTCTTTAAAAGTGAATGGGAAAAACGTATATATACGTCCTTAGCAGCTAAAGGGTTAATGGCGAAACACGTAATAACAAAGTACTGTAATTTTACAAATTACAAACACAATGACAATATACAGCAACGTTTCGATCAACAAGGCCATTATCAACACATGAACAACAGGAGTGACAAATTTAAAAAAACCACTAACATATGGACGATTCATACGGAACATAATGGCAATATGTTTACGATGCCCTGATCTTTCACAAGTGCCTTGTGAATGTTTGTTGTCATGCGGGTGCCGTATTTTCAATTTGCGTTCCAGACAATTTAAAAAAAAAAAAAATCTCTAGGCGCTCTTGTCATTTGATGTGTCCGAAATATTTAATTGTCATTGATTTTATATTATTTAATAGCCAACTCTCTTTAGTATCAAGCTGTTGCAGAACGAAGCGTTTGTTCTTTTCTAAACGGGTAATGGGTCTAACGCACATAGGGACAACGTCGCGCCAGGATTAATGAGCTGGCACTAACCGAGATCTACCCCACCTCCACGTGGTGACCCTGGAAACAGACAATGGTTCTTATCTGGCTAAGCGCGTAGGGATCGAGGGAGAGCTACTCTGGTATAAGTAGTGATGCAGACGCAGTTACATTGGATGATCCTGCAACACAGAGGGAACAGAATCCCAGAGTGACTATTAATGCACATCTCTCCCGGCCGATGGGAAAAGCTGAACAAATAAACATAAAGGGATGAAGGGTGCACCCAGAGAAGAGACTGGGCCCATATCGGGCGAAACTCTGAGCCACGAGATAGGAGCTCGAATTGAATTGCGTGTCATGACAGTATTGAGGCAAAAAGTAAATGTGATCACGGTGAGAAAACAGATAAATACGGTGAGAGGCAAAGTAGAGCGAACAAGCACACGGACGATGACAGGGGCCCACCGGTGAAGACAGACATGCACGGTGCTGATGATGAGCGACAAAAGGCGTGGCAAACGTAGGGGTGAGCGGCGACCCAATAGTGTAGAAAACTGGAAAGTCCAGCAGAGGCTTGAATCCAGTGCAAAAGTTCCTACCAAATGGTGATAACTGTGCACTGTGACAGGAGATAGAAATGGGTAACGTATCGCCCAGTGAAACAATATGAGCACAAGTGACGGGGAAAAAAAGGGAGGGGCCAGTCGGTGGACGAGGGCACAAGCAGAAATGGACGAATGGGCACCAAAAAGAAACGCGAGGTGGCGGCCTCGAGATGGGGTCTTCACCCAGAGGCAATAACCGCGTTTCCCTCGCAGATAACTACTACTGCCGTGTAGTTGATTGGGGATAATCAAGGCTAATGAGAAACCAGTACACAAAACTGGACGGCAGGCAAACTACAGTCAAAAAAGACTGGTAAACTGGGCAGATGACCCCCAACAACCGGGAAAAAGGTTGTCTAGGGTAGCTACCCAAAGAAATAGCAACCTGCTGTCTTGCAGGTTGGCTGGGGAAACCGGGGTGACGGAGTGGGGCCCAGTAAACGCTGGCTAACACTGGTCACATTGCCGAAGGATAAGCACCAGGGCTCCAAATGGCGCTAAAGGTGTGACGAAATACACCCATGCTAATGCTGCATGAATCAGATTTCCACATGAAAGCAGAATTTTGAAATCTGGTCATCAGTCTAAGCGGTGATCGGAGCTCAGAGAGAAAAATGAAGAGAGAGAGAGAGGGTGAGGAGAGAGAGAGAGAGAGGGGGGAGAAAGGGTAATCTTCCGGAATAGACAAGAAATAGTAAATCCCCAAAAAACCCCCACTTTTTTCCGAAATTTGTGTCGGCCCCCACAAAAAAAAATTCACGAGCCGCCACTGCATGGTACTATTCCTATTCCCAACCCTGTTACACAAGGCGTCAAGTTGATCCTGTGATTGTCTGCGATTTTTTATGCTGGCATTCATCATCCCATGCAAATTTTTCCTGAAAAAAACCGTATGTTCATACTATGTCGGATATTAAATAGTCATTTAATACTGGTAGGAACGGAAAAATATTTCAAATATTCGAGAAAAGACTGTACCCTTTCATTGAGTCACAGCTTAACAAATCCCAACTTGGATTTTGGAAGAACAGATGCTCGCTCTCCCGATACAATTTTTGCCTTTGGGCAGTAAGTCGATATGACTGTCCAATTTGATAAATACCTACACGCTCCCTTCGTAGATCATAAATATGCGTAGATAGGTACAATTTTGGAAAATATTGTCAAACTAGTTCATCACACATATTCAAATGTTTTTAAAAAAGATAACATCACTGAAGAGGGATATGCGGAAACCTACAAATCTGTCTGTGTCAGAGCGTATCAGATCAAATCTGGAAAACCGAAGGAGGCTGCGGTGATACGTAATAAATTGGTTTTTCAGGACAAAGACACGTTGTATGGGAGAACAACACATTAACAGATTCCAGTTATCATACGATGACTACAACATGAAAATCAGAATAGACAAGATCGAGAAAACATTCGCTGAGAGGAAGAACACAATCTCCATCATTAATCAAAAAAATTAAAACAAGTTAAAACAACATGTCTGAGAACATTTTTCCATCAAGTAGAAAAATAACTGACGAGACCCAAAAAAAGATTAAAAAAAGGGAAATATCAAATGACAAATGGTCCCAATTTTAAAATGCAATCATGTCATCTTTGAACACGAAAAGGTCATTGCCAACCCGTGACACTAATATCAAATGACAGATGATAACTAGTCACGCAAAGGCGAAGTGTTTACGAAGAGTTCTGGGAGTATCAAGAAAAGATAGCCGATTTAGGTATTAGATATCAAGGAAGGAGGAGGGGAGAGTGGTTCATCCCCAATACTAAACATCATCAAAAACAACGCAATAAATGATCTAAAAGGGTCTAGGAGGAAACAGTGAGTAGTGACTTCATTCGCCGGGTTTCATTTATGGCTCCGTCCTTTTCTGAAGAATTGGTATGCCATCCACCGAAAGTGTTGCAAAAAGCACGAACTCTGGCTTTAGCAACAATCATAGGGAGCTAAAAAAATTGCCATGTGACTTGGTCCGAAATCAACACAACCTTCAGGGACCATCATCATTGCACTTCGGTGAGTAACCACGTAATCCGATCTCTTTCGTACAGGAATATCTCAGCTGCAGTGCACGAACTCCTGCACGGTGAGGGAGGACCATCATCATTGCACTTCGGTGAGTAACACGTAATCCGATCTCTTTCGTCACGAGGGAATATCTCAGCTGCAGTGCACGAACTCCGTAGCACGGGTGAGGGTAGGGACCATCATCATTGCACTTCGGTGAGTAGCCCGTAATCCGATCTCTTTCGTACACGGAATATCTCAGCTGCAGTGCACGAACTCCGTAGCAGGGGTGAGGTAGGGACCATCATCATTGCACTTCGGTAGTAATACGTAATCCGATCTCTTTCTCACAGGAATATCTCAGCTGCAGTGCACGAACTCCGTAGCACGGGTGAGGTCCCTTCTCTTCAATATTTTTGAATATCTTCTTCTTCTTCTTCTTTTTCTTTGCGTTAGGTTTCGTATGCTCTCTAAATCATGAGATGGGTTGCCTCTAGAAGCTGCATGTCAGTTGGAGTTCTTCGAGAGTTCCCCATAGCTTGGTCTGTTAGCTTTGTTCATGAGGCCATGTTTCATTTCGTTGGTGTATGTATGATGGACATGACTGGGATTGCTCGGGAGTCTGTGTTTCTGTCTGGCATGCACACTGTGCAGTCTATGTGGCGGTTGAGCCTGCAGTGACCTGTTCTTAGGCGAAAGATTTTGTGTGCTGTTTTTCTTTTTAGTCTGCTGATGGGATCTTGTGGGTATTTCTGTGGGTTTGTTGCCTCCATACCTCTTTGTACTTTCTTTTGATATGTGTCTTGATTTCTGGTAGTGATACTGGTGTTTCTGTTGTGTAAGTTTTGTTCCCTCCTTAGCCAGTATGTCTGCTCTCTCATTTCCGGGAACTCCACAGTGGCTGGTATCCACTGGAGAATAATTTTGTTGTGTTCTGAGGCTTGTTTAGCGTAGTATCAGCTCTCTTTCCATGTTATCTTGGGGTTTCCCCTTTTGTGTGGCCTGCAGGACTGACAAGCAGTCGCAAAGGAAGACAAGTTTGTTGTTTTGGATGTTTCTTTGTTGCAGTATTTTTGAGGCACCCACAATTGCCTGTTGTTCGGCTCTAAAATTTTGATAGTTCTCCAGTGGCACTTGAATTTGTATGTAGTGCCATCTTGGAGTATGATGATAGTTCGGTCCCTCCTTTCCTCGCTGTCGTGCCCCTGATGATCCGTCTGTGATATATGGGTCCACTCAGGATGGGTATGAGGTCCAATGTGGTCTAATTTTTTGCTCTCAAGATGGGACCTGTTTCTTCACCTTTTTGTCTACATTGAATTTTGTTATCACTGTGAAGTTGGGCTGTGGGTCTGTGTTGTTGAATGGTACTATCATTTCCCAGGTTGCAGGGTCTTTTGAGAGGATGTCCATGTTTTTTGAAGTGATTTTGACAAGTGATGAGCTGTGTTTTTTTATGCGGTTTTGTTGGTTCCTTGATTGTTTGGTGCATGGGGTTATTTTCTGTGCGTTTGAACTTTTCTGATAGTGTGAGTATTTTTTGTTCCTTGCGTCGTCCCAGGCTCTCAATGCCAGCAGTTGCTTCTAGATCTTTGATTTGTGTACTTCTCAGACCTCCGGTGATGATTCTGAGGCCTGTGTTCTGTATTTTATCTAGCTTGTGTAGATTTGTTTGTGCTGCGGGTTTTGGGGCTCCTGTGCCCCTACTCCCGTTTGGACGTACATATCCCGTATATTTGGCGTGTAGTGTTTGCATCAGCGCCCCAGTGGGTTCCTGCAGTTTTCATGAGTCTTAATCTTATTGTGGCTTTCCTTTGTGTTTCTTCTTGTAGGACCCCATGTGAGTCTTTTTTCAATTTTTTTCCTAGATAGGGAGGATTGTCCTCCTTTGGTAGTGGTTTGTTGTCCAGGTATAAGTCAACATGTTCGGGTTTTTTAGAGAGTGAGAATAGTGTTGACACTGTCTTGTTTGGTTTTTGACCCCTCAAGTGTCTGCCCATTTTTTTACTGCATTTATGGCTCCCTTTCATTCTGATCTTGGCAGTTCCTATGTATTCTGTTTGGGTCCATATGGCCAGGTCGTCTGCATGGAGTGCCTTGTGAATGTTAGATGTAAATTGTTTGGGAGATCATTGATAAAAAAAGGGTGAAGAGTGTAGGGGATATTGCACTTCCCTGTGGAACCCCATCTTCTAGTCTGACCAGCTTGCTTCTGTGTCCTTCCAGTTTGACTCTTGCAGATCGTCTGTGTAGGAAATCTCTGATCCATGTGTACATGTGACCTTTGATCCCGCTTTGTGCTAGTTTTAGCAGGAGTCCTTTTTTCCAGACTTTGTCGAAGGCTTTAGTCAGGTCGAAGGAGGTGGCCAGCAGCTTGTGTTTGTTCTGGAAGGCATCTTCAATTTCTTGGGCAAGATAGGTTTGGGTTTTGGGCATCTTGCTTCTGTGTTTCTGAAGCCTGATTGGCAGTCATCAAGTATTTTCTTTTCCTCTAGAAAGTTAAGCAGCCTGTTGTTTACGAGCCGCTCCATTGTTTTCCCCCAAAGGGAGCTGAGGAGGCTTATGGGACAGTAGCTTTCTTTGTTTCCTTGGTTTGCCTTTTGCTATAGGGATTATTTCCGCC
Organism: Arion vulgaris; assembly: GCA_020796225.1. Classification (NCBI taxonomy): domain Eukaryota; kingdom Metazoa; phylum Mollusca; class Gastropoda; order Stylommatophora; family Arionidae; genus Arion; species Arion vulgaris. Next base: position 13,783,960 of record CM036765.1, read on the forward strand.
TCCTTCCATTCCTTTGGATAAACTCCTTGCATCCAAGATTGGTTTATCAGGTCCAGGAGGTGTTGTCTGCCACCTGTTCCTAGGTTTATTATCATTTCGTTTGTCACCCCATCTGGTCCTGGTGCCTTTTTTTTTTTAGTTTTTTATTGCCTTTTCCCGTTCTTTGAGAGAAAAAGGTTTGTTCATTGTGTCTTGTTTGTCTGCAAGTTGTTTGTTTATTTTTTTTGTTTTTTTGTTTCCCTGACTTTGATTTTTGGGCATGTGTATTTTGCTTTCTTTTGCAAAGCCATCCGCAAGAATGTTTGCAGCTATTTTGTCCGTGTAGGTTTCCCTCCATCTTCTATGACTGTCAGGCATGGCTGGTGGTGTTTTCTTCATTTAAAGGGCCCTTTTCAAGCTGCCATAGTTTTGTGCTGTCTTTTTTCCATGTTTAGTGTTGCTGTTTTCCTCCTTTTTTTAATGCATGAGTTTTCTTTCTTATATGGCTGGTGCTTTTGTGTTCTGTGACATTTGTGTCAGATGGGTCTTGTTCCATTTTTTTTCTGCTGCTGTGGCTTTTCATGTGATTTTGTAGTTCGTTGGTCAGAAAAGGGGTTTGTAGTGTTTTCTTCTTCCTCTGGGATTGATTTTTGTGCTGCTTTTAGTATGATGTGTGAGGTTGTAATGTTTTTCTGGATGTTGTTTGTTTTGTGGGTTTCTGTCAGTTTACCTTCAGTTAGGTTTCTGTACAGGTTCCAGTTTGCCTTTTTGTAGTTCCAGCTGGCTATTTTTTCCTGTTTTCTGGTGACTTGGCTTTCCCTACAGTAATAATGATTGGTTTGTAGTCCCTTTCCCCCTAGTTGTTTCATCACCTCTCTTTCTGCACGTCTCTGGATGTCTTCTGTGGCATTGCCAGATCAGGGTGTGCTTTGTATTCTCCATACTCTTGGTAGAAAGTTGGCTCTGAATCAGGTTGTTTATGAGTATAGTGGGTTTCCATCATCCCTTCCTCTACTTCATCTCCTCTTGAATCCATAGTAGCATATCTCCAGCTGGGGGAGTGGCTGTTAAAGTAGCCTAGGATTATTTGGTTCTTCTCAGCTGTATGTATGCTCTCTAGTTCTAATTTCTTATTGTTTTGGGCAGTAGTAGTTTGTAACGTATTGGTTCTGGGAGGACATGTATTTTGACTGTTGGTGTTGGCTTCACCTGTACTTTGGAGGTTTCTGAGGCTGCGATGTTGTTTTTTACTAGTGTGATGATGCTCCCCTTTTGTCCGTCTCTATCCAGTCTGTTTTCTCATAGCCTCTGATGTAAAGCGGCAGCTTTTTTTTAGATGTGTTTCCTGATGCATATGATGTCGATCTGTTGTTCGAGGAATTTTGCAGTTCGAGTTTCTTTCTGGCAACGCCTTCTGCATTCCATTGCATGATCTTTAGTGTGCTGTTCTTGTTTTGACCAGTGGCATTACTCTGCTTAATCCTGGTTCTTCGATGCGCAGAGCTACTGTCAGTTGGGGTGGATCCCCTTTGAGGCTTGGGATCCGGCGCTGCTCCCCCCTGGCAGCAGTCGGAGCAACCCCATATCTATGAATATCTGAGCATATTCACCCAACCGTATTGTCGTTGATGTCTTTTTCCATTTCTGGGTGCCCACGCCATTCTGGCTGACATGTCCGTCTTCAGTGGGGAAGTTTAAGTCTTCCTATCCATTCCTGCTCTTTCCAACATGCCTGCCAGGCATCAGAGGTTTAGGAGTTACCTTCTCGCTTTTTCAACAAGGTGAGCTCCCCGGGTGTGATCTTGGTGGGGATCTGGACTTGTCCACACAGGTGGGCCATGCATCCGCTTACCTCTGAGGATCACACCTCCCCCGGGGTTTTTTTCTGGCTTACCCCAGCCATAGCCTTGTATTTTACCCTTCCGGCATTGGGGGCAGTTATGGCTGGGGACTCGCTTTTGTCAGAGCCGTGTTAGCTTAAACGGAGCACCACGTGAAGGTACAGTTGGCTTGACTGCAGGCATTTCTCATTATTTAGATGAGGCCTATAACAGTCCTTGCTCCCCATTTGAATATGAAGACAATGATATATTTTTTGTTCTGTTAATGCAATCTTGTTCTGTTAACGCAATGTCGTTTATGTATAATCCCAAATATCTGTAGCCTGTATGCCCACTTAGCCTGCTCGAAGTAACACTAGTCCCTTCACATGCGCTGTAACTCTTAACTGACGCGGAAGCAAACAATCCGGGAATAGTACGACTGCTAGCAACTCAACAGTCCTCGTCGCTCCAAGCCTTATTTTATATAAACAAGGCTAGACTTGGAGTAGCTATAATTCTCGTGGAAGTTAAACGTCGTGCAAGTAGGGAATTCCCGCATTTGTTGAAAATTGAAAAGAGCCAAATGGCAAGATTGTATTACTTTGATGGCCGTGGAAGAGGTGAAATTGTAAGGTTGGCTCTAGCAGCAGCTTCCATACCAGTAAGTTGACATTTACATTCTGCTTGTGTTTATGTACTTTGTCAGCACTTCCAATTCAGAAATTACATTATGAGTATTCAACAAACCAAGTTTCATTCTTACTAGCACTCGTGAAACAATTTTCTCGATTTTATTGTTGGTGCGTACGTATATTATCTGGAATAGTAACTATTCGTTACTAAAATACCTCAATTACACTCTTGGATTCTCCGAAAGTTAATTCTTATTTTTCATGTTTGTTGGCCTACACGCTCTGATATAACCAATTAAAGGTTCGCCTTAGGTTGAAAGGCGTGCCTGGCTTAAAGAGGGTTTAATCCCCAATAAACAAACAAACGAACTAATAATTTTGAATTCTCTAAAAGGAGTTAATTCTTATTTTCATATTTTGGCTGAAATCGGATGCGTGTCCCAAATTTTAGACGGTATGCTTAGGGCCTACCAACAATGTGCAACGTATAACGTTCTTGGCAAAGATCAAGCATATCACAAAGGAATTAAAATTGGTCGAAAGAACAATGCAAAAAAGAAGATTTTCATATTTGTTGTTCTCACGCTCTGATATAACCAATAAAGGTTTACTTAAGTTTAAAAAGACATGCCTCGACTTAAAGGGATTTCTGTTAAATACACACAAACAACAAACGCAATTTTACCCTACTAGACCACCCGATTGTTCCGTAGTCTCCATGGCTCATAAAAGGGGTAGTCCCCTCCCTTTTATAAAACACGGGGGCGTCCAGTCTCCCAAAAAAACAATAAATAACAAGTTTTTAAACTTGATTTATTTAACATGAATTTGTTATGTAACTATCTAAACATACAAATCGTTGCACACACGATTATTAATCATCATCATATGTTCTCATCGGCCTGAGAGAACATAAGGCAGAACAACAAAACTTTTATCTTATCTTTCTACCTCAAAGAAAGTCTTATGTTGTCTTAGAGCTCTGCTTCAAAAGTTCTCCATGTCCCCTAGTTCTAGCTTTTTCCACTGCAGTGTCACTGTGTGCATGTCTTGCCCGGCTTTCTTTCTTATATGAGAACGTTCCCAATCAATCGATAATTAATAGTGAGTGTTAAATGTTAACTAGGTATATATGACAATAATAGTAACATTAGTTAACTGCTAACAAATGTAACACCATATTTTCCATACAAATGTGTAATATATTTACTATTAGTATTTTACTCATTTACCATTTGTGATGCAGTTTGTACAGCGTACATGTCCATTTATTTTATGCGAAACACTAGTAACAAAATATGATTATCAAAACAAGAGCAATACCAGCAATGTTTCGATCAAAAAGGCCTTTATCAAGCAAACGATACAACAAAGTACAATTACAGCACACTACATATAGACTTTGACAAAAATATTACATTGGTAAAAATGAATGAAAATGTGACTAAAACGAACAACGAAATAAACAGAAAAGCTAGAATTTGGAAAAGAAACAATAAAAGTCAGTCAAGTAAATATTACTTATACACATTTAAAATATACACATATAAAATTGGAGCATAGAATAGAAAGTACTAAGAAGCATAGAAATGTAGAGCGTTGAGTCCATGAGGTCGCAAGTACCATATAACGAAATAAAACGATTCCAGAGCAAAATCGACTACGATCCCTCAAAATCCTTGATCGGATGGCGGTAACCTGGACGTCCGACACTCAAATGGTCAGTTTCATTGAAATGAGTGGCTACAGGGGTCAAAGAGCATTGGCGTATATCGCGTAAGTGTTGGCCGAAACGGCCACTGAAAAATTTGTCTGTTTCGCCATATATCTTTAGCCCAACTCGAAGGTGATGAGCTAGATTATATTTCGGAACTCGCATGTTAAACCATCTTAATAACAAACGTAGCTAAAAGAAAAAAATGCAGTACAAATCTGTCCACTGATGTATCACAAGGCCACGTATTGCAACCCGACTGCCACACTGGACATTCCAAAATGACTCTGGATTTGAACAGAGGCGACTGTGTACCAACATATCCTTAAGACTTCTGTCCGTCTGTAAGCCACCAAAGGGGTAGTTGGGTAGGACTGAACAAAGGGCTCAGGATTTGACTTACGAGACAGATGACAGAATAAAACATTTTTTACAAGTGAACTATGAGAATTGAAAAATTGATAGGTTTCACCCTGTCAGAGTTAGCTTTCCCTATGCTGCTTGGTGAGAGCTTTGCTGGCGAGTAATTTTTCTGAAAATGCATGGCAGATACAAGCACCTTCTCCCGGTTACAGACGTTTGCAGAAGAAATCAACACTGCGAGCTTTATCAAGAAAAATCATTGTCCTCGCTACAAAAGGCGAACGGACGCAAAGTTTGAAGAATGGCAAAAGAATCCGACAAGCCTGGGGATGGGAGGAAGTATAAAGGAAAACTATGTGCATCAGTAGGGTTATAATATACCATGTAGTGATAGTGGATAGGTTTATGGTGATAGTGTTGTCAAGAAATTGAGAAAAGTGGAATATGGAGGTAAAACGAAACACATAGTTGAAAACATTAATGAAATTTATGAAGGCTGACAAATCGGCTTCAGGCATATTTACATTAATGCCATGACAGTCATCAATGTATCTGGATAAACTGATCTTGTGAAGCAAACAGATTCACTAATGCCAATCAAAGGGGAACACAAAATATTATACACATACAGTAACTCATTGTACAAATAACTTGGGGAAATAATACAGTTAGTGACACCGAAAAATCATAATGGCGGTTATGTTTAGATCAGTGGGGGCTCGTGATAATTTTTGTGGGTGGGCCAGGCATTTTTTTCGGATAAATTGAGTGGTGCTATATTTTAATTTATAAAATAATAAATACGCGTTATACCCTTATTTTTGGTGGGGTCCGGCCACTGGCCCCTTAATGACGAGCCGCCCTGGTTTTAGATATGCAAATCTTATTGTTATAATTTAATTTGATATAGATATATTAAAAAAATGACGGTCTTTTTGCCGTTATGTGAGTGATTTTCAAGCAAGCACCAAAGCGTATGGTGTGTCCACGTGCGGTATGACTTTTCAGTATAGCCAGCCGCTCTGACAGCGCACGTGCGGAATGACTTTCGGGATGGCCAGCCGACTCCTGAGCCAGCCCCCGTGCGGTACGTGCGGTATGCAGCCGGCTCTGAGCCAGCTCACGTGCTGTATGACTGCGGGATAAATCAGTCTCTAATGTGGAAATGGATTCTGTCCACCACTGAGTCTGGGGTGTATGCAGGGATCTTTCACAATCAGCTTTCTACCAGAATGACGCTAGATACTAAAATATGCGCTGTGACAGACCAACATCAAAAGGGAGGAAGGTGTAAAAGATGGAATCGTGTGTTCATGAAAAATATGTTGCAGTGTAAACGACTGGGTTAAAACTATACGCACCGTGAACTGGGAATTATGCTAGTGTGAAGCAAAGACAACCGTCCTCGATAAACTCATGTGGTTTGAGACATCCCTTGCTTTCAAAAACCAATATGGGTGAGGGCGGTACGAACTGCCAGCTCTCATAATTTTTTACAACGCTCAACATCTTGGACATATAATTATATATCGAAATCACGCAGTATGAAGTAGACATGTCAGGTGAATTTGAAACCATACATGTACATTCACTACTGATTTGAAGAACACGATGTTTGCCGAGTTTCTCTTCTTACCATTTCCCTTTCATTTATATACATTTCATCAAATTAACAAATTTTACGAAATTTTCGATCCGGGCTACGATGTGAAATAAATACTTTTGTTAGGTTAAAAACCGAAGATTGGGTCAGAAAATGCGTTGATGTAAATTTGCCAAATTTTAAGTGAAACAGTGCCAGAGCCAACAATAAAATTATGGGCCTTCGGACTCAGGTAAATTATGGAAATCAGACCCTAACCACGTGACCTCGCATTCCAGTATTGGTGTACATAGACAAATTCATTTTAAAATCAACCCCAAATGCTAAATCAGTTATATTATGCAACAAGTTAAGTTTTTAACAATAAGGAATATCAATATTATGAATATTTTTCACGAATAAATAACTTAGACTCACAGAATGGAGTAAAATTGCAAAAGCTTGCGTGTTCTATCAAACATCTGTATTTTTCCCGCCCTCTGATCTAGGTCAGGAACATTCATTGTCTGGTTTAGTTATCTAGAGTTGGTGGCTTGGCGCAGTTTTAGCAGTTAAGTTATTTTTTAAAAGATAATCTTGGAACTCTTTGGGTTTAATACGATATGAGTTAATGAAGCGTCTGCAATGAAAATATCTTTGGCGTAGAGGTTAGGTGCTTGTCTCTTTCTAAAGGTTCGCTCCTTCCGTGAAGCCATCTGATATTTTCCAGAGGTCTCTGATCTAATGTAGATGGATCGAGTTCCTATCCTATCGGAGAAAGGACGATAAAACGGAGTCCCATTCAATTTGAGCACGTAAAAAAAACCTGACAGTTCAAAAATCAGAGAGACAGGCTGGACATCAATGAAGATATTCCAAATTGAAACACTCCAAGCACTCCAGTCCAGAAAGTTGCTAGGTCTACAGACCCTACTGTCTTTTCAAGCAGCCAGGGTCGTCTTGCAGTGGATACCCTCTCACTGTGGAATACCAGGAAATGGAACAGCAGACCGTTTGCCAAATGAAATGCTGCAGGGGGTAACAGGATGTGCCAGTTACCTACCGTCAAAATAAACGGATGATTAAATCAATCAAAGCCACAAATGCCAACACAAGACGATTACTATAAGAGCAGATTGGAACAAGTTGTCATTCGCGTCTTAGAACAGGACACCTCGACTCTGCAGCCCACATGTATACAAAATTCAAGATTGGAATTCAGCCGTGTGTAATGTGACATCAGACTGCAGAGCACATACTTCAAGACTGCCCCGAATGTCACTGAGTAAAACTCACTGACCTAACAGAAACACCACTCGACAAAAACTCACGGACCTCTGTAGGCTCAAAAGACAGTGAAGTTCATACAGAGAAAACTTTAATATATAGACAATATTTCAAGCGAACGAAAGGAAAGAAAGGAAAGGGGAAACTTTATACTAGTTGTCCACAAAGTTAGATTGTAACATTGCCAAGTAACAAGTATTTGTTGCAAAAGTAACAAATAGAGCTACAATTTACTTAAAGTAACTGAATCTACACCATTAGGGTGTATTTAATCAACAAAGTAGACAAAACTGTCATTTAAATTTGGATTTAAAAAAACAAACAAGATTTGTTGATTGATAATTAATCTTCACAATATTTTGGTGCAGTGTATAGTCATCACATTGAATTGCTTCTGTCTTTACCTAATCTGCAGCACATGAAAAAATAACATTATTAGTTAATTGTATGCGTTCGTTTTTATCAACGAGTTAACCTCTCTTTGTGGTCTGTTGTGTGATTTGACCGAGAAATTGAGGTGCGATAGGCAGTACAGCATGTAGAATAGTCACATCAATTTTGGCCTAAGTATATATATTCAACAGGAACAAGTAAGCAGAATTACCAATAAATATTTGTCGAGTTACTCGTTTTACCGAAAGTGAAATCAAAATGTTAGTTTATCTTAGGGACATAAAGCGATTTAATGCAACTGAAATTATTTGTTGCATGTCTGTAATTATATAACAAAATAAGAAAGTATTGCAAGGAATTTTGCACTGCTAATGCAAAAAAAACAATGCTGGGGGAGGAGGAGGGAATGTATTAATATTAAAGTTTTTATTCACACAAATCGTCCGAGTGGTTACCGGGGTCTAAATTTGGGTTGTAAAGACTAGAACCACTGTTACCTGCCATGCATGTCGAAAGAGGCGGCTAAGGGGGTTGGCTGAAATCGGATGCACATGTCCTAAACGTGTGAAGTCTATGCGTTTAGGCCTACAAACAATGTGCAGCATACGTTCTTGGGAAAGATCAAACATATCACAAAGAGTGATTAAAATTGGTCGTAAAGAACGAACGCAAAGAAGAAGATTCACATCAATGGATTGCGATATCAAACGTTTTTTGTTTTGTTCCAGACATTTGTAACTATACACCTGGTATATCATATCATAACCAATAATCTACTCCTGTAGTAAAAAAAATACCCTTTTGTGGAAATCACAGCTATCTGCATACATGGAAAAATACACAAGGGAAAGCTTTATACTAGATGAAATGAGAGCTGAAGTCTAGATAACTTACGCAATGTCGACCGAGCATAGAACCCAAAAGAAAATCTTCATCATGATTGGTAATCTCTTTCATCCCAAAATATAATGTCATAGAATGCTGGATTGCTAGGACGTTGTCAAAAGTCAGCAAACTCGCACAGGTACTACATGAGATGTACTTGTATAATGTGCATTTTCTGGTGGAAGCAATAGGACAGAGTTTGTTTTAAAAAAAAAACAATTGAATTCAGAGACACCATAATTTCTGAGAAACTTCTAGTGTAAGTTGTCGAAAGCCTTTTCAGAATCCACAATCTCTATATATAAATCTTAGTGTCTGATGTGTGTATCGCCTCAGTTTGCATCCAATATTCACCATATTTCGTATACATATTTTTCGGGCTAAATTTAAATCAGCTAAAGAAACAGTTTTGAAATCGGATCAATATTAGCTTGGAAATAAAATAAAATCGAATTCTTGATGTCCGATCCGACATTTAAATCCACTATCTTTGTTACAACAGGACACGTGGTTAAGAAAGCATAAGTCAAAAGGATATAATCCAAAAATTGTCAGATGGCCTCTACAACATAGGCATGGATTGCGTCTCTAAATAATTAGGAAGAATGCGAAGACGCTACTTTGATTAGACGTGAAGCATTACAAGAACCACTCGTACCTTTAAAATCGTTTAACAACGACATAGGCGATTCAAACCACATCTTTAAAAAATCAGAAAATACAATTCATGCTATTAGATGACATCTTTTGGAAAGGCTTACCCAATTCCTCATCAAGGATTAATAACAACTTTCACCCGTGCGGAGCCGGGTTAATTAGCTAGTGTTTATATATATTCTAGTGGGCGATCTCTTCTCTCTGAAGACTACTTGTTCATCTCTCCAACTCAGTACCACCTTTTGTATTCTTTTCATATCCATTCAGCATGTTGGTCAGTCCATGACAGTAGAATTACTTATATTACTATTATGTCAGTGAATGGCAAGTCAAGATCTTTAAGTATTGCACATGTGATGACAGGCTGAGCTGTCACCTGTTAAAAAAACTAAACTATTGTATCTATTACTGATACCATTCTGAAGCAAGCTATTTAGAAATGACAATAGCCTCCACTGCTTTCCAGCTTTGAGATTGACCACTGCTTTCTTTGAGCACATTGAAACTGATGTTTGAGAGTTACGCTGATGAAAAAGTAAAACATAAAAATGAACTGCAAAACTTGTGTAAAGTGTTCTTTCAGCTCTGCAACATATAACAAAAAATATCGGAATATTGACATTTGCTACTACGTCCTTAATAGTTGGTTGACATGAGCTTGTTTACCCTAAAGGAATAATTTGTGATTCATTTTGTTTGTTTTACATTGAAATTTATATAAATTCGCTGTTCTCATTGATTATCTACATTTGATTTCAGTTTTTGAAATATGATTGCCTAGTAATAAATGAGTAATATCTCCAGCAATGAAACATCAAAGGCTCAGAAATCTGATAAAGAAGAAGTAATATATGTTACTCAGTATATCTTGAACGCAGCAATAACTGTGATTTCTTGTTCCAGTTTGTTGAGGAACTAATAACAGAGCGAGAGCCATATTTAAAACTGGTCAATGGTAAGTAAAATAGATGTGTGAACAAACTAGCAACACCAGTTAACTAACGAAATAATATTTATCTGATTTTTTTCTTCTTGTGCTATTATTACCTAGAAATGCATAGGATGTCGACCATACCTCTCTAATCAACCCTTTCGCCCAGCGTGTTCGTAGCGCGTTGGACTACGGGTGACAAGCTCCCTGTGAGTGCGGGTTCAATTCCTGTGCAAAAGCCACAGGTTCACCAGATTCACGGTGTTCGTGGCACCGAACCGAAGGGTTACGATGTCCACGGCACCGAGCCGAAGAGTTGACGGCTCAAGTGCTTCTGGATCTGAAAAAAAAAAAGCAACCCTTTCCTGTACAGATCTCTCCAGCTGTTATTTTCTTTTCCAATATCAGCGTCCAGATAGCTTCTCCGCGTACTTTTACCCACCTACTCCTCTCGTTCCTTTGATATTACATGTCAGTGATTATCTGGTAATTCTGGTTAAGGGCTTTTGTAGTGTGCCACTCCATCTTTTGACCCTTCTTATTTGGATTTTTTCTGTAACCCAAGTCTGTCGTGTTCTCTCACACAAGCAAGCACATGTAATTTTGTCAAACGACTGCAGATCAAGGATGTTACACACCCATCCATTCCTGAAATTCTTTAGTATCTTAATATTTAGTTTGGTCAGGATGCTCTGAAGCATATAGTCACTTTTGAATTAAAGATCCTTAACTCAGAATTCACCTTTATCATTCTTGCAGTTGTACTGATTTTAGTATCCAAGTTTTTGTGTACTTATCTGTGCCCCAACTTTATTTATGTGCTCCCTAAGTATAGGAAAGTGTTGTCTTCTTCCAGAGCTCTACTTCTGTCTTCATGTGGTCCACTTCTCTAGTCTTCAGAGGCCGTGCAGGTATATTTTCTCAGTATGATGCAAGTCTTCGAAATGCCGCCCCTTAAATTGTTTTTCTTTCACATAACCTTCCGCCCGAGTGGTTACCGGGGCCCAAATTTGGGGTGTAAAGAATAGAACCACTGTTACCTGCCATGCATGTCGTAAGAGTCGACTAAGGAGGTTTGGCTGAAATCGGATGCATGTGTCCTAAACGTGTAGAAGTCTATGCGTTTAGGGGCCTACCAAACCAATGTGTAACGTATACACGTTCTTGGCAAAGAACAAACATATCACAAAAGTGATTAAAATTGGTCGTAAAGAACAAACGCGAAGAAGAAATAACCTTCAATTGTGATATTGATTTCGTTGTTTAGGCCGCCCCCCTTTCTGTGCCGCCTGATGCGGCCGTCTCTTTGCACCATAGCATGGCACGGCCCTGCTTGTCTTTATGGATTCTAAACTCATTTACTAGTCATATCGGAGACGAACAATAAAATGTAGGTTTCGTGTTCAATTTGAGCACGTAAAAGAACCATTGGCAGTTCAAAATCAAGAAGAGCAGTCTGGAAGTCCGCTCAAAACTCATTAGAAAGATTAAAAAATAAAATTCTTTCAAAATAGTTTTACCATCTTCTAAATGACACAGAGGACCCTCGCTGGTGCTACGGAGTTCGTGCACTGCTGCTGAGATCTTCCTGTGTAAGAAATAGATCGGAGCACAGATGGTTATTCACCGAAGTGAAATGATGATGGTAATATTTCTGTCACAGTACTCATTTCTGTTTTCTAAAAATATGGATCCGTCTTTTCAGAGAGAGAACTACGTATTTTGCTCCGTCCTAAAAGGCAGTAACGTATTCTCCGTGCGTGATAGGCCAGACCAGAAGATAATTTTTTTTAAAGTAATTATCTTATCTTATCTTATCTTATCTTAACCACATTTGCAGTGAAATGGCGTAGGGAGATTTAGTTTTCTATCTTGTGCCATGTGTGTTGCGCTTGACGTTGCCAGTCCATGCTTTCGCAGGACTCTGAGATGTTATCTATCCATCGTGTTCTTGGCCTCCCTTGGTATGTAAAGTCCTTGTTTTAATGGACGTTTGTTGATGGAGATATTGGTAGTGTTTTCCTCTCTAGCGAATGTCGTTACTTCGGTTTTGTCCATATTTATTCTCATATTGTATTCATTACATGTTAACCGAAGTCTGTTAATGTGTTGCTGTAGCTGTTCCTCTGTTGTTAATATGATTACCTGATCATTGACAAAATTAAATTTAAGAGTTCCACAAGGTTGTTTCAGTGTTGTTAGTACGCATCATTGTCTTATTCCTGACCCTACTTGGGACTTTTCTGATTGTCCTGTGTTTTTACGAATCGTACACTGGCTGTTTATATAGAGGCTCTTGATACATAGGTTAATTAGCCATCTTACTAGTAGGTCAATTTATTGGAAAAGATTGGACACCGCTAGGAAAGCATACATGTAACAACCGCTATAAGAGATACTGAGTCTTATCACAAATAAACATAATGGCTGGTTTGATAAGAACTTTATACATAAAATCATGACTATCACCCATAATTATAGCATGAACCTCCGAAAAATGTCTAACCCTTTTGGTTTTGTAGATGTGGCTATTGCAATATAACACTTCAAAATTTAAAAAAATATTTAATTAAAACAGCAATATCTCTGCGTATATACAGTTTAGACAAACAGTGGATGGTCATGCTATAATTATGAGTGATATGTATATCATATGCATATGACAAAGATACTACTGAGGATATTGATGAGAAGGATTAGAAGTAGAATAAGACCTGAAATCAGTGATGAACAATGTGTATTTGTTGAAGGCAATGGCATTAGAAACGCTATATATATCCTAAGAACACTAATAGAAAGATCAATAGAAGTAAAAACAGATCTATACTTGTGCATTATAGACTACACAAAGGCGTTCGACAAAGTAAACCATCAGGAACTTTCAAATCTTTTTTTTTTAAATCCATGATTGCCTACGCCAGCCGGCACGGCATTTGAAGGTGATGATGTATATCATATGCTAGTTTGTCATTCTTTGCACTAATGAAATGCATTAATGAAGTCCACTGCATGATTCAGGGAGATTTTTTAAAATATATTTTTTCAAGAAAATTAATTATTTTTGAAATAAATAATTACAACCAGTGGCGGCTCGTGCTCATTTTTGTTGGTTGGGGGTCAGACAAAAATTTTCGGAAACATCATGGTTTTGGGTTAGGTTATATTTTAATCTGTAAAGTAATAAGTACACGTTACACTATATGTTTGGTGGGGCCCGGCTCCAGTGGCCCTTAATGACGAGCCGCCCCTGATTACAATGCATACACTAAATCAAAAATAATGTCTTTAACAACATGTGGCCAAATTATATGACAATATTTTTGTGGGTTTTTTTGTGCTGTTAATTCTTTTTAAGACAACCTTTGTTCTGTGTGAGTTTTTCGCGTTAACTAGTTTAGAAGTATACAAGTCTATGTATGACAACGCTAAGAGAAGACGATGATGATGAAAAGTTATTATAATGTAAAACTTTAAAATAATGTTACATAAAATAATTATTTCAGGTGGAAAACTTTTGTTTGATCAGCTTCCTTTGCTAGAAATAGACGGCAAGGAGATTGTACAATCAAATTCTATTGTGCGCTATATCGGTAGGAAATATGGACTGTTTGGAAAGAATTTGGATGAAGAAGTTCGGTAAGCAACAGTGTTGGTTTTTATTGTCTACTTGTTTTTTTGTTGCAAAAACATTAGACACCAAATCAAGCAGAAGCAGTAATCAAAAATTATATATGCATGTAAAATTTCTTTCTAAAATGTTATAGAGGGCAAACATTTGCTGCTGAATACAGACTAATTATATGAAAATACTGCAAGCTCATGATCATCACAAGTGGAGTCACTGGTGTGTGTTTTATGAGTTACTAGTGTCTATATATGGCTTTTTTCCCCTTTACAGACGGTCAATTGGCAAGTGTTTTACTGTGACAACTTCTGAGTTTTCTCTTTTTTCTCTTATCGTTCAGCTCGTACATAAGTCTCTTCTCAAAAGACTCTGCGCTCTTGCGCAATATGGCTTTCCACACAACTCTGTCATCAGCTAGTTTTTCCCATGTGCTGGGACCAATAGAAACTTTTTTCATTGAGGCTTTGCAGACATCTTTATATCTGAGCAGTGATCTGCAATGATGCCTCTTCCCCTCCGGGAGGTTCACAGAACAACATTTGTTTTGGTATGCGACAAATTTCCATTCTTCTCATATGCCTCAACCATCTTAGTAGTCCACTGCTGAGCATGCCCATGATGGAAGGCAGGTTTGCACGTTGCAGTACTTCAGAGTTGGTTATCTTGTCGTACTACCTGATGTTCATAATCTTGCGAAGACATCGAAGGTGAAAGATGTTAAGTCTCCTCTCAGGTCTTGAGTAGGCTGTCCATGTTTCTGAGCCATATAGTAAAGAACTAATTACACAGGCTCGATATATTTGAATCTTCGTCTACAATGTTAATTTTGTGTTTTCCCACACTCACCTTGATAGTTTGCCAAATGTAGTAGCCGCACTACCCATACGAGTGCTGATTCTTCATCAAGAGAAATGCTGGTCATGGATCATGGACCCAAGATAGCAAAATTTGAACTGGCGTTACCATTTGAAGTGATATTTGTTGTGTTACCTCCCTGATATAAAACAACTGTTTTGGAGACACTTATAGTAAGAGAAAATAGGTCGCATGCATTGGCCAAATTATTGATTTTGCATTGCAGTGTAGCCTAACTGTGGCGACTAAGGCAGCATCGTCAGCGAAAAGGAGGTCCTTGAGTAGAATTTCCGTCATTTTTATTTTGGCTCTTAAGCGAGCCAAGTTAAAGAGTGAACCATCAGATCTAGTGCGGATGAAAACATCACCATCAGCGCCTCCGAAGACATGGTACAAAAGGACTGCGAAGAAGATGCCGAAGAGAGTGGGGGCAAGGACACAGCCCTGCTTGATTCCACTCTTAACCTCAAAACTATCAGATGCGCTGCCATCGAACTATATGCTGGATTTCATACCCTCATGGAAGGAGACAATCAATTGGAGCACCTTTGGGGAACAGCCAGTATGCTTCAATATTTTATAAAGACCTGGTCTGCTGTGTCAAATGCCTTAGTAAGATCCACGAAATCAATACATAAAGGCTTACTCTGCAATACTAAAATACTGCAAGCTCATGATCATCACAAGTGGAGTCACTGATGTGTGTTTTATGAGTTATTAGTGTCTATATAGATCTCACCGTTCAGAAAGCAATGGCAAACAACTGAACGTATAAGTGGTGCCTAGATAATCGACTCGTTTACTGTGGTTGATGGCTACGTCCTGTAAAGGATATGCTACGATTTTCATTCATTTCAGTGTCTATATGCAGCAATAATAATAGAGATATAATTATTAAACTTACTTGTCTTACTGAACTTGTAAGATATTCACTGGTAACTGTGTAATAATGTGCCAATGTCGAAACACGTAAAAACAAAGTACTTTAGTTTTACAAAAACAATAACAGTGTGCAAACGTTTCGACCAAAAGGTCTTTATCAAGCAAAAGATACAATGGAAGAGAAGAAATTCACTTATTGCCCGGCACACAACATATAGAATCAGACAATAAATTCATAACGGTGCTAAAATGAAAATCTGTTACTAAAAACGAAATAAATGCCCAAAAAAAACTAAAAAAGGGAAAAAGAAGATAAACAATAAAAATCATATATATATATATATATAGCATATGTACATTTAACATACACACATATAGAAAATTGAGCATGAGAAGAGAAAGTATTAAGAAGCATAGGAATGTAGTGCATTGAGTCCAACTGGTACATTCTCTTCCAAGAGTAATGATAACGCTATGTAGTTGGCTATGGTACAATCTATTGGAGATCATTCTTCCCTTTTGTAGGGTAGCAACTGTGGTCACCTGGTTAATTGTTCTCTAAGCATGGACCATCCACGACATGCCACTCTTGATTCTCATGCTCTTAACATCATTAGTACTCTTGTACAGTGGATGGTACTTATCCACAATAACCCGCATAATTATTTGGGTTGGTCAATTCCATGACCGGAGAGTAGTGCCAGAATGCCAAGCATATATCTCGTCTTTACAATGGGATTACTTTAGTGCAGGCAAGGACTATACGCGTGCCTTCATTCTGAACACGTTCAGGCGTTTCATTGTGATCTTAATATCGTGAGGATGCAAAGTCCGTAATCTACCACAGACATAACAGTTTATGAAAAAGGGCAAGTGGTCTCTGTTCAATGTGTGCGGCTACTATAACCTTGAGAGCTGCAAGACCACGCTTGCAACATTGTATTGTTTTTTCAACATGATGTTTGAATGATCGACTGTGATCAAATGCTATTCCAAGATATTAAAGGCTGATCTACCTCATGTAATCTTTGATGAACATATCGAGCGCAGAGACAGGCTACGCTATCTTGGAATAACCTTTGATCGTAGTCTATCTTTCAAACACCATGTTGAACAGACGATACAACGTTGCAAGCGTGGTCTTGTGGCTCTCAAAGTTATGGTGGCTGCACACCTTGAGCAGAGACTACTTGTCCTTTTGTTCGATCGACTGGTTATGTCCGTGGTAGACTAGGGACTCGGCATTCTTACGATATCAAGATCACAATGTGAACGACTTCAACGGGTTCAGAATGAAGGTATGCGTATAGTCCTGGGCTGCACTAGAGATACCCCCATTATGAAGATGAGATGTATGCTTGGCCTTCTGTCACTATGCTCCCGTCATGCAATCGCCCAAACCAAGGCATATATGGTTACTGGATAAGAGACATCCACTACACAAGAACACTAATGATGTTAAGGGCACGAGAATCAAGCGTGGCATGTAGTGGATGGCCCAGACTGAGAGAACAATTGGCCAGGTGACTACGGTTGCACCCTACCAAAAGGGCAGCATGGATCCCAACAGATGGTAGCATGATCAACTATCTCAACGTTATCATTACTCTTGGAAGAGAATGTAGAGATTGGGGCAACATGAAGGCTGATCTCGCAGTTAAGCAGCTGATAGAAGATAATGCAAGGGATGATGATGTTGTATATACTGATGGGTCGGTTCAACGTGGTGAGAAGTCCGGCTGGGGTTTCTTGGCTAATGCGCATGGTAGGGTTGTTGCAGAGCGAAGTGGGGCATACAGGACAACTACGTCTAGTATGAGGATGGAGGTTGAGGCCGTTACTGCTGCCCTCCATTGGATCTCTGGGACTTCATTAACTGGGGCAGTTGTTGTATCTTACTCTCAGTCGATGCTTCACAAGATCCAGAAGGGCAGGTTTCGTATGAGTGGATGTCGTCTATAGAAGTTTCTAACCTCCAGAGGCTTACGTGGATATACTGTCCTGGGCATGCGGGTGTTTGTGGTAATGAGAAAGCGGGCAGGCTTGCATCAACATCATCGATTTTTGGGGAGTTGGAAGATGGATAAGTGGGATATTCTTCGGTCTCTTCGCGACTGTCTGTTGGATGAGGACACTAAAATCGATGTTGAATCGATCAAGCGATTTAGGCAGTTTGAAAAATTACCCGTTGTACAAGTCGAACTGGATGCCTGAGAGGCAGAGTGAGAGGTGTGTTTAATCAGCGAGCCACCGGGAACCATCAGTATGCATACTCTTCGATATCTATTGTGGGAGACTGAGCACCTATGGGTCTACCCTGAGTGCAATGACGTCAGTTTAGTAACTAATAACCAAGATATTACAACCTGCCATGATGCTCAATAGTCTGTCCATCAAAGGTGACTCTGTGTAGGTCAACATTGACTATGGAATTATTCAAATTATTTTCTCAAAGTATGTCCTATCCGAGAACCGCGGTAGCGTAGTTGTTAGTGAACTCGCTTCTCAAGGCTGGTGGTCTGGGTTCAACTCCCGCAGTGCCCGTGGGAATTTTTCCCGACTGCGACGGCTCTCAGGTCGACCCAGCCTCAACTGGGTACCAGACATGCTCTGGGAAGTAAGGCGGCCGGCGTGATGCTGACCACATCACCCATCGTGTGCCGATGGTCAATGAAAAATACAGGCCTAACACGGTATTGCCCTATATACCACGAGGTATGAAAGGGTTCCTTTACTTTTACTTTTTTTTACTATGTCCTATCCTGCACCAGCATATTTTCTTCACCTCTTGATTCACCAAAATCTGCCTTGTTCTCTCCATAAGCTCTTTATTCTTCATTTTATCTTTTGTCGTCGCATTGTTACCGGGTTGTTGCACAGTGTCGGGGTTTTCTGTTTTAGTCTCATGCTGCATGGGTGATAATTATTTTTACCCTTTGACAGGACTCTGATATGCCATCTATCTATCTTTTCGTGGACTTCCTCTTGCCTTCTTTCCTGATGTTATGTAGTTGAAGATTGTATACAGTTTAGTTTGATTGTATTTTTATTAAGTGGCCGAACCTCTTTATTCTTTGTTTCTCAATGCAATTCAAGCAAGGTCCCAATTTTCTTTCTTATACTGATGTTGGTGACTGTCTTTTCTGGTGTTATTGGTAACTTTTGGTAGGCATTACATTTCCTGTGTAGTTATTTTTGGCAACTGTCCTTTGCTCATCGTCCATGTCCATTGTTTCACAAATCACAAAGAGTGGGTAACAGGTAAATCACCCATCATAAAGAGTGGTTAACAAGTAAATAACGCATCATAACGAGTGCTAACAGGGGAATCACATAAAGAGTGGTTAACAGCTACATCACACATCATAAAGAGTTTTTAATAGGTGAATCACATAAAGAGTGGTTAACAGGTAAATAACGCATCATAACGAGTGCTAACAGGGGAATCACATAAAGAGTGGTTAACAGCTACATCACACATCATAAAGTTTTTAATAGGTGAATCACATAAAGAGGGGTTAACAGGTAAATCACATAAAGAGTAGTTAACAGGTAAATCACATAAAGAGGGGTTAACAGGTGAATCACATAAAGAGGGGTTAACAGGTGAATCACATAAAGGGTGGTTAACAGGTGAATCACTCCTCTACAAGAGTGGTTAAAATGTAATTTTTGTAGAGTGAACGCAAAGAAGAAAATTAAATGTAAATATAGCATCTTTACACTGATTTTTTTCAGAATTGACCAATGCTATGAGGGTGGGCGAGACTTCCTGTCCCCAACTTTACCACTTGTATTCATGCCAGAAAAAGATGTTCTTGAAGGCCCAGTTCAGAAGGCTCTCTCAAAATATTTACCCATATTTGAAAAGGCAAGATATGTCATTGTGTTTGTTTTTGAGAAATATAAAAAAAAAAGTTAACAATTTTATAAAACTATTGTAGGGATTAATAGCATACAAACTTGTTACACGTTTTTTTGGTTATATTTCATTATATTTTGCAGTAAAAATGTAGTAGTTCTAATTGCTAAAGGTGTAATTTCTATTTAATGTCTAGATCAAAGGAATAATTTCTATTTAATGTCTAGATCTTGGCCTACAAAAATTTAACAAAAGAAATAAGGAAGAACATAAGAAGAGATAAAAAGCAAACCTACAAAATTGTTGTGCAAGATTAGAACACCAGAAGAAAGGGAGAGAGCAGGAAATGTTCAAAGGAATAAAATCAATGACCATAAAGTTTAAACCAAAACTAAATGCAATAAAAAATAGTATGGGAACAACCTTAACAGAAAAAGCAGAAATTCTCAACAGATGAAAAGAATATTGCAGCGAAATGTATACGAACAGAGGCGAAAAGGACAATAGAGCGAACACTGAAATAATCACAGAGATTGAACCAGAACCAACGATAGAGGAAGTTGAATGGGCAATAAAAAGCTGGGAAAATCATCAGGATGTGTTAATATTTCAGCATAATTTATCAAAGCAGGAGGAGAGCAAAGCATAAAAATATATCATGCAATATGGCCAACGGAATGGAAACGATCAATATTTATCCCAATACCTAAACACGGAGACACCAAATTATGTACCAACTATAGAACAGTGGCATTGATAAGCCACGCAAGTAAAATCTTAGTAAAAATTATTATGGGAAGACTGTATAGGAAAATGGAAAAAAATATCAACATAACATAAGTTGGGTTTAGATGGAACAGAGGTACACGTGACCATATATTTAACATGAGAAAAAACATAGAAAAATCTAGAGAGTATAATGTAGATCTATACTCTTGCTTTATTGACTACTCAAAAGGCATTTGATTGTGTAGAGCATCAGGAATTGTGGAAGATTATGGGAGAAATGGGATTCCCATTACATTTGATACAGATCATTAGAGAACTTTATAGTGATCAAATGGCGGCTGTAAGAACATGTGATGATACATCAGACAGGTTTGACATAGGGCAGGGAGTCAGACAAGGCTGCATTCTGTCGCCTTGTCTGTTTAACAGATATGCAGAAAACATCATGAGGAATGTTACAGAAGATAGCGGAAAAGAAAAATACGATCCTTTTATAATCGGAGGAAAAGAAATACATGAACTACGATACACTGACGATAGTGTTACTGTCAACATCACAAAAGGGATTGAGAAATTATTAGGAGAAGTGAAAGATAAAAGCGAAAAACAAAATCTATATCTTCTTCTTCTTCTTCTTCAATGACCCAGCGGCACTTGAGCTTTTGCCCTTCGCCCAATGCTATGTAGTGGTATCTGCATGTGTCTGTAAGTTGTTCTTTTGTTCCGTATAGTGTGTTCCATTTATCTGGCCTTGGAGGAAGGAGGGTCTTTCTGATGTCATCCAGTGCTTGACACTTGAAGAGGTGGTGGTGAACGGTTTCATGATGATGTGCGTACAGTTGGCACTCTGGAGTGTGTTGTGGATGAATTCTGTTCAAGTGATTATTAAGTGTTATGTGTTGGGTTCGGAGTCTAAAAATGGTGCTCTGATCTCTTCTTGTAAGGTGGTTGATGTTGTCATTAAGGTTAGGGCTGGCCATATGGGTGTACACATCTCTTCCTGTGTTTCCCATGGCCCATCTGTTCAGCCAAATTTCCTTATTTGTTGTCATTAGGATTTGCTTTGCTGTATGGAGAGTTGTTGCTGTGATTGGTTGTTCCTGTGTTGACCCTTTCTTAGCTAGCCTATCTGCTTTGTCATTTCCAGGTGTGTTTGAATGTCCATGGATCCACTGCATGGTTATTTTGATGTCATGTGATGTAATAAGTCTGTCAATATCTAGGGCTATATGGGATAGTTCAGATTTACAATGTCCACCATCCTCTAGGGCTTGAAGGGCAGACATTGAATCTGTGAAGATAATTATGTTTTGTGCCTTTGATGGAAAGGCATCGAAAACAGTCTTCAGGTGGTACAACGCTGCTTCTATCGCATGAATTTCAGCCTCATAATTGGAACATATCTCCCACATGCACCAAACAGCTCTTCGGATGATCTGTCTGGGTATTGTATATATGCTCCGTAACCTGCTTTGATGGTGGCTTTAAATGCAGATCCATCAGTATAGACATGTATCCATTCTTGGGGATAGGCATCAATGGTTCTTTGAGATGCTATCATAAGGCTGACTGGGTCGGAGCGTTTAGTTGCTTCATCTGTCAATTTTGTTCTAATTTCAGGTGTATTCAAGAGTGTATGTGGTGGTAAGTTTGCTATTACTCTCTGCAGCTGCTGTCTTGTTTCTGGAAGGTGGTATCTGTCTTTGATTTCACTGACGTGGTGGAGGATTGACTTTTGTTTAATTCTGTTTCTCTGTTTCCACTTCTCAACAAGTAGTTTATTGGGGTGATCTTGATTCATTCTTTTGCTCCTTTCATAAGCTTCAACAGCAGCTTTGTCCCTTCGCAACCCAAGAGGTTCCACATTTGTGTGTATTTCACATGCGGCGGTTGGTGTTGACCTCATTGCTCCGCTGATTAGACGTAAGGCATTGTTCTGTACTCTGTCCAGGGAATCAAGGTTTGTCTTGGAGCAAGTTGTTAGAAGAGCACTGTTGTACTCTATTGCAGAGCGGATGTAACCAAGATAATCTATATCTCAATGTGGCAAAAACAATGACAACAAATAAAACGAACATGACAAATGATAATTTTATCAACGGAGAGAAAGTAGATAATGTGAACAGTTTTGAATATCTTGGTTCACTGCTAACAACAGATGGAAATGGGATGAAGGAAATTAAAAGAAGAACAAACATGGCTTTACAAAAATTAAACAACTCAAAACAGTATGGAACGGAACTGATAAGAAAACAAAGATCAGAATACTAAGAGCATACATATTCCCAGTGGCAACATATGGGTGTGAAGCATGGACGTTTAATGAAGCAGTGGAAAAACATATATATGCTTTTGACTATAAGTGTTACAGAAGAGTCCTTCGTATATCTTGGACAGAGAAGAGAACAAATAGATCTATCCAGAAAGAAATCAAAGAAAACTGGCTGATGCTACAAATAAGAAAGAAATTGAGATATTTTGGACATATAAAAAGACATGAAGGGCTGAGAAGACCATCATGGAAGGAGGCATACCGGCAAAGAAAAGAAGAGGAAGACCACGGAGAAGATGGATTCAGGATGTAACCGATGGTTTGAACATGACGGCTGCAGAGACAGGACATCTGGCCTATGAGAGAGAGAAATTCGGAGGACTGTTGGAGTGGCAAAGTTCTGCTCAGGACAAGCTATTTGATGATGATGTCTAGATCAAAGGTATAATTTCTATTTAATGTCTAGATCAAAGGTATAATTTCTATTTAATGTCTAGATCAAAGGTATAATTTCTATTTAATGTCTAGATCAAAGGTATAATTTCTGTTTACTGTATAGATCATCTATGGATTAGCTTCATTTGTTGCATGTCCCATGTCTCTGGTAGACATGTATGCAGTTGTAGTGTTATAAATATGTCTCACTTAATTTCATTTTATTATTCATCATTAATATTAGTCTACTCTATATTATGTTAATTTACATGTTCAAGATAATTTAATTTGCTCCTTAGAACAATAGTAGGTCAAATTCATTGTTGTATACATCGTCCAAGTCCAATACCACTGTACATGTTTCAATACCTGCATAGAAACCTTTGAATACCTCATAGACAAAGACCCCAGCGATACACCATGTCTCCTTCTGAAATCTGTAGTCTCCAAGAGTAGATGGGAAGATATGCCTATTTTCAAGGTTTGGAAATGGTAGTAGGTAGCTGTGGAGTCATTCCTCCCTGATTTTTGGCCAGGTATTCTATGTCATAATTTGATATATTGCTAATATCTTGATATTGAATGCCATCAGGACCTGGATCAGTGTTGCTGGACGTTTTAAGTGTTGACCTGATGGCCACAGCAGTGACACACAGTTCTACACCACATCACTGCACAACTCTTTGTTGTGGTCCTCTGGGTCATCAGTCTTGCATCTTCGTTACTTTGGTCTGTCTGCTGTATGCGTCTGAGAATGGCTTTACCCTTATTCTTTTCTGTCTTCTTCCCGATTTGGTATGTGCTCTGAAAATCTGGGATGTCTCTACGTCGTGCAGTACCATTCATACGCTGATGAAATCTTCAGAACGTCAACAGGAATTTTTCAGTACAGTCTCCTGCAGAATTCATCCCGTATGGGGCTCTTAGCTAGATTTGTACATGTTTAAAGTATACCATTTTCTCATTATTGTCCTTTTTTATGAACTTGGTGTGTTCAGATTATGTGATAGTGTTCAATTTAACAGAGTGCCCTGCGATTATCTCATGTACCCACTTATCAAACTCCAGGAGCACCCTCTTTTCATAAGCTGTTCAAAATAAGGCTGTACTACAATGTGGTGGTTGCTCATCTGAACCAGTGACAGTATATTCCGTTTTCCACAAAGCTCTTCTCTTTCACCAGTCTTATTCAACATAACCATGACATAAAATCGATATGGAAGAGGTATAACATTGTCATTTGCTGATGCCATTCTGATGTATGGACAGGGGAAGGACAGGAATGAGATTGCAGGTGGGATACAGGGAAAGTGACTGCATCACAACCTCGTGTGATGTCTTTGGTGCACTAGTCAATCTTACATCAGCAACATGTTTCTCCCTTAATAATCACACTGTTAATGCATCTATGCATATTGTGGTGTGGTAATTGATACTCTGTGCCGACAAAAATTTCACCGGGCCTACCCCAAGGATCCCCACTATCTTCAGTACTATTCAATGTATTCACCATAATGATTACGAAGCAGCAATTATCTGGCAGGGGACGAACACTGTCATTTGCAGACATCATAGTGTACAGACAGGGGAGAAACAGGGATGAAATTGTTAATAAACTCCAGGAAGAACTGAACCGCATAATGGCCTGGTGTGATGTTTTTGGTACAACGATAAACCATACCAAAGCTGTGCTTGCATGGTTCTCCTAAATAATCACATTGTGAAGTCTGACACACCACATGTCACTTTAGATGGAGATACACTCACCCGAACAGCATCTATGAGTTATTTGGGTGTAAATTTGATCACAGTCTATGCATTAGGGACCATATCAACCAAGTTATTGCCAATGCTCTAACGCACTATCCGCACTGAGAATCATGGCCGCTGCTAACATTGAGCAACGCCTTCTTGTGCTCTTGTACCAAGGTATTGTTCTGTCATGTATAGAATATGCATGCGCTCTCCTTACAATTAGTCCTACGCAAACAGTGAGACTGGAAAGAATTCAGAATGAGGCTATGCGCATCATTCTGGGATGCAGCAAAGATACACCAGGAGTGTCAATGCGATTCCTTCTTGACCTCCCAACTATTGCTAACAGAATTGAAACTTGGAGGGTTCGATCATATCTAAGAATCAATGCAAACAAGGAACATACTCTCTATGAAGAACTCATTAAGGAGAAAGGGTGTAGACTCAAGAGAGGCAGATCATGGCTGAGTTGGGCGGAAGATATGCTTAGGAAAATATGTGATCCTTCCGAAATTGAAACAGGAGAGGAATGGATTGCTGTGCCACCTCAATTTCAGACTTCTTTCACCATTATTACATCTATTAAGAAAAACTGCGAACAAAATAATCTATCACTGATTAACATGGAGGCCCTCTTGAATGACATCATCAATGATACAGATGTGGTTATTTACACCGATAGTTCAGTCATTCGCCAACAATGCTGTGTGTGGGCTTTTTCAGCACGCTCAGGAGGAAAAATAATAAGAGAGGCCAGTGGGGCCTACGCAAACCACAAGTAGTTTGACAATGGAGGTTTGGGCGGTTATGGAGGCGGTGAACTGGTTGGCATCTCACACTACTCTCGTGTTTTCATACTCAGTGACTCCATGAGCATGATTCCTAAAGTCGAATCAGGAATAGTGGGATGCAACTGGGTGGAGGTGCTGGTACAGACAATGATCAGAGAAATTACCTTCATTTTTGTCCCTGGGCATGCAGGAGTTAGGGGTAATGAACGAGCTGATAGATTGGCTGGCTTGGCTACGATATCGGAGGGAGCTGCCATGGATCGAAATGACATTCTTCACGCATTGAGTCTTTCCGAACAGAGGAGTTTCAGGGCTGTGAATTCCACTCGCTGACCAGAATGAAAGAGATGGGCGTCAATATTGGTGCAGCCTGAAAAGAACGACATACTAAATATGCAAAGAGACTGATTAATCAACATCGAACTGGCGTGTTGGGTCGCTGGACGCTGCTGGATTTGCTGAGGCGGAGATCGGAGCACCTATGGACTTGTCCAGAGTGCTATGATGATAGTCCTCATATAACTGATAACTATGCCTGTTGTGAGACTCTGCAATGTTGATATATCCAAAGCTAACTAGATGAAATACTTGAATGCGAAATTTGACTGCAACTTGTGTTTCGGAACCATGTCATTGTCAAGGCACATAAAAGCCTGACGGCGATGAGGCTCATAGAGGTGGCTACTAATGTGCAGCTCGTCATTAAAGGCCCCACCAATAATAATGAGTAATGTGTAGTTATTATTTTAGAAATTATTTGTTCATAATTAAAAAATTTAAAAAATGTTCTTAACGTGATATTGATTAGCTTTATGGACGTGGCAAGCGAGCGCCACTAAATGTGCAGACAAACTGGCAAGCCCATCAGAGGCTTGAATCCAGTGCGTGTTTCCACTCGCAGGGAAGGAACTACTACTGCCTTGTAGTTTGATTGGGGATAATCAAAGTGTAGTGGAGTAAACCGTACACACACAAAAATGGACGGCAGGCAAACCAAGTAGTCCAAATAAAGACCGGTAACCTGGGCAGATGGCGCTCAACAACCCGGGAGAGTAGGTCGTCTAAGGATCGCTACCCTAAAGAAAATAGCAACCTGCTGCCTTGCAGGTCGGCTGGGGACAGTCAAAGGCTAACGGAGAGCGAACACAGTAAGCGCTGGTTGAAATCCGACACGTCGCCGAAGGACAAGCACTAAAGCTACAAAGGGTACTGAAGATGTGACGTAAAAATATGTTCTTGGCAAAGGCTGTTTATATATCACAATAAGAATGATGAAAATGGCCGAAAAAGAACGAGAGAGAGAGATCTCTTGTACAGTTCACAAGTTAACCTAGCAGATTATGTAGTAAAAAAATCACCTAATATGTATGTAGTTGCGTGGTCTCACTCGTAAGTTCATGGTTTGTCATGCAGGTGACTCATGCCTCGAAGGATGCTAATTCATGCTCCAGCAAATGTTTTTAAAAAATATCTTCTCTAGGCGCTCATGTCGTTTGATGTGTCCGAAATATTTAATTGTCCTTGATTTAATGTTATTTAATAGCCAACTCTCTTTAATCTCAGGTTGTTGCAGAACAGAAGCATTTATTTATTTCTCGAAAGGTGTAATAACTTCCCGGAATAGACAAATAATAGTAAATGCTCCAAAAATCACGATTTTCCTAAATTTTTGTCGGGCTTCACCAAGAATAATGACCATGAGCCGCTACTGTTTGCAGCGGCTGCTTATCATCATGTATCAGGTGCTGGTCCTTTAACTATAAAATGTTCACCATTAATAAGAATCAAAGGAACGACTGAGAAAAATACAGAATGAAGGCATGTGTATCATTCTTGATTGCACTAGGGATACACCATGCGTGGCAATGAGGTTTCTCTTTATTTCCCTACCATCGAGTATAGAATAAAGATAGCTAGAGCACATGTGTATATTAAAAAATGTGCTGAGTAACAGAAATGAAAGCAGGTTCAAGCGGGGCAAGTCATGGGTTGACCGTGCTGCAGACACTGTTAGCTGGTATGTAGACTCAGTATTAGGGAACACCTTTTCAACCATCATGACAAAAGGTGCAGAGAAATGAGTCCTATGACAGTGAATGGAGATGTTAAGGCCATCATTAATGAAAACTGTAGTGAGGTTGACATTGTGATCTACACAGAGGTAATGGTAGTTCGTAACCGCAAGTCCACTTGGGCCCTCTCTGCAAGCTCATACGACAGAGAGATCAAACAGACCAGTTATTCATTTAGTATGACAACAAGTAGCTTGACAATGGAGGCACTGGTGGTGACTAAGCCACTACTCTGGCTTGAGATACAGAACTATACTCATGCTTGCATTCTGAGTGATCCATTGCGTATAATCCGAAAGGTGCAGGTTGTTTCGTGATGCTTACGATGGACTGAATCCCTACATGGATCAACAATTTGCAGAATTACATTCATCTTCATTCCAGAGTATATGGGTGTCGATGACAATGAGAGATCAAACATGTTGGCTGACACTGCCACTATATTGGGGAGTCAACCGATAAATAGATCTCACATTCTGAGCTCACATTCATGGAGTGTAGCCGAAATAAGGACTTTTATCTAAACCATTCCACGTCCACTGCTAGATTGCATGATCTTGAATTGAAGGTTAAATTGGCTAGAAAAGAGCAGCTCTACAGACGTCCGAGTTGGCTCATCAATCAACATCAAACTGGTACGGTTGGTCGCTGGACACATTACTAAGGAGTATCAGAGCATCTATGGACATGTCTGGAGTGCAATGAAGATATTCCAAACTGAAACTGAATTATGTCTCTGTATGAGTTGAAGGACATGCTTGTGGATTATCAGTCCAGAAAAAGTTTTTCAGTTTTTAATGACTTTGTTTTTATTTTTCTCTGTGTATACCATATTTTTGCATGTTTCGATTTCATGTCCCCTTTCATAGGCAACTGATTTTATTGGTATCAGGAGATAGGGTCTACATGTTCTTGTTTCAAGGAAACAATAATAATTTGTTTTATTCACATTCAGATTGCCAGTGCTAATGGAACAGGCTTTCTAGTTGGCAACAGTCTGACTATTGCTGATTTGAGTCTTTTGGAGGTCTTGCTCGTTTGTGTGGAGTACTTGGGTATCACAATTCTCAAAGACTATCCAGCCGTCAATGTAAGCATTGGAGAGCCTGTGTATTACTTTTATCTGGAGAACAAAGTTGAAGATAAAACTCAAGATATCCTTTTATAATTAAAATTTCATATTAAGCATATAACAAAGAACTATTAAAATAAACAATAATGGACTGCAGCTAAGCTAGGAAACGACAAATATAATGAAGACATATATGACAAGTAATGCAGATATTACACTGAAATCTAAAATGATAAAAATAACAGAGCAGTACACCTATTTGGGTAGCAATTTTGATTGCACAGGAAATGTTATAAAAAGAAATGTTGCTACGAATCGTCAAAGCGACATCAGCTTTTAAAAGTCTAAAAATATGGAACTGCGTTATACAGTTTTATAACTAAATTACGAATTTTAAATTTCAATGCTATATCAATCCCAACATATGCCAGCGAGAGTTGGAAAATGACTAAATATATAGAAAGCAAGTTGAATGTATTTGAAAATATATGTCTGCAAAAAATAATGAACGCATCATGGTGAGAATTCAGGCTGGGGTTTCCTAGCTAGTGCTCATGGTAGGGACATTGTAGAGTGGAACAGTATATACAGGACAACTACTTCCATTATGAAGATGGAGTTGGTTACTGCTGCTTTCCAGTTGTTCTCTGTGATGGTTTACTGAGGCCGTTACTGTGTCTGACTCTCAAGAATGCTTTGGAAAGTCCCAAATGGTAGGTTATGGTATAAGAGGATGCAATCTATTTAGGTTTCCCACCTCAAATGTTTATGTTAATCTTCTGTCCTGGACATGTGAATATTTGCTGTAATGAGAGAAACGACAAGTTTGCATCGATAGCATCAATCGTCTGGGAGTTTAAGGTGGATAGATGAGATACCTTCGGTTTCTCACCGACTGTCTGTTGGATGAGGACAATCAAATTGAAAATGAATCTATACATACATTTTAGAAGTTTGGAATTTCATATTAAACAAGCAGAACTGGGTGTCGTGGGGCAGAATGAGTGTGTTTTACTACAGCAGGGGCCATCAGTATACATACTCTTCAACATCTGCTGGGGGAGACTAAACACCTATGGGTCTTCCCGAAGTGCTATAATGTCCTCTCAGTAACTAATAACCAATAACTCTCACATATTATCTTTTCTGTAAGACAATATTGTAGCACACATTTGTTTCCACATTTAATATAAGCTCTTTAGTTCTTCAAATCATTGTTCTTCTTTCTTTCTGCATGTTTTTCAGTTACGGGTATATGTTTACTCAGGGCCGTGCGGTATATTTTCTCAGTATGATGCAAGTCTTCGAAATGTCGCCCCTTAGATGGCTTTTTTCTTAAAATAACCTTCAATTGTAATTTTAATTTTGCTGCTTATGCCGCCCCCTTACGGTGCCGCCTGATGCGGCCGCCTCTTTGTATCATAGCACGGAATGGCCCTGTGCTCACTTGTACATACAACTCAAACCTGACAAACATGCACATATTGATATACAAATAAAGTCATGTCTAAATCAACATTATGTACTTGATCTGTAGTTGACATTATTTCCTGGAGTTTTTGTATTCAAAAGACATTGCATAAACCAGGCGATAATAAAAAAAAACATACTTATACTTAACACACTTTATTGACATGTCACATTGAGTTAGACACCTGCCCAAGAGTGAAAACTCGCAGCCCTGGTTAGAAGAAGAAGAGTTAGACACCGATTAAAACAGTTTAAAAAATAAAATCACTGCTATTGATTAGTGTTTCTATGAGTAAAAAAAAAAGAACTATAGATTTAAAAAAATATTTCTAGTGGCTTATTTCTTTTTTATCTGCAGAAATTCTACAGTGTTGTCACATCCACTGATGGGATTGCAGGTTTCCTCAAGGGACCTCAGCGCAAGAGGAAAAATGATAAGCGCTATATTGAAGATGTTAAGCGTACTCTTCTGTGGGAGTAGATTTGACTGGCCAGTTTTCAATATTGATCTTTTGATAATTAAACTATGAAAAATAAGCACACTTAGTGGAGCTCTTGTGTAAAGAGTTTTTTCAACGTTTCTGTCATTTAAACAAATTTTAGGTAAGGTTTTTATTATTTGATACTATATGAAATATGGTAGCTAGAAGATTGTTTTGCTTTGAACATTGCAAAATTTTAACATAGTTGAATTCTTATTATTTCTCTGTTTTTTCTTCCTCATGGTGTTAGGATAAGAAATTTGTTTGCATCATACATGGTGTCTTTCACTGTCTCTGTTATTTATGTAATCCATCTTTTGCATGGACAACCTTTGCCTTGTATCCACTGTATCTGAATAGCATAGCCCTTTGATCGTACTACCTGTTGGTAATCTGGTTATGTGTTTGAACTATTTCATTTGTTGTTTCTTGATTCAGTATTCAGTACTGATGTTGTACCCACTTTTTTTCTGATGTCTTTATTCCTAAATTGGCCTTTTCTTAATAGTCCCTGCACTCTGTGTGAACATGGCATCCTGTAATGAGTAGTTTACTTCTGTTGTTTGAAGTCAATGTCCAGATTTGACACTGATAGCTTAATGTCTGAAGAAAGATTGTGTTCTATAATGCTCTTTTAGCATTCATCGTGACATTATTGGGAAATCGTAAACTGTAATTACTGTGACTATAATTAATGCGAACTGCACACATTAAAATGACTACTGTTTAGGTCATATACAAACCAGATATGGTACTCTGAAGTTTATGTACCATTTTGTACCTTCTGATGAAAAATCGTGGCGTATTCTTTACAGGACATAGCCATCAACCACAGTAAACGAGTCGTTGATTTTCTAGGCTCCATTTATACGTTCAGTAGTTTGCCATTTATTTCTGAACGGTGTGGTCTATTTTTACCTTTTTTTGTAAAATCCCACAAAAACAAATTTGCTTCCAAACTTGCCCACCGTGGGGTTTAAACCAGGTACACTTGGGTTTGTGATCGAGCTCATTACCGCATGAGCTACAGACTCTCATACCTTCCGATACAGATGCTTTTACTACACTTTTAGTATTATATTTCTTTTGCGTGCATATTCTCAACATTTTCTTATAGTACAGCTTTCAACATTGTCAG
Source organism: Arion vulgaris (assembly GCA_020796225.1). NCBI lineage: Eukaryota > Metazoa > Mollusca > Gastropoda > Stylommatophora > Arionidae > Arion > Arion vulgaris. The sequence continues at coordinate 13,815,646 of CM036765.1, forward strand.
TCACTTATTAAAAATATTTGAATACCAATGTTAGATATCTTTCAAGACTGTCCTCTCCTGGGTGAGCTGAGAAGCAACATGTGGCTACACCCAGTCGACCTGAAAACTAAGCTTTGGGGAAACCTGACAGACCTGAAGCTGACTGCCCAGTTTGTGGTCCACAGTAAATTAACGCATGACCAGAGATCGCTGAAGAAGAAGAAATATTTCAATATTTCACTTCGCATCAAAAGTTTTTAAGAACTGTTATTACTTTGCTTTCGTTTTCATAAAATATGACCAATTGTTTTGTGTATCCACATTTTCAAGACTTTGACATTGTCTTTTGCCTTTTCCTTGTTAATATTGTTAAAAATGTAGTACTTATGAATATATTAAACATTTGATGAAGCATTTAAAATGTATTTGTTTGGTTGTTACTATCTGTTTAATTTTGTTAAATGTTGTTGTCTGACCTATTCTCTTCTTGTTTTTTGTTACACATTTTCCTTCACATACCTTTCGTGGTTTCAAATATAAAAAGATTGACTTGTTCTAGCTGCTCTACTTCTGTTCTTATTTATTTATGGCTTCTCATTTATTTGGCTAATTATCATAGCATTTTCTCAGGTAGTAAATTTCTAATTCACTTTTACTTCCTCTGGAGTTTAAATGTAACTTTTGTTTCTTACTATTTCTGCTCACTTTCAGTTGACAATACTGTGTAATCCATGAATCTAAAGAGTTTGTTTGGTCTTGGTATTTCTTTAATTTCTCGCAATTTTAAGTTCCCTTTGATTTATTAATGAGACATTTACTGAAGTTTAACTTTCAATTAAGTCTTGTCAGATAGATATCTTCGACCATGTTCCAGAGTGACACTCATATGTGACGACTAATCATTAGAACTGGTAACAATCAACTCAAAGAGTTGCGTCAGGGCTCTTCCTTGTCTCCTGTCCTCTTAAATGACTGCTCAAGGAGAATCACAGGGAAACAACTAATTGGCACAAGCAGAATTCTCTCCTATGCAGATGACAGTATAGAGCCAGTGTTGTTTGAGAGTTACAAAAAGAATTGGACACAATATCCTGGTACAATAGCTCTGGGGCAGCACTAAACCCATTCTAATCAACAGTACTTTGGGTTTTACTGAACAATCATGTTGTGAACACACCAATGCTAACAGTGAAACTCTGTGTGATGGTCATTAAGAGAACCATCTCCATGAAATACTTTGGTGTGAGATTTGACTGGTCTATTATTTAAAGAGCACATATGTCAACAAAACGAGTTCCAAACCATTTGCTTTCAATACAAATCTCTCAGATGCTCAACTACAATCCCACCAAGTCCCATAATCCTCTAGATTTATGAAATAATGTAAGCAATATTGAAATGCAAATACGTATGTATTGACAAACAATTTTGTACGTAAAACGTACAAAAACGCTCCAATTTAGCAAGACAAGCTCAGAGGCAGTCTCCGGCAATATACAACTCACAACCAATTAATTACACCAAAGAATTCTTAACAAATTGGTTTCAATGGGAATCACTCAAATACACATACATACATGGATGGGGCCAGACTCCAAATAAGCGTACACATCCACCTTGGTTTATGAAAAAAAAGCGTCCAACTCATTGAAATGCAACACAAAACGTACAAACACGCTAAATGTCAACTAAACAAATTCAACCCATTTGATTTCAATAAAAATCTCACAGATCTATATCAAACCAAGTCCAGTAATACAAATAGATCCACTTGGTGTATGAAATAATGTTAACTATATTGAAATGTTTTGCAAAACATACAAAAATGTACTATCTATTATTAAATTTTTATCCTTTTCGTGTTCCGATTGACACATAAGAGCTTCTACAAGACTTCCTGTTGCCGTTCTGCTTTCACCAACGTTTCCCGCCAGCGCCTCCTTCAACTCTCTCTCCACCGTTCTTCATGTTTCCTTTGGACGCCCAGGCCTTTTCTTCCCATCTGCTGTCCATCTGAGGCTGTCTAACCAATGCCCCACTGGCTACGCTACATGTCCAAACCACCTCCATCTTCGTCTCTTAATGATGGTCTCCAAGGATGTACGGTCTGTTCGTTTCAAAAGCTTCTCATTTGTTATGGTATTTGGCCAAAATATTTACAGGATTCTTTTTAAACATTTATTCTGAAATGTCTCAAACTTGTTGCTAAAACGTTCTAATTCAACAAAAACAAGCTCAAAAGCATTTTCTGGTTAATACACAATTCCCAACTGCATTTAATTACACCAAAACATGTTCAGCACATTGATTTCAATACAAATCAGCCTAATGCATTGGCCGCCTTCAGGAAATAGACATAAATAAAATCTAGTGGTTTTGAGAAAAAGTATCCAACTCATTGAAATGCGACACAAAACGCATAGAAGAGTTTTGTCAATAAATCAAAACTCAACTCATTTCATTATAAACCTCTCAGATGCACTAACTACATCATAATTAAGTCACTAATACATATGATCCATAGGGATCATAGAATAATAGCCAATCATAAAATACAAAAACGCTCCATTTCAGCAAAAAGCTCAAACGCAGTTTCAGCAATCAGCATCCCCCAACAATTGCACCAAGCATGCTCCGCACATTGATTTCAATACAAATCACTCAAATACATCCCCCCCACTGGGTCGGACACCAATTTCCAAATACACGTGTACATTCACTTGGTTTATGAAAAAGTGTCAACTCATTGAAATATAACACAAAAGTACAAACACGATTAATGTCAACAAAACAAGTCCAGGGCCATCTGATTTCAATACAAATCTGTCATATGCAGTTAAGGGTAGACAGGACAAACAGTTTCTTACCTTGTTTTCTCAGTCAAATGAGATATTGTTTATCAGGTAGTACTGGGACAGTCTGGTATGAAATATTATATAACTTTTAATTTAATTACTTGTCAGGTTTGCCATGAAATGGCGGCCATGTTGGATTATAAACAATGCCGTAAAGTAGGTAAGTACTAACAACTAGTTCATATTATTCTTTTTTTAAAATTGAAATACTTACATAAGCCATAGTTCTAGGCAGCTAGCAACTTTAAATTGTTCTGGGACAGATAACAAGCAGATAAAGTGAAACAGAAAAAGACATATACAATTTTTACCCCAAAAATAGGAACCTATGGTTACTGAAAATATTGTGTTTAAAAATATATTTCTCAAAACTTGTATTTATATATCTGACTGCCCTCAGTATTGATAGATCTATATGTATGCCAAATTTCATATTGATATCTTAAATGGTTACTGAGATTAACCTACTGAACACTTCCTAAATCAGTGAAAATCACAATTGTGGGAAAAATGCAATTTAAAAAATATTTTGGTGAAATTTGAAAGATCTTTAACTTACCAAAATTTCCCATAAATCGCTTATATGATTGACAGAACATCCGTCATGTGTTATATGTTAAATTCACCTGTATTATATGTGCCTCCTTCCTTCTGAGATGCTCTTTGATGTGGAGCATGGGAGAACTACTATTTTTTAATATAGGCAAATATTGACGTAGACTAATGAGAAAACGATTTTTAGCTATGCGATTGATAAAATCTACTTTGACAATTTGAATATCATTGTTGAAAGATGTATTTGTCTCTACAAAAGCTTTGGAATCTCCATCACAGAGCAACTGGTAATAAACAAGTTGTCTCTTTCTCACTGACCTGGCAACAATAAGCAGCAGCTTCAGCTTCCATAGAATTGGATGAACTCTCACAATTTTCTCACACTGGCACTTTACAATGATATATAATTCGATATGTGTTATAGAATAGGATCCCGATCACAATGTACCAACCAAACGTATTTCTAGACATTCCTCTTAAAAAACGTTAAATTTCCGTGAGGGTGGGCTGTTTAAAATCTCATTTTCAAATTTAAAAAAAAAAAAAAATTCAATTTTTTTACTGATTTCGATTCTAGAGATATAAAACTAACAGAATAAAACATATTTGGAAAATCGATATTTTAAAGAAAATATGTCATTTAGTGAGTATTGAGACCCCTTAAGCACATCAGACCAAGTCCACTAATGCGTATAGATCCACTGGGTGTTTGAAATAATGTCAACCAGTAGGGCTCGTGGTCATTTTGTTGGTGGGGCCAGACATAAGTTTTTGGAAAAATCATGGTTTTGGGTTGTTATATTTTAATTTATAAAATACTAAATACATGTTACATTATTTTTGGTGGGGCTCACTGGCCCTTAATGACGAGCCACTACTGATGTCAACTATATTGAAATACATTGCAAAACATACAAACACGCCCCAAGGCATTTTCTGGCAATAAACAACTCCCAACTGCCCTTAGGTACACCAAAGCATGCTCAGCACATTGATTTCAATACAAATCACTCAAATGCACATATCTACATCAAGCCAGACCTCAAATATATATATACTTCCACTGGGTTTATGAAAAAGTGTCCAAATCATTGAAACGCAACACAAAACTTACTAAACGCAAAAACATGAGAAAATGGATGAAAACCCACTATAACTGGATTGGGGCTCAAAATAGAAAAAGAAGTAGTTAATGATAGTCTGTAACCATTTTGCCAGTTTTAACGATCCTCTTCTCTCCTGTTTACACTGTAATTATTTCTTCTATTGGAGTTATTTAACGAATATCTGACAATCTCAAGTACGAGTATATGCACAAAAGTTAAATTATTTAAGTCATGTATGATTCCTGTACTGACCTACGGATGTGAAAGTTGAAATCAACAAAGAAAATTGATAAGAAACTGGACAGCTTTGAGAATAAATGTCTGCAAAAATTATTAAAAGTAAAATGGAGTGATTTCGTTTCTAACAACACAGTGAGAGATAGAACACACCCAAAAACCCGTATCATATATAGGAAACGAAGGTGGAAATATTTAGGTCATGTTCTTAGATCAGACGAAAAGAGACTAAATCGACAAGTCCTTATGTGGACACCAGTTGGGAAAAAAAACGTGGAAGACCAAAGACCACTCTTCGAAGAACCATCCAACAAGAAAGTAAACTATTGGGATGTAAAACCATACAAGATCTCCAACTGCTGGCAACGAACCGCATCACATGGAGATCTAAAACCTCTGCCTATGTGCCGCCTTTGACACGAAAGGAACAAACTAACTAATTACAGCGAAAGTGAGAGATCACTTGGACAATAGTAGTTGCGTACGGGAAACTAATTGTTATACTCAGATGAAGCATCTCGTATTCTGTTCCCTCCTTTCATCATTCCTTAAGCTGATATGTGCTGCTATTGTTTCTCACGCGTGTCAGTATTCCACTATTTCGTCGTTTTTTTTAAATTTTAAGTAGATGATAAAACAAGAAAAGGGTGCCCTCCACAGAGAGTAGGGTTGCTCTTATAGCTGGAAAGTAAGTTGGTTGCAGCCAGAGCATGTACCACTCGCCTGTGGGTTCTGTGCTGTTATCTCGGGACTTCACTCTGCTCCTCGCTTTGGTATGGTCTTTTACCTTCAACCTGTCCCACTTAGAACGGTCAGGAGTTATATATTCTCTCTGGTATAGCCTGAAGGATAAGCAAGACACACAGACCCTCCAACCACGTTAATTGGGGGTGGGGGGGATGTGGAAGGTTGTCTGTAGCTTAAGGTAGTGAGCTCAATCACAACAAGAGTAGGCCTACTTGGTTCAAACTCAGTAACAAACAATTTGGAAGCAAAATTGTTCCGTGAATTTTACGAGCGGTAAAAATATACCTCACTGTTCAGAAAGCAATGATAAACTACTGAACGTATAAGTGGTGCCTAGAAAATAAGCAACTCGTTTACTGTGGTTGATGGCTACGTCCTGTAAAGATATGCCACGATTTTCATTTTTTTTTTATATGGATGGACGTAATAAGTAACGAGAACTTTTAAAATGGATACTCGCTACTTTAAGTGCCTGGTAGGGTTCGGTATTCTAGTATCTAATTACTTACTATTCGCGCAAAGTTCGCTAGAGAATTTTTAAGTTCGCCTGCTGTAATACTACAAATGCTCAGACCCTGTTTGCTGTTCACGTAATGAAAATTTCCAATGTATTAAGTTGTTCATTTTCTTCGTGGTATAATACTTTCAAGTATGTCACATTTAAGAGGTAAATGAAACTGTTGGTGTTGCTAGTTACTTTGCACTTCATAACTTTTTTGAAAGTTTACTTAGTCACTAAAAATGACTTAAGTTAACTTAGAGTAGACTGTTAGTAGACTAGTTAGTTACTCTACTGTACTGTTACTCATACATAATACTCTACTACTGTTAGAATTAAATAATTGCTATAACAATGACTAAGTTAGAATTAGTAATTTAAATTAGTGCTCAGGTCAGGAGTGGCCCATGGGTAGAATTAGAATTATTACGGTACGGGTAACCAGTGAATCGTCGAGTGATTACATCATAATTACATGACTGATGATTACTAGGAAGTTACTACTGTCCCTACAGTCAGTTTGAGTCAGTGACTGTAAGTTACTGTAACAGTCTAAGTCTACAGACTACAGTTTTAGCTCTGCACTTCATCAGTTATATGTGGACTATCACCATCCGTAGCACTCGGACACGTCCATATGTGCTCCGATCTCCGCCTGAACAAGTCAAGCAACCCAACAAGCAAGTTTGATGTTGATTAATCAATCTCTTTTTATATATAATTATGTCGCTCTTTTCGGGCTGCACCAGTATCGACACCCATCTCTCTCAATCTGGTGAGCGAGTGGGATTCACCATCCTGAAACTCCTCTGTTCGGAACGACTCAATGTGTTGAGAATTTTCATTAAGAAGGTCCATTGCAGCTCCTGATATTGTAGCCATTCTATCAGCTCGTTCATTACCACTGGTTCCTGCATGCCCAGGGACAAAAATGAAGGTGATTTCTCTGGTCACTGTTGTACCAGTACCTCCACCCAGTTTCGTCTTACTATTCTTCATTCGACTTTGCGAATCATGCTGATGCTCATGGAGTCACCCTGTATGAAAACACAAGAGTAGTTATGACATGCCAACCATTTCCCTGCCTCTGCTACCGCCACGTGCGTATGCTCTTGTCAAACTACTTGTGATTGTCGCATAGGCCCCACTGGCCTGTCTTATTATTTTTCTCCCTGAGTGTGCTGAAAAAGCCCACGCACAGCATTGTTGGTGAATGACTGAACCATCGGTGTAAATAACTACATCTGTATCATTGATGTTGGCATTCAGGAGGGCCTCATCCTCCACATTAATTAGTGATTTATTATTTTGTTCACAGTTTTTCTTAATGGAGGCAATAACTGTAAAAGCAGTATGAGTATCTTCCGCCTGACTCAGCCCTGATCTGCCTCTCTTGAATCTACACCTTTTCTCCTTAATGAGTTCTTCATGGAGGGATGTTCCTTGTTTGTGCTGATTTTTAATATGATCAAAACCCCTCCAATTTTCCCAATTCTGTTGCAATAGGAAGAAGGAATCGATTGACACTCATGGTGTATCTTTGTGCATCTCAGAAGATGCGCAAGCCACATTCTGAATTTTTTCCCAGTCTCACTGTTTGCGTAGGACTAATCGTTAGGAAAAGGTATGCATATTCTATACATGATAGAATAAGGCATTGGTAGAGGAGCACAATTTCTCCATGCTGCTCTATCCTGGGCAACTCATCAATCCCTCCAGGGAAACCCGAGCCCGATATTTCGCCTCTCTCAGCAAAGTTCGTTTCGGGGTCCCCTAGGTCGACCTCTTTCTTGAACCCTTTGCATCCCACTTCAATGCCTGCTTTGATATTGTTGATCATTTCTCCTCAAGGTGTGTCCAACATATCTCTATCTTCTCTTTCTTATAACAGTTGTCACTAGTGGTTGACCCGACATTTCTCTGATTTCATCACTTCTGAATTTGTTCCATTTTATATTCATTATTTTTCAGACATCTATTTTCAAATGGATTCAACTTGCTTTCTATATCTTTAGTCATTTTCCAACTCCGCTAGCATATGTTAGGATTGATACAACATTTGAATTGAAAATTCATAATTTGGTTTTAATGGCCGCAAAAGATGGACCTCAGAGATAACAGAAGACGAAAGAGACTATTTCAAGCTATTAGGGCCCTTTTGAAATCTCTTCCTGACCTGGCGACGCTGTGAGGCAAACAGGATTCGGGAAAAAAAAAGAGAAAAAAACTATATAACTTGCAGTTCCATATTTTATTTAGACTTTAAAAGCTGATGTTGCTTTGCCAATTTGTATCATAATTTCTTTTTTAACATTTCCTGTGCAATCAAAATTGCTACATAAATAGGGGAACTGCTCTGTTATTTTATCATTTTAGATTCCAGGTTGATATCTGCATTACTTGTCATAGGTGTCTTCATTATATTTTTTTTTTCATAGCTTATCTGCAGTCCAACTTTTGATGCTATAGATCACAAGTCTGTTTTTCTTTACATATCTTGGTTGTTTCTACTTAACAAGGCAATATCATCTGCAAAATTCAAATCTTCTAGTTGACTATTTTCTACCCAATTGATGCCAGTTTTTCCCCTGCAACATTTTCGCATCACCCAGTCAATGGCCACTTCAAACAACAGCGGAGATAGAATACAGCCTTGCTTTACTCCAGTTTCAACCATAAACCAGTCGCTGTGTCCACCATGAGTGCGAACTGCACACTGTGAACCATCATAAAGGCTCTTGACAATGTTTTTTCTGGTATTCCATAGCATCTCAGAATATTCCACAGGGAGATTCTGTGTAGACTATCAAAGGCTTTTTTAAAATCGATGGAATTTAGTATAAGTGGCTGTTGCTTCTCAATATGTTCCTCCAAAATTATCGTAGGGTAATTATTTGGTCTAAGCAGCTTCCCCCAGGTCTAAAACCAGCTTGTTTTTCTCTCAGGGTTGTCTTACTGTTGAAGCACTGATATGTGTGGATGCTGACTTGATTAAAATTAATTTATTGTTTGATAAATTTCTTCTTATTCTTTTGTCGTCACACTGCTGCTGGGTGGTTGCCCAGTGTGTGGTTTTCTGTTTTGTCTTGCGCTGTTCTGGTGGCTTGTGTGATTGTTATCTTTGCTCTTTCACAGGATTCTGCTACGCCATCTAATCATCTTTTCTGTGGTCTTCCTCTTGCCTTCTTTCCCGATGTTCTGTTATAGAAGACTCTGTATACTGTTGAGTTTGGATACATTCTTATTAAGTGGCCAAACCACTTCATTCTTTGTTTCTGTATGTAATTCAAGCACGGTTTTGTGTCAACTTTCAATAAATTTATTAAACCAGTAATATGTGAATTTCGAAAATAATAATTAATTATGTGTCAGATTCTTACATGTCATTTTATTTCTATTTCAGCATCATAATACCATTACCAGATGAGTTAGTCACTTACTTGCACACAGATGAGCTTGTGCTTCCAGAAGGGTAAACAAAAGTTTGTTACTTTATTTTTGGTGTGGATGACTACAGGTGCTACTGAATAGATTTACATAGGTAAATATATAGTTCTAGAAACCAAAGGTGGAGTACAAGGGCATTGAACATGATAAGTTGTTGACAAAATGAAATAATACTATGCAGATATATGAGGTTCCCTAGATGCACAAATATCCAACACTGAGATTGTTTTAATTCCTTTTATTCCTCTCAGCATCATATCATGAGATGAGCATTTTCAGTTAAATGACCAGCTACGCTTTTAAAAAAATAGTCATAATTTGTCAGTGCTTTATACGAACGTCAGCTGCACAAGCACATTCTGCTTATGAATAATATATATATATATATATATATATATATATATATATATATATATATAATACATACACACTAGCTAATTACTTGCTAATATATGCGGGTTACTGCGGATAAGAGACATCCACTACACAAGGACACTAATGATGTTAAGGGCACGAGAATAAAGCGTGGCATGTCGTGGATGGCCCAGGCTGAGAGAACAATTGGCCAGGTGACTACGGTTGCGACCCTACCAAAAGGGGAAGAATGGATCCCATCAGATGGTAGCATGACCATCTCAACGTTATAATTACTCTTGGAAGAGAATGTAGAGATTGGGGCAACATGAAGGCTGATATCGCAGTTAAGCAGCTGATAGAAGATAATGCAAGGGATGATGATGTTGTTTATATACCGATGGGTCGGTTCAACGTGGTGAGAAGTCCGGCTGGGGTTTCTTGGCTAATGCGCATGGTAGGGTTGTTGCAGAGCGAAGTGGGGCATACAGGACAACTACTTCTAGTGTGAGGATGGAGGTTGAGGCCGTTATTACTGCCCTCCATTGGATCTCTGGGACTTCATTTACTGGGACAGTTGTTGTATCTGAATAAACGATTTTAATCATAAACGATTTTAATGGTTCGGGTGGTTCTTGTAATGCTTCCCGTCTAATCGAAGTAGCGTCTTCACTTCCTTCAGCTCTGGTAAGTGACATAAACGCAGGCGTTATGGCTAGCGCAAAGAAGAAGTAAATGTCTAATACGTAATGGGACATAATCAATTTGGCAGTAACCACCTGGTAATTTATGTGGATTATATCACTTTGATTTATGCAAATGTGACCTTTCTTCAGGTCAAGCACGTGGTAATACAGGAATGTTAAAAAAAAAAAAAAAAAAGCGAATAAGACATCACAAATTCTATTTTATTTATGTTTTAAACGAATATTGATCCGATTTCGAAAATATTTCTTCAGTTGAACAAAAATATGTTCCAGTAGCTTCCAAGCCAAGTTTGGTGAATTTTGGATGTGGACTGAGGCAGTATAAACGGACATGCACAAACTATTGGAAATATATTTTAAAAATATACTATGAGCTCATGTCATTGATCCTCTATAAATAATAGGAAGCATGTGCCTGAAATCACCAGCAAGAACCACTAATTTTCTACCCATACATTTTTGATTATTTCTAATATCTTGAAGAGACATGTTCACTGCTTCTGTGAATCATAGTGCATTCATCCCAAACGATCAATTTGCATTGTTGTATAACTGCCACTTTGCCTGTTATTTTACTGTTTCATATTGTCTCTTGTTACATGCAAAATCGAGTGGCAGTTTAAGAGTATCCTGGGCATTATTTGTCCTCCTTGATGCAATGCTGCTATCCCAGAAGAAGACATTGCAATTGTTATATGCGGTTGAAAGTGAATATTTGTAAGGATTAAATTAATCACAAACATCTTTCATGTCCCTTCTGGTGCATCAGTGAAGAATATACTGCTTGTACCATCTTTCACTTGGTGCAGATATATGTTGTAAACAATTCTGTGGTCTTGAACTAATAGTGACTCGCTGTTGGTTACGTAGTGCTTTAAATCGGTGGTGTATGCGGTTTCTACAAGTATTTCTCTTTGCATACGAATGATGTTTCTTGCTGGATGGAGAATTACTAATTCTTGCAAAGTTTTGCCATCTGTGTCAATAACTTTATCCTCTACGATTATTAAGACATAATTAAATATATCTTCGTTGTTATCAATTTGCAAGTCAGGGTTCTGTTGTCTTGTTCGAGTAAGAACATCTTGGACATACTTTCCTTGAGCATTATACCACCAATTTTGTGGATTTGATGGGCTGCATGATGAAATAAGAGTGATGAAAAAGGATCTGATCTGTTGTGGTGATTCTGATGCAACTGTTTCTGCCATCGTAGCATGCCATTGATTGTCGTCCACCAGTAAATCAAGATTTTGGCATGCTTCACAAAATGTTGTACAAACTTGACCCTCAGCCCTCATTAAATGATTAAATGATATTGTTCATCTAACGGTATGAAGTAGGATGCGGAGGTAGAAACATTCGAAAGTGTTTGGATGAACAGTGTAAACACACCCCAACACATCGCTAGATTTAACTCCATCGAGCCCGACAACTGCGACTACCTGCTTTCTTCTATTAAAAACTTTCCTTGACTTATCCCACGTGTAATATTTAGGAACTTCAAAGTAAAGCAAAGTCTTTGCAAATTAGTCATTTTGACAAAGCTCAAAAAATGCCATTACCGTCGTTCTTATGGATTGCTGGAATCTATATTCAACGTTTTCTATATTGAAGTATACTTTTCATTTGAAGTCCATTTCTAGGTGGACGCTCAGTTGCATCAAAGGGATATCTCTCATGAGCGGGAAATCCAAAATACGCCAAACTGCTTCATTGCTGCTGATGTAGCAGCTGGCATGATAACCTTTCTCCAGTTTGAGTTTCAAGTAACAGACTCTTCAGATATCACTTGGTACATTTGTCGTCCTTCATACATGGAGAATATGGATTGATGTTTCACATGGTACATCGTCATTTTGCTCTATAAGCGGTTTTATGTAGTTGTGGATTTAAGTTTGGATCATGAATCTCCGCCCTAATAATGTGATTTGGGTCAATCTTATTTTATAATTAAAATAATAAATGGTCATGTGGCAAACCCTGTTTCCCGTTTTGGCATATCGAACCTAGGGAGATCATAAAGCGAACTTTGCTGAGAGAAGCAAGAAATATCGGTCTCAGTTCCATGGTAGAGATTGAGCCAGTTGCCCGAAATAGAGCGGTATGAAGACATTGCTTGCAGGCCCTATGTAACATATAATGCAGAGAATTATTATTATAAGTCGACATTTAGTCATTACATTTATTGATGCGAAGAACAAACACTTTGATTTAATCTCTATTTGTATTACAGGTCACTTTGTGGTTTGTATTCCAAATCCAAAAATATGGCAATGGATGGGGATGATGATGATGAAGACATTAGGGATGATGAATTAATGAAAAACTATGAGGTATGTTTTAATTTGTTCATATGTAAACTTCTTCTTCTTTGAAAGCTCCACATCGACCACTTGTTAACCACTCTGTGTGATTTGTATGTGATCTGAGCCTAAGAGCTATTGCATGTTGTGCCAGTTATGTGCATACAAGTAGGCCAGCACATCCGATTTCTGCGCTGCTTTTTATTTACTAGGTAGCATCCCTAGGGCCTACATCAGTCGCCTCTTACGACATGCATTGTAGGTTGCAGTGGTACTATTCTTTGCTTCCCTTACGGGCCCAGGCACCACACAGGTGCATATGTAAACAAATTGAAACTCTTGTGTAAAATAGATATAGATAGCATTTTCTTGTTGATTTTCTATATGTCAATTTAGTTATGTATTTACTGCTGGTAAAACACTAAAACTTATTTATTAGTTGCACCTTTTACTTGAAATTCAGAGTGTAAATGTATGCTTTGACTTTTTTTTACCTTTTTTTATTTTTTCTATCAATCAGAATCTGAAAAAAAAGCTATGCCAGAACTAGTTTTTTTTTAGAAGATACATGTCTGATCCCTTGTGAACCCAAACAAAGTCACTCTCAAAAACTGGCTGGGTTTTTTGAAATCACAAATCTTGAAAAATCAAGCCCCCGACTGGGGATCGGGCTTTGGGGTCGACCAGGATTATATTTGGCATACAGATCCCCCCCCTCTTGGGGTGCCCCTGAAACAGACCGGTTCCTGTCGACTAGGGGGTAGGTTGAGGGGGGCTCTCTTTTAAAGTAGTGATGCGGGATTAGTTGGATGAGATCTGCTGCCCCCCCTAGCAGAATCTCGATAACTATTAATCCCTCTCCCCGAGGGGAAAAAGTGAACAAATAAACATAAAGGGATGAGGGCACCCAGAAAAGGGCGTGTGCCCACATGGGAGACTTGGACCCTGGGGGGGCCCAAATTGAGTTGCGTGTCGGGCAGTCTGAGCATGAAAATTGACCCGGGAGAAACCTGATAAACACGGTGAGCCACCAAAGGGGGAACCGCTGGACAATACACAGGTGGGCCACCGGGGGGAGACATGCACAGTGCTGAAGATGGGGTGGCGAAAGGCTGGGAAACGTATGGCGGGCCACCCGAGAAAAATGGAAGGCCCCGCGACTTTAATAGGGAACGTTCCAAACAATGGTGATAAAATGTAAAAGGGATAAAAAGGGTATGTGTCACCCATGAACAATGTGAGCCCGTGACGAAAGAAAAAGGGGGGCCCCGTCGGTGGATGAGGGGACAAGTAGAAATGGGGGGGTGGGCGCCAAAAAAACATCTTCTTCTTCTTCAGCGATCTCTGGTCATGGGAATTTACTGTGGACCACAAACTGGGCAGTCAGCTTCAGGTCTGTCAAGTTTTCCCAAAACTTAGTTTTTAGGTCGACTGGGTGTGGCCCATTTTTTCTCAGCTCCCCCAGAAAAGGAAGTCTTGCAGGAAGCTTTGGTGTCTGTTCTGCCTGCTGACACTGGCAGAGAGCTGATTGACATTCATCTGTATAATTTTGTTGAGTCTCAGTGTCCCTGGGGTCGAAATATAATGACCGTCTGTTCCTTGGTCTTTGGGGGTCTTTTCCATAATCATATCCAGTGTTTGTCTTCCAGTCTACTGCAGTTTTTCTCTGTATGAGGGTTTTGACCTCTTGAAAAGACAAGGGTTGATAAATTTGCTCTTTGGCACTGCCCTCCTTAACTAAGACATCAGCACTCTCATTGCCTGCAATGCCACAGTGAGATGGAATCCCCTGCAAGTGAATTTCTGCCTTTTCTGAAAGCTGAGCAAGTTCTCTTTGTAGTTTTGTACTGTGCTGTCAGTGGATTTAGCCTCCAGGGCTTGTATGGCTGACAATGAGTCTGTAAGAAATACCATCTTGCTTGCAGCTGCTTGCAGCTTATTCATGTGCTGTGCTGCCATCAGAAGGGCTTTGAGTTCTGCTTTGTAGTTGGAACATATTCTTCCAGTAGGAGCCGCTAGAGACACAGTGGTAGCATCTGGGTGCCTAATGTACACTCCTGCTCCACCATTCATGGTTGCCCCCATTGCCGATCCATCTGTAAAATTCTTATCAGCTGTCTTCTGGAAACATGTAATGGAGATGTTCCATTGTAATTGCTTTTCACTAGATTGGTTTTGGCATCTTTGTTAATAATTTAGGGATGGAGGTTGAGAAGTTTAGTGGTACTGAGTCTGGTTCCCAGTGACCAAAAAGAAATTCTTCAGGTATGGAATTATGATTTAGTAGTTCCAAGTATGACTTTCCTATTTCTTTTGCTTTGTGGTTTAGACTTGTCGCTAGTCTGTTCTTTGTTCTAGCCGCCATTTTTTCATGCAGTGGATGGTGAGGCATTCTTTGATCCTTTCAGTCTGTAGAATCACTTTTCTCCTTCTTCTGTCTTCCAAGGGCTGGATGTTGGCTGCCTTTTCCATTTCTACAATTGGTGTAGATTTCATGGCTCCCAAAATAGTACGCAGACACCTGTTTTGTGTTTTTCCAATTCGATTTGTTTGAATGGGCTGCTGATACCCCATGTCGATGATGCATATTCGAGGTGGTCTAACTGCACAGTGTACCCTGACTCAGGATTCGAATATCAGCTCCCCAGGTAGTTCCAGCCAGCTTCCGTATCACACTTTGTTTCCTCATAGCCTTTCTGTTTGTCTCCATTATGTGATGTTTCCATGTCAGCGACTGTCAGCTTAACCCCCAAAAAAGGTTGGAGTATGGGAGCGGGGAGCGATATCATCTTTAAATTTCAGTCTGAAGTGTTTTTCCCTTTTGGGTTGACAATGAGAAAGCGTTGCTATAGTTTTTTGCTCGGTTTATTTCTAGCCCCCATTTACTTGCCCACATTAGGGCGCTATTCAGGCTGGCCTGGAGTTTAAAGATGGCAGGACCAGAAACTGGAGGTGTACCACACAGCTAGATCATCAGCATGGAGAGAGTGTGATACATGTCTGGGCAGAGTTTGTGGCAGATCATTAATATACCAGGAAAAGCAATGGGGACAGTCGCGCCCTGTGGGACTCCTGCTCTTAATTTGAATCTGGAACTGTGCACTCCATCCAATTTTACAGATGCTTGTCCTGGGTAAGAAAGTTTTTTATCCAATAGTACATTCTACCCCGTATTCCACTGCGTAAGAGCTTGAGTAGCAAACCATCTTTCCAGACTTTGTGAGCCTAGACATGTGAAGAACACTGTGAGGTTTTCTTCTTTTCTTGAAGCCATTTTCTATGTCATGCAGGTATGCCACTGGTCATCAGTGCTTCTATGCTGCCTGTAGCCTGTCTGAGCTGGACCCAGTTTATGGTTGGATTCTAAAAACCCTGGAGTCTGTGGTTATCACTCTCTCAGCATTTTTGCAGTGCAACTTAGCAAACTTATAGGTCTGTAGCTCTCGGATCCTTTTTGTCTTTTCCACTTTTGAAAATTGGGTGGATTGTGGCATTTTCCAGATGTCTGGACTCTCCCTGTCTCCAACTATTGTTAAAAATCTGGAGTAGAAGACTCTGTGCAATTGGGCCTATTTGTTTGAGCATGTCGTTTGATACTCAATCTGGCCCGGGGCCCTTTTTTACGATTGAGCTTTTTCAGTGTCTCTGCAGCTCAGTCAGTTTGATGTCTACCTCCATACAGGGTTCACTTGTTGCTTTTTTGAATGTAGCATTTATCTCACTCTGACTTCTTTCCCTTGCTCCTGACTTATTGAGCATGAGCTTTCTTGCTTGTAACACTGGGCCATCAGGGTGGCTGCTCGCTTTCCTGTGAGAAGTTGTTCTCCTTGCTGGAGAACTGTTTTCCCTCTAGATGGGTTGTCATCGTTCAGGGCTTTGTAAGTCTCCACAACTTTTGAGTATCTTTTTCCATGTTCAAGGGCTGTCTTTTCTTCCAGGATTTTCTACACTGCTGGTTTCTTTCTCTAACATAAAGGGCCCTTGCTCTTGTGTTGCATTACATTTGGTCCGTTGGTGCGGGGTTCCATTGTATTTCTGGCACTGCAAGCACTATGGAGAACTTCCATCTCTGGTGTTCAATATGGCTTGTAGTTTTTTCTCCTCCCTCTGGGTATAGCCTTTTTTTTGCAGCATCTAAAATGGCTTTATTGAATGAACGTGACTCTGTCCACTTTGCTGATTGATTAATTTCTTTACAGTACTTGTCTGCTAGTTCTTGGGAAAAGCTTCCAGTCTGCCTTTTGTAATTCCAACTAGGGGCAGAGTTTGTAAGTTCCTCCTTGTTAATGTTATTTATGAGGAGTTTCACTGGTCTATGGTCACTACCTCCAATCTGGTCGCAGACTTGCCTTCGGTTATCCTGTGAATGCGTCTGTGCAAAGCCAGATCTTTGGGGGGCTTGTTGTGGGCCCCCGTCGTGAGTAACATGTTTGAGGATCATCTGGGTGGTTGAGAATGGTGAGACTGTTAGTGATCAGCCATTCTTCAAGGCTTTCACCCCGAGGATCTAGCGTGTGGGCCCAGCTTGGGGAGTGGCTGTTGAAGTCTCCTACTATAAACAAGTTTTTCATCTTGAACTTTGATAGCTTCCAGCTCAGTTTGAATGGAGGGTGGTGAGTATATATTTATAGTGTCATCTTAGTGTTGTTGATAGGGGTTGAACAGCTATGAATTCTGTGCTCATCTGATTGGACCTGTAAGTTCAACTGCCCGGGATGGAATTACGAACTAGTGTTACTACTCCACCCTTATGTCTATTTTCTCTATCGGAAGGTTTCAAATCCTCTAATGCTGAATCTATTTCCCGGATTAATCGTCTCTTGGATACAGCAGATGTCAATCTTTTTTGCTTTTAGACGTTCCTTTAGCTCTGTTTTGTTGGTTACCCTTCTGCATTCCATTGCATAATTGTAGGGTGAAGTTTGTCCTTGCTGCCAGTAGTAATACCCTGTCCCCTGGCTTTGCAAAAATCAACAGGGCCGCCAGTAGTAATGGACCCTTCGAGGCAGGGGTCCCGGGCCACCACCACCTGGCTGTTTCCCATGGTGGTGCACCAGTTATTAATTTCTGCATGGCCATTTGAGTTGTTCGTATGTGCCGATTCCTCCCGCCAATAATGGCTGACACATTCCGTTTCTGAGGACATCTTTTTTTTAGGTTGTTCTCTAGACAGTTGCAGTCCTGCTGACGGATCTGTCTTCGGTTTGTCTGGAGTCATCCTACTCTAGATGACTTCAGCCTTCTGTTGCCCGGGCTCCCCCCAGGCTTTTATGCAGGGTGTGCTCCTGGACACTGTAGTTTAATCCCTTTTGCTTAAGGGGAAAGTGTCATAAGTAGAAGACAAGACAAGAAAAAGGATGTCCTCCTCAAGAGAGAGAGGACAAGTGCTATTTGTCCCCCTAGCTGGGGATGGGTTGGTTGCAGCCAGAGCATTTACCACTGCGTGGGTTCTGCACTGTCACCTTATGAGGCCCCATCCTGCTCCCGCCTTTTGGTCTGGCCTTTCACCTTAGTCTGTTCGGCTTGGGTTGGGGCCTGCCCGGAGTTAGACTCGCCGACATAGCCTGAAGGATCCTAAAAACACACAACCCTCCCAAACCCCGATAAGGTAGGCTAATATGGAGGAAAGAAACATGAGATGGATAAACGGTGGCGAGCCTCCAAGATGTGGTCTCCATCCCGAGAACAATAACCATGTTTCCCAGAGAACTACTACTGCCTTGTAGTTCGATTGAGGACAATCAAAGACTAGCGGGGCAAATCATACACAAAACTGGACCCGGCAAACAAAGTAGTCCAAAAAGACTGGGGACCTGTGCAGATGCGCCAACAACCTGGGAGGGGAAAGGGTTTTCTAAGGGTAGCTACCTAAAGAAAATAGCAACCTGCTGCCTTGCAGGTTGCAGCCAAGGCTGACAAGAGCGAACCCAGTAAATGCTGGCTAAAACCGGACACATCCTGAAGGGTAAGCACAGAGCTCCAAATGGCGATGTGGCGAACCACCATACTAAGGCTGCATGAATCAGATTTTCCACATGAGTAAGACAAAAAATTTGAATTAAAATTTATGGGAAATCTGGTACATCAGTCTAGCGGGGATCGCAAGACAGATGGAGAGAGATAGCGCTGACTTACTTGGAACCTCAAAAGTCATCATATATTCACTCCCAGATGTGTCTTTCCCAGGTCTGGGAAGGAGACATGGTGTAATGCTGTGGGCTTTACCTTTGATGTCTTCAAAGGGGTTTTCCACAGGTATTGAAACATGTGCAGTGGTGGTGGATTTGGAAGATATATAAAACAGAGTGCGCTATGACTATCTCATGCACCAGCATATCAAACCCCCAGATGCACCCTCTATTCATAAGATGGATAGCTGTTACACTTTTCAAAAGGAAGACTGTACTGCGTTGTGGTGGTTTGTTATCTGAGCCGATGATTTAGGCTTGCCACAAGGCTCTCCTCTTTCACCAGTCTTATTAAACATACACACAGTGACAATCACAGAGCAACAACTCGATGGAAGAGGTAGAGCATTATCATTTGCTGATGACATTCTGGTGTATAGACAGAGAAAGCAGGAATGAGATTGTAAATGAAATACACAGAACTTGACCACATCACAGAAAAGTGTGATGTACCCTGGAGCACTAGTTAATCCTAAAAAGCAGCAGTAAAATTGATTCTCCTTAATAACCCCATGGTTGCGCCTGTTGTGAGACTGGCGTTGATACATCCAGAGCTAAATAGCCAACTTTTGTGTGTGAAATTTGATGGTAGCCTGTGTTTCAGGAAGCATGTTAATCATGACATTGTCAAGACACGTAAAGTTCTGACGACAATGGCGGCTGATTTCATTGCCTAAGTGGTTACGGGGCCCAAATTTGGGGTGTAAAGAATAGAATCACTGTTACCTGCCACGCATGTCGTAAAGGGCGACTAAGGAGGTTTGGCTGAAATCGGATGCATGTGTCTAAACATGTGAAGTCTATGTGTTTAGAGCCTACCAAACCAATGTGCGACGACGTATACACGTTCTTGGCAAAGATCAAACATATCACAAGGAGTGATTATAATTTGTCGTAAAGAATGAACACAAAGAAGAATAGGAAGGAGAGAGTGTTTCATTAAATACAAGAGACAATATGTGTCTTATTATGTAATGGTAGCGTATCTATTAGTAAGAAAAGTAGATATATAAAAAATATATTTTTGAAAAATCCAAGAGTACTGCAAGACAAATACAGATTGGCAGGAGTGGTCATAATATCACTGAATACAATGACATACTACATTAGGGACTCCTGCTATAGATTTTATTTCCCGAGTTAGCCCGCCTGCCCAGCGTGTTGAGCGCTTTGGACTGCGGGTGACTCAGCCCTCTGTGAGTGTGGGTTCAATTCCGCGGGCTGGCAGAAAAGCCACAGGTTACAGATTTACGGTGTTCATAGCACCGAACCGAAAGGTTACGATGTCCATGGCACTGAGCCGAAGAACTGAAAGCTCAAGTCTAGCTGGATCGAAAAAAAAAGAAATTAACAAAAATTTCAGAGTTTGCTCAAATTCTTTCAGAAAATAGGTTTGGCCACAAAGATGTTTGAAATCAGTTTTCTTTCTCTTAGATAAGCTACCTTACAACGCTAATCTGTCACATCATCTTTTTTTATAAGGCACCACAGACTTCTTTTACCCCATCATCTGTTGTTTCGAGAAGGCAAGGAGTAAGAAGATTTTTAGTATAAGGCTTTTTAGGACCTCATTCCTGGTTGTGACAACATTTAACACCTTGGAATGTCTAGCAGCTGTATATTATTAGGATATTGTTGTGGATATATGGTATAATAAAGCCATGATTTTTCAATCCAATCTTTCATTGCACTTTTGAGAGATTTATGCACAAAATTAGCCAATTTAAATTTAAATGTTTCAGGCTGATTGGTCCACAGCATGCAGTACAAAAATAGCACAGGTAAGTTTACATTTTATTCTTGTCATATTTTCAGGCTTGATCATTTAAGCTTTGAATTTTCTTTAGTAATTCCAAGAGACGGTTCTATTCAAAACATTTTTTTTTTCAGTATTGTAGCTGATTTTGCTGCAAGTTAATAATCACATTAACTCCTGGTTTGTAAGTTTCTGAGATCAAAAGATGGATGTTTCTGTGTCTGTACAATTGGTAAATGGTAAAGAAAGGAATTGGGATGCTGTCGGTGGATGGTAGGTACAGAAGGAAGGTGTTTAAAATTGGTAATCATTTGTCACATGTTATGCACTGGCAATGTCAACCAAGAAACAAAAAGGAACTACAGGAAGTCAATAAAATCTCTATAGCATTGTCCCCCCCAAACAGCAAATATAGCTTCACCATAGCAACGAGTTGCTAAGAATACTAAAGATAATAACTGATTTTTCTTGTGTACATTTTTACAATGTAACTGATTAGATTTGTTAGCTTATTACAAAAAAATTGTCACAAAATCCACCCAAATCTCTGTGACAAGTAACAAATTAGGTTATAGTTTCAAAACGGTAATAGTCTAATGGCTAAACATAAATCATACTGCTCTATGCAATCATGCTGGAGGAGGGTGGATTTTAATTCCTCTTCAGATATATCATCTTCTGGTGTCCCAGTGGTTAAATCATCACTAGTGTGTAGTAATCAGGATATTAACCCTAGTCATCCGATGTCATTTTATCCGCAAATTTGTGAGTTTTTCAGGAGCAAGTCGATACACATGAACATGGAAAATACTGTTTGCTCAAAGCATGCTATTTTCAATGAAATGAGAATCTGTAAAATTATAAAATTGTCACATTTTAAAATAAATTGTGTAATTTACAATTGTTTTGTATTAGTCAACATATTCCATGCATTTCAAATGACAAAAATAAAACAAAACAGTAGGTCTTTTACACTTATCAGCAAATATCAGTTACAGTGATACATTGGCCCCAAATGCAATGACATCAGTTCTAAAGTCTTGAAACCTTGTTTCTTTTTTAAAAATCTGTATAATGATTCTGTTAGAGTTGTTTTATTTTATAAAAAAGTGGATGGAATAAATGCTAAATTCTGGATTCTTGTTTCTTTACGCTAATAAGTAATGGATATTTTGTTATTGAGTAGGATTAATTTGTTCTGCATAATAATGCTCTCATTTTTAAAAACTCTCACAGGCACCAGCTTTTGACGAATTTGATGAAACTGTGAACACAGCTATTGCGACTTTAGGAGGAAAAGTTTTTCCTAAGTTAAATTGGAGTTCCCCAAAGGTTACAATAATATCCTTAAGTATTGTATTTTTTTCTATTCTCAAAAATTTTGTTTGTTGACCATCTTTGTATCACAATTTCAAGCACATACTATATTTTCACAACTGAATTTCTGAACCCCAGGACTAACTCATTTAGTACGTATATATAACGTATTAAAAATGTTTTGCAATGGGCGACTATTATTATTATTATATTATCTAGTAGTATTTATAGCTTGGATAAAGTTAAGCTTTCTCCATGTCCAGCTAACTGCCTCATAGTTTTTGTTATAACTTTAAATACATTGGCAAGGTTTCACATCTAAAGTTAAAAGTCAAAATCAACCAGTTACTTCCTCCAAGTTGTTGGTTTTCTTAATATCGAGCTCGGGATATGCAAGCTGCATTCAATCCTGAAATATCTGGAGCCTGGGTTTTATAGGGTTAATATAGCAGAAAACTGTTTGATTGAATATAACCATTTTATCTTGACATGATTTGTTCTATGTTCATCTAATTTCAGGATGCTAACTGGATATCTTTTTACAGAACTCTGATGTGCACGTGTCCCAGTGAAGTTTACCTGTTACTTAAAAGTTCAGAGTTCATTGCTCATGATTTAGATCACCTGAGGATACATTTATTGAAACATAGCAAACCAAAAAATTATTATTTTGTTGTTTCGCATTTATCTTGTAGTAATTATTTCAATAATTTAGTAAATACTTTGGTCACATCAAGTGTCATGATGGCCTGGAGAGAACAATATTAGAGGGCAGTGTCCCAGGACGCAGAGACAGACCAAGAAGAAGATGGCTACAAGATATCAAAGAAACCATGAATAAAACTATCAACGAAGTGGGTGAACTGACTAGAGACAAGGTAAATTTCAGATGCTCTGCAAAGAGAGCAACATCCTATAAAGGATACGCACCGTGATGATGATGAATTATTTAATTATTTAAATACTATTACCTCAGCTAAATATTTGATAACTGTACTTAATCCTTTGAAATCATGCCTTTTAGTTAAGCATTTGAACTGTGGCATATGCTTTGAGTTGTTGACCTACATTTTATTCTTTGTATTTCATCTTTTGAGTATCAAATATAATCTTCAAACCCATTAATAAATTTCAAAACAAGGATATGATTGATATCTGCCTATGTTTATATTCATTAGAAATGACATAATTTTGATCACAGCAACATGTAAGTTATAAGGCACATTATAAGCATATCTATTCACAGATCTAAGATACAGACATAAGTAAAGTAATTAGGCTACATTGTTCTTTTAACATTTGGTAGGCGCACACAAATCCTGCTAACTGTTCCAGAGGATGCGTCCATATGTGGTGTGTTATCTCCATTGACATTGTGCATTGATGAATCATGTGATATTTACAATTTCCTGCACGTTTTGTTTACAACCTGTTCAAACATTTGTCTCTGGTTGGATTAGATGGAGATTATCTGACAATTCTTGCTACTACTCTATAGTTACTGTAAGAGTCTCTGTGGCATGAAGGCAAGATGCATGTTTCTCTCCCCAAGGTGCTCCAATCGTTCCTTTTATCTGAGAATCTTGATATTTTCCCAGAGATCACTGATCTTAATGTAGGTGAGATCTTCTTCGAACGCTCCATATCGATCACTTGTTAACCACTCTATGTGATTTGTATGTGATATGAGCCTAAGAGCGATTGTACGTTGTGTCAATTATGTGTACAAATAGGCCAGAAATCCAATTTCTGCTATGCTTTTTATTTACTAGGGTAGCTTCCTAGGTTCTACATCAGTCACCTTTTATGATGTGCCTTGTAGGTCACAGTGGTACTATTTTGCTTCCCTTGCGGGCCCGGCACCACACGGCGAGGTGTGATCAAATTCCTAGTCCTATAGAAACAGATGAAAAACATAGATCCCATGTTCATAAAACATAGAAATACTCTTTATAGTTAAAAATCAATAAAAGTCTGTGCGAGAATATTTAACTAGGATGAACAGAACAGCATGCAAGTATGACAGTCACTCTGTTTTCTTAAGGAAAAATGCCCACAAAACCTTTCATATACATGGATGGGTCAAGACCATGCAACTATCAGTGTCATAATTTGAAAGAGACCTGTGCAATTATATGTCCACCTAGAATGACATTAAGTTGATTATATTAACCTGTATCATGTAGCGCTCATAAGCTTTACTTTTAATTGCATTTACTGATGCCTAACCTACATTATATTCTACACTTGTATTGATCCCTTCAGTTTCATACACTGTGGTGACTATAACAGTGATGATATTGCAGTATCCTCACCTGTTTCATATGATCTTGTTCTGAGGAGGTGGCAGTCACTTGATCCATCAACAGAGTTTAGGTGCTTTGTGTATCAGAATAGGATGATAGGTGAGTAATATTTATAACTTTCATGTAGATTTTTGCGTATTGATGGATTGCTCATTTGAATCTCAGGTTCCTTTATTGGAGAGGAAGAATACAACCACTGTACATTATCAAGTATGTCATAAGAGGAGGTTAAACAGAGTTGGAGCAATCCAATTTAGTTGTAGGGAAACTTGCACTGAAATTGAGAAAGGTTAAATTGGGAGAACAAAGACAACAATTCAACATCGCAAAATTCAGAAACAAAACAAAAACATAGGTTGGCTTTAAAAATAATTTAGTTTACTACAACACAAGACAGAAATGACAATATATAAATTCAATGAGGTCAGTGAACCAGCATTGGACATATCAGATATTTTTTGATCATATAAAGAGACAGGATACCCTGTTGAGATCAAACTGGAAAGATATATTGAGAAATAGAAAATGTTGGCTGATTCTGAATGCATTTTACCTTTTGTTTCAGGTGTTTGTCAAAGAAACAATACCAAATTTTATTCTCATATTGTTGAGGAAAAAACAGCCATTCTTGAGGATATACTCAAATTCTTTTATCAAGAAATATCAACAAAATTTCCAGAATCAAACTGTAAGTATGGTCATCTTTATATTATTGAAATTTAATATTCTTTAATACATTTCTGTCTGTGTATTTTATTTTGCTTTTATATTTTGACTCCTCCATTTGTTCTACGGAGTTTTTCATTGTTTCTTTTATCAGTTTCGGTCCCTTACAAATCAGAATCAAGAGAATCAGCCCTTTACTAAAGCGTCTGCTGTTTATTTTCTTTTTTGTTCTGTACATAATTGGATAGCTAGACATCTTCCAAGAGCAGTTATTGACAAAGATATATCAAAAGCTGTGTAAAAGAAAGAGGTTTGGTTTAGCAACAGCAGCATACAAACATTTTCAGTAGTATGTGTCCACCACATATGAGTGTATAATGCATGTGTGATAAATAAAGAAATAGATCTGTATGTTGTATATTTACCAATTCACAACTGTCATGTAATGTCACCTTTGCTATAGTGATCTCCCAATATTTTTATGTCTTTTTGCTCTTGAAAGTGTATAATGTTCATCATGCACCGTAAAAAAACGATGTCCTCCTCATTCTGGTATAAAGCACACGAAGTTCAAAGTCTAGAGTTAAACACAACAGCCCAAAAGAAGAGCTCTAGATGTGCAGGTCTTCATAAAGCTTCAAAACCCTTTTGCATTAGCATCATACTAACTGGCTGGGAAGGAGTCACACAACACTGATCAGACCTAACATGGGAGCCAGGGTGCTTCACTCTGTGATAATTGGAACCCATTTTAAGGTCTCATTGACTCTGGGCATGATGAGCCATTAGTCTTTAACTGCTGTTCATCATCATCAGGTGGCGGCTGGCGAGGTGATCATGGATCTCCACAAATCTTTATTTTTGGTGTGTGTTATCAATTCAGAAGTTGATTCTACTGTGTCAGGAAGTCTCTCTCTGTCTTCCTCTGTCTCGTCTACCCTCGATTTTACCAGTTGTTACAATGTGTTTTACTCCCCCATCACATGTCCGAAAAATGATGACTGCCTCTTTCTTATACTGATAATAAGTTTTCTCTGTGTCTTGACCTCATTCAACACCTCAACATTAGTGTTTTTAGCAGTCCATGGGATTCTCATCATTCTTATGTAAACCACATCTCTGTGGCCTCCCGAGATTTTTCGATCTGTTTGTTTATTGTCCATGACTCGCATCCGTATGTAGTATTGGTTCTATGTAGCACTGAATAACTCGCATTCTGACATCAACTGATAAGGACTTGTTGCATATGATGCTTCTCATTTTCCGGGAATGATGTTTTTGCTTGCCCTATTCTGCTCTTTATTTCTGATCGGCATCACATACACATCATAAAAGATCATATGTTGGTGGGGAAAAAAAAGGACAGGGGACTATGACACTGTAGAAACACTCCCTCATTCTCCTATCTGCAGGGTGGGTCAGATATCCAAGTTCTACATGGTGCTGAAATAGTGAGAACTCAAGTACCACTAAATCGAGGATAAATGTGAAACTTAGGCAAAATAATTTTGGTATTACTGTTGATCCAATATAAATGACAGTGTTTGACAAATTTTAACTCTTTGTTTGTTTCATTTGATAAAAGTTGTTCATGCTGATTTTGAATTTGGTTTTGTTTTTCTATCACATATAGATTTTGAAAAACTAGTAAATTGACTCGCATCCGTATGTCAGTATTAGTTCTATGTAGCATTGAATAACTTGATTCTGACCTCAACTGACAAGGACAAGTTGGGGTCCAATAAAGTTGTTCATCCTGATTTTGAATTTGGTTTTAGTTTTTTTCTATCACATAGATTTGGAAAAATTAGTAAATGTATAAAAGTTAGCATACAAATGCAGTGTAAGCCTTTTTTAAAACTTTACCATACCAAGAATGATAATTCTGATGACTTCAGCTTGTAGGAAGATTTTGATGTTTTCCTTCTCAGACCCCAACAATAATCAACCAACATAGCTGATCTCCCCTTTATATCCTTTTTTCCATCTTCACAATTTCTTGCTTTGATAGATTTTAATTTTTGTCTGCAATGTTAATTTTGTGTTGTCCCATGCTCTCTTTGATATTTTGCAGAATGTAGTAGCTGCACTACCTATTTGAGCATTCATTTCTTCATCAAGAGAAATGCCGACAGTGACTGTAGACCCAAAATAGCTAATTTTTAAAATTTGTGTTAGATGGTTGCCATTTAAAGTGATATTTGTTGATATCTTACTTCCCTGACATGATACCAGTGTCTTTGTGATACTTATAGTCAGAGAAAATAGGTTGTATGCCCTGGTCAAATTATTGGTTAGGGATTACATGGTAGCGTCACTGTGTGCATGTGATCTGGACAGCATCATCAGTGAAAAGTTTATTGAGAAGGGTTTTTGTCTTGACTCTTAAGCAATCCAGGTTGAAGAGTGAACCATCAGATCTAGTGCAGATAAAAACATCAGCATCCCCAAGGCATGGTATAAAAGGATCAGAAGATGCAAGAGAGTGTGGACAAAGGGCACATGCCTCTTTAATGCCACTCTTAACCTCAAAACTATCAGATGTACTGCTGTCAAACTGTATGCTGACTTTCATACCCTCATGTAAGTAGATGATCAGCTGGAGCAATATTGGTGGACAGCCAATATGTTTCAATATTGTATAGAGTCCTGGTCTGCTGACAGTGTCAAATGCCTTTGACAGATCTATGAAAGCAATGATTAATGGCCTTCTCTGCTCTATGCATATCTCTTGCAGTTGTCGAAGAGTAAATATCATGTCAGTTGACCATCCAGCTCTGAACCCACATTGTGACTGGGAGATCACGCTCTGTCAGTTGTTAGTTTTTATAGAGAAGTATATAGTGTATATATTTAAACTTGAACAATTACTTAATAAACAATTGTGTTTGACTTTCGTAATTAAATTTAATGACTTTCCTTCAAATTTTTTTCCCAAGATGTTTTTGATGTGATTCGATCCAGAAGGGTAATTTTGGGTTCAATGAAATTTGTATTAATATTTTGCAACTTTTCCCCTAATTTACTTTGCTCTGAATATCAGTCTCTAGCCTACTAGTCTCTCATTACGAAGGAGTTTGCAGATTTCAGTAAAATCACCATACTTGTTTGGAAATTCATTTTATTTTCAAATTTTTTCAGTTCTTTCATCACAATCACTTTCATTTACTACTTTGCTATCATAAATTTTCTTTAAGATTTGTCATACAAAATATCTTTGTCTTTTATATATATATATATATATATATATATATATATATATATATATATATATATATATATATATATATATATATATATATATATATATATATATGGCCTTTTTCGTCTTTACTGACGGGCAATTGGCAAGTGTTTCACTGTGACAACTTCTGAGTTTTCACTTGTCTCTATTGACTTTCAGTTCATCACTAAGTCTCTCTTCAAAAGATTTTGCACCTTTGCACAATGTTGTTTTCCATATATCTCGATCAGCCAGTTTTTTCCCATTTGCTGGGACCGATAGAAAAGTTATTCATTGAGGCCTTACAGACATCTTTATATCTGAGCAGTGGTCTGCCTTGGTGCCTCTTCCCCTTCCAAAGTTCACAGAACAACATTTGTTTTGGAATGCGGCCATTGTCCATTCTTCGCACATGCCATAGCCATCTAAGTCTTCTACTGCTGAGCATGCCCATGATGGAAGGCAAGTTTGCATGTTGCAGTATTTCAGAGTTGGTTATCTTGTTGTACCACCTGAGGTTCATAATCTTGCGAAGACATCGAAGGTGAAAGATGTTAAGTCTTCACTCGTGCCTTGAGTAGGCTGTCCATGTTTCTAAGCCATATAGTAAAGAGCTAATTACACAGGCTCAATATATTTGAATCTTCGTCTGCAATGTTAATTTGTTGTTGTCCACGCTCTCTTTGATAGTTTGCAATGTGTAGCGAAATGTCCTTTCAGCATTGATTTCTTCATCAAGAGAAAAGCTGGCAGTGACAATGGACCCAAGATAGCAGAATTTTTGAACTGGGGTTAGATGGTTACCATTTAAAGTTAAATTTATTGATGTGTTATTTCCTTGACATAAAACCACTGTTTGTGCAACACTCATAGTCAGAGAAAACAGGTCACATGCCCTGGCCAAATTATTTATTAGGGATTGCAGTGTAGCCTCACTGTGTGCAACTAAGGCAGCATCGTCAGCGAAAAGGATTTCCTTGAGAAGAATTTCTGTTGTTTTGTTTTGGCTCATAGCTGAGCCAAGTTGAAGAGTGAACCATCAGATCTCTGCGGATGAAAACATCTCCATCAGCATCCCAGCGCGTGGTGTAACAAGACTGCGAAGAAGATGCTAAAGAGAGTGGGGTCAAGGACACAACCCTGTTTGACTCCATTCTTAACCTTGAAGCTATCAGATGTGCTACCATCGAATTGTATATTGGCTTTCATGCCCTCATGTTAGGAGATGATCAGTTGGAGTAACTTTGGGGGACAGCAGATATGTTTTAATATTTTATAAAGTCCTGGTCTGCTGACCATGTCAAATGCCTTTGTCAGATCTACGAAAGCAATGAACAATGGCTTTCTCTGCTCTCTACATTTCTCTTGCAGTTGTCAAAGAGTAAATATCATGTCAGTTGTTGACCGTCCAGCTCTGAATCCACGTTGTGACTCTGAAAGAACAAGCTTTGCCAGTTTCTGTAGTCGTTTTGAAAGGACTAGTACAAAGGCCTTGCCTGTAACCTTAAAAGGTGATGCCTCTGTACTTGTTTCAGTCCCTCTTGTCAACTTTGTTTTATAGAGTGTCACTATCTTTGCATCCTCATGTCTTGAGGAATTTGTCACTCTCAGCACTGTACAAGAAGATTGTAAAATGGGGATAAGAGGACATCCTTGTTATGTTTGAGGATTTCTGCAGGAATGTTATCTAGTCCTGATGCCTTTCCATTTGAAAGTTTGTTGATTGCTTCGGAAAGTTCCAACTCTGTGTCGGTTCGGTGTCCAGCTCCATTATTGATTGCCCATTGAACAAGAAGAAGTTAATAGATAGAACCAGTCATGCAATAACTAAATAGCAAGATCTCTAAATGTCCCAGATATATGGTGTTTTTTAAACAGAAAGTATTAAAATTTCATTGACAATGTTGATGTACTGGATAAAGATTAGCACAAAGAGGAAGCTCATTATAAGCATCATTATTAGGAGAATGTTTAGAATCATCATGACATCTGGAAAATCAGGACAAATAAGACAAGTGAATGACAGAGAGATAACATTATTAACTAGTTAATTGCATAGCAAAGAAAAATGTCAACTGATAGCCAGTATTCAGAACAGATTTTTGTTGAGATCCATGCTTGGTTATGTCAGCACATGATGATTAGTATTATTCAAATAAATGTCTCTTTGTCTCTGCTAACTCTGTCAGATGAATGCAATAATACTGGTCACTTTTAGATGTACACACACTATATCATTGTGGAAACTGGCTCTGAAATTTTTGTTTCTTTTCTTTTAGAAGTGAATTTGTAGTAACTTAGTTTATGTAAACACCAGAACTACAATTTGCAAAACGAAACATCCTTAAGTGAGTTTTGGTTTAGATTTCATAGATAGCATTTGATCTAGATTAGATCTACTCTTTTTGAGCCAACATCATCATCATCTTCAAGTAGCTTGTCCCTTCTGGAACTTGGCTCCAATGACAGTGTTCCTGAAAAACTCTCTGTTCTGTGCTAGTTGGCCGGCGTCAGCAGCAGTCATTCTCAGATCGTCAATGAGATCCTGCACCCATCGTCTTCGAGGTCTTCTTCTCGTTCTTTGAGCCAACATAGCACAAGATAAATGAATATTATTTAAATAATTGTTTAGTCTCTCATCTTTGCTAAACTTTTTTTCAGAAGAGTCAACAATAAAACTAGTTATGATTAGATCAAGATGGCTAGATTAACTCTTTCCGTAGTTATTTCCTCAGTTATTGGTTATTGGTTACTGAACTGATGTCATTGCACTCTGGGCAGACCCATAGGTGCTCAGTCTCCCCAACAGATATCAAAGAGTATGCATACTGATGGTTCCCATGGCTCGCTGATTAATCACACCTCTCACTCTGCCCCTCAGGCAGCCAGTTCTACTTGTACAGCGAGTAACTCCAAACTGCCTAAATCGCTTGATTGATTTAACATCTATTTTAGTATCCTCATCCAACAGACAGTCGCGAAGAGACCGAAGAACATCCTCTTATCCATCTTCAACTCCCCAACAGTCGATGCTGTTGATGCAAGTCTGCCTGCTCTCTCATTACCATAAACACCGGCATGCCCAGGACAGTATATCCATGTAAGCCTCTGGAGGTTAAAAGCTTCTATAGAAGACATCCACTCATACCAAAACCTGCCCTTCTGGATCTTGTGAAGCATCGACTAAGAGTCAGATACAATACAGTTGTACACAGTTAATTCAAGGAATGTTAAAAATATTTTTAAAATATAAAATCATAACTAATCGTTAATAAATAAACATATATATATATATATCTTATATACTAATTTGAAGAAAACTAGACAACCTATTAGAATAACAAGATTAAAAAGTAGTCGAAGTAAATAGTAGAAATAAAACTAGAAAGACTTGTATAAACGAAACAATTTTCGAATGGCACAGTGTATGGTGAATGTTGTTTAACAAAATATGCTGTTGCGTGATTGGCGTGGAAAGAGTTAAATCTAATTTTTTTTTAAGCTAGCAATATTCTTTCAATTATCTTTCATCTGCTTGCTTTAAGGTATATCCTAACCAATCAGAAAAAGCTAGTGAGTGTCACTACTATTTGAAATTTTACTTGTGGGATTTACCTTAAATGTTTTGCAAAATTATGTTTCGTGTTCAACTTCAGATATTTGACATGCAAAACATAAATGGTCCCAGTACTAATGTACTAGCATAAATGGAGTATTTGTTTAAAAAATACAATATACTGATCCGGAAGATCAGAGAAACTTAGTTCTGTAAGAATTTGAAAGCAAAATTGCAAATCAAGTAAAATTTTAGATTTAAAGACAAAACCATGAATCAAAATATTTGCTGCTTCTCAAACATCCATTTTTGTTGTTATTACAGTACTATATATATATATATATGGCCCTTTTCATCTTTACAGACGGTCAATGGGCAAGTGTTTTACTGTGACAACTTCTGAGTTTCGCTTTTTTTTGTCGTTCAGCTTCACATAGTCTCTTCTCAAAAGACTCTGCGCCTTCCGTAATTTGGCTTTCCACACAACTCTGTCATCAGCTAGCCCCTCCCATGTGCTGGGATCTATAGAAAAGTTTTTCATTGAGGTTTTGCAGACATATTTATATCTGAGCAGTGGTCTGCCCTGGTGCCTCTTCCCTCCGAGTTCACAGAACAACATTTGTTTTGGTATGCGATAAGTTTCCATTCTTCTCACATGTCCCAACTATCTTAGTCAGCCCACTGCTGAGCATGCCCATGATGGAAGGCAGATTTGCGTTGTAGTACTTCAGAGTTGGTTATCTTGTCGTACCACCTGATGTTCATAATCTTGCGGAGACATCGAAGGTGAAAGATGTTAAGTCTCCTCTCGTGTCTTGAGTAGGCTGTCCATGTTTCTGAGCCATATAGTAAAGAACTAATTCACTGAGGCTCGATATATTTGAGTACTGATTGTATACGTATTACATTACTGATAGTTTTATATTTGTTTAAATTATCCATTGATTGATTTCATATTCTACAGCCAATACTTTACCTTTATGACACTGTTAGCTGTTTTGTTGCTGTTAAAAATCACTTTTAAAATGAATCAACTAAACCATTGACAAAACTATGCACTAAAACAGTCTAGAAATGTCACCTTTTTGCTGCAGATTTATGTCCAGGTATTTTATGTTTTGCTTTTATCATACCTCCATTTTAAAACAGTAAATATGACCTTTGTTATAAAAGTAATTTTTTCTCATGAAGGGAAAAGTAATATTGGTGGATTTTAATCCATATGGTGCGGTCACTGATACTTTGATGTACTCATGGAATGACTTGGACAGACTGGCTGCACAAAGTCCCAATACCATTAGTGAACAGGTATGAAAATATACAAAGGTTCAGTAAAGAATTTGCATTGTAAATCTTTATTATGTAATAATAATCCTGTTGTAATGGTAAATATAGCATAATTTGCAATTGCCAAGTGATGACAGACACTTGAAATGGCTGAGAATACTCCTAATCCGAACAACCTCACTGTGGCTAGAAAAGCAAGGTTGAAAAACTCTATCGATACAAGCCCAAACATTGGCAAAGGCTGACACTTTTGGATACTGATTGTCCCACATGTGTAAGATGAAGTCAACAGTATGCTAACGCTTTCTGGCCAGATGAAACAAGGTCAATTTAACAGCCGGAAATTTGTTGTTTAAATAACAAGACCATGTGTCCAAAAGGGCTGCAAATGTTTCTTAACCGAATGACCTCACGCAGTCAGAAAGATTGCAAAGTTCAGACATGCTCTTTGGCACAGATCAAATAAACCAGATCATTATTATCAAATAGCTTGCCCTGAGCAGAACTTTGCCACCCTAATAGTCCTTGGGAATTTCTCTCTCTCTCAAATACCAGATGTCCCTCCTCTGCTGTCATCATTCTCAAATCATGTTACATCCTGAATCCATTTTTTCAGTGCTGTTCATCTTCTCTTTGCCAGTATGCCTCCTTCCATAATGACCCTCTTCAACCCTTTGTGCCTCTTTATATGTTCAAAATACTTCAATTATCTCTTTCTTATTTGTAGCATCAGCCAGTTTTCTTTGATTTTTGAGTTTTTTCTGGGTAAATCTCTTTGTCCATGGTATATAAAGGACTCTTCTGTAACATGTATATTCAAAGCACATGTATGCTACTTTCTTGTTAAATGTCCATGTTTCACACTCATACATTTCTGCTGGGAATATGTAGGCACTTAGTATTCTGATCTTTGTTTTCATATCAGTTTTGCCCGAGTGGTTACCGGGCCCAAATTTGGGTGTAAAGAATAGAACCACTGTTACCTACCACACATGTCGTAAGAGGTGACTAATTAGGTTTGGCTGAAATCGGATGCACATGTCCTAAACGTGTGAAGTCTATACGTTTAGGGGCCTGCCAAACCAATATGTAATATATACACGTTCTTGGCAAAGATCAAACATATCACAAAGAGTGATTAAAATTGGTCGCAAAGAACGAACGCAAAGAAGAAGAAGAAATTATTTTCTACTTGATTTTTAGGACCATCACCATTGCATTTTGATGAATAACCAAATATACACAGATATCTTTCTTACACCGGAAGATCTTCTGAACAATTATACAAACTCTGTAGCAGCGGCAAAAATACCTGATGTAAATTTGAAAATAGTGTAAATTTGTAGGAATTATATCTTTAACGAATTTCATCAACAACAATTTCCCAATCTACCCATATCCATTTTGCATCTACCAAGAGTTCTTTTACATGCTGAATTTTAACACAGGACCTATGTTTTATTATCATCAGCAGCAGGACTAGGAACTTGATCTTGCCTACATTGAGATCAGGGATCACTGGAGAAAAACCCAATAGCTCTACTAGGGAAACAAACCAAGTACTTTTGGAGCGAGAGGCAAACACCATACATCCGTGCCCCAGAGACCTCTATGAGGCATATAGACATATTTTCTACTTGTTTTTGGTTACAAACCATTATTGTGATGAGTCTAATGATAACATACATTAGAAAGTCAAAAGGAAGATTTTCGTTTGGTCAGCTATTAAATTTCTCAGTTCTCCACATTGAAATTGACAAATGTGTTATTTTACTTTGCAGCTGCCAAGTTTTAGGTATGTTGAGAGTGAGGATGGTGTACAAAGTTCAGACTATGCTGCCTATTCCTTGCCAAAAGATATCCGTGACCTGTCTACTGGTGAGGACCCCTTTAAATTGATGGATCTCATGAAAATGGTTGGTGTTCATTTCATTGTAATAGGTTGGGGGATAATCATTGACCCAAAGCATTGCTATGTGTTCTTATAATGTTGATTTCTCTAGCAGTTTGTGCTACATGATTATATTTATTTGTTTATTTGTTTTGTATGCGTTTGTTCTAATCAACCAGTTTAATCATTCTTTGTTATATGTTTGGTTTTGGCCAAGAATGACTAAACGTTGCGCCTCAGTTCATAGGCTCCTACACATGTAGGACATTAGCATCTGAAACTTTAGGCCCATGGAAATGTTTGAATTTCCTCGCCTGCCCCGTTACCTACGATTGGCCTTTAGAACAGAGTTAACTGTCATGTTCCCTTTCACTGACTTTGGTGCAACCATTGTTTTTGGTTGCTAGGAGTTTAAATTTATGACTTTGCTCCATTTAGCGATCAATTGATTGTACTCTATTTGTAACTCCCATGTATCTTCGGAAGTGTGGAAGCAGTCTCTCTGAGATTCTGCTCATCTCAATTGCGAACAGATCACATAGTATTTGTGATTGCGCCTACACTACTACCTTACCGTGTGGTAGATCTCCCTTGATCCCCACCCACTTTGTCAGACTACTAAGCCTTGCTAAGACTTTCAGGACCACAACATGGAGGTGGGGTAGTGTCTTGATCAGTGCCCGCTCACTGGCCTGGCGCATCGTTGTCACTTTGCTGCATTGCGCCTGTGGCCCCTCCTGATAAGATTTAAAATCACATATACAGTGTTCCTTAGTTGACTTTATTGCCATGCTTGATAGTGTGCAGTGGTGCTATTCATTCCTCATCCATAAGGGATCCTAGCTACACACTGGGAGGGGTAGTGCTCAAGCATTCCTCCTATGCTGTTCAGCTTTGCAGCATTTCTTCCATCTATTCAATTTTTATTTATTTATTATGTCATGTCCACATCGAAGGTCTGTTGCAATGGATCTCCAACACTTCCTGTCCCCTGCTATGGTTGTGCATTTGCCAAAATGTACATACATTACATCTTGCAGACATCTATAAATGACTTTTACTAATAAATATATTAATTCCTTTTTTACAGTAGTAATAATAGATTGTATTAGTACTGACATATGAATTATATGCATTACTTTTTGCAGAAAATACAGAAAGATGGAGATGACAGTAGCAGTTCTGATGGAGATTGAAATATTAAAGATCACCCAACCATATCAATAAAAGTACAGATACACCTCACAATAACAGATAAGGAAAGCTGCCTAGGATGAACAAGACAAACAGTGATACTTGACAGCATGATTTATTTCTTAATGTTATCATTATGATTCTTCTTCACCATTCGCCCCTAGGGAGGCATAGGTCTGCAACCAAGGCAATCTTTTCCTGATCTCTCCACTCTCTGCCTATTTTCTTGCATTCTGTCTCCAACTTCTGTCTCCAGGTGTTCTTGGGTCTTCCCTTGCCTCTATTACCCTGGTGGTTCCATCAGAGGGCCTGTCTGATGATGCTGTCGTGGGGCCTTTTCAGTGTGTGTCATATCGATCGTGACCTTCTGACCCTTATCTCTTGTTTCGCATGGCATTATCTCGCTCTATCTCACAGTTCCCTGTTTGTGGTCCTGTCATACCATCGCAGATGGAGTATCCTGCACAGGCATCTATTGATGAATGTCTGCAACTTTTGGTGTTCCCCTTAGTTGTTCTCCATGTCTCTGCTCCATATAGAAGGACAACCTTGATATTTGAGTTAAATAACATTATCTTAGTTTTGTTCCTGATCATTCTTGAATTCCATATGTTCTTCAGAATAGCAAATGCTGATCTTGCCTTTCGTATTCTAATCCTAACATCGTCTTTTCTTCTCTTCCACCATTTACTTTTTATAGAAGTTTGGGGGAGGGGGACGTAGTAATCTTGTATGTACTTATTTTAAGACACTTTGTAAGCTTACATTCATTTTCGTAAGGCTGTTCTTGATGCCGTCGCTCCATCTTTTGCGTGGCCTTCCTCTTGCTCTGTACTCGTTATACGTTTTCTGTGTGGCTCTCTGTGGTAGGCGATACCAGGGCATTCTTGTCAGGTGTCTGAATGATTTAATCTGTTGTTCTTTTATGTCTTCTTCTGATTTCTCCATTTCTAATTTTGTCTCTTATTGTCACACCTGCAGCTCTTCTAAGACACCTCATCTCTGTCGTTATGATTTTCCGCTCATTAGCTGCTGTTATTGGCCATGTTTGACACTGGTAACATAGTGTTGGCCAGAAAATCATTCTTATGAGATTTTGCTTTAGTTTTTAGCGGTATTTCTTTATGTGCCAAATCTTTATCTGTGCCACCTTGAATATTGATAACACTTTCCAGATATGTAGTTGTGTTCACCTCTTTTCATACTGCCTCTCTCAGTGAGATCAGGTCTATAGAATTAGCATTTAATCTCATGTTCTTTGTTTTTCTCCATCAATAGTCAGACCCAGTTGCTGTGAGATTGTTTCTAGTTTAGTTGTTTTCTCTTGCATCT
Source organism: Arion vulgaris (assembly GCA_020796225.1). Taxonomy (NCBI): domain Eukaryota; kingdom Metazoa; phylum Mollusca; class Gastropoda; order Stylommatophora; family Arionidae; genus Arion; species Arion vulgaris. The sequence continues at coordinate 13,853,154 of CM036765.1, forward strand.
TTTATTGATTGTTAGAGGGGAGTTCTACAGGGTGTTCAAGATAATTGCAGCCCCATTGACAAATCGAAATTTGCCAGATAATCTATCACTTTGTGTTTATTTACTATTTAAACCGGTTCTGACTAGCTCGTCCCCACGCCACATTTGTTCATCGCCCTTCCCGCACTACAATTACACACCATCACACAACCTTGACCTATACTACGTCATAACTGAACCTTCTCATTTCCATACATATATGCCAGATTAGCTCCATTCACGGGCTGCTTTTAAGTTGAACACCCTGTAGATCGTCTGCAAAATCAAAATCCTCCAATTGAATCATCATGGTCCACTGTATTACATTTCTCTCCCTGGCTGTTGTTGATCTCATTATCCAGTCAATAGCCAGCAGGAAGAGGTAGGCTGATAGAAGGCAGCCCTGCCGCGCACCAGTCTTTATTTCAAAGGCCTCTGTCAGTTTTCCTTCATGCAGTACTCTATGTTGTCCCCTCATACATTTTCTGTAGTAGGTTGTTTAGCTTCTGGGGGATGCCATAATGCTGTTTCCAGAGTGTTTCCCTGTCTAGGCTATCAAACGTTTGACTATATAGCCAGTCTTTTGATATTTCTTTCCTCTCCCCAATTTTTCTCGGCAAGCCATGTAGCATGTCTGTTGAGATGTCAGCATTTGTCTTTATGGCCTCTGCATGTATACCATCTGGTTCTGTTTCGGTACCATTACATAGTTGAAAAATTGCTTTCTTTATTTCCGCTTTGCTTGATTTGCTACAGTCGATTGCTAGATCTTTTGCAGCTGAATCTGTCTGGTTCTTCTTGAACGCTCCATATCGACCACTTGTTAACCACTCTGTGTGACTTGTATGTGATTGAGTCTAAGAGCGATTGTATGTTGTGCCACTTATGTGCCTACAAGTAGGCCAGCCCATTCAAGTTCTACGATGCTAGTTAACTTTGGGGGACTGGCCTGTTTAGTAGGTCTTTGAAGTGTTCTGACCATCTCTGCATTTGTTCTTGAGTATCATCCAGTAATCTTTCAGCCCTGTCCTTAATCGATTTATTTGTTTGTTGGTATTTCGCTTCCAATTTCCTTGTGTTGTCAAATAAATCTTTCAGGTTATCCTTAGCTGCTGCGCTTTCCTTTCTCTTGCCAAGTTATCTATATACATTTTTTTTATCTGCTTTTATACTTCTTTTTACCTCTTTGTTGGCCCCATAAATATGCCCCAGGAAGAGGATTCATGAAAGCCAAAACTGCAGAACTGGAAAATGACAAAATTCAATGCACTGAGAAGGCAGAGACCAAACTATAGAGAACAGAAGCTATCGTCCAAATGTGAAATTGTGTTGTGATGCTGCACAGTGTGGTTTGGTGGATGAAGTAAGGCAACTTTATGTCGGTAAAAATGCTCTTGAGGAGAAGCTGAAACAAGTCCAACATGCTTTCCATGACTTATACAAGAAACTACATCACCTGAATGAAAACATAGCCCTCAAGACTCAGTCTCTGCGTCTGGACAACCACTGTTTGGAATGTATGTCAGAAATTGAATTCTCTAGTAACGACACAAATAAAGAACAACCTCAATCAATAGATAATAACCAACAAGAATAGATAGAATGAGGTCTGCTATTCTTGCTTAATTTGTCAGATGGCTTTATCATTGTTTTATATAAATGATTAGTGATTTGGAGTGCATTGTGTAAAAGAAAAAATGTTAAAACAGTTGATGTGAAAGAACAGCCTCATTATGCAGGCATAATTCTGCATTAGTTTGTGTGTACAGGAGTGATTCTGATGAAAAAAAAGATTTAATAGTATTTAAAAAAGCGATTAAAGTTTTAACTTTAAAACCAATTTGTCTACTTTTTTTTAATAAGTACTGTACCATGTCTATTTAAAAGTCTAGTTAAAAGACTATAATTAAGCATAACAGAAGAATGTTTAAACTCCATGGATTGCTAAAAGAACTATCTGTTCTGAAAGAATTAAATGAAATAATGAACCTTCTGACAAAGGTCCAAAGGAAGCAGCCATCAATTATTGATCATGTAATGCGAAGACAGATTAGAACACATTATGACAATAGAAAAAAATTACTGTAAAGACAGTGCCAAAGAGAAGATAATGAACAGCCTAAAATCATGCTACGAAAGATTGTCTACAACAGAGTTGATCGCCAATGCTGCAGACAGAGAGTTAGGAGAGTCATGACTTCCAGCATGCATGGCACCTGATGATGATAAATTTAGCATGAAAAATTTACAAATTAAAGATAATACCTTTTGTTTGTTTGAAGTATCATCTGTATATGGAGAAACCTGACAGACCTGAAGCTGACTGCACAGTTTGTGGCCCACAGTAAATTAAGCGCATGACCAGAGATGCTGAAGAATCTATATATTAAATGTTGTTTCTTTTATAAACTTCTATCTATATTTTGTAGCTCAACTTTTTAGAATTTTTCTTCAAATGTTGTTTCACTAGGCAAGTGTGTTTGCCTCAGTATATCATATCTAGGGCAGCCATGAAGTATGTGCTCTACAGTTTGGGAAGCCTGTCCACATGGATTGTCAAATTAAAATTTTGTATATATGGGGCTGTGGAGTTGATTATGTCTTTTTCTTAGGTGCAGAATGACAACTTGTTCTAATCTATTCTATTTTGACTTTTGGTGAAACGTTGCTGTGTACTGTCATTATTTTTGTAAAACTACAGCACTTTGTTATTACATGTTTCACCATTTTTCATAGCTTTTCTGCAGTCTCCCCTATATGGATATTTTGGCAGTTACATTGTGTTAGTATTGGTGGCTTCTGACTGAATTATGAATTATTCTTTTCTTTTGGTGATATGGAATTTGGTGCATCCAATTGCTCTCCTGTAGCACATTAGTTGGTCTGTGGTTCCATTTTTCCTTGTGTTCCACAGTGAGATGGTATCCACGTCTTGGACTGCTGATTTTGCATCTGTCAAAAATACAACAGGGTGTCAATCAAGTTTAGTGTTCAACAGTTTCTCAGTTACCATCTTGGTTTCGGCTTCATAGTTATGGCAGAATTTCCCCATTGGTACTTTAATTCTTCTTCTTCTTTGCGTTCGTTCTTTACGACCAATTTTAATCACTCTTTGTGATATGTTTGATATTTGCCAAGAACATGTATACGTTGCACATTGGTTTGGTAGGCCCCTAATCGCGTAGACTTCTACACTTTAGGACATGTGCATCCAATTTCAGCCAAACCTCCTTAGTCACCTCTTACGACATGCAAGGCAGGTAACAGTGGTTCTTTTCTTTACACCCCAAATTTGGGCCCCAGTAACCACTCGGGCGGTACTTTATTGTATCTCTAACATAGTCTGGTTATTCTATATACACTCCTGCTCCTCCATTCTTTACTGCATTTTACGCAGCCCTATACATGTTTACCGGACCCAGAGATCTTGTGGGAATTCTTCATGAAGGAAACAGAGTGATTGTCTTGTCTTGTATGCCGTTCTGTTCATCTTTGTCAAATATTCCCATCACTGCTGGCTGGCCTAATACTTTTGGTCCAGTCTTCTTTCTCCAAGGGGTTTTTCCTAGCACAGACTTTAAGGGGATGTCAACTTAAAATTACTCTCTGAGAGCTACACCGAAATGAAAACAATAAGTTAAATCATTTCTAATGTGTCAATTAATTATTATTTCACTTAAAGCTGGTTTTTTTCTGTCTATAACAATGTTAACCTAACGGGACTGCAGAGCCGATATATCGGTTCAGAGTAATGTTCATGATGTTTCAAAACCGATATATCGGTTTTTGGATGTATATTTACAAAAACGAATGTATCTTCAGAACCCTTCTACTGAATAAAAAAAATCTTCAGAAACAGAAAGTACTTATATCTAGGTACATTTCTACCTCCTTTTAACAAAGATTTGAAAGCAGGAAAGCTGTGTATTATTATGTTAAAGTCGAGTTATATCTTTTTTTTTACGATAATGTTTCTGACATTTGCTAACCTTGTCATAAAGAGTAAAATGAGTTTATAAAGTGCAATCTTGAGTATTGCTAGATCAAATTATAACTTATGATAGTAATGAAGAAGATTTAATTGATGGTAATGATGACATTTGATTGTTTATGGAATGCAGTATCGATAGTTGTAATTCTAAGTCTAATGTAATAATTACATCTAAAGAATGGTCATTGCACATACCATTTGTTAACATGGCTGCACTAAAAAGTGAATATTATAAAAACTACTGAGCCTAATTAGATGAAACTTATAGAATATATTCGCACATGGATTATCTTCATTTGCCTGCTACTTCTGGAAACATCTATAAATAATAAGATGTAATACAAACCTGAGAGTATAAATATTTTTTACGAATTTTATTTTTTTTCAAAATAGTCGTGCTACAATAATCTAATTTTCTCAAAAGTATATCACCTGATGTAAAATATTATATTAATGTATTCCACATCCAATTATCAACAATTTAATATATAATATGTTATACTTTAGAGAAACAGTACTAGAGCTATAAAGGTTTAAATTACTTGACATTGAATGTTAAATTGAAATTGCAAAATAAATGCGTCCATAGGTCAAAATAATACAGAGCGAAAGGGTTAAGCAACAGACAACCATATTATTTCTCTTTAGTACGAGGGAAGTCAATAAGTAAGCCACAAAGTTATGTGAGATGGTTGGTAAATGTAGTTGTGTTTTCTAAAGGTTCATTAGGTGACAGCAACATCCAACTTTATATTCCCGTTCGCCAGGTGGCGCTATGTGTCGCATGCGCAGCGCATAAACAAAATGGCGACTGTACTTATGGAGAGTACAACCAAAGAGCAACGTGCTGTTGTGCGTCTTTTGTGGGCAAAAGGACTGCCTGCAAAGGATATTCATAAGGAAATGTTTCCTGTTTATGCTGACAAATGTTTGTCCCATAAAACAGTGCATAGTTGGGTAGAAAAATTTTCTCAAGGGCGCTCTAAAATTGTTGATGAAATCCAATCTGGTTGTCCTGTTGAGATTGCATCAGTGCAGCGGGTGGAGGAGATGATTAGAGGTGACAGACGAGTAACAATAGACTCTGTAGCATCTGTAATAGGGTGCTCACATGGTTCAGCATACAGCATAATGCATGATCGATTGAAATTTAAGAAAGTGTGCTCAAGGTGGGTACCCAGACAATTGAAAGAGGAACACAAAATGAACCGATTTGGCCTGTCCTTGCATCATCTCTGTCGATACGAAGATGAAGAAGAGATGCTGAACAGGATTGTTACTGGGATGAATCATGGGTGCATCACTACCAGCCCGAATCAAAGCGTGCTTCAATGCAGTGGAAACATCCTTCTTCGCCTTGTGTCCAAAAATTCAAGGTTACGCCATCAGTAGGGAAGGTTATGTTGACGATGTTCTGGGATTGTCAGGGAGTGCTTTTAACCAATTTCATGAAGAAAGGTGACAATGTGAATTCGAATCGTACTGTGAAGTTCTATCGATGCTTCATGATGCAATTCGAAAAAACGTCCAGGGTTGCTGACTAGAGGAGTGTTGCTTCTTCATGACAATGCCAGACCACATACGGTTCGATTAACTCAGGAGAAAACCAACTAAGGTGGGAAGTTCTGGAACATCCACCTTACAGTCCCGACTTAGCCCCTAGTGATTTCCACCTCTTTGGTCCACTGAAAACCCACCTTGGCGGGAGACATTTTGTGAATGACGCCGAGTTGAATGTGAAGTGAAAACGTGGTTTAGAAAACAGAGCCCGCAGTTCTATGCAGCCAGTTTGGGAGGATTGATAAAACTATGGGATAAGTGCATCAATGTTGGTGGAAATTATGTTGAGAAATAAAGGAACAATGTATGTATAAAAATAAACTGGTTTCAAGTTGTTATCATGTTTAGTTATTTTTCTACAGCCATTTGTGGCTTACTTATTGATTTCCCCTCGTACTTTAAATTCTTTATTATCAATAATTTACATTAAAGACATACACAGGTAATTATAATATTACAAACAATAATTTAAGGTGAAAACATGCATATCACTAGAACAAAATAAACAACTTTTACAAGTGATAAAACTGATATAAGTATCAATGGACATAACTTGAAGAGAGTTGAAAGTTTTGCGGGTTACTGTGCATAAGAGACATCCACTGCACAAAAACACTAAAGATGTTATGGGTACGAGAATCAAGCGTGGCATGTTGTGGATGTCACAGGCTGAGAGAACAATTGACCAGGTTACCACGACCCTTCCAAAAGGGGAAGAATGGATCCCAGTAGATGGTAGCATGACCAACTATTGCAACGTTATCATTACTCTTGGAAGAGAATGCAGAGATTTAGGCAACATGGAGGCTGAAATTGCAGTTAAGCAACTGATAGAAGATAATGCACGGGAAGATAATGATGTTGTATATAGCAATGGGTCGGTACATCATGGTGAGAAATCAGGCTGTGGTTTCTTGGCTAATTTGCATGGTAGGGTTGTTGCGAAGTGGAATATACAGGACAACTACTTCCAGTATGAGGATGGAGGTTGAGGTCATTGCTGCTGCCCTCCATTGGCTCTCTGGGACTCCCATTTACTGGGGCCGTTGTTGTATCTGACTCCCAGTCGATGATTCATACGATCCAAAAGAGCAAGTTTTGTTATGAGTGGATGTCGTCTATAGACGTTTCTAACTTCCAGAGGCTTATGTGGATCTACTGTCCTGAGCATGCGGGTGTTTGTGGCAATGAGAGTGCAGACAGGCTTGCAACAACAGCACCGATTGTTAGGGAGTTGAAAATGGATACGGGGGATGTTCTTCAGTCTCTTCACAACTACCTGTTGGATGAAGACACTAAAATAGATATTGAATCGATCCAGCGATTTAAGCAGTTTGGAGTTACCCGTGGTACAAGTAGAACTGGATTCCTGAGGGGAGGAGTGTGTTTAACCAGTGAGATAGGGAACCATCTGTATGCATACTCTACGATATCTGTTAGGGAAGAATGAGCATGTATGGGTCTGTCTGGAGTGCAATGACATCAATTTAGTAACCATTAACGAAACCGATAGTTTTGCATATTTATGCTCATTGCTAATAAACAACGGAAATGTTAAGGATAAAAAAAGAAGAATGAAAATGGCTCTGTAGAAATGAAAAGAAATACAAAACCTAAAATAAAAAAGACCTAAATGTGAAGGAGTGATTTCACGGGTTTCCACATATAGCTCCATTCATGTCAGTAGAAATGCCATCTGCCCAGAGTGTTATACAAAGCATGAACTCTGTAGCTCCGGCAACAATATTAGGAATCTTATGAAAAAATTGCACATGACTCAGGATTCAAACCCACAACCTTCAGTATGACAGACGAATATCTTAACCACTTCGCAACTAAAAAACTTTTGTGTTTGTGAAATGCATATCATGATTGATGCTGGAGATCAATAGTTAACTAACTCTGTGGCTAAGTGGTTAAGCCACAGAGTTAGTTAACTACGAGTCGAAGGTTATGTGTTCAGATCCGGCACAGCGCCGTTCTGTTCACAAGTGTATTTTTTCCAGAGACCCCTAGAATTGTTGCCGAGCTACGGAGTTCATGCTTTGTGCAATACTCTCGGCAGGTGGTGTGCCATTTCTGCAGAGAGGGACCGAGCCATATGGGGTAAAACCCGGTGCAATATAGTCAATCCTTCGGCTTTAAAATCCTTTAATATCCTTTGGAAGGGAACTGATATAAATACAAATCTTAGATTTTTAAGAGCATGTATTTTTTCCTTAACGATGGCATGGTTAATTTATAAAACAGTTGAAAATTGATTAATGACTTTGAATGCTAGTGCTACAGTCAAAAATGGGCAGCACACATTATCACAGGTGTCATGAAGTCCACGACCATCAATGTACTGGAAACAATTACAGGTCTCCAACCAATGACAGACCGCAGAGACAAAAAGGTTACTGAATTGGTGGAGAAACTAAAGCGACTTAACTCCCACCCTATGTACGATAGAATGAACAGACTAGGAAGGGGCAGGCTAAAGAGAACCAGCTTCGCAAAAGTTGTCAAAGCGCTGATCTAAGATCACCCAGTCCTAGCAAACTGCAAATCCAAACTTTTACCGGCTACCGATAAGAGCCCGCTGTAGGAGACCACGATGCCAGAATTAAGAGAATCAATCCCAGGCATAAAAAAAGTTGCAAGAAGAAGAGCGAATGAAGAGCAGTTAAACAAAAAATTTATAGAAACAGAGTACCCTGAGAGTACATGGCCACATGTGTACCCTGATGGATCGGCAAAGAATGCAATCAGCGATGGTGGAGGAGGAATAGTGCTTAAACTCTCAAAGAAAGTGAAGATCACGAAGGTGATTGCCACAGTCAAGTATTCAAACACCTACTGGGCAGAGGCACTAAGAACAGCTGACGAAATGATCCTAGAGAGAGAAGTGCCTCACGCAACAAAGTTGTGATATTCACCGATGCGCTGTCGAGCATCACAGCACTAAAAAACTCAGCCAGAACAGAGCTCAATGAGATATAAGCGATCCTTGGAGAACTAGCACACTAACTTAAATGCAGAGTCATACAGTGGATCCCATCACACTGCAAAATAAGCGGAAACGAAGAGGCAGGCAGGCTAGCAAAGGCAGGAGGGCGACTGCCGCAGACCGATAACGAGATCAGCTACGAGGAGGCCAAAATAACCATTGGATGGCGATATAGTGAAAAGTGGTCAAAAGAACACCCACAACACAGCGTCAGAGATGGGTACTATGGTCTGTGCCGTAGCGAACAAGTTGTTATGACAAGTATTCCGCCTCCGTACTGGCCATAACAGACTCCGGGCCCATACGTTCAACAAATTTAAAATTGGCACAGCTAGCCTGTGCCACTGTGAAAAGGCGGACATGATGGCAGAGCACATACTGCAAATTGCTAGCAGGCCTGAGAAACAAAACATGGCCCGATAATACAGACTTTCAGACAAGAAGCTGTAAGAAGGGACAGAGTCCCTAAAAACAACAGCAGAATTCATGAGCAAATCTAGTTCATCACCCTAAGCGGGGATCGAGAGAGAGAATGCTAGTGCTACAGAAGAGTACTCAAAATACCATGGACAGAAAAAAGAACAAATACGTCCATTTTCCAATAGCTTAAAATTGTCATTGATAAGTCATTGATAAAGAAGAGAAATTAAAAAAATTTGACATATAAAAGAAGAGTATGAATTCGACAGATGCCGGACACCTCAGTAGGACAGGGAACCACGTTCAGACAGGGAAAGCTAATGATGTTGATGAATTTAAGGCACTAAAGGATGTGCACAATTATGGAAAAACATTTGTTGTATTCTTCTTCTTCTTCTGTTGTTATCACGATGCTACCAGGTTGTTGCCCAGTGTCGTGGTTTTCTGTTTTTGTCTTGCGATGTTCTGGTGGCTTAGGTGATTGTTATTTTTGCTCTTTGACAGGATTCTGCTATGCCATCAAACAATCTTTTTCGTGTTATTCCTCTAACCTTCTTTCCTGATGTTCTGTTGTAGAAGACTCTGTATACTGTGGAATTTGGATGTATCTTATTAAGTGGCCAAACCACTTCATTCTTTGTTTCTCAATGTAATTCAAGCAAGGTTCTGTGCAAACTTTCTTTCTTATGCTGATGTTGGTGACTCTGTCTTTTCTGATGTTGTTGGTAACTTTTCGCAGGCAGTGCATTTTACATGTAATTTTTGTGTGACTGCGCTTTACTCATTGTCCATGTTTGGTTTTGGTAACACAAAGTAGGTGTGAAAATGCTGTTGATCATCTGTTGCTGCGATTGGAGTCGCTGAAGAGGTCTAGGCTAACAAAAATCAATTTTGTTTTTATACCAAGGCATGCAGATGTAAAGGGGAAATGAATACATCGATAGGCTTGCAGGTATGGCTGTAAAAAGTGGGTGATCAATGGACCAGTCTGATATTCTAAATTCCATAAGGGAGAAAGAACAATAACACATCCTTTCCCACTTAGAAATCTTTGTTAAAAGAAGGTAAATATGTCTCTACATATAAGTATTTTCCGTTTCATGAAGATTTTAAAAGCCAACATATCAGCTTAATGACATTCTAAAAATAGCTGTAAGCCGATAATTGGCTTTATGATCTCAAAGGGTTAAAGACATTGATGTGGTTTGCAAATATAGAAAAGTCGGTTCATGCAAAGCTGGTAGGTAGTCTGAAAATAAATCTGTGTTCAACAAAAAAGACCACTATATAAAATAAACAAAAATTCTGGTTTGCTTTAAAAAAACCAAACAGTATGCTTAAGCAGGTAGTTAGTTTAACAAAATTCTGTCTAAGTGGACTAGACTGAAGCGATTATTCAGATGTAATAAATAATATGAATCATGTATTGTGTATCTGTTCTAATTAAGATCCATGAAATTCAATAAGTTTTGCATTCCTAAACTGCTTGAATGCTGAATATTTAAATTGGTGGAAAAAAAGCAAACAAAATATATGCTCATGCAACAATTGCACAAATTAGGAGATTATGCCTTTGCTAACTTTGTTTCTGAGGCTAGTGATGTGACACATATTTTTGGAATGCTACAATCCTCTAGTGAATTCATGATCTTCAGAAGGATGTATTTGCTTTCAGTTTATCTGCTGGTCTTATTCACATTGCTGACTGGCTAGAGTTGAGAAGTTTCGCAATGTCCATATTTCTGAGAATAAATAGAGAAAGTACAGAATGAATGTTGTTTAAATGTATAAGTATTTTTAAAAAAATGTATAAATACAGATTTATTTTCCTTTACTGAGCATAATATCCAGTCAACATATCTACACAATCTTTTTCTGCCAACACTTTACCATATAAAGATATAAAACGATTCATTAGAGAAAATCTACTTCGATTTTGTATCTTGGTTGTGTACCTTGTAAAACTACCTCACTTTGTTTTCACGTGTTTTGCCCTTGGTACATAGTTTTACTGCCATCTTCCATAGTATCAATAAATGAATATATTAATTTTCAGAACAAATGTGCTTTTAATTTGTATTAAATCTCCCTTATCAGTATCAGCTCTGTGTATCAAGTTAGTCTTGCACATTAATTTGTCAGAGTTGAGACACTGAGAGCACACACACATTCTCACCTGATATTTTCTGCATGAGGATCTGAAAAACAGACATGATTACTTATGACTTTTGAGGTGCTGATAAGTGATGTTTCAAGACCACCGAAGCACTTAACTTGAGTGCTGCAAATTTCTCCACCCCACGGAGAACAAAATCCATGCAAAACATGAGATGAGCTAAAAAGAACAATAGAAGCATAGGTGATAATTAGCATCTCAAGTAAATTCTGTCGGATAAAGAAGGGAACATTTCAATATGTGATATTACTAAATTTGAAAATAAAGCTAATATTAAAAACTTTTATTAAACAGCATCCAATCATTATTGAGTAAACTGGACAATACAATGAACTACGGGAAGCTAATAGAGCTAAGGGAAGGCCAAGAAAAAGATGGATAGACAATATCAAGACAACACTACATAAACACGAATATAAAACAAGGGTGACTCATCTGGCCCTAAAACGCAAATTAAAGCTCCCTACGTTTAACAGCAAGAGTGGACAGCCAACTATATCTTCCACCTGGGAATAGACAATAAACTACAACCTGCTAAACCAGAAGTACTTCTCAGAGTATTTCTCTGGGAAATAAGTTTAGACTGTTCAATATAAATGTAAATTATGTCCTGCTCTAAGATTCACGGTTATTAGTTACTAAACTGACGTCATTGCAATCCGGTAGACCCATAGGTGTTCATCTCCCCCCCAACAGATATAAAAGAGTATGCATACTGATGGTTCCCGTGGCTCGCTAGTTAAACACAATCCTCACTCTACCCCTCAGGCATCCACTTCTACAACGGGTAACTCCAAACTGCTTAAAACGCTGGGTCGATTCAAGATATATTTTAGTGTCTTCATCCAACAAGTGAAGAGACCAAAGAACATCCCCCTTATCCCTCTTAAACTCCCCAACCATCGGTGCTGTTGTTGCAAGCCTGTCCGCTCTCTCATTACCGTAAACACCCGCATGCCCAGGACAGTATATCCACGTAAGCCTAAGAGGTTAGAAACTTCTATAGACGACATCCAATCATACCGAAACCTGCCCTTCTGGATCTTGTGAAGCATCGACTGAGAGTCAGATACAACAACAGCCCCAGTAAATGAAGTTTGAACTTCCAATACTAATGAACTTATTGATGTAATTTTAACCAACCAGAAACGTTCGAGTGGTTACCTGGGCCAAAATTTGGGGTGTAAAGAATAGAACCACTGTTACCTGCCACCCATGTCATAAGAGGCGACTAAGGAGATTTGGGCGAAATTGGATGCATGTGTCCTAAATGTGTAGAGGTCTATGCATTTAGGGGCCTACCAAACCAATGTGCAACGTATACACGTTCTTGGCATAGATAAAAAAATATCACAAAGTGTGATTAAAATTGGTCTTAAAGAACGAACACAAAGAAGAAGAAGAACCAACCAGAAATACTGGCTTTAGAATGAATGTGGCTACGTAAAGTAACTATTACTGTTTCCGAGGTCATACTTTCTGATCCCAGCAATAATGAGTATTTTGAGCAACCAATCATTACTACTTTCCCATGACTATTATCTGGTGCTAGTTCGTACCTGAATCTAAAATCCCTAGGAAGGTTGAATCCACGAAGAAAGTCTAGTCTTGATTTCATCACTTGTTTTTTAAAATCTTTTTTAGCATTGCCATAACCATTGAAAATGAGGTCACAGAATAGTAAGTGTCCACCAGCATATATCTAGAAGAACAGATACATTTTTTAATTAACATGTGTAAAACATGAAAGGAAAAGTACATTGAAATACAGATTTTTCTCGAAGCAGGAAAGAATTATTGATTTATAGGACCATCATCATTGCACTCTGATGAGTAACCATGTGTGATCCGATCTCTTTCTTACACAGGAAGATTTCAGCTGCAGTGCACAAACTCTGTAGCAGCGACAAGGGTCTCCGATGTAATTTTGAAGATGGTGAAAAAATTTTTGCAGGGATTTTATTTTTAATATTTTAGAATGAATTTTGTCCGCGCAGTGGCTTTCCAGCCTGCTCTTCTCGATTTTTGAACTGCCAAGGGGTCTTTTACGTGCTCAAATTGAACACAGGACTTTTCGTTTTATCATCAGTCTCCGATAGGACTTGGAACTCGATCACAACTACACTGAGATCAGGAATCTCTGAAAAAATGACCCGATGGCTCCACGAAGGAGTGAACCAGTTACCTTTCGCACGAGAGGCTAGCACCTAACCTCTACGCTACAGAGATCCCTTAAAAACTATTAATACTGTTCAACTGATATCAATAATTCTCAGATATTCTAACATTTCAGATATTATCACCATCATGCTCCACCTTTTGCTCGAGTATGAACATGGAGTTATCATTATAGTTAGCCTCTCCGTAGGAAACCAAAGATTTTACGTAGTTTAAAATACAGTAGTATTTTTAAAGTTTGTTTTACTGATAATGTTACTGGCTTCAATTGTAATATGGGGTTAACAAGTGAATTATAGGGACAACGTAGCGCCAGGATCAGTGAGCTGGCACTGACCAAGACCCTACCCCACTTCCTTACTGAGGTACTATCCTATATACACTCCTACCCATCTCCTACACATGGGTAATATGCTTCACTGGAGAGTTCTGGCTAGATAATGCACTTGGAAAGACAACATTAAAATCCATCTCATATATCTTTCACACTTACATCTGACTATTTAGCTTTAGTCTTTCCTTCAGTTAGGATTTTTGTAAAGTGTCACTTATTTTGTATGCTGAAACCATTTCATCTTTCTAATTTTCTTTCTCTTTCATTATACCCAGTTTTATTCCACATTCTACAAGAATGTCATTCTGTTCACTAAATGTATTTCCTATGAAACAAAATACATGAAACAGTTAACATTTAACAATATTAAGAATTAATTATATCATCATTGCATAACCATTTAAGTTCTTCTTCTTCTCTTCCACCATTTACTTCCTTATAGAAGTGTTGATAGGGGAGGGGTTGCTGTGTTTTGTTATTGTTTTTGTATTTTGTAAAACTACAGCACTTTGTTTTTATGTGTTTCCCCATTGCTGCATAGTTTTACTAGACTTCCACTATATCAATAATGTGATTATTATTAGATTGGGCATCTAAGTTAGAATAATTTAATTGCAAAGTTTTATCAAGGTATTAGAAAGAATCAAGGTATTAGCAAGAATCAAGGTATTAGCAAGAATCAAGGTATTAGCAAGAATCAAGGTATTAGTAAGAATCAAGGTATTAGCAAGAATCATAGTATTAGTAAGAATCAAGGTATTAGCAAGAATCAAGGTACATTAGTAAGAATCAAGGTATTTAGGTCAGAGATCACAGTGTATTAGTAAGAATCAGATTAGCAAAGAATCAAGGTATTAACAAGAACCACCTTTTTCACGGAATTTAGCAGAAGAAAAAAGAGACTCACCAAAAACATGCCAGGTACAACATTGTGCTGGGTCATCAAATAAGGCTGTTTGTGGTCAGAGCCTTCTATGGCAGTGTTTATGTCATACCTGAGTATTCTGAACATGTCTGAGCGGCTCTGAGGACATGGGTATGTACGATTCCGGCTCTGGTTCTCATAAATCTGATTGAGCATAGATTCTACAAAATTGGTTTCTGGATGTCTGTGAATGTTCAAAAGAAAGAACAATAGTTATGAGCATTTGAAAAAATATAATCGGTACTACTATGGAACTACTAGAACTTAGAGATAAGCAAGATAATATGGGCTGAGTAAAAATAAATAGTCGTTGAATAGGGAAGTCAGTTCTCACAATGTATCAAAAGTAAACAGGAATATATAAGTTATCTGCTATATGAGGACTATCATCTTAGCGCTCCGGACATGTCCACAGGTTCTCTTATTCCCGCCTCAACAAATCCAGCTGTGTTCAGCAGCCAACACACCAGTTCGATGTTGATTAATTAATCTTTTTTTGTGTGCATATTTGGTATGTTGTTCATTTTGGGCTGTATCAATAATGACATCCATCTTTCTCAATCTGATCAGCGGCTGTTTATAAACAAGAATATACATATTCTTCAAATAAAAAACATTCTATACAACAAACTTATATCAATGAACAGAACAGAAAATAGTTCTGTTTGTATTTACAGCAAGTCTTGTTATAAGGAGGCTAATAAATAGACAGATAATATAACTGAAAGTTACAGCAGTGTAAATATACAGAATATTAAGATTCTCATTGACCGGTGGTTCCAAAACTTTTTTCCAAACGTTGCTGAATTCAGATGTTTTCTTGTCAAATTCTAACAAGTACACTTTGAAAAACAGCCAAAAAACATTTGCAAGAGTTAGGTAAAAATAAATAAAACACATTTTAGATCTCAAAAAAGTAATTGAACAAATGCAACTAATAAAATAAGTGCAGATAAACAGATAATTCTGTTGATTGCCGCACATTTTCGCAAATCATGGAATTACACTGGACACAGCCACCCTAATTTCCTTCTCCACATTAATTTTTGCAAGATACTTGCCCAGCTACACACAAATAAGAAGTGGCTCGCCGAGTGGTTGCCAGGGCCCAAATTTGGGGTGTAAAGAATAGAACCACTGTTACCTGCCACGCAGTAAGAGGCGACTAAGGAGGTTTGGCTGAAATCGGATGCATGTGTCCTAAACGTGGAGAAGTCTATGCGTTTAGGGCCTACCAAACCAATGTGCAACGTATGCACGTTCTTGACAAAGATCAAACATATCACAAAGAGTGATTAAAACTGGTCTTAAAAACGAAGCGAAAAGAAGAAGAAGAGGAGAAGTGGCAAATGGAATACAATTTTCTTAGCTCTACCACTTAGGAGTGGATATCCATCTTGTACTGACATAAAAAATTAACTTAAATCTATGCCACAAAATTTTGTTTTCAACGCATCGTCACAAGACAACTCAATCAGATTCTCTTCTTCTGCAAATCTAGATGGAGTAGTGGCATTAAAGAGATCTTGAGCCCATGCAAATGTATCGATACTGTCATTTAGAAAATTTTCTCAAACCGTGTGATAATTGTTCTTCAAAATTGGATTTCATACCTATAGAGACAATAACTTCTTCTTCTTCTTCTTTGCGTTCGTTCTTACGACCAATTTTAATCACTCTTTGTGATATGTTTGATCTTTGCCAAGAACGTGTATACGTTGTACATTGGTTTGGTAGGCCCCTAAATGCATAAGACTACTACACGTTTAGGACACATGCATCCGATTTCAGCCAAACCTCCTTAGTCGCCTCTTACGACATTGGTGCTAGATAACAGTGGTTCTATTCTTTACACCCCAAATTTGGGCCCCGGTAACCACTCGGGAGGAGACAATAACTAAAATGGAGGTAACAAATTTTGCAACATGGCGAAACATTCCTTGTCTCCGTCTTCACTCATTTTTCTTTTCCATTGCTGTAGTTTTTTAATAAAAGTTAAATAACTTTTAATTATTTTAACATTTAAACATACTATTATTCTTGTATGTGATATATTAATCGACACAATGACACATCATTCATAAGAACGTGTTTAAATATAAGAAATTACAGCCTTTGTTCATACACATGTGGCGTAGTAAACAAAGTTACAAAACAATTAATTGGTAGTTAGTGTGCTAATTATGTGGCCTATCAAATGGTTACTTACAGTGATGAAACAACAGCAATGATCTGAAGCTGGTTTTTAGGAGCCATTTCGTTAATGTATGTTTCATATTCCACATCCATGATGTATGGAATGACATCACTTCTGCAGCGACATTGGAAACTTGTGTTTGACAACAACTGTCGTTTCCAGAAAAAAAATTGTATAAACTTGCAATATTGTACACTTTTTCTCTAACATCTGCAATGCCAATACTTTTAATTCACTTACTAATGTTAGCATTCTTAAGAACATTTCAGATGTAGGTGGGCATTTTATTTATTATATTTATCAATGTTCCCTGTAGGTGTGGTTAATGAGATATGACTACTATATATAACTGTAATTTGGGTGCCCAATGGGGATAGCTGGTAGGTTTTTGCACTCTAGCCCCTATCTCTCTGTCTAGTCGTCTTTCCTCGTCTGTGAATAAGCTTCCTAAGTATTTGAATCATTGCACTTGGTTGATTATAGTGCCATTGACATTTATTATGTTTTCTTTCCATATTTATTATTTCTGCTTTAGTGTTATTGATTTTCATGTCATGATTTATACAATTGTGGTGCAAGATGTCAATATGTTGTAGATTTTGTTTTTTTTGGTGTGCATCAGGCACTGATCATCTGCAAAAACAGTTCATTTATTTCATCATTATCTGAATTTGACTCTTGAGTTATTTTATTCATATGTGATAAAGAGTAGTAGTGAGAGGACACAACCTTGTCCGACTCCTGATCTAATGGAGTCGGTCATTCCTTCTGTTGCTCTTACTGTACTCTGACTATCTTGATATAAGGCCATGATATTACCTAATAGTTGTCCCGGATGCCATATTCTTCAAGGATCTTCCATAATTTGCATCTGTTTACTCTATCAAATGCCTTTTCTTGGTCTATAAATATGTTGTTACCTTGATTGTATTCAATTGTTTGTTCGCAGATCGGTCTTAGTCTAAATATTGTATTTGTGCAGCTCTTACCCCTCCTAAACCCAAACTGGCTATTGCTTAACCGGGGTTCTAATATCTGTCTTGCTCTTCGCTCCAATATTTTTGCTAATATCTTTCCTGTATGGCTAAAAGAAAAACATACCCATGTATGTCTCACACTCTATTTGGGGCTGCACATGGAAATAAAGAGAGAAAAGGGAAATATGTTAAAAAAGAGAAACAACAGGTGTGTTCACTTGAAGACATTGAAACCTGTGAAGAATGGATACAAGTACCAACAGGAATTAATACATCAGTTTCAGTATGTATCAATCTTGACAGACAATGCAGATAAGCAAACCCAGTGGTCGTGGAAGCAGAAGTTCAGGCGCTGATTTCTGAGAATGATGTAATAATTTACACAGATGGTTCAGTGGTTCACCATGTGCGAAACTCATGAACTTTCACTGCTCAAATCAGTGGGGGTATTGTGAAAGAAGACAGTGGTGGTTTTGGCATGATTACAAGTAGTCCACTCTGGAGATCATACCAGTAATTAAAACAATAGTCTGGCTGGAGTCAAACAGACTAGTAGACATGCAAGTTTTCTCAGTGACTCAATGAATATGATCAGGAACTGCTGGAGCTACGGAGTTCGTGCTTTGTGCAAACTCTCGGCAGGTGGCGTGCCATTTCTGTTTAGAGGGACCGAGCCGTATGGAGTAAAACCCAGTGCAATGAAGTCAATCCTTCAGCTTTTAAACCATTTTTTTTTTTTAGATCAGGAACATTGAGACAGGCTGAACTTGAAGACAATGGTTGGAGTCACTGATGAGGTCTAGGCTGACAATTTTGTGTCAGGGCAAGCAGGTCTAAAATTGGATGAATGCACCGATAAGAATGTGGGCATAACTTCTGCAGAAAGTAGGTGAACAATGGACCAGGTAGATATTCTTAATTCCCTAAGGGAGAAAGGATGTGTAAACAATTCAAGGAATTGTGGGTAATCTGCAAACTTAACCAGACTGCAAGAATACCACATAAAATGCGGTGTAGCTAGCCAAGAACATTATACTGGAAACCAAAGAAGAATAGTAAACCAACATAGAACTGTGTTGTTAGTGGCTGCACACTAAGAAACATACTGAGTAAGAGATCAGAGCACTTATGAACTAAATGACTCAATGTACATGCAATGATGATGATCTGACAACTAAACTAGCAGCTAACCAGACAATTATTTGATTTCAAAACTTCTCCTGAATTCATCCTATTTTATATTCAATTTCTGATCATTACTGGTTCTTAATTAACTTTTCTTTCGCATTCTGTTAGCTTGTGGTAAAAATGCATTAATTTATCTTCACAATTACATGCCATTGATCAATTTGATATTAAAAAAATAAGAAAAAACGACAGCTTAATTTGTACATTCACATGTGAAGTGAAAAATTTAAACAAAAGTTAATTCAACGATATCACGTTTTTCAATGCAGTGGTCAATGTGTTAACTTCATTACAAGAAATAATATAAATCAACATTCAAACTGATGGTCAGTACTCAGAACAAATGTTTTCGATGTGATGATTCTTTCAGCACTTTATTTTTATTTTTAAAAACTATACTGCAAACCTGCTTTCTGAGTGCCACTGGACACAAGTTGAGACCCCTCATTATGTTCTCTTTTTCTGGAAGGGAGCTACTTGTAGGTTGACGTAAAACTACTGTGTTTG
The DNA here is from genome assembly GCA_020796225.1 of Arion vulgaris. Taxonomy (NCBI): domain Eukaryota; kingdom Metazoa; phylum Mollusca; class Gastropoda; order Stylommatophora; family Arionidae; genus Arion; species Arion vulgaris. The sequence goes on from CM036765.1 coordinate 13,872,617, forward strand.
TATATGTGATGCCAGACTTGCTTCTTTTGCCGGATCTGAAGTGATACATCAGAGTTTGCTTTCTAAAGTGCAGACAGAATACAGAAATGTGTAGTATCATCTTTTTTCACATGCTGATATTTATGTAAGTTGTAATATAATAGCAACATTTATCATATAAATCCCTCTTAACACTTTCAGTCCAAGCCTGGGCTCATGCGGCCGCTTCAGATTCAATCCCATGCTAATTATTGATAACTGGCGGGGATATACCTTTTCAAATGAAATTTTCAGTACCTTACTTTGTGAATAGACATGCTAAATTTAGTTCAAATATCACTAGAGGTAATGACTGCCTCTTGTGTTTCATTACTGGGAGTTTCTAATGTGTTTGGTTTAGCTGCTACAAATTTTGTAGTATGGCCTTTATTGAAAAAATTGTAGTGAGATGGAGATAAATTATAATTCAGATAATGGAGAATGTTTCAATGGAATCACTGAGAATCATATATTGATGAAGAATTAATTCAAGATTTGCATGAAGAAATTGATGATATTAGTTAATTTGAAGTATCTATGGATGGGGACAACACTACTCCCCACGCTACGACCTAGTGGTGGTAGATAATGTTCACAAGAGCTGGGCAGTATCAATATCATTTGAGGAAACAGGTCCTGCAAATGACATAGATCCTGAATCAGAATACTCTCCATTTAATTCCCCTTCCCTATTTTTACATGAGATATTTTCTGAGAACTGGGAAGAGCATGTGCATGTATGAAAATTCTAGCAAAACCAGATGCTTTTGGAAAGTTGTTTCTCCTGATGACATCAAGATTTTTCTGATGTCAAGAATGAAAATCGTGGCATATCCTAAAGGACGTAGCCATCAACCACAGTACACTAGTGTTGATTTTCTAGGCACCACTTATACGTTCAGTAGTTTGCCATTGCTTTCTGAATGGTGAGGTCTATTTTTACTTTTTGTAAAAATCCACGGAAACGAATTTGCTTCCAAACTTGCCCACCATGGGATTTGAACCAGGTACGCTTGGGTTCGTGATCGGCTCACTACCGCTTGAGCTACAGACGCTCACATGTCAAGAATACGTGAGGAATTCACAAGGTACATAAAGTTTTGGTCTACTGATAAACAGTTGAATGTACCTGCTGTGTTAAATGTAATGTCAAGAAATAGATTTGAAAGTATCAGCAAATATTTGCTACTCTATAATAATAATTTCAAATTCATTCTACAAAGATGAGATGGACATGCTGCAATCAGTTATCAGATATTAGTTATGTGAGAACTATCATCATAGCACTCGGACATGTCCATAGGTGCTCCGATCTCCGCCTCAGCAAATCCAGCAGTGTCCAGTGGCTCAACACTCCAGTTCAATGTTGATTAATCAATCTATTTGCATATTTAGTATGTCGCTCTTTTCGGGCTGCCCCAATATTGACACCCATCTCTCTAAATCTGGTCAGTGAGTGGGATTCACAGCCTTGAAACTCCTCTGTTCAGAAAGACTCTCTCAATGCATGAAGAATGTCATTTCACTTCCATGGCAGCTTCTTCTGATATTGTCACCCAGCCAGCCAATCTATCAGCTTGTTCATTACCCCTAACTCCTGCGTGCCCAGGGAAAAAATTAAGGTGATTTCTCTGATCATTGTCTGTAGTAGTACCTCCACCCATTGGAGGTACTAGTACAGACAATGCTGCAATTTTCAAGGCTAGAACTGTTTGGTATTATTTTGACCAAGTCCACGGAGCTCATTAATTCTGAACTGGAGATTATCATTGATAAAGTCACAGTAACACCCAACAGATACACGACTGACAAGTCACATTCAGACCAACCATCAATAGATTCAGTTCTTTGGCAGAAAAATGGGCATGCAGTTTGTGTTTCAAATTTAAGATCACTGCACCAGAAAGATGTGTGGAAACCAGTAAGGAAGACCCAACCTGTACAGTAAACCTCAGCAAGAGAGAGACTTATTTGCAGCCCTTCACTTGGACATTTATCAGCAAAAAAATGACACATGTGAGTGAAACACACTTTTGGTTTCATCATTCATTTTTTATTTATTGGATTGTATAATTTATTACATATAACTTACATGACATTAACAAAATGCATGTTCACAAATTAGTACCTCATCAACATAAGTATAAATTGCACGTTAAATCGCAAATATTGATTAAAAATTGTATTTGTTATGAATTTTATTACACAAATACTTCTATCAATTATCAGTTATAGAGGACTATCATCATAGCACTCGACATGTCCATAGGTGCTCCGATCTCCGCTCAAAATCCAGCAGCGTCAGCGATCCAACATGCCAGTTCGATGTTGATTAATCAATCTCTTTGCATTTTTTGTATGCGTTCTTTTCGGCTGCACCAATATTGTCACCCATCTATCTCAATCTGGTCAGCGAGTGGAATTCAAAGCCCTGAAACTCCTCAGTTCAGAAAGACTCTCTCATTGCGTGAAGAATGTCATTTTGGTCCATAGCAGCTCCTTCTGATATTGTAGCCAGGCCAGCCAATCTATCAGCTCGTTCATTACCCCTAACTCCTGCGTGCCCAGGGACAAAAATGAAGGTGATTTCTCTGATAATTGTCTGTACTAGTACCTCAACCTAGTTGCGTCTCACTATTCCCGATTCGACTTTACGAATCATGCTCATGGAGTCACTGAGTATGAAAACATGAGAGTAGTTGTAAGATGTAAACCATTTCACCGCCTCCGTAACTGCCCGAACCTACATTGTCAAATAACTTGTAGTTGTTGCATAGGCCCCACTGGCCTCTCTTATTATTTTTCCTTATGAGAGTGCTGAAAAAAAGTCCACGCACAGCGTTGTTGGAAAATGACTGAACCATCGGTGTAAATAACCACATCTGTATCATTGATGTTGTCATTCAAGAGGGTCTCAACCTCCACGTTAATCAGTAATGGATTATTTGGTTCGCAGTTTTTCTTAATAGATGTAATAACTGTGAAAACAGTCTGAAGAAGATATTTTTATCAACGGAGAGAAAGTAGAAAATGTGAACAGTTTTGAATATCTTGGTCACTGCTAACAACAGATGGAAATGGGATGAAGGAAATTAAAAGTAGAACAAACATGGCTTTGCAAAAAATTAAACAACTAAAAACAGCAAAGAACAGAACTGATAGGAAAACAAAGATCAGAATACTAAGAGCATGCATATTACAAGATTGGCAACTAGTAAATGGGTATGAACCATGGACATTTAGACAAGGCTTGTGTGAAAAACATATATGTGCTTTTGAAGATATCCGTTTGGTATATCATGGACATAAAGTGGAACAAAATGAGAAATCAAAGATCCAGAAAGAACTAAAAATCAAAGAAAACTGGCTAATGCTACAAATAAGAATAGGAAAATTGAGGTATTTTGGACATATAAAAAGACATGAAGGGCTGGAGAAGACTATCATGGAAGGAGGCACATCAGCAAAGAGGAAGACCACAGAGAAGATGGATTCAGGATGTAACATGGTTTGAATGTGAAGGCTGGAGAGGTGGGACATCTGGCTTACGAGAGAAATTCCGAAGGAATGTTGGGGTGATGAATATAAATTAACTATAAGATAAATCAACAGAGGAAGCCCAGACAAGCAGGCCCATGTAAATGAGAAGACGACCCATCACATACCAAGAGGCATATGAAGCCATGTCACATTCTAAATGCAATAAAGTACCTGGTGAGATCTTACATGAATATGGATTCCCCGTTAAAAGCCATCAATATCCTAAAAGATATGTACTCAACCAGTGCTGCATCAGACTTCAAGGCTACCCCAGCAGATGGTTCAATTCTTGTATTCAGCAGGGATGTATTATATCCCAATTGCTCTTCCTAGTTGTTATTGACTGGGTAATGAAGAAGAAAACTGAAAGTTGTGATTGGCAGAGTGATTATCTGGGTACTAATGAAGAGACTTTAAGACATTGACTATGCGGATGACATAGCACTGTTAGCACACACCAAGGAGGAAACACAGGGGAAAACAGAGTAAGTCAAATGAAAAAATGCAAAAAGCACAGAGATGATTATGGTAGAGGGGGTAGGAAAAATAGGAGAGGGGAAGAGTTCAAATATTTGGGCAGCTGTGTAACTATAGATGAGGATGTAGGAAAAGAAATCAATGCAAGAATTGGAATGGCAGCTGCAACATTCAGAGCATTGGACAACATATGGAGATCACAAGTCTATAGGATAGATACTAAAATCAATATATACAAATCAAATGTGCACTCAGTCCTACTGTATGGAGCAGATACATGGAAAACAAGTATCAAGATAGAAAAGTTACATAAGAGGCTTTGATGGGAAGATGTCTCAGGAGTATTCTCCGAATTCGTTGGATCAAAGAATACCTAATACTGAAATCACCTGACCACATGCATCAAAATATCAAAAGGAAATAAAAGAAGGAGATGGAAGTGGTTGGGACATACATTAAGAATGCAGAAGACCAGACACCCACATACAGCTCTGAAATGAAAGCACAGCAGAAAGAGGGGTAGAGGGGACCTGGAGAGAATGGTAAAAACTGTAGTTGAGGTGGAAATGGTCTTAAATTGGGAAACTACGTTAGTTTGCTAAAGACAGATCTGGTTGGAGGAAATTTATTAATGTCTTAAGCTTCAAGGAAGTTGAGAGAAAAAGAAGTAAATGTATTAAGGAGCTTTGCTCTGCCCTTGCAGTAGTTATCTTTGAAGAAAAATTGCACAAAGCAATTAATATGCTATTGGTAGCTGTTTTAGCAATTTATTTTACATAATGATGATATCTCCCTTACAAATAAGATTGCTTATTTGCTTCAGATCACACAATACGCAACCCCTGACAAACCGTGTAGTAGACAGTACCAATTTTCTAACAAACCACCTCACAAACCAAAATATTAAATGAAAACAACATTATTCACAAGATCCATTTGATGTTATTAATAGAATACAGCTGGTGTCTTTATAAAATAGCTCTTTCAACTCTGCACATTCTAATATATGGCATAGTGCTCTGCTACTTAGTATAAGAAACTTACAATAGATTTTGTTGGGGCACCTTTAATTACATTGTTTTGCAAAACAACAGTGGGTAAAAACATGGAGTTAGTGTGCTTATGCATTATTTCTCTCTGCTTCTCATGGAGCATAGGGCCAGAACAGTTGTCTTCTCCTTTTCCCGGTCTCTGGCTGTTTTATTTATTGCTTCCCAGGATAGTCAAGCATCCAACCAGTTCCTAAAAAAAAATATTAAGTCTCCAGGTCTGTTTAGCATAACCCTTTTCTGTTTTCCTTGCTAGTTGCACTCAAGTGCTTGTCTCGGTAGTGACACTTCCTCAGGGTATACCAGACCCATCACCATTTTCTCCTCCTGATCTGGGCCATCATGGGTTGTCTAGCTGTGAATCCCACTCACTGACCAGATTGAAAGAGATGGGTGTCAATATTGGTGCAGCCGAAAAGAACGACATACCAAATATGCAAAGAGATTGACTAATCAACATCGAACTGGCGTGTTGGGTCGCTGGACGCTGCTGGATTTGCTGAGGCAGAGATCGGAGCACCTATAGACATGTCCGGAGTGCTATAATGATAGTCCTAATATAACTGATAACTGTAGCTGTGAGAAGAAACTGTCTTTCTCCTCTACCTCTACGTTGTATGTTTGGGGCATAACACATAATGATGTAAGCCTTCTAGAACCCAGATTAAAACCTGGCTCTGATAATGTGGTCAGACATTGGTTCCTGTTCCATCAGACATATGAACATTTTCTATATACAATAGCTAGGATACTCCATCTGAGATGGTACGACAGACCACAAACAGAGAACTGTGGGATAGGGCAGGACAACGGCAGGTGGAACAAGAGATAATGAGCAGAAGGTGGAGATGGATAGGACACACACTGAGGAAACCCCGACAGCATCGTGAGACAGGCTCTCCGATGGAACCCGCAGGGCAATAGAAGTAAGGGAAGACCCAGAAACACCTGGAGACGGAGTTAGAGATGGAATGCAAGAGGACCGGGAGAGAGTGGCGAGATCTGGAAAGGATGGCCTTGGATAGGCGGGCTTGGAAGGCCTTGGTTGGGACCTATGCTTCCTAGGGCGAAGGGTGAAGAAGAAGAAGAATAGCTAGGCCACGCCAGCCTCATGGGATCATCTTCGCTAACACCTTTTTTATAAATGGATGGAGGACCAGGAGGTCACATTTGGTCTAACCTCTCTCTTTTGACATGTACGGCTTGGGTAACCCTGTAAGGAACAATATTCCTGCCTGCATAGCTCTCTGGATCATTGAAGCATTCAAACTCCCCCACCACTACAAGGTAATGGCCTCAAAGTGTGCATATACTACGGGTTAAATAAAATGTCTGAAATTATTAGGCGTTGTGGAAAAAATATGTTAACAATATGAACTGTTACATTGAATTGGATGATAATTTTTCAGCTTTCATCTAAAGTACCATTGCTGTGTTCTTGTTTCTATATGCAGTTGCTATACTAATTTGGGGACATAGAGCACATAAAATATTATGATTTTGAAACTTTCTGTATGCCTTCCTTTCTTTTGTTCACTTGAAATACTGTCTATATATTCAATGTCTGCAAAGCCTCAATGAAAAATTTTTCTATAGATCCCAGCACATGGGAGGGACTAGCTGATGACAGAGTTGTGAAAGCCAATTACGAAAGGGCGCAGAGTCTTTGAGAAGAGACTTATATACGAGCTGAAGACAAGAGAGAAAAGCGAAAACTCAGAAGTTGTCACAGTAAAACACCTGCCAATTGACCATCTGTAAAGACGAAAAAGGCCATATATATATTCAATATTGTTCTCTTGTATAAACTTCACTGCCTTTTGTAGCTCACACAGAAGTTGGTGTAGTTTTATGTCAAGTGTTGTTTCTTAGGCCAGTGAGTTTGCCTCAGTGTATCATATTCGGGGAAGTCATAAAGTATATGCTTTGCAGTCTGATGTGCCTGTCCATATACACATGGCTGAATTGTCAATCTTGAATTTTGTACACATGTAGCTGCGCGGTCGATTGTTTCCTGTTCTAAGGCGCAGAATGACAACTTGTTCCAATCTGCTCATAATATAGTAGTCGAATTGCGTTAGTATTTGTGACTTTCTGATTAATTTAATCATCCTTTTCTTTTGGTGGTATATAACTAGCACATCCGGTTGCTCTCCTGTGGCACCTTCCTTTATTTGTAAGCCTGCTTTTCATTTCCTGGTATTCCACAGTGAGATAGTCTACACTACAAGACGACCCTGAGCTGCTTGCACAGTTTAGACAGTATCGTCTGTAGACCTGGCAATTTTCAGGACTGGAATGCTTGGAGTGCTGATTTTGCATCTGTTAAAAATACAACAGGTTGTGGATCAAGTCTGGTATTCAACAGTTTCTCAGTTGTCACCATGATTGCCTTAATTTCTGGATGATAGTTGTGACCGAACTTCCCAGTTGGTACTTTAATCGCATCTCTAACGTTGTTTGAGTATCCTATGTACACTCCTGCTCCTCCATTCTTCACTGCATTTTCTGCTGACCCATCTGTGTATACCCAGACCCAGAGATCTTGTGGGTATTCTGCACCAAGTAAACTGAGTGACTGTCTTGCATTGTATGCTGTTCTGCTCATCCTTGTTGAGTATTCCTTTCACTTCTGTCTGGATACATACTTCTGGTTCAGTCTCCTCTCTCCAAGGGGTTTGATCTGGCACAGACTTGAGGGGATACCAACTTTTGGTAGGTCTGAAGTTAGACTATGCAGTCTTTTGGCCTGATAACTGTCTGTGTTATTTATGCCAGTGATTTATTTTTTTGCAGCTAACAGTGTAAAGAATATTTTAAATATATAGTGCACCATTTGTTTTAAAATAAAAAGTTCAATTACTTTCAAGTGTTGTAACTATGTAAACATTTGTAATAAGTGTCAGATCTGTTTAGATTTGTTTCCGTGGGATTATTACAAAAGGTAAAAATAGACCTCACCGTTCAGAAAGCAATGGCAAACTACTGAATGTATAAGTGGTGCCTAGAAAATCAACGACTCGTTTACTGAGGTTGATGGCTACATCCTGTAAAGGATATGTCACGATTTTCAGACAGTCAAATATTATAACTCTTATAAAAAAACGAACATTCTTGATCACAAATTATCTTCAAAATAATGAAACAAAATATTATATTTATTCTTACTCTGACAGGTGGGATAATTTATCCCTGAATGATGATGAAAGTGGCCGAATATATTCTTCTATTAGTCCTTCTCTAGGTGTCTCTGTACATTTAATGTGTGAAAACTTGACAGTGGGTGATGCATTCAAGTTGGAGGTTACAGGTCTAGTTTACAGTACTGCTGTCTCTGGATTTCCCAACTGATATCTCTGAAGGATAAGTACATGTCACATATATTCCCATACAATCATGTTACCTATAAACTAGCGATGTGTGTTTCAGTTACTTTCAAATATTTATAGCTATTCTTTATTTTTGTAACAAATAATTTACTCATTACTTAGCAATCGCTAGTTAATGAATGTTGACCATTAAAACGTAGGTGCTTTGTGAATTAAGTACTAAATTATTACTAGTAAATCTACAGCTTAATAAGCAAGCATACTTATGACTGCTGCTGTCAAGCAGTACATGGCAAAGATAATATGAGACAAAGCATTTTAAAAACAATAAAAGCATAATTATACAAGAATATATGGCATTTTTTATCTTTACAAATGGTCAATTGGCAAGTGCTTTACTTTGAGAACATATGAGTTTGCGCTTGTCTCTCTCTTGCTTTTCAACACATCCCTAAGTGTCTCATGACTGTTGCTTTCTGTGTTGTGTCCGAGCCAAAAGTAAGAATGAAGTGTCCTTTCCATTTATGTCTAGTCTGGGCAGCTGATGTGGGGAATGTGCCTTGCTCATTTTGAAAAAAAAAAATTTCTGTCCCACTGTTTCATCCAAAGGAAAGACAAAGTCCATGCACTTAGAATCAAACAGGGTTTGCAAGGGATACCAGAAGATGGAATGGAATATACACATAACCATCACATGCTTAGGGTCCCTTCCTCCAGATTAACTACCGCAACATTATCATTACTCTTGGAAGAGAATGTAGATATTGGGGCAACATGAAGACTGAACTCGCAATTAAGCAGCTGATAGAAAATAATGCAAGAGATGATGATGTTATTTAAACTGATGGGTCTGTGCATCGTGGTGAGAAGTCAGGCTGGGGTTTCTTGGCTAGCACACATGGTAAGGTTGCTGCAGAATAAAATGGAGCATACAGGACTACTTCCAACATGGGGATGGAGGTTGAGGAAGTTACTTCTGGCCTTCACGGGCCTCTGGGATTGTTTACTGGGGCAGTTGTTTCTGACTCTCAGTCGATGCTTCAGAAGATCCAAAATAACATGTTGCGGTATGATTGGATGTTGTCTATAGAGGTTTCCAACCTCTAGAAACTCACATGGATCTACTGTCCAGGGTATGCAGGTGTTTGCGTCTACAAGAGAGCGGACAGGCTTGCATCGAAAGCATTGATTGGTGGGGAGTTAAGGATGGATACGGGGGATGTTCTTCAGTCTCTTTGTGACTAACTGTTGTATGAGGATACTAAAACTGACGATGAAACAATCAAGCGAATTAAGGAGTTTGGTATTACATGTTGTATAAGTAGAGCTGGATGTCTAAGGGGCAGAAAGAGAAGTGTGTTTAACCAGTGAGCCACGGAACCATTAATATGCATACCCTTCAACATCTGTTTGGGGAGACAAAGCCCCTATGGGTCTGCCTGGAGTGCTGTGACGTCAGTACAGTAACCAATAGCCATTTACTACAATTAAAGTTTTAAATTAGTAAAAATATTAATATTGACAGCTGTTGGTTACTGAATTAACCTAATCCAACTTCATGCAAACCCATAAGGCATTCAGTTTTCTCCAGTGCATGCTGAAATATATGCATTCTGATAGTTCCTGTGGATTGCGGGTTAAACACACTCTTTGTTTGGCCCAGCATTCACCCAGTTGCGTTTGTACAATATCTGATTATCAAGCCCTCTAGTCTCAGAATACCGCACATTAATTGATGTGCCAACAGGTAATCACTAAAAAAACTGCAGTATGTCCCCTTTATTCATCTCCAACACATTCACTATAGGTACTTACCTATAGGTGCTTATGTCAATGACACAATTGAAGGGATGGGGAAAAAACCATTACAACTGGAAATTTAAAATTCAGAAACTTAGTGATAAATATTATTCTCTCTCTCTCGCTCTCTATTGTCTATTCCCAGGTGGAAGTTGTAGTTGGCTGTCCACTTTGTCTTAAGGATTCAGGTCTTGAAAATCAAGAATCTATTTTCGTTGTTTTCATATTAATATAAAATTTGATAAGCATTTTGAAAGAGTATGACTTAGTATAGTAGAGAAAAAATTAGTAAAAAAAAATGTCAAAGTGTTGCCATGGAAACAATACAAATGGGCAAAAGCAAAATTTCAAATCCTAAGGCTCTGAATCTAATGAATGTAAATGAATTCTGTTTTACACTCTATAGGTGCGAATTGTAATATCTAAAATAGTTACACATGATTTTAGGATATATTAAATTTTTAATTTTATAAATTTTTGGTAAAAATTCCTCAAAATTGGTCAAAAAAGCTTGTTTTTGGAGGTGTGTTACACAAAATTCATAAATGTAATATTTAATATATCCTAAAAGATCAGTATTTGTAGATACAATTTACACCTAGAGTGAGACAAATTCATTTATATCATTAACAGAAACCTTAGATTGTAATTATGATGCTTACTCCATTTATATGTTTCCTATGGTGCTTGTCATGACTTTTTTCTAATTCACTATTCTAAGTTATAACTTTCAAAATTTTATCTAAATTCTCATTATATCCAGAAGGAAATAGTTTCGGCAGTCCCCCTTAAGTGTAGGGATGGGAGCTTTAATTTGCATTCTAGAGCTAGATGAGTCGCCCTTGTTGTGTTGTATCCGTGTTTATGTAGGGTGGTCTTGATATTGTCTATCCATCTTTTCTTGGTTTTCCCTTAGCTCTAGTACCCGATCTCTTTTATTGTATGCTGTTATTGGTGGTTGGTTGTATTTCATTCTCATTAAATGTCCAAACCACTGCATTTGTTGTCTTTCAATGTATTTGGTGCATGAAGTTATGCCCACTCTGCTTCTGATGTCCTCATTTCGTAGTCTGTCTTTACCAAAACAAATATCATAGTACCAAAACAAAACTCTAATTGACATTAAAAGTTATTGAAATTATATAGCTGCCAGTTGTATAAGTTTTCATAAATCTTACTTGTTGGAGCTGAGGGAGTTCGAGCAAGAAATTTATCAAGGCACAGAGAACTACTTCTGTCTTCCTTTCTGTCTGCTGTTTTGGCAGAGAATGCACCTGTGTTTGATTTATGAGGTGTCTCAGACATATGTGTCAGAGTAGGAGATTTAAGGCCAATAGTGATTCTATAATGCTCTAACCAGTCATCGACAAGATTTCTGTAGAAATACAGAAGAATAAACATAAGCTGCAGTAGGAAAATTATCATTATCTTTTAATCAAGCAAATTTGGCATTTATGAACTGATTTCAAAGGTTAAGCAGAAAGAGTTTTCTTCCTTAATCCTTAACTAGACTAGGCAAATCAGTTTTAATTACACATGGTGGGGTCTTGCTGGGTAGCAACAAACATTCTCCTGCCAGCTAGGATTAAATAATAACTGTGACGACTGCTAAAATATTCTAAACACTAAGCTACAATTTCTTCCAATGTTAGCTCTTAAAATCCATCTATTGGAGCTTCTCATAGCCCTAATATACATAACTCTCGCTAATCTAACATTATTGAAAATATAAAAGTGAGTGAGTAATGATTTCAAATATATAAAGCTAATATAAAGAAGAAGTGGTGCAACGCTGCCGAGAATATACAGGGCGTCGCTTTGAGTCATGTTCTACTAGACTCTGACTTGTATATTTTGAATGATGGCCGCCCGACTTGATTAGCGTCTAGACCTGAAGACACTGATGGTGACATTGATCTGGCACTCATCTCCAAAACAGAATCAAGCAAACGATACAACAGGAGTGACGAATTTCACAGCACACTACATTTAGACTACCACAGAGATTCCAACTGGAATAAAAGGGAAATATGTGACTAAAAACGAATCACGAAATAAATGCAGAAAAACTAGACATGGCATCTACAATATGGAGAAAGGGTGGATGACACCAATATCTGGTCTATTGCCTCATCTGAATCACCTGGTCGTCTAGTCAGCCTGGTTGCTTACCTTGTGCTAAAACATACTAAATCTGCCGTAAACAATGCACCCTCCAAGTCCTTTCCCTGTCTATTAGTAATATTATTTCCCCACTGTTTGCCTCTTGCATTGAAATTACCATAAAAAAATTATGTTACTTTCATTAGGTTTGAATATTCCTTGCCACCTGGAGGCATCTGCCATTCTGTTACATGCATATACAATGATGATAATGAGAGCTGTCTGTTATATTTGCAAATCATCACAATTCCATATTTATACGCCCATTTAGGATGCATGCAAGTTATTATTTACAAAGATAGCCTGTCTAAGATGTTTTCTGTTGTAGAATGTATGAAATCCAGTGCCTTTGACTGCCCAATTTAGTGTCTCCTGTAAAGCCATCATGTCAGCACTGTAAAGCAGTTTGTCCAAGATGGGACGCTTTTCACTGATGTCAGAGCAATTCCAATAGAGAATTTTGCTAAAGTAGATTTGATAGAAAAATCAAGTTTCCAGAATACCAACACAGTAGTATACCAACTGACATAATTACCAAAGCAGTCAAACATCAGCAAGCCAGTTAAACAATAGACTGCAGATAGAATATCTAAAACCCTCTGCCACCAATGTCAAACATAAATTCTAACTAAAGTGCACAAGAAGAAAATCAGGAGTGTAGGATGAGGTGCTTGGAAAAAGCCATCAACATTACCAGAAAAGACATCACCCGAGCGGTTACCAGGGCCCAAATTTGGGGTGTAAAGAATAGAACCACTGTTACATGCCACGCATGTCGTTAGAGGCGATTAAGAAGGTGTGGCTGAAATCTGATGCACATGTCCTAAACGTGTCGAAGTCTGTGTTTAGGGGCCTACCAAACCAATGTGCAACGTATACATTTTCTTGGCAAAGATCAAACATATCACAAAGAGTGATTAAAATTGGTCGTAAAGAACGAACGCAAAGAAGAAGAAGGAGAAGAAGAGGAGACCAGAAAAGACAGAATGAGAAGTACAGACATCAAAAAAGCAATTGTGAATGTCATTTGTTATATATAATATGTAGATTGAGACAGAAAATAAAATGGTTACTACTTCTTACAAGAATGAAGCTCAGTGGCCTATGATTTTGTCCCTACAACAGCAGAACATCTGGTCTAAGAATACAAAGATGAAGATACATCAAAGAAATACTAAGACAACAACTGCTGCAACACACTATCATCCAGAAACAAGAAATTCAACTTTCCAAGATGCTACATCGCACAAATTGCTAGACAAGAAGAGGTTCTCACAACCAATACTTTCCCCCACTTTTCTTACCTAGCTTTTCGCTGTAGTCGAGCAAGTTCCTTGTCAGACTCAAGGTCATACAAAAGCTTGTCTTCAACGTTCACTAACCTAACTAGTTCTGACAGCTGTTTTGTCAACTTGTCCTTAAAAGTCCAATAGAGAAGACACATTTTACCAATAGTTTTAAAAATATGTATACAGAAGTAAGAAGGCTTTAAAATTGTCATCCATTTTTTCTTTATTATTGTTCTCTTCTCTTATTAATTTACCATTTCGCATCATCAAGGAAATTTTGAAATTTTGTAAACAATATCATCTATGTCTTCTTTCTTCTTCTTTGTGTTCGTTCTTACGACCAATTTTAATCACTCTTTGTGATATGTTTGATCTTTGCCAAGAACATGTATACGTTGCACATTAGTTTGGTAGGCCACTCAACACATAGACTTCTACACGTTTAGGACATGTGCATCCGATTTCAGCCACACCTCCTTAGTCGCCTCTACGACATGCGTGGCAGGTAACAGTGGTTCTATTCTTTACAACCCAAATTTGGGCCCCGGTATCCATTCGGGTGTATGGTCTATATGAGTGTTAGTATTTTGTGCTACACATTTTAAAGGATAGATTCCTCTAGAAATGTGCTCTATTTTACTACTAGCCCGACTTCCGGTTTACAAATGGCGCTGAGCGAATGTATCGGTTAGCGTCAGCAATAAATTTTGATCACTTCATCTTGCTTCCGTGGCCTGGATTACTACTTTTCTTTCATTTGGACGCAGGATATATTGTGTTATTCCCGGATATGTTTTGTGGTGTAGTTAAGCGACTCGGAAGTACGATGGTGACCGATCAGAATTGCGATCACTACCGACACGCCGCTATGTGTTAAATACGGCGGTCCGAGGTAGGTAGAACCCTTAAGCCTAGAAAGGCAATCTGCCTATGGTAGGAGGATTCCAGAAATGAAATCTCAACCGTCGAAGTTGGAAGATGCATGCCCAAGTGGCACAGGAGTAAAAACGCGCATCTATGCACTACAACCGAAGCTATGCAACCAACACTACTCCGGTACAGTGTCATATTTACAGGTCGAAACCAGGTAGGTTCAACACTGGGCCCCCATCCTCCGAACACAACAGCAAACACAATTCCTCACACTCTCAGATCGACCAGAGAAGACGAGAGTAAACACACGGGTCAAGATTTGAAAATAATGCAGTGGAACGCGGAAGGCGTCAGAAACAAGAAAATAGAGCTGCAAAACTTCCTGAAGGAGCATGACATCGATGTGTGCTGCGTCCAAGAAACACATCTTACCAGCACGCACAGATTCTCCATTAGAGGCTATGAAATCTTCCGGCAAGATAGGGAAGACCGACCCAAGGGGAGTCATGACTGCCATCAAAACAGGTTTTCAGCCTGGGAAACCCTCCCATGAGGCCATTACCTTGTAGTGGTGGGGAGGCTTGCGTGCTCCAATGATACAGTGAGCTATGACGGCGGGAACTTATGTTCCCGGAAGGGTTACCCAAGCCGGAAAGGTCACTGAGGAGGGGACAGACGAAGCATGGTCTCCTGGTCCTCCAGGTTTGGGGTTGGGCTTGGGACTAACGATCCCATCCTTTAAAAAAATTAAAGTTACGGAAACAACAACAAACATACAACCTATCTACGGGCATGAAGGGCTACCAGAGTCATTGACTCACATGACTGGAAGTGGTGAAAGCCGAAAGGAAGCTACTTTCATGCAAGAGCTGAAGGAAATGAATCATAGCTGGAAACAAACAGAGGAAGGCCATGAACAGGAAGAATGGTGACGTTTTTGCGCCTAACGCCAGGGCGAACAGGCTAAGGAGGCCTGGAACACGCTCCCAATCAACCGACACAGAGGCGATAACCATCTGCCTAAAAACCAATGACAAGGAAATCACAATTTGCAACATATATTCACCACCAAACAAATTTATCCACCTAAACAACATACAACCAAACAGAAAACTGGATAATAGTTGGAGATTTCAACAGCCATTCTCCAAGCTGGGGTACTCTGACCTAAATGTAAAAGGAGAGGAAGTAGAAGACTTCATCATCAACAACAGTCTTGTTCTCCTAAACAAACCTGATGACCCACACTCATACTACTCTGACCTTGAGAACAACCAACAACCCAGACCTAGCAATAGCGACTGAAGATGTTGAAAAATTCACAAGTCGAAGTGTGTGCAATCAACTGCTCCTTTTGCCAAGAGGAGCAAGGTGTTTAAGGAATTCATTGGTAATTCCATCCGCTCCAGGTGCCTTTTTCTCCTTTAGCTTTTTTATTTGGTCTTCTAGCTCCTGCAGGGTAAACATAGCTGTCATGCTGTCTGTTGGGATTGTAGAGTTAAGACTATTCAATAGTTGCTTTGACTGGTTTTTAACTTCCTTTTTTCTTGCTTGTTGAATTTGGACTTATATATATATATATATATATATATGAACAATAATAGGGACAGTACACATCCTTGTCATTCTCCTGATTTAATGCTAAAGTTATTTGAGAACCGTTTGTTCTCATTGAACACTGGCTGTTATCATAAAGGCTTTTGCATAAATTGATTAGTTATACGTTTAACTTTGCACAATGCTAAGGTTGTTCATAGCTGTCATTTATCTATCTGGTCGAAAGCTTTATCTTGGTCTACAAATGCAAAATGTAGATATTGGTTGTATTCTATTGTCCTTTATATTATCTGTGTGAATGTAAAGATTGTATCGGTACAACTTCTGTTCTTTCTGAAGCCCATTTGTTTTTCATTTAGTTGTGAATCTATGATTGGCTGTAATCTCTTTTCTAAGTCTTTGCTGAATATTTTGCCTACAAGGCTCAGGAGTGACATTCCTCTGTACTTTGTGCAATTTCTCTTTCCATTTTCATACAGGCATTATTACTGCATTTCTCGTCTTCTGTTGTTTCTTGTATGGTCCAGATGAGGTTGTATATTCTGTGTACTCATTTGAATCTTATATTGTGTCAGTTCTATTTGGTTTGTTTTGTACAAGTTTTGGGCAATTTTCTGTTGTCTACATAAATATGTCCTCTGTATTTGCTTTTTAAAGTTTTCAGACAGGAGATAGGTCGCTTATAAATATAAGGACGAAGGTGCATGTCAATGTGGATCCTTGATGTAGACCTTCAGCCATTGTTAATTTGGATAATTTAGTGCCCTCTAACTGTCATTTGTATGGTTCTTTAACTAAGGATGGCATTAATCAACATGTATATTTTGTAGTGAATACGCATTTTCGTTATCTTGATGTAAAGTCCTTGTTTTCATAACTGTATCAGAGGTTTGCGGTAGGTTGATAAACACAGCTATTGTGTGCTTACCCTCTTAAAATATAGTTTAAGGTTTTGTGCACAAAATTAAATAACATGTCTTCTGCTCTTCAACCTTCCATCTGGCCTGCTGCATTTCCGTCACCAATACAGCTTTTTTTCACCATTCTTTCAGCGAGTTTTTAAATGGTTGAGGTCAGCGGTGCTGATCTCTATGTTATATACATATATATAACAGATGTGTCATACATTACTATCTTCATATTGCGATTACTTTATATTGAAAAACAATATATTATGAGTTACTCTTAAATTGAGATATTAAATGTTCCAGATCACATGACTTTCTAAACCTCCTTGGTGTGATACACCCATGTTACCTTTTTCCTCTTAGACTTGACCTTGACTTTTGGAGCTTGCAACATTAAGAGCTCTCTAGCTGCATTTGAGGAGAAGTTGAAAGCTGTGAGAAGCTGCTCCTATCAAGATAAGAATATTTGTAAATTCACAATGCTACAGATTTGTCTGAAATGTTTACAAAATAGTATTATCGATATAAGAGAAGACTGCAGTAAAACTTTATAGCAATGGTAAAATACATGTTTCACCATTGCTACAAAGTTTTACAAAGTAACAAAGTACTGTAGCTTTACAAAGTACAAAAACAATATACAGTGACGTTTAAAACCAAAAAGGCCTTATCAAGCAAAGGATACAACAAAAATACAGAAATTCAGACATCTTTTATAGCAGACATAACATGTACAATCAGACAATAAAAATCCCTATTGACCCGAAAATTGTAATTTTTAATTTAGATTCCTAAGTAAAGGATCAGGGATTCTTGTAATCCATCTACTTACTGTGTGGACACTAAACATTTTTGCTGCAAGTTTGTCCCAAAGAGCAGATTTTCCCTGGCCCGTGGTCACTAGCGAAGCATGTCATAAACTTTGCTATCAGTGACCCATGATTATTGATAACAGAGACAATTACAGAAGTGCTGTATAAAGCACTCTCACTATTGAAGCAAAACAGGTTACTTCTTCTTTGCGTCAGTATTTACGACCAATTTAAATCATTCTTTGTGTCAAGAACGTGTATACGTTGCACATTGGTTTGGTAGGCCCCTAAAATCATAGACTTCTACACGTTTAGGACATGTGCATCCGATTTCAGCCAAACCTCCTTAGTCGCTTACGACATGCATGCGGTAACAGTGGTTCCTATTCTTTACACCCCAAATTTGGCTCGGCAACTCACTTGAGCGAATAGGTTACAAATTAAGTTATACTAGATTTAAAATATCAAACCAACATTTTCATCTCTTGTTTGATTTGCCACTCCAGAAGTTGAGTGTACAAAGAATCTTGCTGTTTCATTTTGACATGTGAAGACAATGACACTGTAGTTTTCTGCTAGACAACGAAAACTCAAATACTGGTTTAACTGAAAAATGTAAAAATTGAGATGAAATTCATGTAATTTAACAAATAACACACACACATTAGCACAAGACACTCAATAGTTAATTTAATAAAGTACTAAATACACACCTTTGGATTGTACTCTATATAACAAAGTAAAATCTCATATGATGTCTCTTACTATGAGAATTATAACAGTTATTATTGGTAGTCCATCACAATTGATGGAGATCACTCTGTTCATCTTCTCAATCGTATGCGACTTGTCAAATTGATAACAGATTTAGAAAAGTGAAAGTGTAACCTTCAAGGGAATGTAATTCAGATGGTTCATATATTCATAAGTAAGGTTCCAACTTCACTGCAATGGGTCACCCCATAATCGCTCCGTTCCTGTGCCAATGAAAATCACACGAAATGCTAACAACTGTGAAATGTCTCCTGTGTGAACTAATTCCAGAATGAAACAGCAGTGTACCACCACAAAAAGCAATTCAGATGGACAAAGTTGATAAGGATAACCACTATGAAATTTGGGAAATTCTTAGTGATATTACCAACAGTGATGGAAATTATGCTGGTTTAGTATCAAAGGATTATGTAGTACATGCACTTCAAAGTCAGTCATAGTAATACCAGTATTCCCACATTAAGCAGCTCAACATGGTGGGTATTAATGTGATTATGACTGTTTTCAGAATATAAAATTACAGAGTACATTGTAGAACCAATGGAAAAAACAAGTTGACTTTTGTCCAAAAGTTAAAGGCAAAAAAAAACCCCATTACAACCTACATCCTGAGTCACTGTTTCTACAATGGTTTCTGGTTGTCTAGGAGCAGTGTGTGCTTGTTCCCTTCACTCAGCTCTACTCAGTATAATTCTCATTCCTAAACACATAGTGTTAGTGAACCAGCAAGTTTATTATTGAGATAGTTTCTCAAAATTTATCATGATCCCATGTATGATTTGCATCCCCAGATACCAGGACCACATTGAGGAGAATGTGGCTCTTCACCACAAACAGTGGTGTAGGTACAGGAGATTTCCTACCAGTTGTTTAACAAATCAAACTATATCCCAGACACAAACATAACAGAGTAACCTTTTTTTTTACTTTCACATGATTGTAGCCAGTCATACCTGAAACTGCACTGGTGTTGGCATCTTCAAATGTGTTTGTAGCCATTTCCATTGGCGGATAACTTTTCCATCTTTGTTAGCTATGTGACCTCCTTTAATGGTTGATAAAAATCTAGTCACAGAATTAAATTACAAAATTATTACAGTTCAAATCAAAATGATTTAAACAGATATTTGGTCAAGTTTGAACTAAAAATCATATCAATGATATAATTTACTACATCCACGTTCGTTGTTGAAGACAGTTTCACGTGCGAGTCCCGTAATATTATCTATGCCATTATCTGCAAGCGGTGCAACAAGGCCTATATTGGGGAAACCGGCAGGAGACTCAGTGACCGATTCGCCCAACACTTGCGCGATATACGCCAATGCTCTGTGACCCTGTAGCTACCCATTTCAATGATACTGGCCATTCAGGAGCTTGCGATGTCCAGGTCACAGCCATCCGATCATGTTCCTCTGATGATCGTAGTCGATTTGCTCTGGAGAATCGGTTGATTTCTTTGTATGGTACCTTGCGACCACGCGGCTCAACGTATTACATTCTTATGCTTCTTAGTACTTTCTCTTCCCATGCTTTGTAATCTCTATGGGTATATGTTGCATGTATTACATTCTTATGCTTCTTAGTACTTTCTCTTCCCATGCTTTATAATCTATATGGGTATATGTTGCATGTATTCAAGTTATATATTTACTAGATGTTTCATTGTTTCTTTTCTATTTCTAGTTTTTATGTGTGTTTTTGTGTTACATTTATTTCGTTATTCGTTTTTATTCCAGATTTTCCTTAGATACGTTGGTATTTGGTCGTCCATTTGTGTTTCATTTTAATTTGTCACTCCTGTTTGTTCGTTTGCTTGATAAAGGCCTTGTTGGTCGAAACGTTGCTGTTTATCGTCACTGTTTATGTATTTTGTAAAACTATATTACTTTGTTTGTACGTGTTTCACTAATTTACTACAGTAGCTTATAATCTACACAATTTCTTGTAATAGTGTTTTTTTTTGTTTATTGCCTCTCTTGCTTGTCCATGATGTTACAATGTTTAGTATTTTATGTTCACTAATGCATTAATTTTGCCTGTTGTGCTATAATCCAGCGCATCTTTATACATCATTATGTACCATGATTCAATGTATTGAATGCTAGTTCTTCATAGACATCTGTTTTTTTCTAACATTTTATTACTTCTCATTTTCACTGGGATTTTTTCAACTGAAATGTCATCCTACATCTTTTATCTGTCATCCTCCATCTTTTATCTGTCATCCTACATCTTTTATCTGCCATCCTACATCTTTCAACTGTCCTCCCTATATTTTTTAGTCTTTGATCTCTCCAGCTGTTCTTAGGTTTTTTAAACCCTCCTTTCTAGATGTATGTCCAATGAATGTTGCTGCTCTATGAATATAGTTGAGACTGATGAATTGTGGAACATTTCTTGATTATATATTCCGGTCGTTAATGATATCTCTCTCTCACGATCACCGCCCAGACCGATGTACCAGATTTCCCATAAATTCTATTCATGTGGAAATCTGATTCATGCAGCCTTAGCATTGTTGTGTTTTACGTCACATCTACAGCACCATTTGGAGCTCTGGTGCTTATCCTTCGGCAATGTGTCCGGTTTCAGCCAGCGTTTACTCGGTTCGCTCTCCGTTCTGTAACCATCTAGTGTATTTACGGTGTGGGGTAGCTAGCCCCACACCCAACCTCCTTAGTCGCCTCTTACGACATGTGTGGCAGGTAACAGTGGTTCTATTCTTTACACCCCAAATTAGGCCCCGGTAACCACTCGGGCGAATATTTGTGTAACAACTGTTCCTCTAAATTTCTGAATAAATAATGGTCTATGAAAAAGAGAAATTTCAAAATATTGTTATTGTGGCAAAGTTCTGATCAGGGCAAGCTATTTGATGATGGATGAGGATGGATGGTGGGTGGATGAAGGTTTCAAATTTCTTCTAGTTGCAGTTTCAATGTCTGTTGAGATTTTTTTGTCAGTATAGTCCCCACTGGCAGCCTCATTTTGTTTAAGATGTCTGAGTATAGTCAATAACTTTATTGTACATATCCCAATTCCATTAGTGAGTGTCCATGCCTGTTTGGTTTGATAAGTTCCATCTTCTGTGGTGTTAGTTGTTGTAAAGTCTTTTTGCACATGTTCTTTCATATTCTAACACTGTCCATGAAAAATTAGAGGCTTGAAGAGTAACCTTTAATTTGTTTTTTAGAGTGTGCTTAATAAGTCTTGATGGGATCATGATGTGTCGACACACTAGTGGGTCCAGCATTGGTCTCATCTAATGAAGGCCTTATCTCTGCCAGAGGTTTCTATAAGGTTATCTCATCCATGGTCTAGAATAGACTTGAGAATTTGATGGCTTTTTGTGCTAGCCATTCGCTAGAGTTATGTTAGTAGAAATAGCGTACACTGGATCCAATACACATGACCATACCGAGAACGTACAGTCCATTTGGTTTCAGGCATTTCTCTTTCCATGGACGAGACCTGTAGCAACCCATACTCGTCAATATTTTGCTATTCTTGATGGTCAAGTAATTTTGCAGTATTCATGCTTAATAACTAAATAACCTTGCATTGCCATTCATGTGGTAACAGGCACCCCTTCCAGATGGAGTGAAAACAGCTAGTATCCTTTTGTCTGAATTATCGTCATAAACTATAGTGTAAAATCCTGCTTGTCCATGTCCCGCTGCAGAAGCTACAACTGAAGGTCGACCTGATGGGTAACTATTTCAAAGGTTAAGGGCATATTAATATTTTACTATTAAAATGTTTAAAAAAAATATAATGATGAATATTTGTGTCAAGTTCTTCTTCTTCTTTGCGTTGTTCTTACGAAACATTTTAATCACTCTTTGTGATATGTTTGATCTTTGCCAAGAACTGTATACGTTGCACATTGGTTTGGTAGGCCCCTAAACGCATCGACCTGTACATATTTAGGATACATGCATCCGATTTCAGCCAAACCTCCTTAGTCGCGTCTTAGCATGGCAGGTAACAGTGGTTCTATTCTTTACACCCCAAATTTGGGCCCCGGTAACCACTCGGACGAATATTTGTGTAACAACTGTTGCTCTAAATTTCTGAATAAATAAACACAAAAATTGAGCAGTTAATAGATAATGAATTCTTTCAGGTGCATTTAGTAACTAAATGTAAGCACACAGACAACTTATGATTCATATTTTTAATTCTACATTGTATGTGTTTGTAGTTTCAAATTTTGCTAAAGCAGTACCACTTAGTCATTAGTAGATGCTTTAGAATAGAGTCTTTTGGCTATCCTTGCTCATCAAATTCTGAAATATGCATTTTGGATATTGCTGAATTAATTTTTACCATTCAAAAACCTAACATTTTAATAATACATTATTGCAAAGATACAATTAACTCTTTCCATGCTTTAAGCCACACACTGCGCCACGGCAGAAGTCTGTTGCACGCTATTAGTGGCACACTGCGCCATAGAGTTCCTTCCCTTATAAGAAGTCTTTCTTGTATTACTTCTACTGTTTTACTTCTACTACTTTTCAACCTTGTTATTCTATTGGGTTGCCCAGTTTTCTTCAATTTAGTATATAATAATATATATATGTTTATTTATTGACGAGTAGTTGGGATCGTTTTTTTTAACCTCCCTTGAATTAACTGCTTAAAAATTGAGGAAATAACTCCACGTGGAAAGTTAAAAGGTCTGAAAAACTTTATAAAAATTGTAAAAAAAGAAATTTAGAACACTAAAAGATACAGTTAAAAATGTGACTGAAGAACTAAAGAAAAATATTAACATCTTACCCAACGGGACTTCAGATCCGATATATCGGTTCAGAGTAATGTTCGTGATGTCGCAGAACCGATATATCGGCTTTTGGATGTCTGTTCATGGAAACAATGTATCTTCAGAATCCCTTTACTGAAGTTTAAAAATCTTCAGAAACGGAAAGTACATATATGTAGGTACATTACTATCTCCATATAACAAAGATTTGAAAGAGGGAAAGCAGTGTATTATTGTGTTCAAGTCTAGACTATTTAAAAAAAAACTTTAATGTTTCCTACGATGTTTACAGTGTAATCTTGAGTACTGTTAGATCAAATTATAACTTGTGATAGTAATGAAGAAGATTTAATTGATGGTAATAATGACTTTTGATTGTTTATGAAATGCAGTAATTGTAAGTCTAATGTAATAATTGCATCTAAAGAATGGGCGGTCCACATTCCATTTATTGACGTGTCCGCACTAAAAAGTGAATATTATAAAACTACTGCACCTAGTTAGATGAAACTTATAGAATATGTTCGCACATGGATTATCTTCATTTACCTGCTACTTCTGGAAACATCTATGAATATTAAGATGTAATACAAACCCAAGAGTAAAAGTATTTTTTTTTATTTTTTGTTTTTTCAAAATAGTCATGATACAATAATCTAATTTTCTTAAATGTATATCACCTGATGTAAAATATTATTACATTAATGTATTCCATATCCAATTAGCAACAATTTAATATATAAAATGTCATACTTTAGAGAAACAGTACAGGAGTTATAAAGGATTAAACTAATTGACATTGAATGTTAAATTTGAATTGCAAAATAAATGCGCCCAGAGGTCAAAATAATACAGGGCGAAAGGGTTAAATGCTGAATGAAAGCAGATCAATAACATTGCCATTTTCAACCTCAGTGAGGAATAAACTATATAGCAAAGTGAAACACGTAACAGCAAAGTAAAGTAGTTTTACAAAGGTAAAATTTGGATACAGCAACCAAAAGATCTTTACCAAGCAAAGGATACAGAACAAATAGCAGAATCTTCAATCCTATAGTTACCACATTACCTTAATTTTTGAATGATATTAATCATGCATTGACTGTTTTTTCATTAATCTAGTTGTAACCTGACAGGACTAACTGTCTCTTTCTGCTTGATGTTTGCCAGTTGTGTCTACCTCTGCTCTCATTCCTCTTCCAGAACTATTTTATTTAAAAAAACGAGTTAGGGATTTATCATCTGCTAGTGTATAGGGACATAATCTTCATTCCATCATTTGTTTGATAAAGGTCTTTGGTCGAAATGTCGCTGTATCTTGTTTTTGTAAATCTACTTTACTTTGTTTTTTCATGTTTTGTCTTTGCTACACAGTTTTACTGCAGTCTCTCCTGACATTGATAATAATAAACTATATAGTGATAGAGAAGTCAACCAGGCAGTTTTATTTTTAAGAGAATGTAACAAATGAGAATCTGTTTATGAAAACTGGAGATGAACACTAGTAGATATCTTTTGATTTTCTGATTTGTTATGTTTAGTCTTAGAGCCCTTAATTTTCATGTTCTGACAATTGATTGTTTCTGTACCTGTAATTTTTTCTAGAAAATTACTTTTCAGGATCTACTGAATAATTTGGTAGCAAACAGGTTTGCTTGTTGTGGCCTGGATGGTCTGTTCTTTCATTCCCAGGAATACCTATATGACCTTTAATCCATTGTAGGTTTCTCTCCTTCCCTGAATTGTACCTGTTGTCACCAAATGTTCTAAACATTCTCTTCGCATTAAATGGCCACTGAATCTTGATTGTCTGAGTCTTATTCTTTGATAAGGTTTCTTTGAAAGCAGGTGTTTTAAAACCTCATCCGTTTTCTTCGCTGCCCATGGAATTTTCAGCAATCTGCTGTAAAAACACAACTCTGTGGCTTCCAATGATCTTATTATTGCTTGTTCATTGTCCATGATACACTGCATAACACATTACACTCATCCTATCATTTTAATATGGAAGATATTGAGAATGATACAAATCAAAATATTATTTTTCTAATATAAATGACTTGTATTAGAAATGTGCAACGCCAATTCTTTAGATGCAATTATAACATTATACTTGAAATACAACTATCGATACTACATTCCATTAACAATGATGAAATCTTCATTACTATCGGACGTTATAATTTGATCTAACAATACTCAAGATTGCACTGTATAAACTCATTTTGGTCTTTATGACAGGGTTGACAAATGTCGGACACATCATCGTTAAAAAATATAACCGAACTTTATCCCAATAACACACACTCCCGCTTTCAAATCTTTGTTAAAAGGAGGTAAAAATGTACCCACATATAAGTACTTTCTGTTTCCAGAAAATTGTTTAAACTTCAGTAACCTTAGCGTGAAGAAACATCATTTTTTTTCAACAGACATCCAAAATATCAGTTTTGCATCATCATGAACATTACTCTGAACCGATATATCGGCTCAGCAGTCTGGAAGGGTTAAGTTAGAAATAAAAGAAATAAAATGATATTTGTAAAGCTAGTCAAATCTTCAAATTTACTCCCAAAATATGCGTGTAAAACCAAAGTTTTTTGTAGTATGACAAAGAGTTAACAATAACCATATCACTGATAGAGCTGCTGGGTTCTTGTTAAAAAAAGAAACGATTTATTCACTACCTGGTTACAAATATAAACATACATAATTATATAAACCAAGGATACTATGCAACAGTTGTGCCATCTATATACATAGTGAGCATCAGCTGTCTGCCTTTATTAAGATCTTCAAACATTTTAGGGGTGGAGGGCTTTCCATCTTTCATGGAGTTCTTAGTAGAAACCTTGACAGGTAGCTTCCGATATTTCAGCAAAGTTTCTCTTCGTGTGTCTCCATAATAACGGACCACCACTGGAAAGTTGAGGCCCATCTGTGTTTCATTAGTCTTTTGATCTTTACTATAATGAAATTGGATAAGACATTTTTAATTATAGTAACTAGCAAACCATATATAAACAAACTATGCTGCTTTTGCACAGCTAGAGGAACAAACTTATAGAAACAAAATTGAATTTGCTCAGAATAATAAGAAAAAAATTACTTCAACTTGCATTTCTTTAAAAGCAAGAAGATAAAAGAAGAAATCGCCAACTTTAATACATTAACTACCAAATACTGCAGATTACACCTGCATGTCTGTCCTGTATGGCCAGATGCCGCAAACTATACCATGATTTGTTTCATTATCGAATTTATACTAATACATCTAATCGTTACTTGTTCTACATTTATTCTTTCCCATTTTGCTCATCATCAGGTGCCATGCCGGCTGGCGGAGATGATCATGGATCTCCACAAATTTCTGTCTCTGGTGTTTGCTATTAACTCAGATGTTGACTCTCTTTCCTGCCATGACGTCAGGCTATCTAAAACTTTCTCACTCTGCATTCCTTTGTCTCGTCTCCCCTTGATTTTACCAGTTTTTACAATGTGTTCTAAACTTCCCTTTCTCCTCACATGCCCGAAAAATGATGACTGCCTTTCTTATATTGATGATAAGCTTTATCTGTGTCTTGACCTCCTTCAACACCCCCACATTAGTCATTTTAGCAGTTCATGGGATTCTCATCATTCTTCTGCAAAACCATATCTCTGTTACCCACAGAGATTTTTTGATCTGTTTGTTTATTGTCTATGACTCACATCCGTATGTCAGTATTGGTTCTAGGTAGCACTGTATAACTCTCATTCTGATATCAAATGACAATGACTTGTTGCATATAATGCTTCTCATTTTCTGGAACGCTGCTTTGGCCTGCCGTATTCTGCTCTTTATTTATAATCTACATCGGCCATCTGATGTTACAGAACTCTGAGGTATTTAAATTGCTAAACTTGTCTTAGTTTCGTCCCATTTACTGTAATGGTGCATTTTGTCAGAGTCTGCTTTTTTTATATGATCATAACTTCTGTCTTCTTAATATTCAAACTCAGTACTTTGTTGTTACTTTCTGTCACAACCATTATACAGGTATATGCTCCAACATCAGACAGCTCAAAAGAAGACAATACATAGATTCTACAATGAGCTCGAAATGGCTATTGAACAGAACAAAGGATACGAATGACTGTGCTCCGTGGAGATTTTAATGCTAAGGTAGGCAGCGGGAAAGTGAAGGGCATTACAGGAAAATATGGACTGGGTAATATAAATGACAGAGGTGACACCTTGATAGATGAGCAAGAGCACATGACATGATTATAGGAAACACCTGGTATAAACAAGACCCAAGGTGTCTATAGACATGAAGAGGAAATACTTACAATCAAATTGACTATATTTTAGTCCCCAAAAGATTTAGAAACGGTTTGCTATCCGTTAAAACAAGTCCTGGAGCAGATTGCAACAGTGACCATATACTAGTAATTGGAAAAGTTAGAATAAAATTGAGGACCGGCTATACCACAGTTATACATCAGCACATTGACACACCTTAAGCTTGATTCACTTCGATTAAAATATCATTTAAGTACAACAAAACTGGAAAAATTACCTTTAACTATAACTACAAAAATATGGACTGCCATTTTGTTGACACCATAAGAAACTATTATTGGTTCAATAATAGCCGTCCATCACAAGCGATGATGACAACAATCTCAGACGTGTGCTGTTGCACCTCTCTGGTGTGTGCGGAGGTGACTGTAGAGTTCAATCCTAGAACAGAATCCCGACCACAGGTGGGGCATACATGATCAAGGTTAGACATGTGCATGTTGTGTGCTCTGTCTTTTCACGCTGCTCGTTTTCTCTGTGACTCAACAATACAATGATTCTCAGCTATTCGGGTTCCTCTTTTGTTGTTACAGCGCCACATTTGGCGATCTTGCGCAAGGATTCCCAGCACGTATTGTCTATATCAAAGCATTTCAGAGACACTTAAAGTTATTAAAGTTATTATTAAAGTTAATAGCAATTTTACATGTGAAGTATTAAACTTTGTTTCTTACATATTTTTTAATTCCTGTTGTAGCCGTTGCATGCAGTATTCCAAAATGGCCTCTTTTGCTAGTTCTTCCTCTTTGCCTTTCTGAAATATCCAACCTGTTAAAACATATTTTAAAACACTATCACGTTTCCATACTATTAAGGTATTATTTTATGTGGCCATCACAGATACCATTAAGTCTCTATGGATATCTCTTTGGACATGCTAGCACAATCTCTCACCGACAACTATTTTCTTTGAGAATATTTAAGTTTACATCGTGTTAGTATACACCGAAGAATTAAAAAAGAAAACATTTCATACAAGTGTATATCATCACCCAACATCGATATTAATGAGTGGATTAGAATAATGACCACACATATCTGGCCAGTTGCACTATATGGCTCAGGTTTATGGATTGAACAAACAAATCAAAAATAATTTTAAAGGTTTTGAGATGTGGTGCTAATTTCAAAAGAAAATGACTGAGCTTGACATAAAACTTAACAACTATCTGAGATATATATTACAGCTTGCATGGCGTTTTAGAAGTACCAAATATCTGAGCAACCTCTGAAATAGTGCATTCATAACAATTTTAACAATTCAAGTCAACATGTTATTTTTTTATGATTTAATATTTCAGAGCTAACAGCTCTTAGCTGGTTTATTTAAATTTTCTGGAAATTGTTTCAGCGTGTTGGTAATTTGTCCACATTCAATGAAGTACTAAATAGCTACAAATTCTAAACAAATCTGTTCCATTAAATAATAGTTTCAAGTTCTAATGTTTGTAAGAAAAGAATATCTATTTCACAAACCAAGCAACTTATTCATCCATGGATTGACGAGAATCATGATGAAAAATCTAGAAAATGATAGCTCAGATACAGAATACTTATTTAGTGAAGAAAAGTCAGGTGTTAAATAAAGGTGTATAACATCATCATTTTCATTCAATCTGGCCAATGACTGGATAATAAGAGAAGTCACAAAAGGAGAAAAACCAGCATTAGATTCTTCTTCTTCTTCAGCGATCTCTGGTCATGCGCTAATTTACTGTGGACCACAAACTGGGCAGTCAGCTTCAGGTCTGTCAGGTTTCCCAAAGCTTAGTTTTCAGGTCGACTGGGTGTGGCCACATGTTGTTTCTCAGCTCACACAGGAGAGGACAGTCTTGCAGGATATGCTCTGGTGTCTGTTCGCCTGCTGACACTGGCAGAGAGCTGTTTGACTTATTCCTAGTCTATATAAGTGTTTGTTGAGTATGCAGTGTCCTGTGCGTAGTCACAGCATTAGATGAGTACTTTACTTCGTCCTGGAGGATCTGGACTATACAAATGACATCAGTCTTTTAGTCATTTGTTATGTTGAAACACAGACAAATCAAAAGAGACTACCAGAAAGAACCAACAAGATATGACCAAGGATAAACACCAGCAAAACTAAACTAATGAAAAATAATATGAAAGCACAATTACTTTAAACAATGAAGAAATAGAAAAAGTTAATGTATTTGTATAATTGGAAATAAAGTTTCAAAAGAGTGAGATTGGAATAGGATGTAGCATGTGGAATATTGCTGAGAGAGGCAAGAAATATCGGTCTCAGTTCTATGGAGGAGATTGAGCGAGTTGACCAGGATAGAACGGTATGGAGAAATTACTTGCAGGCTCTATGTAACGTATAACAGTACGAGAGGAATTATTATTATTATAATTGGGAAGAAATGTTAACAAATCTGTAAGTACCTTTTTCTTCACAGGCTTTAGATGACAGCTGAAACTGAATCACCGACATGTAATAGGATGGGTTGGTCATTGCTGTTGTTGGAAATAAAATATATGATAATCAAACAAAATGTGTGTTTGTTCTATTAATGATTGTATTGGTTATGTTATTCAATAGGAAACATCTCATTCTTTGTCAACAACAAAATGTATGATTTTATTTATTAAAAACTCAGAAATAGATGTTCAGACAGTAGCAAAAATGTGTGCGCCAATCTATGAAACTATATACAAATCTCTTCATGTAGCATAACTTTTGCAGAATATTGATATAATTATCTCTTTTTCTTCTTTTTTTTTGCAATTGATTCCATTTGCTCAATCTAGACTATGAGATGAGGTGCCTCTATAAAGCTACATATCATTTGAAGTTCATTGAGGGTTCCCCTTAGTCTGCTCTGTAAGCTTTGTTCTTGAGATCATGTTTCATTTTGTTGGTGTAGGTATGATGGACAGGACTGCATTATGTGATCTGGAGTCTGGTGTGTTTCAGTCTAGCTTACCCGAGCCATCTATCTATACTCTCTTTGTGTCCATGTGGCTGAGTGGTTAAGCCCTTTGCCTTGCGAGTTGAAGGTCGTGGGTTCGAATCCGTGCAGTTTT
Organism: Arion vulgaris; assembly: GCA_020796225.1. Taxonomy (NCBI): domain Eukaryota; kingdom Metazoa; phylum Mollusca; class Gastropoda; order Stylommatophora; family Arionidae; genus Arion; species Arion vulgaris. The sequence continues at coordinate 13,903,370 of CM036765.1, forward strand.
TCCAGAGACCCTAGGATTGTTCCTGGAGCTACGGAGTTCGTGCTTTGTGCAATACTCTAGGTAGGAGGCGTGCCATTTCTGCGGAGAGGGACCGAGCCACATGGGGTAAAACCCGGTGCAATGAAGTCAATCCTTCGGCTTTAAAACCCTTTAAAAAAACCCTTTCTTTGTGTCCCATTTGACACATAAGGCTTCCATAAAAGATTTCTATTGTTGCCGTTCTGTCGCATTTCTTTTAATTGTTTTCCATATAAGGCCACAATCTTTCAATTCTCTTACCACGGTTACTCTTCATATTTCCATTGGACGTCCAGGCCTTTTTCCCATCCGCTGTCCATCAAGGAGCTGTCCTAGCTAATGCCTAGTCAACCGACATGCATGTCCAATTCACCTCCATCTTTTAACAATGATCTCCAACGATGCACTGTTCATTTTAAAAGCTCTTCATTTGCTGTTGTATTTAGCCGGAAAATTAGCAGGAATCTTCTTAAACATTTATTTTGGAATGTCTCCAGCTTGTTTATGATGTTGTGGGTCATTTTCCTACACTCCTAGGACACTGCTTCTATATATTTTAAGTTTTGTTTTAAGATTTAATCCTTTGGCGTTCCAGATTTTGTTGAGCATTGTGAAAGTTTAACTTGCTTTTTGATTTTTACAATGATGTCCATTTTTTGCTGTCTTTGAAATATTAACTCTAAGTCGTATTGTTTGAGCTATTCTGGAAAGTGAATCTATTTTCATTTGAGCATTCCTGTATCAAGTGGCTAAATTTCATCTGCATAATCCAAATCATCCAGTACTGAGGTAAGTGTCCATCAAATGCTTCTGTTGTTATCGTTTATGGCTTCTCTCAACAGCCAGTCAATGGCAAGGTTAAACAAGTAACCCCAGCCATATCCTGGTATTTTACCCTTGCAGGCATCGGGGGGCTCTGTTATAGCGCTGGGCTCGATTTTGCCATAGAAAAGGAGGTAGTGAAACAAGATATTCAAAACTGTTCACATTTTTTATTTTCTCTCCGTTAATAAAAATATCCTTTGTCATGTTTGTTTTATCTGATGTCATTTCTTTTTTGTTTTGAATCATTGAGATATACATTTTTGTTTTTTTTCTTTTCTCTTGCACCTCCATTAATAATTTTTCAATATCTATTTGTGATGTTGAAAATAACACTGTATTGTCAGCATATCTTAGTTCAGATATTTCTCTTCCTCCGATTATAAAAGATTGTATTGTTCTTTTCTGTTATCTTCTGTATTGTTCTGCATGATGTTTTCAGCATATATGTTAAACAGATAAGGTGACAGAATGTCCCTTGTATGACTACCTGTCTTATGTCAAACCAATCTAATGTATCACTGCATGTTCTTATAGCCGTCATTTGATCACTATAAAGTTCTACTATAATCTGTATTAAATGTAATAAAAATCCCATTTCTTCCATTATTTTCCACAATTACAGATACGACAGGCAAACAACTTAACCACTTCGGCATTGAGACCCCTGACAATTCCGTATGTTGTACACAATCAAATGACTTTGAGTAGTCAATAAGACACAAGTATAGATCTACATTATACTCTCTAGATTTTTCTATGATTGTTCTCATGTTAAGGACAGACCGCACCCCAAAACGTACATTTTGAGTAGGCAGGCTTTGTTTATGATTCAAAATTATCAACTTGTTAAAACTTGAAAAAAATTATTTTAAAAATCCATGCATGTATATTCTATGAAGAAATTTTAATATAGAGGGTTTTTTCATAGAAAAATGCATAAAAAGTAACCTTGCCACACACAGGATGATTTTAGTTCTTTTGAGGTTTGCACTATAGAAATTTCAGATGTTATACTACATGGTCATATTTAGATCTGGTAGCAAAAGATTTATAAAGTATAACAAAATGAGTTTTCCCTGAATTTTTTAACTCTTACAATACGAAACGTCACCTGACAGACCATAAAGTTAGTTCCCATTTTACGATAAACCACTTCACGGACCATATGATTCTAACCACTTGTTTTAACTTCCTAAATACATTTAATGCTTTAAGTGTATTTTAAAAATTCAAATACAGCAAGTGGGTGTTTGTAATAGATCTTTCAATTGCGCACACTTTGGTGTATGCAGTTTGTCTCTGCTGTTGAATGTAAGAAAGTTATAACAAATTGTGTAAGGACAACTTTGCCTTAAAATTTGTTCCTCAAAAACAGTGCGTAAAAAGGCGGTTTTAGTACGCGTATTGTAAGAGTTAATGCATATCCAGATTTTTTTATCCAAAAAATATTGGGTAAGAAATATTCTTTTGCATGAGACACATAAAATGTTTAATGAATACTAATAAAAGTGGTAGGGAATCAGCACATATGTTTAAGAAAGAAGTGTGCAAATTTTGACAGCAATCTTCTAAGTAGTTTCTGAGAAAAACTGTAATTAGTGACATACATTTATGGAAAATAATTTTGAGACAATGCGAAAAAAACACCATATTTTCAATTATTGACCAAATTAATATACTTTAAAACCTCCCAGGATCATACAATTTTTCCTCAGCCAATGCTTTAGCTGCTAACGCTAGCTTTTCTACTTCTTTCTACCTTTTTGTGTCTAAATTCTGTAATTAGCAAGGATGATACAATTATTAGCCAACTATTAACATCACAAAAATTGCCCCACTAAGATCGGAAACAGGTGAGCCAAAAACAGATATGAACAAACAGCTTGAAAGGTGGGTGGAACACTATTCTAATCTGTACTCTATGGAGAAACCAGCAAACCCTGTCCTAGAACAGATCATATCAAAACATCATGAACTACTGAACTGGTTACCAAACCCAAAGCCTTCAATCACGGGTATGCTCAGCAGTAGAAGCCTAAGATGGCTAGAGCATGTGAGAAGAATGGATAATTGCTGCATACCAAAACAAATGTTGTTCTGTGAACTTTCGTGGGGGAAGAGGCACCAAGGCAGACCACTGCTCAGATATAAGAATGTCTGCAAGACCTCAATGAATAACTTTTCTCTGTGCCAGCAAATTGGAAAAACTAGCTTATGATCAAGTTATATGGAAAACAACATTACACAAAGGTGCAGAATCTTGTGAAAAGAGACTTAGGGATGAGCTGAAAGAGAAGTGAAAACTCAGAAGTTGTCACAGTAAAACACTTGCCAATGGACCGTCTGTAAAGACGAAAATGAACATATATATCCTATTTTGCATACATTATATTGTTGCAAACTTTCGTAAACATTCTCGATCCAAGACAATTGCGACCTTTCAGATTGGGTCAAGAAGGAGATAAATCATTATACAAATACTTAACCAGCGTTAACTCAATGCAAATGTGATGCTGTACTGGTACTGGTGGAGGTACAGACAGTGATCAGAGATATCACCTTCATTTTGTCCCTGGCACGCAGAAGTTAGGGGTAATGAACGAGCTGATAGATTGGATGGTTTGGCTACAATATCAGAGGGAGCTGTCATGGATCGAAATGACATTCTTCACACATTGAGAGAGTCTTTCCAAACAGAGGAGTCACTATGTCAACTTTTACAATGCTTTTCACTTTTGACACAGATAAATTTTTTATGCTGGTGCCATCAATATCCAACATGGTAGAATCGTTTTTTAATATGAACATGTATTTTAATTGTACATATAAAATATTCTCACATCTGATTTCAGATCCATTTTCTGTGACAGCTGCAACATAATCATGGTCATGAAGCCCTCGTTTTAATCTGATCTCTCTTCCTGACACCAGGCCCGGACCTACAATGGAATATTATTCTTAAATATAACTGAAAAACAACAATATGCTCTTGTACTGAACCTCCTTTGTAAGTGTTCAGTTAATAATGTGTTACTATTATCATCATCATGTGTTCTGTACATCAAAAGTTTGCTGCAATGGATTCCATGAAAATTTCATTTCTTGCACTGATGATATACTTCGTCGACTGGTAACTGTCTGTACACATCTTGAAATTTCCCTCCAAATCATATCCGTCTTCTCCTTGTTCTCCTGCTCTCGACTTTCCTCTCCAATATGGTCTTCAACATTGTGTCATGTATTTTAATGTGTACAAAATACCTTATTTATCTTCTATTTCTATTAGCTTTTTTTTTGTTACTGAACTGATGTCATAGCACTCCGGACAGACCCATAGGTGCTCATTCTCCCCCAACAGATGTTAAAAGGTGTGCATAGTGATGGTTCCTGTGGCTCGCTGGTTAAACAAACTCCTCTCTCTGCCCCTCAAGCATTCAGTTATACTTGTACAACGTGTAATTCCAAACTCCTTAAATTGTTGGATTGATTTAACATCAATTTTAGTGTACTAATCCAACAGCGTCTGTGGCTTAGGGGTTATTGACTTGGTCTATTAACTCCGACGTTCTGGGTTCGAATCACACTGTGGACAGTTTGGTTGCAAATTGTTTCGTGTGGATTTTAACAATAGGATGATAGCACCACCCGTTTAGAAAGCAACGGCAAACTACTGAACGTAATAATGCCTAGAAAAATCACAAACAACGTTAAAAGCTGGGGTTGATTCACAAAGTCCTGTAAAGGATATGCAATTCACTTTTTAATCCAACAGGTCACCAAGAGACCGAAGAAAATCCCCCTTATCTGCCCTAAACTCCCCAACAATCAATGTTTTTGATACAAGTCTCTCTCATTGCAGCAAACACCTACATGCCCAAGAGAGTAGATCCACATGAATCTCTGCAGGTTGAAAACCTCTATACAAAACATCCACTCATACCGTAACCTGCCATTCTGGATATTCCAAAGCATCGGCTGAGAGTCAGAAACAACAACTACCCGTGTGGTTATCGGAGCCCAAATTTGGGTGTAAAGAATAGAATCACTGTTACCTGCCCTGCATGTTGTAAGAGGCGACTAAGGAGGTTGGGCGTGGGGCTAGCTACCCCACACCCCAAAAAACACTAGATGTCTACAGAATGGAGAGCGAACCGAGTATACACTGGCTGAAACCGGACACATCGCTGAAGGATAAGCACTAGAGCTCCAAATGGTGCTGAAGATGTGACGTAAAACACACCAATGCTAGGGCTGCATGAATCAGATTTCCACATGAATAGAATTTATGGGAGGTCTGGTACATCTGTCTGGGCGGTGATAGAGAGAGAGATTGTTTTGGTAACAGTGTCATGTATAGTGTCCTGTATAGTGTCAGCGTCTGTAGCTCAAGCGGTAGTGAGCTCTATCACGAACCCTAATGTACCTGGTTCAAACCCCACGGTGGGCAAGTTTGGAAGCAAATTCGTTTCTGTGGGATTTTTACAAAGGTAAAAATAGACCTCACCGTTCAGAAAGCAATGGCAAACTACTGAACGTATAAGTGGTGCCTAGAAAATCAAAGACTTGTTTACTGTGGTTGATGGCTACGTTCTTTAGGATATGCCACGATTTTCATTTCATAGTGTCCTGTATAGTGTCCTGTATTGGATAGTTTATGCTAGGGCGCTGTCACAAATCATTTTCAACAACATTCCAGTATTTTTTAAGTGTTACATTAAGCTATCTTTTTTTTTAGTATAAGCATATTGGAAATAGGGAGACATACAAACTGATTCCAGATGATACTCATATATATATATATATATATATATATATATATATATATATATATATATATATATATATATATACTCACTAACCTTTAGAATCATTTGACTTGCGAAGTTCCAATTTATCGTGCTTGGAAAAATGCAACATGTGCCTGTCATTACATTTTATATTTTGGCCATCCAATTCAGCATTACTTCTGCCATCTTCAACAATCTCTGGTAAACCAGTCGTAGTCTTTGTTGAAAGTCTTTTCTTGTTATTACCACCCGACTCAGATACCTGTGATCTTGAGGAGCGACCATCATCAAATTAATTGGTGTTCCTGAAAAAGTAATTGTATCAAATTGTTAATGATTTGGTTATGGGTTAATAGACTGACCTCAAAGCAAGCTGGTTGTTTTCCAGACAGACATAAAATAATTGATTATTGGTTACTAAACTGATGTTATTGTACTCCGGGCAGACCCATAGGTGCTCAGTCTCCCCAACAGATATCGAAGATATGCATACTGATGGTTCCACATAAAATAAACATTAGAACAAGACAACTGTTTCAGAAGAGCACATGACAATGAATCTCACTATGAAATAGTAGCAATACATTCTCTTAAACTTTACATATCACATAGGAAAGATGGAACAGCTTGTTTGTTTACACTTGTATAGTTTATCAATTAAGTTAAACCTATCTTTTATTTCTCTTTTCTTCCTCTGTTGGAATGGTAATTGGCTGGAGGTGTGCAGACCCATAAAGGTTGTTTTTCTCGATCCAGAAGCACTTGAGCTTTCAGCTCTTCAACCAGGTGCCAAAAGCAAATGCTGTAACCTACCAGCTAGCCCCATTGTTAAGGCACCCAAACATTTAACAGGCAGATAAGCAACAGATGATCAAAGCGATTTTTATACCTACTTTGTGTTACCAGAGCCAAACATGGACATTGAGCAAAGCGCAGTCACAAAAATAACTACATGTGAAATGCGTTGCCATTTCGAAAAGTTACCAACAACACAAGAAAAGACAGAATCACCAACATCAGCATAAGAAAGAAAGTTTGCACAAAACCGTGCTTAAATTACATAGATAAACAAAGAATGAAGTGGTTTGGCCACTTAATAAGAATGCATCCAAACTCCACAGTATACAGAGTCTTCTACAACAGAACATCGGGAAAGAAGGCAAGAGGAAGACCACAGAAAAGATGGTTAGATGGTGTAGCAGAATCCTGTGAAAGAGCAAAGATAACAATCACACAAGCCACCAGAACAGCACAAGACAAAAACAGAAAACCACGACACTGGGCAACAACCCGGTAGCAGTGTGACGACAAAAGAAGAAGAAGAAGCCAGGTGCCATGGACATCGTAACCCTTCGGTTCGGTGCCATGAACACTGTAAATCTGGAGAACCTATGGCTTTTCTGCCAGCCTGCGGAATTGAACCGACACTCACAGAGAGCTTGTCACCCGTTGTCCAACGCGATATGAACACGCTGAGCAGGTGGGCGTCCCATAAAGGTTAAAAAACAGTGTCTGAGATGTCAGGACAAAGTTATATTGAATATATTTGAGCATAATACATTTATAAATTCAGATATTTACATGGCTTCTTTTCCATATCTTTGTTACTCTATAAAAAATTAGTTACTTTTTTTGTCACTTTCTGAAAAGTCATAGAAATTAGAAGTGCAATGCATGTCCGTGCAAATTTGGAATTTATATTTTTCTGCAAAGAATGATGCAGTAAACAATCTTTCCAAATATCTTACCTGTCCATATTCAGTCTGTGTCTCAATAAACCTCCTCATGTGAGCTTCTCTACCAGAATGTGTCTGCCATTCCCTATGCAACACTTGAACATCTGTTGTCAATTCAGTGTATCCTGACATCAACTGGTATTCTAAGGACTTAGGTATATGTGATGCTATGTTGTCATAAAAATAGATAATATGGCTGAGCTGATGCAGAACATTGTCAGCACTTCGTTTGGTTTCCTCAAAGAAATATCGCTGACTGTCATCATCATAAGAATCCAGGTGGTTTTTCACAGTATTGAATACCTAGAAACAATGATGAAGATCACTAACATTTCAAATCTAAAATTGCTAACTACTAATTTTGTAAAACAAAATATTGACCATGGTATGCTGATTTGTTGCTATTACATAATCAGTAGTGTCACCAATGTCAAATTATTACTGTTATAGAGTCTTACTGTCATTATGATATCAATTATACTGTCATGTCAAGATTCATGTCCTATTACAACCATTACAACATGTTTCCAAGATGGCGACGGGCAGATGTGAATTGCTTTTGCTACAACGGTCTTATTGTTTTGGTGTTTTACCTTGATTAGGATTAGTGTATTCATGTAGGATGGACAGTTTTGTCCGACTATATAATTGTGTATTTTTTTATTTTGATTTGGGAAATATACTCTGTTATGTTATGCGATCGACGTCATGCAACATTGGGCATTCCCATTTGTGCTCCGTTCTCCGCTGCAGCAGCCATCCCAAGTCCGTTTGATCACTATACCCATGAGAAGCTGATTAGTATATCTTCTCTCTCTACTACGAAGAAGACAATGTCTGGCATGTCCAAATTTAATGCTGAATTCTCAAACACATTTCAGTGTATGAGACTCGCTCATGTCACATAAATGAGAGCGTCCCGCATTGATGATATCGGCTCTGTCCATGCTTCTGCCGCTTGAGTTGGGGCATTGTATGCAAGAAAGTCAACACGCTCGTTACCCTGAACTCCAGCATGTCCAGGTGCGTACAGCCAAGTCATTTTCTTGAGATGTGATCTCCGAATGATGTCCACCCATTCCACACGTATACTTGCAGATTCAATCTGTGATGTACTCTAGTGATTTTTACAAGGGGCCAACGACAAGGACTGGGCAGATCATGGTAGTTAAAATGCTGCCGGCTGTCAACCTGTAAACATGACGTCTGATGCTGTGATTGGCCTAACAAGCTGACAGCGGGAAAGAAGATATGCTCAAAGAATAGGAAAATCGAGAACTAAGAGCAAACTTAAACACACATTAGACCTCGAGACAGAAAAACGACAACTAATATGGTGGACATCAGAGGCAACGAAAGACACTGTTTATGAAGTGCACACAAAAACCTGTTCTAGAAATTTCTTATCCTGAAGCTGTGAGGCAAATCAGGACTGGAGAAAAGAAAGAAAGACAAGGTGCAAAGGTAGGCTGACTCCAGGTGTCTCCTTTTTCGTCCTGATCCGTAAAGGCAAAACATGATCACAGAATAGATAGATAACACATAAAACACTTTTTCTCACATTATTACTTCTCATTCATCCCGCTATAAAATCAGACTTAGTCAGGATGCCTAATATGGTACTGCTGACTGCTTGCTTTCCTTATCCTCAGTGTTCCTCAACATTCAGGTGAGTCCTCTCCGACTTCAGGGTTACTTGCAATTTAGATCCCCAAGTTAGGATCAGGCTCAGTGAATCTGTTGTCAACCACATATTGTGCAAACACCAAAAATATTTGGCTCATGCTTGCCTCAGACCCAAGAATTTCCATGGCATGTGATCATTAGTAAAGCATGGTATCGACTTCGCCATTGGCGACCCAGCCACCCTTCAGACATCGATGAGGTCGTTTTGGAATAGGAACATTCTCAAATGCATTGGGATGTGTGCCTTTGGATATATTTGGGTTTGTATGGGATGAGAATTCCTTAAATTTTTGGAAAATATTTGTAGTGGATGTCCAACATTCTTTATTGATCATTTTAGCCCTCGATGCAGAATGAAGTATGATCTACACCAATGAGTCAGTTCTTGATTTGTCACTTTCTGACTTTGGTCAGGTCATCTGAATTAGGAAATCTCTCAACTGCTCTGGGACACACATTGTTTTGTCATCACCAGGAAATTTTAAGTTTCTAATTTGTATTTTTCCCTCCAGAAGAAGCAGAAACATTTGGCTGAGGCTGGACACAAGAAAATAGGAAAGGCAGTCTCTAATGATCCTAGAAAGCAACTTTTAATTTTGCAATCGACTAATATCGGCACCCCAGTTTTTCCAGTGAGGACAGTTTTATTTTAAATTCTGCTATAACATTCTGTTGCTTCCAGCACAGCAGATCTGCAACACAGGACCATGGGTTCGATGTCTGCATCAATTTTGCAAGCAGCCATTGGTGTACTTCTCATACTCTCACAAATGAACCTGACAGTTTCATTTTGTACATTTGTCTTATTATATAAAGAAAGTCAAAGCTCAGTAAGAACAACAGTGGGAATGACAGACTGGTTCCCTATTACATCAGGCGTCAGACAGGGGTGTGTCCTCTCATCTCTACTTTTATAACATACATGGATAAAATTACACAGGAGTCAAAATTAGAAACGGAAACAATTAATGAATTGTTATTTGCAGACGACCAATGTTTGATATACCAAAAAGAACAAGAGCTACAACATCATACCGACACCTTACAACTGTAAAAAATGTGACACAAACATAAACATAGCCAAACTGAGGTTATTAATATAGGCAGGTAACATAATACACTAAACATCAACATCACTGGCAATACAATAGAGCAAGTACAGGAATTCAAGCACCTAAGAAGTGTAATTACATGGAAGACTCGACAGAGAGATAGAAGCTAGAGTCCAGAAAGCAAATGCAAAAACCTACCAACTAGAGCCACTACTTAGACATCCAAACATCTCACTGACAGCTAAACAATAGTTGATCAACAGCTTTTTTATACCCACTCTATGTTACCAATGTCAAACATAGACAATGAATAAGAAACATACACGGAAAATAGCAACATGCGAAATGAGATGTCTCAGCAAAGTCACCAACAACACAAGAATCGACAGAGTAACGAATACCAGCATCAGAGAAACGGTTGGAACAAGACCGTGCTTGAACTATACAGCGAAACAGAGAATGAAGTGATTTGGCCACTTAGTAAGAATGCAAACAGACCAAACTGTCTATGAAGCTTTCCACAACAGAATATCAGGAAGGAAGGCGAGAGGAAAACCGAAGAAAAGGTGGATAGATAACGTAGTTGAATTCTGCCAGGGACTAAGAAAACCATCACACAAGTCACCAGAGAAGCGCAAGACAAATACATAAAACCACAACACTGGGTTAACAACCCGATAACAGTGTGCTGACAAAAGAAGAGAAGACGATACTTGGGTGATTTTGCTCACTGCTGATTGTAGTCAATGACCAACTGAACATATCCCAGGTACAGCTGTCTGAGATTCCTTTTTCTGCAACCCATCTGGGGCTTGTATTATGGTTTACTAACTTCAGGCATCTGGTGGTTTGTCTTTTACTTTGTACATGAAGGTGTTGAAAAAGAGTTGTCTGTGAAAATCCACTCCTAAGTATATTTACCCTCCTCTCTTGATGGTGTCTGTCCATCAAGTTTCAGTCGGTACACTTTATTATTTTCCTTGCCACTCCTGGAGAATACAAGACAACTACTTCCAATATGAGAGCAGTTGAGGGCAGTTCTGTAGGATATAATTCCTATGATTTCTGCTTCCCGTTTGTGCCGACTTCTTCCCGCAGTAAGTTTTGGCCACCCTCTGATGGTAGGTCTGACATTCTTACTGCGTGGCTAAATCTCGAGCAGATTGGGACCGTAGTTTTCTGCAAGCATTTGTTTCGGTAGCATTCCTAGCGGACACAAGCATTCGATTTCAGGCAAACCTCCTTAGTCATCTCTTACGACATGCGTGGAGGTAACAGTGGTTCTATTCTTTACACCCCAAATTTGGGCAACGGTAACCACCCGAGCGAAATCAAATTCAAAATATTTGTATTTTCATTACTGATACCAAAAATGCAATGAGTATTGGCTTATAACTTCATCTTAGTAAGTTAAAATCAAACCTTGAAGGAACTTAATAAACTCACTTTGCTAATTTCAGGCATAAGCCGTTTCCGTCCATCATCAAACAAGTCTTCATTCTTCTGTTTCTCTTTACTTGCCAGAAAGGCTGCCACCTTCATGAGAAATCATTTGCACTAATGAAATGAAATGTATTTGCTTTTTCCTAAATGTTATTGATTCCATATTCTAGTTTCCCAATCACCACAATTAAACATGTGCAAAAAAAATATAATAAAAAAAGTAAAGAATGATTTTGTTGCAGTTCTATCACCTTGCTATAGGTCGTTCCAAAATTCGGTAACATCTTTACCGACCGATATAAATTCCTCCACTTATCAGAAATTATTGTATTTTAAAGTTTGCTATTGATAACAGTCAATAATGTCTCAACGTATTTTTTGCTCCCCCAAACCTTTATTGCTATAAGATTTTACTTATTTGTTATTATGTTATTAGTAAAATAACAGCAATGTTGATTTGATATACATATAGAACTTTAGCAGTACGGTAGTCAAGTATTCCTGTAATTATGCATTTGTGTGCTAAACATGCAATTTAGCACCAGTGAAAATCGGGAATCCAGTGGAATTAATCATTTCACACTGTACCCAAATGATTGCCATTGGTGTATGCACACACCATTTATTTTCATTGATAGAAGTAGAAGATATCATCTGTTCACTATGTCCCATTATAATATGTAATAGAGATATGCCTTCGAAAAAACATTGGCCGCGATTTTGTGTATTACTGTAAAACTTTGCTTATCATTTTGTTGTGCTTGTGTAAATTTATATTTAAAAAAATATTCTGTACACATACCAAGTTACTTGCCAATAAGTTAAACATGAATTTGTAAGGTCTAATGTATATAAGACTGCTTGCACAAAATTACTGTTATACATCCAGTAGATTACGTTCCAATAAAACCTTAGTGTGTTCACAAATTTTGGAACGAACTATACCAATTGTTTCCTATGTCAGGCCACAATCTTTCAAGTATTTTTCCACAATTCTTCTCCATGTTTCCTTTAAACATCCAGGCCTTTCTTTCACATCACCTGTCCATCAATGAGCTGTCATAGCCAATATCCCTAATGGCATATGACATACATGACCAATCCACCTCCATCTTCATCTTTTAATGATGGTCTCCAACTATGCACAGTTTCTTCATTTTAAAAGCTCTTCATTTGCTTTTGTATTTGGCCAGAATATTTGCAAGATTTATCTTAAACATGTATCTATATATTTTATATATTTCAAGTTTTGTTTTCAACACTTTCTTCTTCGAACTCTCCACATCGATCACTTGTCAACCACTCTGTGTTACTTGTGTGTGATCTGAGCCTAAGAGCAATTGTACATAGTGCCAGTTATGCGCATACAAGTAGGTCAGCACATCCAATTTCTGCACTGCTTTTTATTTACTAGGTAGCATCCCTAGGGCCTACATCAGTCACCTCTTACGACATGCATTGTAGGTTACAGTGGTACTATTCTTTGCTTCCCTTGCGGCCCTGGCACCACGCGGGCGTTAATACTTTGACTTTCCAGATTTTTTTAAACATGGCAAAAATTGGCTTGTTTTCTAGATTTTACCAATGATGTCCTTTTTCCAGATATACAAAATCCTAAATTTCCTCTATGATCCCATTTTGTAACATAACTCTTTGACCATATCAACATTGTGGCTATGGGTACGAAGATGAATGTCAGCTGTGTTAGATTTTTATGGGTTTCTATGAATTAAAAAAGGTTTCAAAGCCAAGGATTGACTTCATTGCACGGGTTTACCCCATATGGCCGGTCCTCTCCAGAAATGGCATGCCACCTGCGAGTATTGCACAAAGTACACTCGTAGCTCCAGCAACAATTTAGGGTTCTGTGGAAAAAATGCACTCGTGACAGAATGGGCAGTCGGTTCAAACCCACAACTTTCGACTCACAAGGCAAAGGGCTTAACCACTTAGCTACAGAGACCTTCGACACACAAAGCAAAGGGCTTAACCACTTAGCTACAGAGACCTTCGACTCACAAGGCAAAGGGCTTAACCACTTAGCTACAGAGACCTTCGACTCACAAGGCAAAGGGCTTAACCACTTAGCTACAGAGACCTTCGACTCACAAGGCAAAGGCTTAACCACTTAGCCACAGAGACCTTCGACTCACAAGGCAAAGAGCTTAACCACTTAGCCACAGAGACCCATTTTGAATATCTCAGCATAGTTCATAGTTCATAAGTACGGTTCCAACTTCACTGCAACAGGTCACCCATAATAGTCGTTCCTGTGCCAATGAAAATCACAGCAAATGCTAACAACTGTGAAATGTTTCTTCAACTATCCAGAAGAAACAGCCGAATACCACCACAAAAAGCAACCTACCGCATAAAATTCATATGGCCGTTGAACGTAATGTAGCAACACAAAACTGTTCATCACTTGAATCAGCATAATGGCAGCAGAGGTGGGATATCTGGCCTATGAGAGAGAGAAATTCTGAAAAACTGTTATGGGGGAAAAGTTCTGGTCAGGGCAAGCTTTTTGATAATCCATAACAGATGTTGGTACATTAACACTGTAACTTTCTCCTACTTTACCTTAAGAACTTTGATGACAGTGTGGGTCTTCTTCTTCTTCGAACGTTCCACATCAACCACTTGTCAATCAATCTGTGTGATTTGTATGTGATCAGAGCCTAAGAGCGATTGTGCGTTGTGTCTGATATGCACTCACAAGTAGGCCAGCATATCGATTTCTGTGCTGTTTTTTATTTACTAGGGTAGCATCCCTGGGGTCTACATCAGTTGCCTCTTACGGCATGCATTACAGGTTGCATTGGTACTATTCTTTGCTTCCCTTGAGGGTCCCAGCACCACACGGGCGGACAGTGTGGGTAAAACTGACATGACCAAGGTTCAACTGTCTGACTTTACCCAATTTTTCAATAATTTCCACAAGTCTATCAAATGGTAATACAACTAACTCTTCTTACTCCCAGTGGGAAAAAAAGGCAACCACAGTTACCCTCCAACAAATATTGTCTATAAAACCAAAGTTCCAATAAAACAAAGGCAGCAAGAAGGAATGTAATAACTATAAGGGGAATCTCACTACTAAGTTACATAGGAAAAATGTATGCTAAGATAAATGAAAGAAGACTAAGACCAACAATTGAAGAATAACTCACAGAAGCACAGGTGGGTTTCAGACGAAACAGAAGCTGTAAATGCAATATTCACATTAAGACAACTGATGGAAAGTGCATTAGAACATAAGACCTGTAGTGTGGTATTCATAGACCAGGAAAAGGCCTTCGACAGAGTCGATAGAAACAAACTATGGGATTGTCTAAGAACATATGGAATCAGCAAACATCTCACCAAAGTCTGCAAAGGTTTATACATTTCAAATAAAAGTTACATAAAAACAAAAGCCGGAAGATCAAAAACATACAGTAAACTAAGGAGTTAGACAGGGATGTGTACTCTCTCCACTGCTGTTTATAACATACATGGACAACATAAGTAGAGAAGTAGAAATAGAGGAAGAAAATAATATTTCATAACTTTTATTTGCAGATGACCAAGTACTCATTGCAGAAAATGAGGAATCTCTCCAGAACCATTTGAGCTTAGCTAACATCAAGAGTGAGGAGTACAACATGAAAATAAATATAATAAAGACTAGAGACAATGGCAATAAGTAGACAACCAGAAAACCTTACAATAAAACTCCAGAACGTAGAAATAAACAAACAATTGAGGCCAAATACTTAGGAGCAATTTTCACAGCAGATGGAAGTATCGACAATGAAATCAGCAATCGTTGCACAAAAGCTAACCAGGTACTCGGACAGTTAACACCATTGATGTCACATAAAGAAATACCACTAAAAACTAAAGCAAATTCATAAGAACGATTTTCTGGCCAACACTATGTTACCAGTGTCAAACATGACCAATAACAGCAGCTAATGAGCGGAAAATCATAACGACAGAGATGAGGTGTCTTAGAAGAACTGCAGGTGTGACAATAAGAGACCAAATTATAAATGAAGAAATCAGAAGAAGACGGGATGTGAAACCAGTCATGCAATTCATAAAAGAACAACAGATTAAATGGTTTGGACACCTGACAAGAATGCCCTGGTATCGCCTACCACAGAGAGCCACACAGAAAAGTATAATGAGTACAAAGCAAGAGGAAGACCACGCAAAAGATGGAGCGACGGCATCAAGAACAGCCTTACAACATGAATATCAGCTTACAAAGTGCCTTAAAAAAACACACAAGATCACTATGTTTCACCCCCAACACTTCTATAAAGAAGTCAATGGTGGAAGAGAGAAGAAGACTGATAACTGTGATTTATTGTAAAACAATATTAATGGCTTGATCTTCTGTTCTAGAGGTGACAGAACATAAAGAAGTCAGCAACATTACTATTACAATGGGGACTGCCTAGAGTAGTTGATAGTAGCTCGGCCTGCTAACTGTGAGACGCCTCATAGCTCGGGTTCGAACCTACTGTCCGGCATTTGTTCGAGTCCCTGGTCTTACTCAGGACGATAACGTGAGTACCTCTGAAGTCGGAGAAAATCTGCCTGTATGGCAAGGGAATACTAATTACGAGTACATTGAGCACACGCTGCCAGTGTAAAGTAATTTACAATGTGCACGCTGCTGCCATTGTAAGAAATTGGAAAACAGATTTTCACGCAAAAATCAGTTTCAGAGATGGAACTCGTCTGAGTTGAAAGCGACGAAAGAAAAAAACTATTACAATATGTGAACTGATGACACCGTCAGTGATTTTTCTTTCGTAACACTTTGAGGCGCAGTGTTCAATGAAGAGGTGAATATGATTTTTCAGTTATTCATAATGACTTGAGCACTACCCTTCTTGAAAGTGGAAGAACCATTCATAACAAATGTGAACTTCCACTAACTATTACAACTTAACAATGTTCCAGAATTTCAGCCCAGTTGAGGTCTGCTGATCACATTCAAGGACTTATTTTATATGTATGTTACTGATACCAACTCTGAAGTACTGCAACGTGCAAACCTGCCTTCCATCATGGGCATGCTCAGTAGTAGACGAGTAAGATGGTTGGGGCATGTGAGAAGAATGGAAACTTGTCGATTACCAAAACAAATGTTGTTCTGTGAACTTTCGGAGGAAGAGGCACCAGGGCAGACCACTGCCCCAGATATAAAGATGTATGCAAAGCTTCAATAAAAACTTTTCTATAGGTCCCAGCACATGGGAAAAACTAGCTGATGACAGAGTTGTATGGAAAGTCAAATTACAAAGGGGCGAGTCTTTTGAGAAGAGCTGAACGACAAGAGAGAAAAGCGAAAACTCAGAAGTTGTCACAGTAAAACTCTTGCCAATTGACCGTCTATAAAGATGAAAAAGGCCATACAATGTTACTAATACCTGAAAGAAGCAAAGAATATTAACACTAGTCTGTCACACATGGTGTGTTTATATCTGAAATGTTAAAACTTTAAATAAATAAAGAAAGACTGTACAGATTACAGAAGAAATGAGGAATTATAGCACATACATCTTAGAAATATGTGAAATATGGTGGAAATAAATTCATCATCATCCTGTAACGCCTGCTGGTGTAAGATCATGGATCTCCACAAATGTCTGTCCTTGGTTCTGACTATCAGTTTAGATGTTGATACGAGGTCAAAGGCTCTTGAGGTTATGGTGGAACATGAGCCAGGGTTAGCGGGGGCGCGCAACCAAGACCCTGCCCCAACCTCCACGCGGTGACCCTGGAAACAGACTCTGGTTCTGGTCTGGCTAAGAGGGGCAGGGATCGGGAGAGAGAACTACTGGTAGTGGTAGCAGTGCAAGTACGGAAATGCAATACAGATACATATAAACAAAATGCACAAATCTCCTGACTGATGTCCAACAAGATATTGCTCAAGTCTCTGAACGCAAAGAAACAGCAACGAAACGTCTCTGACATGGATGAGAGGTGCATCCAGTGACCAAACATATGCCCACGTAGGGCGAAGCTCGAAGCCCTGAGGAGGGGCAACATTGCCAGCCCGTCGGCAAGAATAAATAAACAGGGCCGTAACGACAAAAGTCTACCTGTGTCGTACGAGAGAAGATTGCGGCTTACCCCGCATCGGTGGCCTAGTGCAGATACATGTACTGGACAAGGTTTGCCGAGCGCAAAAGAACAAGTTGCGTTTTAGTGCATAACGAAACTACCCGCCCTGGGAAAACCGTGCAAGGTACTGTGCGATTAAAATTAACACCCCGGAAGAACTAAGGTTGGAGATACCTAAGGAACTGCCAGCCTTGGGCAACCGGGCAAGGTTCGATTGCAGTCGTAACTAACATCCCGGAATAACTGGAGCGGGTGATGGTGGCGGGCGCAAAATCCTCAGTTGCGTTGATAGCGCCGACTGAAACGACCCTCTACATTGTTTGTACTAGGTCCCATGCCGATGCGTTTCGAGGTTAATTGCAAATTGCCACGTACCAAAGCGCGTCTAGAAAAGAATGAGAATGTTCCTTCTCCGGATCAAACTAAAAAATGTACGGTAAAGCAAGGCCGACAATGTACGGATCAGACAGGAAGTCTGGGTCCTGAACATTGGCGAAGGCCGATACTTTACACTGTGTTTTATACGAGTAAGACACCGTCCGAGGACAAGCTGACAAGCCGAGAAATATTTCTCAGTCAGAGCGGGTAAAGCAGCGTAACTCACTGTCTTGGCGTAGATCACAAAGCCCAAATATATGGCAAAGTTGATCGAAAAGGCGTAGATCCGAAAGGATCATACCTAGGGAAAGTTCACCCTAGTAAATCAAAAGCTGGCTGAAACTGGACGGGCGGGCCTAGTCACCATGGGCGCACAATCGTCCCGGCGTAGATCACTCCGTTCTTGCCAGTGGACCAATTATACATCACAATAAGAATGATCAAATTGGCCGTGAAGAACGATCGCAGAAGAAGAAGATGTTGATACTCTTCAATGACATTAAGCCAGACTGTTCTTTGTCTACCTCTATCTTGACTCAAGTTACTTTACACAATGTACTCTAAACCTTCTTTCCTCACAAAATGCAAAACTAAATGATAGCTGCCTCCTTCTTATATTGAAAATGAATTTTATCTGGACACTTGACTTATTTCAACACATCATCATTTAGTCATTTTAACAGTCCATAGTATTCTAAGCATTCTCCTGTAAAACCACATATATGTGGCCTCTAGAGATTTTGCTAGCTGTTTATTTAATCTCCATTGATATTTTATTTTTGATTTAAAGGAAGAGGGGGTTTAAAGCCAAAGGATTGACTTCATTGCACTGAGTTTGACCCCATATGGCATCCTCAATCGCGACACGCTGAGAGACATCATGAGGAAGAGATTAGTGTACTTATGGACTAATTGGTTGAATGTCGGTGACGATGACTCATTGACTAAAATAAATATATATATATTATTACCTACCTTTGGGTTTAAATGTGCAAATTTGAGACTATCAGGCAAATCTTCCGGAATTTTTTCAGCGCTTTGGAAAATTGTGGAAACGTTTTTGCTCATAAAAGTAGTACTCTGAATCCATTGCATTTGTCATTGTTTTGGTCTGAAACTATCAAGCTCCTTGGTTTTTTTTAAAGTGATGCTCTTCTTCTTGCCTAAATCTTGCACACGTTTTGATGAGCTCTATAGGTAGCTAATGTTTATAAAAATAATTATGGGGTTAATTTAAGATTGAGGAAAGTGATGTATTTAAAAAACATAAAGAGATATAAAGGTTTGATAAAGATAGTTATGAAGGGAGGCATTCCAGGAAAGTGGAGAAGGGGAATGCCAAGATGAGGATGGATACTTCTACTTCTTCTAACGCTCCATATCGACCACCTGTCAACCACTCTGTGTGATTTGTATGTGATCTGAGCCTAAGAGTGACTGGTTGTTGTGCCAGTTATGCGCCTACAAGTAGGCCAGCACATCCGATTTATGCGCTGCTTTTTATTTACTAGGGTAGCATCCCTAGTGCATACATTAGTCGCCTCTTACAACATGCATTGTAGGTCACAGTGGTACTATTCTTTGCTTCCCTTGAGGGCCCCGGCACCACACAGGTGAGGATGGATACAAGATGTGATAAATGACTTGAACAGAGGCAGGACATCTCGCCATGATAATGAGATATTCTGAAAAACTGTTATGGCGCCAACATTCTGCACAGGTAAAGTTACTGGATGAAGTTCATTATTTGCAGCTGATAAGAATGTCAACTAAAGTTTGTGTTAAAATTAACACTAGATTTTGTTATGGAATAACCAATTGGATTTTATTAAGTTGTTTGAAATAGACAGAACAATAATCAACCAATTGGACAATAGTGACTACAAGCCAGTTCAACTTTCTATCAACTTAAACTATGTAACTGAATACCAAATCCACTGCACCAATGGTAATATTAGTGAGCTGACTAGAGAAAAATTGGCCCAGCTCACAGACACTGTGGGAACATTAGCGCCCTTCAAAAGAAGGTTAAGAACATGATAAAGAAGCTGACTAAGACATGTACAATCTGAGCTGAAAAATCTATTCCTAGGGAAGCAAAAAGAATCTACACACCACACTGGAGAGAACACAACACACAACGACTTGAAGAAAAACTAAACATCACCAGAGAATTAGCAGAAGCTGAACAAACATAGAAAACAATAGTGACCTCAAGACAGTCTTTGCTAGATCTAGGAGAGAGGTAAAAATAAATTAGAAGATAGATGAGAAAAAATTGAGAGTTTCAACCTGGATAGAGAAGGAAAGAGACTGTAAATTAGTGAATGTCCAGGAAATGAATTCAGGTAAAAAAAAAAGCAGCAAATATTTAAGAAAAAATTAGCAAAAATTAGTTAATGAAGAACTACGCAAACACCCAAACACAGACAAGGCAATCAAGCAACAACTGATCAATTGTATATTTTTACCAACTCTGTGTTATCAAAGTCTAACATGTACATGTGATATGCCAATCAGTTATATAAGGTCTATCATCATAGCACTCTGGACATATCCACAGGTGCTATGATCTCCGCCTCAATAAATCCAGCAGCATCCAGATGCATACCACACCAGTTCGATATTGATTAATATATTTTTGCATATTTGGTATGTTGTTCTTTTCGGGCTGTACCAATATCAACACCTATCTCTCTCAATCTGATCAGCGACTGGGATTCACAGCCCCGAAATGCCTCCATTCGGAAAGACTCTCAATGCGTTAAGAATGTCATTTTGTTTAATTGTAGCTCCCTCTGTTATCGTAGCCATGTCAGACAATCTATCAGCTCGTTCATTACCTCTGCGTGCCCAGGGACAAAATGAAGGTGATTTCTCTGATAGTGCGTTGTGAGCCTTGGCAATAACTTGGTCGATATAGTCCCTAAAGCATTGACAGCGAACAAACTTTATACCCAAATAGTTCATAGATGCTTTTCGAATGATTGCATGTCCGTCTATTTTGACATTTGGTGTTTCAGAATTTACAATGTAGTTATTTAGGGAGAACCATGATAGCATAGCTTTGGTGTGGTTTATCATTGCACCAGAGACATCACACCAGGCCATGATGAGATCCAGTTCCTCCTGTAGCTTATCAGTTGTTAATGTGGGTTGCTGTGACCAAATTATTATGTGGTCCTGTTGTACGGTATAATCTGCACTTGTGACTAGGGTGTTAACTTTGTTCATGCCTGAATCTTTCAGTTCATGTTCTTACGTTTACCATGTTGCTACATTGGCAGATTACCAACTTATAAAACTATAATATTTATGAAATTAATGACTTACCTTAATGAGTTCTCCATAATGAGTTAATTACTATTTTTCATGTTTGTGTGACCAGCACATTCTGATACAATGAAACAATACTCATTCTTAGGTTGAAAAGTTGTGTGTCACACTAGTCTCAGCGTAAAGAGGCTTTAATCACCTATTAAAGAAATAATCAAACATAATCCCTCATTCAACTCAACTATTCTAGGAACTTTTAATAATAATAGTCGTCCATCGCAAGCGATGATGATGATGACAACAGCTTCAAATGTGTTTTGTTGCACCTCACTGGTGTGTGCGGAGTTGGCCACATGTGGATTTTATCTCGTACCTTGATGTGGGTGTCCTTATTTCTGAGCCATACACTTCGTACAGTTACAGTAAAGAGCTAACTGCACAGGCTCGACATATTTGAATCTTCGTCTGCAATGTTATTTTTTTTGCGCAAACGCTCTCGTTGTAGCCGCACTACCTATTCGAACGTTGATTTCTTCAAAAGAAAGGCTGAAATGTACTATTTAATATACTGTAGTAAGTTAAATAAGTTAAAGTACCTAATATGTACTTATATTTATGCAGTGATTTGATGATCATTCGTTCCACAAGTTACAATACTTCAATAAGTTCGTCTGATTCATATATGAATAATATGTTTGTGGCATACAGCTATCACAAATTGACAATATTAACTAGTCTAGTATACCTGTTTATTATGGGTTAGCAAAGGGTGAAACTGCACTAATCAACACTTCCTATGTTAAACCGATGTTTCTATTCGCTAATGTAAACTTTGGTCGCCATGTTGTTCCAAAAGGCTGCAGGTGTTTGCTTGACAACGCGTGAAAACCGCGTTAAAGCTTAGTAGTGACTAGTGGTGTACGAATAGCCGATCTTCGTTACTCGAATACCTATTATTTGTCTACAAGGTACTAGGTGTGTTCTGAGCCTGGCACCGCATTTAGTAGGGTTGGGATCGACTAGTCCCTCTTAGGAGAAGTGAAAATTAGCAGCCTGCTGATGACCCACAGAACGCGCATGCCAACCACACCTCCCAGCGGTGTAGACCGGGAAACTGACCGTGAGGCCAAAGGCTAACGTGGAAATGTTGATGTGGAGACGGCCCTGTTGTGATGGATCAGTGTTGACCATTTAAAATAATATTCAACCAGATATTTCTAACAAAATGTACAAACGGTATAGCAAGATTTACATTTGCAAAATAACATTACAATAGTATGATATTTAATACACTATAAGTACCATATTAAATGTATACCATCCCATCTTATCTTGCTTCTCTTGTAAGGCATTCAAATAACACATAGTCTCATCATCATTGGCCTCTTTGTCTCAGGAGACAATAGGTGTTGCGTCACGTAGTATGTTCTGTGCTGAATCACAACGTTTCTTGTGGCTGTAATGGCCTATTCTGGAGTGGCAATCCTTGCCACAGTTGCTACAGGTAAAACTGGAGACTAGAGCCGATACATGGGATGTTCTCTCTGCTTTCTGTGCTCTCTTTGCCTCCACATGTGATGTTGTTTTCTTCTTTTCTTTTGAGCCGCCTCACTGCGCTCCTATGCTTGCCTGTATTGGCCAGCTCTAGTGTTCTTTGTCTATGCCGCATGAAGTTAGATAACGCTTGCATGTGTCAATGAAGAGTAATAGTGGGCGCCCATGCTGTCTAGCACCAGATGCGAGTTGGTCATATAGAATGTTCTTTGGGATTCTATCATCGCTCATACGGCACACGTGTCCCAGCCATCTCAGACGTCGCTGACTCAGTAAGGTGTACATGCTTGGAATGCCAGCACTGTCCAGGACTTATATATTGGAGATGTGGTCTTGCCATCGGATGTTGTATATTTACCTGAGACAACGCATGTGGAAGGTGTTGAGGCGATGTTCTTGTCTAGCATATGTGGTCCATGTCTCACTACCATACATCAGAGTGCTGAGAACACAAGCCTTATATGTGTCTTGGTGTTTCTTGTGAGTGCCCTGTTTTCCCATACACGCTTTGCTAATTTAAACATAGCAGTGGAGGCCTTCCCAATGCGACTACTAATTTCATCATCGAGAGAGAAAGGTTGCTGCTGATGACAGAGCCAAGGTATGTAAAGGTGTTGACTACTTCAAGCGTATGACTACCAATGTTGATAGATGGGACTCTGCTAATATCCTGGAACATTATATTTGTTTTCTTCAGGCTGATGGTCAAGCCGAATTCATTTGATGCTGCAACAAATCTGTCCAAGAGGTGTTGTAGCCCTTTCTCTGTGTGTGATGTTAATGCTGCATCATCGGCAAACAGAAGTTTCCTGATGGTGACTCTTTGGACTTTGGTCTTTGCTTTGAGTCTCGCCATGTTGAATAATTTTCCATCTGATCTTGTGGGGAGAAATATTCCTTCTTCGGCGGATTCAAAAGCATGAGAGAGAAGTAGGGATAAAAATATCCCAAAGAGTGGGTGCAAGTAAACACCTCTGCTTGACGCCGCTGTTGATAGGAAAAGCGCTGGAGGAGGCCCCATCAAACATCACTGTACCCTTCATGTTGTTATGGAATGATGTTATGATTTTAAGCAATGTAGGAGGGCAGCCGATTTTTCCAAAAGCTTGAAGAGGTCAACTCTACTCACTAGGTCAAATGTCTTTGTTAGATCTATGAAGGCAATGTACAGTGGCATTCTTTGTTCACGACATTTCTCCTGCAGTTGTCTCAAGGAGAATAACATGTCGATAGTGGATCTGTTGGATCTAAATCCACATTTTGACTCAGGGTATACTTGGTTTGCTAGCTTTTGTAACCTATTTAGTACTTCGCGTGCGAAGACCTTCCCCACGATGCTGAGCAACGAGATACCATGGTAGTTGTTACAATCACCACGATCACCTTTATTTTTATACAAGATGATGATGTTTGCATCTCTCATGTCTTGAGGCACTTCTCCCTCCTCCCAGCATAGGCATAATAATTCATGCAGACTGGTCAGGAGAGTGTGTTTAGCACATTGATTACTTCGAGGGGATGCGTCCTTTCCAGTTGCTTTCCATTCCCATGGTGTCAATTGCAATATTGATTTCTGCCTCTGATGGCATCTGGTCTAATTTGCTCAAGGTCGGAAGAGCTTTAATTGCATCGAACGCGATGTCAGTTACAATAATTTGAGTGGAATGTAACTCTAGATATTGTTCCACCCAGCGTTCCATCTGTTTTTTGCGATCGATTAGAACTTCCCTGTTTTTGTTTTAAGAGGTGCAGTCTTTTTGATAGTTGGGCCAAAAGCCTTCCTAATGCCCTCATGAACACCCCTTATGTTTCCAGTATCAAAGGAGAGCTGGATATTTCTACATAACTCCTGCCAGTAGTCGTTTGCGCATCGCGTGGCTGTTTTTTGTGTGCGACACTTCGTGCAGATCTAAGAGCAAGGAATGACTTGGCACTTGGATTGTTATTATGGTTCAGAAGGGCAGTTCTTTTTTCTGCTACAACAACCTCTGCATCACAAACACTTTCTTTAACACCAAGCCCTGCCAGAAGGTGTCATGGAAACACCCTCGTTCACATAGATGGCATCAGCTAGATCTAGTTATAACGAGGCGAAATGCGATAAACAGTGTGCTCAGTACTCGTAGCTACCATAGTGCTGACTGTGACACTGATCATTCACTGATATGTAGCAAAGTTAGGCTGAAAATAAAAACACTCCACCATTTGAAGAGGAAAGGGTGTCCACACATTAACACCGAAAATACCACCAAACCAGAAACATACACATAGACTATATAATAACTAAAGCCCGGAAGGGTCTGTTTTCAGTAAAAAGTATGGCGGCTGCCTACTTTGAGCAAATACTTTAACGGCTACTTATTATATTATACAAGGGACTGGTGTTGTCTACCATTGAATATGCTTAGCTATTCTGACCACCAGGCCACAAACCAAAAGTACTAGCAAGAATAGAAACGACGTCATGCGGATTATTCGTCAGGAACAAGGAACACCTGACGACCGTTATATACCTCCTGGATCCTCCCTCCCAAAAAATCAAGTGATAGTAGTCAAACTTTACAGAGTAAATGCTTACCTCAAAATAAAGACTCACATTTGGCATCCACTCGTTGATGTGCTGACTATATTCAAAGGTAACGGACTAAAAATAGATATCATGTATGTGTCGTGCCAAAGACGCCATACAGATGGTATGTAGTTCTGCATATGAATTCTGCAGAATCTTGAAATGGGGTGGTTAACAATACCTATAGATCCTTCTTCTTCTTTGAGTTCTTTCTTTACGACCAATTTTAATCACTCTTTGTGATATGTTTGATCTTTGCCAAGAACATGTATACGTTGCACATTGGTTTGGTAGGCCCCTTTTTTCTTTTCTTTTTTTTTTCCCTCGTCCGCTTTCAACTCAGACGAAGTTTCATCTCTGAAACTGATTTTTGCGTGAAAATCCGTTTTTTCAATTTCTTACAATGGCAGCAGCGTGCACATTGTAAATTACTTACACTGGCAGCCGTGTGCTCAATGTACTCGTAATTAGTATTCCCTCGCCATACAGGCAGATTTTCTCCGACTTCAGAGGTACTCACGTTATCGTCCTGAGTAAGACCAGGGATTCGAACAAATGCCGGACAGTAGGTTCGAACCCGAGCTATGAGGCGTCTCACGCTAGATACACGGAAGCTACTATCAACATACTAGGCAGTCCCCGGTTGAGGCCCTAAACGCATAGACTTCTATACGTTTAGGACACATGCATCCGATTTCAGCCAAACCTCCTTAGTCGTCTCTTACGACATGAGTGGCAGGTAACAGTGGTTCTATTCTTTACACCCCAAATTTGGGCCCCGGTAACCACCCGGGCGACCTATAGATTCAAACACCACCTTTTCGTGTCCTTATCATACTTGATAGAGATTGCAGAGAACACTTTCTTGCTACGGTTGATTCTGAGGTCTAAGCACAAATATATGAAAACGCAAAATATGTGAAGGAATGGTGTACACTGACGGCTCAGTGGTTAGGGACAAACTAAGCTAGAGACAGAATGCATTTCAGATGCGCTGCAAAGAGAGCAACGTCCTATAAAGGATACGCACCTTGATGATGATGATGATGATTGTCTAGCAGTTGTTCATTGATCCCGTAGTTTTGTAATGTTTCCAAAAGAATACTTCTATCTATTTTTTAGTTTTTCACTTTCTTTTCTAATAACTATAGTCTTCATTTTCTTGATGAATTGTCTAGTCCATAGATTCCAAACTTTTTCGACCCACCGCCCACTTTGCACAACATAAACTTTGTATCCTCCTCCCCCTCCCTCCACATTATAATAGTTCGCCAACGCCCCCTCCCACATATATACATGCTCTGTTTTCTCTTTGACATAGAAAATTGATATATATTTCTGTAATACATGGTCAATTTTCAAATGATTATATGCATCAAATAGAAAAGTGATGAAAAAATGGATCGTGTAAGACGGGCATAAGATGAATTAAAATGAAGAATTCTAAATTTTAAACGATTGTTCGTTCAATCGCAAAATCACGAAAATAATTTATTTAAAAATATTTATGATTAAATTCTTCTTTAAGGAGCCACCGACCCTAATCGCCTGACCCCCTCTACTCCTCCTCCCTCCTCTTCCCTCCCTCCCTCCCCACCCCCGACCCGTGGACGCTGAAGACTTCCAGGGAATATGGATTCATAGCTTGATAATCCAACAATGAAGTAGCAGATTAAGAAAACACGTA
Source organism: Arion vulgaris (assembly GCA_020796225.1). Classification (NCBI taxonomy): domain Eukaryota; kingdom Metazoa; phylum Mollusca; class Gastropoda; order Stylommatophora; family Arionidae; genus Arion; species Arion vulgaris. Next base: position 13,930,510 of record CM036765.1, read on the forward strand.
ATCACAAAGTACTGTAGTTTTACAAATTACAAAACAATGACAAATACAGCAACGTTTCGATCAACAAGGCCTTTATCAAGCAAACGAACAACAGGAGTGACACATTTAAAAAACACAAATGGACGACCAAAACAAACGTCATTGTTTTGTAATTGAAAAATACTCATAAAGTAGTTCCAATCTAAATATTTACTGCAATCGCATCTATTTGTAAGATTAGTAACGAGTATTTATCAAAGTAACAACATAACTTGACTTAAAAGAAACTGAATGCATCATTAGTTTTTAATAGGACATAGCTAGCTGGGCATGCGCAGGAATTCAGTTTTTCCAATAATACCACGCTGGTGTAGTTTCAATTTAAAACAACAATAACTAACAATTACAACAATGGCAGCTGTAAGTAGTTTACTAATTCAGTAATTGCATTGTTTGTTGGTGTTAATGAAATAAGTCACATTTAAGGGCTAAACATTATTTTATGGGAATAAGATTAGACGATAGTGTGATAGGACTGAATGGATATGATATATCTTAATAATATCGTTATTTATTATTTATCATTATGAAATTGAATTATGAATAGAATCATTTCTTCTGATTTCACATTATAAATTTATTGTCACTCATTCGAATCATTGAACTCATTGTTATTGTACGTGTATATAGTCATAAGGCGCACTGTACCAATTCTGAAGTAATATGTAAAAATGTACTCGAGTCACTGCAACGTGCAAACTTGCAATCCATCATCAGAATGCTCAGAGATTTCAGTAGAAGACTAAGTGGCCACCAATTTGACCAGTCTTGCGCACAGGTTTATGTGATTCTTCCAAGAAGCGCTTTGTCAAGGAGGACCCAACCATTGGTGGATGAGCTCAGTTGCACCTGCAAGAATCCTGAACCCTCATTTTAAAAACAAAGCGTTTCAGTGGTTTCTAGACTTTCATCCATTTTCAGTGTGGCTACAAAATAACAACACAAAGCACGCATACATTAGTATTACCCTTATGAATAATAATATCTAGTTATCAGTTATATGAGAACTATCATCATAGCACTTCGGACATGTCCATAGGTGCTCCGATCTCCACCTCAGCAACGTCCAGCGACCCAACACACCAGTTCGATGTTGATTAATCAATCTCTTTGCATATTTAGTATGCGTTCTTTTCGGGCTGCACCAATATTGACACCCATCTCTTTCAATCTGGTCAGCAAGTGGGTGGGATTCACAGCCCTGAAACTCCTCTGTTCGGAAAGACTCAATGCGTGAAGAATGTCATTTCGATCCATGGCAGCTCCCTCTGATATTGTAGCCAAGCCAGCCAATCTATCAGCTCGTTCATTACCCCAACTCCTGCATGCCCAGGGACAAAAATGAAGGTGATTTCTCTGATCATTGTCCGTACCAGTACCTCCACCCAGTTGCGTCTCACCATTCCTGATTTGACTTTACGAATCATGCTCATGGAGTCACTGAGTTTGAAAACACGAGAGTAGTTGTGAGATGTCAACCAGTTCACCGCCTCCGTAACTGCCCGAACCTCCATTGTCAAATTACTTGTGGTTGTTGCGTATCTAGTGTGTTAAACTAAGGAAACAACAATAAAAGAATGGGAACGGATGTAATGGAAACTTAATGCAGAGCAGCCCAAGAGTCATTGTCAGGAAGTAAAGGGTGAAAAAAGAATGTTTATCTAAAAAGTCATGGATACTGATTGAAGGAAGGAAATTCTTGCAGAAAAAAACATGCGCAGAAGAGACACACCAGAGTTGCTCAGAGTAGACAGTGACCCAGAAAGCATATAACAAACAATAATAATAAAATTTGGAAAAACACGTGTTTTTGAGTATAAGTGTTACAGAAGAGTCCTCCGTGTTTCATAGACAGAGAAGAGAACAAATAGATCTATCCAGAAAAACTCAAAATCAAAGAAAACTGGCTGATGCTACAAATAAGAAAGAGAAAATTGAGACATTTTGGACATATAAAAAGACATGAAGGGCGGAAGAAGACCATCTTGGAAGGAGGCATACCGGCAAAGAGAAGAAGTGGAAGACCACGGAGAAGATGGATTCATGATATAACTGATGGTTTGCACATGTCGGCTGGTAAGGCAGGACATCTGGCCTATGAGAGAGATAAATTTTGGAGGATTGTTGGGGTGGCTAAGTTCTGCTCAGGACAAGTTATTTGATGATGATGACCAGGCTTAGTTTTCCAGTGACTGGTGGCTATACTTAGGCCCTGTCTCTACATTAAGGATCTAGCCTATAAGGGAATGTAGGTAAGTGAAAGGGATACCAGTTATTTTTTCTGCATATTTTGTGGTGAATGAGCTCAGCCAGCCTGTCTGCTCTCTCATTCCCATCAACACCCATGTTCCTAAGTATGAAGATGAATGTAATTCTGCAAATTGATGATGAATAATTCATATTATTTAAAAAAAAAATATTCAGGCACTTCCTATGAACCCAAAGCCATTCTTAAATGGTCTTACAGGAAAGCCAGTACTTGTTAAGCTCAAGTGGGGTATGGAATATAAAGGTTATCTTGTATCTGTTGATGGGTATATGAATCTTCAGGTAAACATTTCATGTTTTTCAGTGTTGTTAATATAATGTCACATGATATTAAGCTATGATATGTGTTTGAGAGATACCATTTAGCTTTCTTCTGTATACCTCTTCCCATCCCCAGGCTTGTCGTGACTCTTTACCTTTCTCTCAACTCTTACGCCTTCGTCGCCTCTGCAGCGGGCACGATTTTCTTGATAGAGCTCATGAGATGCTTGATTTCTTCCCAGCGCCTATACCCGGAGAATGTGCTTACATCTGCCATGCATCGGGTTCAGTTAATTGCTCGCCAGGAGGCCCTCTCTCACATACTTAGAACCCCCAAGTCTGACAGGGTTAAACTTATCTTAACTTTCCACCCTCATAGTTCCCTGGTGAAAAAGGTCTTATTCCATCATCTCCCTATTCTTCAGTCTGATTCTGAGACACGTTCAGTCTTCCAACACTATCCTTTGGTGGTGTACAGGCGGGACAAGCCTCAGGATTTGTTAGTACACAGTCGCCTCAAGCCTAACACCCAGAGTCACTTTGGCACCATCCAATGTGGCCGTCGGCGCTGTAATACATGTGCATATGTAATACAGACCCGTACTGTCTCTTTTCCAAAAGCTACCTATAACATTCAAGACAGTTTCACGTGTGAGTCCCGCAATATCATCTATGCTATCACCTGCAAGCGATGCCATAAGGCCTATATTGGTGAAACCGGTAAGAGGCTCAGTGACCGATTAGCCCAACACTTACGCGATATTCGCCAATGCTCTGTGACTCCTGTGGCCACTCATTTCAATGATACTGGCCATTCAGGAGTTGGACGATGTCAGGTCACAGCCATCCGATCATGTTCCTCCGATGATCGCAGTCGATTCGCCCTGGAGAACCGTTTTATTTCATTCTATGGCACTTTGCGACCTCTTGGACTCAACGCATTACATTCCTATGCTTCTTAGTACTGTCTTATCTTGTGCCTTGTTATCTATATGTGTGTTTGCTCCATATATGTGTCATTTATCCACTATATTGTTTATTGTTCCTCTCCTTTTCCACTTTCGGTTTTGTGTTGCACTCATTTGTTGTTCGTTTTTATTCCCAGATTTTCATCAGATAGGTTTATGTTTCCACATGTAATCGTCCATTTGTAGTGTTCCTCGAAATTCGTCATTCTTGTTGTATTGTTTGCTTGATAAAGGCCTTTTGGTGAAACGTTGCTGTTTATCGTCACTGTTTATGTATTTTGTAAAACTGTAGTACTTTGTTTTACGTGTTTACCTATTTTTCCAAGTTTTACTGCAGTCTCCACCCTTTTTAGAGATACCATTTGAGCTGTACTCGCTCTCGATCACTGCCCAGAATGATGTACCAGATCTCATAAATTCTATTCATGTGGAAATCTGATTCATGCAGCCTTAGCATTGGTGTGTTTACGTCACATCTTCAGTACTATTTGGAGCTCTGGTGCTTATCCTTCGGCGATGCATCCAGTTTCATCCAGCGTTTACTTGGTTTGCTCTCCGTTCTGTAGCCATCTGGTGTTTTTTACGGTGTGGGGTAGATAGCCCCATGCCCAACCTCCTTAGTCGCCTCTTAGTGCTTAGTGGTTCTATTCTTTTCATCTCAATTTGGGCCCCGGTAACCAAGTAATGGAATGGAAACTACATGCATTGTATAAACCTGAATACATGTGATTTAAAAAAAGAATATTGATAAAGTTATTTTTTTTAAAAGTGTAAACATTATTGTTTGCAAGAATGCTGGTTTTTTTAAGCCATAAATAAATGAAAGAATCTAAGATTCTGGACAAATATGAGAACACAGTCAGAAAAAATGTGTACGTATCTTAGAACTCTTGTATAGTTATGAGCAGTGGCGGCTCGTAATCATTTTTCTTGGTGGGGCCAGACACAAATTTTCCTGAAAAATCATGGTTTTTGGAGTATTCACTATTATTTGTCTATTCTGGGAAGTTTTCCCCTTTCGATTATTGGTGGGGCCAGGCCCCACTGGCCCCTAATGTGAGCCGCCCCTGGTTATGAGTAAAAAATGTGATATATGTGTACATGAAGCTGTGCATATCCATTCTGCAAATAAGACATGTCATCACAGTGAAGTATTTGAAGCCGAAAACAAGGTGACCACATGGTACAAAAACATCTCAATTTCCTCTGCCATGTAATTCTTGCATAATCACTAGTCCTTCAGCTGACTTCTTGTCAGTCATCTCTTGGGGAATTGGGCTGTCAACACCATCAAATCTAAATAAATAGGAAATGCTTAACTGATCAGGAGGAGATGAAGTTATGGAGACACCAATCACATTAAAAGGACTGGAGCAGGCAATATCCTAATAAAAAATGAGAAAATCACCTGGAGTCGAGGTAGTGTCAAATAACATAAACTGGTGAGCTGCAGTAAAAGCAAAGCTGCTGCAGATTTATATTGGATCTTGGGTAAAGTTGGGATACTGTTCTCAAAACCAGGGAAAGGCAGTTCCACTGACTCCAGTTACTAGGTAGCATTGCCCGACTCCTTCATTCGAGCATTTAAATCCCCTGCTATAAGAAACTTTGTGCGGGGTACATTTGAGAGTTTCTCAAGAAAATCCCAGTTATCTGCAATATGGAGTTTGTCCATATGGAGTTTGTTTATACATAGATTCGCCATACCTGATCACGAATTGTTAATTGAATACCTTGTAATTCCACACCCTCAGGTAAGAAGTCATGTGTATCAAGGCAGTTGTGGGGAAGGCCATGTTTCACATAGATAGTCTCACCTCATTCTCCACCGGGTTCACTGGGAGTGAAGTAACATTTGAAGCCTGTACACTCAAAGGCTTTATTCCATAAGATCTTATAAAATCTGTATAGTATGAGTCGTACAAAAAATAAATCTGAAAGAGAATTGTTGTATATATACACCCAGTGACATACAAACATCAAAGGGTCAGAAATTGATTTACTTAAAATTTATTAAAATTCACATTATTTTCAACTAAAACATTAGACTAAGAGAACACCAGTAGTTGTTAAGGTATAAACAACTGAATTAGAATATTTCTGCTTAAGTAGTCTATACTCTCTGAGCCATTGTTAACTCTTTCCACGCTTTAAGCCCACACTCGCCATAGAGTTGCTTTCCTTATAAGAAGTCTTTCTAGTTTTACTTCTTCTGTTTTACTTATAGTACTTTTAACCTTGTTATTCTGTTAGGTTGTCCAGTTTACTTCAATTTAGTATATAATAATATATATATGTTTATTTATTGATAAGTAGTTGGGATCGTAATTTTTTTTTTTACTTTCCTTGAATTAATTGCTTAAAAATTGAGGAAATAAATGGGCGTGGAAAGAGTTAATGTTATGTTGTGAACATATATAAATATGTGTATGTGTGTTCCTATACCTTTATTTATTCATAATATTTGAACAGCTGGCTAACACAGAAGAGATCATAGAAAATGTACTTGCAGGAAATCTTGGGGAAGTACTTATTAGGTATGTCATATATGGTCTACTATATGCAATAATTATGCTCTTTTTGTATGCAATAATTATGCCCTTTTGTATGCAATAATTATGCCCTTTTTGTATGCAATAATTATGCCCTTTTTGTATGCAATAATTATGCCCTTTTTGTATGCAATAATTATGCCCTTTTTGTATGCAATAATTATGCCCTTTTTGTATGCAATAATTATGCCCTTTTTGTATAGACTAAAACCTCAGGCAATTTTAATCGTTCAGTTTGAAATATCTTCATTGCACTTTGGACATGTTCATAGGTGCTCCGATCTTCTTCACAAAATATCCAACAGCGTCCAATGACTAACCTTACCAGTTCGATATTGATTGATGAGTGTATTCCTACGCCTGTTGTGCTGTTCTTTTCTGGTCATTCTAATCTTCAGTCCAAGTTCGTACAATCTACCAGTTGACATGGAATGGTTTAGATGAAAATCCTCTTTGCGGCTACACTCTGTTAGGGCGTTCAGAATGTCAGTTCTATCCTTTGGCTGGTCCCCTGATATGGTGGCAAAGCCAGCCAGCCTGTCTGCTCTCTCAATCCCATCGTCACCCATGAAGGTAAATTTAATTCTGCAAATTGTTGACGCTTGTAGTTTTTTTTTTTTTTCTCTCTCTCTCGTCCGCTTTCAACTCAGACGAAGTTTCATCTCTGAAACTGATTTTTGCGTGAAAATCCGTTTTTCAAATTTCTTACAATGGCAGCCGTGTGCTCAATGTACTCGTAATTAGTATTCCTCGCCATACAGGCAGATTTTTCCGACTTCAGAGGTACTCACGTTATCGTCCTGAGTAAGACCAGGGACTTGAACAAATGCCGGACAGTAGGTTCGAACCCGAGCTATGAGGGGTCTCACAGCTAGCAGGCCGAGCTACTATCAACTACTCTAGGCAGTCCCCCACGCTTGTAGTGATTCAGTCTTGCTCGAGCATTGAACCAGTCTCCACCTTTGGGATAATACTCAATGAATCACTCAGAATGCATGCATGAGTGTGGTTTTGTGACTCCAGCAAAAGTATTGCCTTAGTGACCGCCAGTACTTCCATTGTCATGCTACTTGTTGTCATTGGTTACTAAACTGACATCATTGCACTCCGGCAGACCCATAGGTGCTCAGTCTCCCCAACAGATATCGAAGAGTATGCATACTGATGGTTCCTGTGGCTCGCTGATTAAATACACCTCTCACTCTGCCCCTCAGGCATCCAGCTCTACTTATACAACAGGTAACTCCAAACTGCCTAAATCGCTGGATCGATTCAACATCTATTTTAGTGTCCTCATCCAACAGACATTTACGAAGAGACCGGAGAACATCCCCCTTATCCATCTTCAACTACCCAACAATGGATGCTGTTGATGCAAGCCTGTCTGCTCTCTCATTACCGTAAACACCCGCATGCCCAGGACAGTATATCCGCGACGCCTCGGAGGTTAGAAACTTCTATAGACAATATCCACGCATACCGAAACTGGATCTTGTGAAGCATTGACTGGGAGTCAGATAGAACAACGGTCCCAGTAAATGAAGTAATTTTTAGAGTTATACTACTGAAAACAATTATTGAGATGCAGATGGTACGGATGTTCTTCACAGTAAAATGTTATTCTAGCTCTTGCTTGAGGATTTTGCATATGGCACAGTTGTGCTGTTTATTCTACAGTATTCACACTCAGTTTAAGAAGAATCCTGCAAATTTTCTGCCCAAATACCATAACAAATGAGGAGCTTTTGAAACGTGCAGCCTTGGAGACCATAATTAAGAGACGTAGATGGAGGTGGTTTGGAGACATTGTGGGCATGACAGGAAGCACATGGAAGGAAGAACCTGGGAAGGAGAGAAGTTGGAGTGCAGCCTGACGTGGGAGATGGTTGGTAGAAAGGCAGCAGAATGGCAACAGTGAAATATGTGTCAATCTGTACACAAAGACTGCATAGATAGATTCGCACTTAAGCAACTAGTGGAGAAAATTGTATCTGGTAAACACCTACACGTTCATGGACTAGGGAAAAAAAAACATAGGAAAACATTGTGGTAAATATTGTCAAACTATGTAGTTAACAAACACTTAATTCTTCTATGTAAGAGCCTATACATAGGCAGCCAGTGCACAATTAGACAAACACAGGTCTCTCAGAAATGTAGGTCTTGAATAAGACAAGAATACATAGTCACCACTGTTCGTCACATTTATCGACCAATTGTATTTAAAAACCAGTGACGGGGACAGACTTGGAACTCCTAAATGAATTGCTTTTTGCAGATGATCAGGCAGTCATAACAGCAGAATAGCTGCAACAAAACATTAACAGACTCGTTAACATGTGGTGACTACATGAAAATCAACAGTCATACAACCAAATGACATTTGGTAGAGAGAAAAGCACTACCAATATCTCCATCTATCAATTCAAACAAATTAAAGACTTTACATATCTGGGGATTATTTTTTCAGCAAATGAAATAAATAACTAATGAAATCCAACTTGGATGCGATAAAGCAGATCTTAGAACAAATGGCACCAATTTTTAAATATAAGCATAGCTCCATATGCTATCAATAGAATCATAGAACAAGAATTGCACAGATGACAAATTCATTTTGTTCCATAAATTGTTGTTTCACAATGTATTCCATTGTATTTATCATGTTCTTTCTTCTTTTGGTGAAACTGGATATTTTCCAATTGGCGAGCCTTTATCCTGTGCAAATAGCTTTGATGTTTCTCTCTCTCGCGATCACCGTCCAGACCAATGTACCAGATCTCCCCATAAATTCCATTCAAGTGGAAATCTGATTCATGCAGCCTTAGCATTGTTTGTTTTACGTCACATCGTCATCACCATTTGGAGCTCTGGTGCTTATCCTTCGGCGCTGTGTCCGGTTTCTGCCAGCGTTTACTCGATTCGCTCTCCGTTCTGTAGCCATCTAGTGTTTTTACGGTGTGGGGTAGCTAGCCCCACGCCCAACCTCCTTAGTCGCCTCTTACAACATGCGTGGCAGGTAACAGTGGTTCGATTCTTTACACCCCAATTTGGGCCCTGGTAACCACTCGGGCGCTTGATGTTTCTGTTGTGCTTCATGTATAATGCAATGTACGTTAAGTTTTCTCATTCTTGTGTAGGATTTGATTTGTTAAACAAATATTCCGTAATGACACATTCATTCATTCTCTGATACAATTGCTATATATCATCTTCTTGCAGGTGCAACAATGTTCTTTACATCCGAGGTGTTGAAGAAGATGATGAAGAGGGCGAAACCAGGGATTAGTGATCTTCACATTCTGTCATGAAATATCACTTATCGTATTCATAGTAGACTTGTGTTCACGGTATACTTTGATGAGAAATTGACTTCTAGTACATAATGAGTTTTCAACTATGTATGTATTTACAATCTGATGGTACATGTATTTCCATGCATGCAAGTAATTTTGTTTAAGCTTATTGCTTTTTTTAAAATACCTTGATATTTGTTATTGTATTTGATTGTTGCATGTACAAGAATATTGTTTGTCTTGGTGACATACAATCAATGACAGGATCAATAATTTGTTACCTTGATCACTGAAAGAAAAAATACAGGATCAATAATTTGTTACCTTGATCACTGATAGAAAAAATTCAGGATCAATAATTTGTTACCTTGATCACTGAAAGAAAAAATACAGTAATGAAATTTGTGCCTTTTTAAAATCAAATATTTCATAGCTTTAGTTTAACTCTTTTCACGCGCAGTTATTTCCTCAATTTTTAATTCAAGGAGGTAAAAAAGAAAAAGAAAAAAATCAATATAAACAATCCCAACTACTCGTCAATAAATAAACATATATATATATATTATTATATACTAAATTGAAGAAAACTGGACAACCTAATAGAATAACAAGGTTGAAAAGTAGTATAAGTAAAACAGTAGAAGTAAAACTAGAAAGACTTCTTATAAGGGAAGCAACTCTAGGCGCATGTGCGGCTAATAGTGTGAACGGACTTCGCAGTGTGCGGCTAGTAGTGTACAACAGACTTCGCCATGGCGAGTGTGTGGCTTAAAGCATGGAAAGAGTTAATACTGGTTTACAACAAGCTTTGAAGCAGACATAGAAAAAGTTGTACGTACCTGATGTTGTAAACATACATATCAATTCTTCAACTGCTCTAAGATGTTGCTGCAATCTATGCCTTTAATTTTCTATGGTATAAAAAGAGATTGGGTACTAGAGCCAAGGAAGACTAAAAAGATGGATAGACAATGTCAAGACCACACTACATAAACACAGATATAACACAACAAGGTAGACTCATCTGGTCCTATAATGCAAATTAAAGCTCCCATCCCTACGCTTAAAAGAGACATATTTGTTTCAAAATCCCTGATTTCCATTTTTGAAATATCATCAATTGAAGTTTATTGGCAATGTGTAAGACTTCAGACTTTTACCAAATTCAAAATAACATCAAAATGATCATGTTAATGACAGGAAACCTTCCATTGAACAGTCAACTTACATAAATGTTTTCAGTATGGGTTTTGGACCACAATATGTGATCGGAAAAATCAACAAAATTATTTTTGTCTAAAAAGACTTAAAAATCTATACACTTATTGTAAGAAGAAAATCTGGTTCAGTGAACCCAGCTTTTGATTCGGGTAGCTAGTTTAGTTGAGCATAGTGGTCACAATTGTCTTTAAGTGACACTTCCCAGATAGCTTTAGACTATATTACTTGAAATTGTATTACATTCAATCACTGTTTTTGTAATGTCATTGATTGTATTTTGTTTATATTTGGAAACCTGAATTAAAAGTTTTGCTGAATTATCTGTTTGTATTTGTTTACTTTCTAGAAAAGTTTCTTTTGCAATGTCATTGTACTTGATTGTCATTCCTATAGCTTCCTTATGGTTTGAGTACAGAGGCTTGTTTACAGTGGTTCACTTGGTCAGCTTGTGGGCGATCACTCTCTGTCCGCTAATATTAATCACGCCGTATATAACCTTTCATATAAATATATGAAACCCAATTCTGTATTTCAATCTTTATTATATGCATATATTTCACCTATATAGCACCTTTACATCTACAACACATATATCATATTCATACATATATATATAACATACAATATAGTCCCAACATGATTACCTCACTCCGAAAATGATATATCACCTTACAATATAAAATGCTAAACTATAACCACTTGATTATATAAGCACAAATCTTCACTATTCAAGTCCTACACTCTATTGAATCTCTAATACAAGTTCATCACATAATTGTATTGTACAGGTTAGTCTGAAGTCCTTAGAATGCCTCTGTCTATTTTAAAATGTTAATAGTTTTCTGTGGAACAGCTGTTCGGTTGAGTGTTCCATGGGTCTGTTACTTGTGACTTCAAAGATATATATTTCTTCAAAATGTCTATTTTCTGTCTCTTGATGAAAGTTTGCTTTTTATACATTAAGATCATATCTGTAAAACGAGGCTCTGATAACTTCGTCACTTTTCTACAAATGGCAATTTAGAAGATATATATTTCCAGTTGAACAGGTAAGGCTTTCTCTAGTGCTGTCTGTCTCTATAAGATGCTACTTCTATTCTCTATCAGATTTGTCTATAGGTCTGATCGTGGCTACTCTGCTGTGTGGATCTATTTATGAATCTGCTGTCCACACTACACATGTCTAGTTATACTCACATATCCGAAGTCAGCGTTGGTCGTCTCTTCAACTCAGCACACTGGGCCATTCCGTCTGCCCTTTTGGGAGTTTTGCGAGACTCTCTCCATGTTCGGCAAATCTCTATCCGAGTTCTAAAAGTCTTTCTGCTAAGTCTCTTCTGCTAAGTTGCTACTGCTAGTTATTTCTCTCTATGTGTCCTATCGGCTGTCGGAGTGTCTAGCCATACTCACATATTCGAACTCAATTTCAGTCTCTTCAACGCAGCACACTGGGCCATTCCGTCTGCCCTTTGCGAGCTCTGCAAGTTTCTCTACGTTCTGCATGTCTCTTTTCTTTCTTCTCTTCCCTGAATTTCCGTCACCGTCTATTTATATGGGACTAAAACCCACCTTTGTCTTGCCCAAAATATCTCCATTTCGTTTCATTATCATACTAATGATTACTGACTCTACCGGTGTCTATCTTCCTGAGAAATCGTCCATAAATCTGTCCGGCATCCCTGCTTAATTTCCAATCTCAGTCTTTAACAAATCAGGCCATCCTACTTATCTTTCGGAAATTCATGTAGTATTTCCATAATGGCTTCGTCTGCCTAATTTATTTTTGGGAAACCTAGCCGTTGCATTTTTAAACAGCTTCGTGGGGTCGCCCTACTTAATTAACTTTTGAACTTTTGACTTGTTTTTCTGTGGCCTATTGGAATTTGATACCTTTTTGTCCTGCTCACCCACGAACACTATTACAAGCTGGCATGTTTTTGTTTGAGAGATGCCTGAAGGATGATTTCCACTTTTGAAGTGAGGTCCGATGTATCTTTCATCAGTCCATTCCCAGCACCAATAATCTGCTGACACCAGTATAGCGAGAAAGATGTATATGCTTGTCACTTCCTGTATCAAGAGGCTTCACATTGAATTTCTCCTACCTCAGCAGTCACCAAATTTATTCCATTCAATAAACTTATTTAGAGCACACTGGTCATTGTCACCGAACCATGCGTAAAGTCAGACATGATGAGCACACTAAATATTCTAAAATTCAACATCTCCGGACTTAAACATTAAATTCTTGAAGTGAGAAAACAGTCTTTGAAAGTTTCCAGGCTGGTTTGGAGACATGTACTGTTGTACTAGATCTCGAGGATGCCTATAACAAAGTTCCAATCACGTACCTTATACATATGCTCACACTACTCAATATCTATACATTGCTTATAAGATGGATTGCAAGGCCCTGTTCGATAGAAAAGTGGCGCTCAGGTGTGGTAATTGGTACTCTGTGCCGGCAAAAATGTCACCGGGCCTACCATAGGGGTCACCACTATCTCCAATACTATTAAATGTATTCACCATAATGATTACGAAGCAGCAACTATCTGGCAAGTGACGAACACTGTCATTTGCAGACGACATCATGCAGTACAGACAGAAGAGAAACAGTGATGAAATTGCTAATAAACTACAGGTAGAACTGGACCGTATCATGGCCTGGTGCGATGTCTCTGGTGCAACGATAAACCATACCAAAGCTGTGCTATCATGGTTCTCGCTAAATAATCACATTGTGAACTCTGAAACACCACATGTCACTATAGATGAACATACACTCACTCGAACAGCATCTATGAGTTATGTGGGTGTACAATTTGATCGCAGTCTATGCTTTAGGGACTATATCAACCACGTTATTGCCGAGGCTCGCAACGCACTATCCGCACTGAGAATCATCGCGGCTGCTAACATTGAGCAACGCCTTCTTGTGCTCTTGTACCAAGGTATTGTTCTGTCATGTATAGAATATGCATGCGCTCTCCTTACAATTAGTCCTACGCAAACAGTGAGACTGGAAAGAATTCAGAATGAGGCTATGCGCATTATTCTGGGATGCACCAAAGATACACCAGGAGTGTCAATGCGATTCCTTCTTGACCTCCCCACTATTGCTAACTGAATTGAAACTTGGAGGGTTTGATCATATCTAAGAATCAATGCAAACAAGGAACATCCTCTCCATGAAGAACTCATTAAGGAGAAAGGGTGTAGACTCAAGAGAGGCAGATCATGGCAGAGTCAGGCGGAAGATACTCTTAGGGAAATATGTGATCCTTCCGGAATTGAAACAGGAGAAGAATGGATTGCTGTGCTACCTCAATTGCAGTCTGCTTTCACGGTTAATACATCTATTAAGAAAACTGCGAACAAAATAATCTATCACTGATTAACATGGAGGCCATCGTGAATGACAACATCAATGATACATATGTGGGTATTTACACCGATGGTTCAGTTATTCGCCAACAACGCTGTATGTTGGCTTTTTCAGCACGCTCAATAGGAAACATAATAAGAGAGGTCAGTAAGGCCTACGCAACAACTACGAGTTGTTTGACAATGGAGGTTCCGGCGGTTACGGAGGCGGTGAAATGGTTGGCATCTCATAACTATTCTCGTGTTTTCATACTCAGTGATTCCATGAGCATGATTCGTAAAGTCGAATCAGGAATGGTGAGACGCAACTGGGTGGAGGTACTGGTACAAACAGGGAGCAGAGAAATCACCTTCATTTTTGTCCATGGGCACATTACTGAACACACTGATAGATTGGCTGGCATTGCTACAATATCAGAGTGAGCTGCCATGAATCGAAATGACATTCTTCACGCATTGAGAGAGTCTTTAGGAACAGAGTTTCAGGACTGTGAATCCGACTCGCTGACCAGATTGTGGAAGATGGGTGTCAATATTGGTGCAGCCCGAAAAGAACGACATACTAAATGTGCAAAAAGATTGATTAATCAACATCGAACTGGCGTGTTGGGCCGCTGGACGCTGCTAGATTTGCCAAGATCGGAGCACCTATGTACATATTCGGAGTGCTATGATGATAGTCCTCATTTAACTGATAACTGAGAAAACAGCTACATGACTCGAATCAGGCACTAATGTAGGAAACGGAAACACTCCTAACTAATAACAACAACTTAACTACCAAGGTATACAATGTACAAATAGCAAAATTGCACAGAGATCACAGCGCTTTATTGTTTCATTTCTACCTACTCGAAACAAAACACGGGTGCATCCTCATTCGAAACATTGGCGCTTCGTAGGTTACATTATCACTAAAAATATGCGACAGACGAGATGTTAGAATTACTAAAGCTTTGTGCGGAGCAATGTTGAACTTATCATCTATTGATCGTGTCAACATTCAACCTCCGGATTAAGCCTACTAAACGTCACCAGGGCAGCAAGCCAACAAAAAAGCTAGCAGTCTCAGCTGTCACCGAATGTTTAGCAAAAGACCTGGACGACAAGCTGAAAGACCTTCAGTTTGGTCAGACCATCGTGGACAAAGACTCGACTACCCTCAGAGACACTGTGTACAAAGCCACCTCTGACTTTATAAGACACACTTTACGCAAGAGACACGACTGGTTCGATGGAAACAACGTAGAAATAAATTATATTTTTCTTACAAGGCTTCTGGATTCATACCGGATTCACCAAATTGATCCATCATCGTCCAAAAAGCAGCCATCACAACTATACGGAGAACAGCCAAGAAAGGCTCAGAAAAATGCAAGACGCAAGGCTAAGTAAAAAAGTTGATGCAATCCAGATGTATGTGAACTATATATGATCCTCAACCTATGAAGCAAAGCTGCTAACTGACAAGCCTCAGATACAAAATCGCTTGGCAGAACACTTCTGTGCTGTCTTCAACCATCCACCATATGGGATGAAGCCATAGATCACATGCCTAAGGTTCCAATTAATGCCAAGCTTCATGCCCCACTTAGCTTAGCAGAGGTCAAGAAGGCTACAAGTTAGATGTCCAGTGGGAAGGCACTTGGTCCTGACTCACTACCGACCAAAGTTTACACAGAAGGAATCCTCAAGTTGATATTGAAGTTGACATAATTTTTCACGTCTATTTGGAATAAATAACGCGAACCACAGGGATTGAAAGATACCACTATTGTCCACTTGTATAAGCGCAAATGCAACCGTCAGGCCTGTGATGATCACATGGGGATTTCCCTACTGTCAATTACTGGCAAAATACTTACCACAGTCCTTAGTGAAACACGTACAAACAAAGTACTATAGTTTTACAAAATACAGAAACAGTGACGATAAACAGCAACGTTTCGACCAACAAGTCCTTTATCAAGCAAACGAACAAACAGGAGTGACAAATTAAAATGAAACACAAATGGACGACCAAATACCAACGTATCTAAGGAAAATCTGGAATAAAAACGAATAACGAAATAAATGTAACACAAAAACACACATAAAAACTAGAAATAGAACGGAAAAGAAACAATGAAACATCTAGTAAATATATAACTTGAATACATGCAACATATACCCATATAGATTACAAAGCATGGGAAGAGAAAGTACTAAGAAGCATAAGAATGTAATACATGCAACATATACCCATATAGATTACAAAGCATGGGAAGAGAAAGTACTAAGAAGCATAAGAATGTAATACGTTGAGCCCGCGTGGTCGCAAGGTACCATACAAAGAAATCAACCGATTCTCCAGAGCAAATCGACTACGATCATCAGAGGAACATGATCGGATGGCTGTGACCTGGACATCGCAAGCTCCTGAATGGCCAGTATCATTGAAATGGTTTATATAGTTTATCGTCACTGTTTCTGTATTTTGTAAAACTATAGTACTTTGTTTGTACGTGTTTCACTATTTACCAAGTTTTACTGCAGTTTTCCCTCTATTTCGATATTCGTTACCACAGTCCTTAATCGATCGGCTGGAACATGATTTACTCCCTGAGACCAAATGTGGCTTAAGAGCGGGAGAAAAGACATGATATTTGCAGCTTTTCAACTACATGAGAAATGTCAAGAGCAGCAGTGCAATCTCTACATGGTTTTTGTCGATATGACAAAGTCGTTCGACTTGGTCAAAACAGGTCTGTTGAAGATCGCCGAAAAATTAAAAGCAGTAAGATTGTCCGTTTCAGCTGTCGGAGGCATTCCATGTCACCAACGACGTCAACCACGGTCGTGTACTGATCACAACACTGTTCAGCATGATGCTTACTACCATGCTCACGAATCTTTTGGGAATGCGATTAACATGGGGTAAAGATTGGATAAAAAAATCTAAAAATTAGATTAAAAGTCAAAATAAAAAAAATATTGAACTGTAAGTATTATATAGTTTTAAAACTAAATTACGAATTTTCAATACAAATGTTATTTGTATCGATCCTAATATATGCCACTGAGTGTCGGAAAATGACTAAAGATATAGAAAGCAAGTTGAATACATCTGAAAATAGATGTCTGTGAGAAATAATGATCACTTCTTCTTCAAACGCTCCATATCCACCACTTGTTAACCGCTCTGTGTGATATGTATGTGATCTGAGCATAGGAGCGATTGTACGTTGTGCCAGTTATGCGCGTACAAGCACATACATTTCTGCGATGATTTTTAATGACTAGGTAGCTTCCTAGGTCCTACATCAGTCACCTCTTACTTGTAGGTCGCAGTGGTACTATTCTTTGCTTTCCTTGCAGACCTCAGCACCACCCGGGGGAAATAATGAACATAAAATGGAACAAATTCAGGAGAAGTGATGAAATCAGAAATGTCTGGTCAACCACTAGTAACAACTGTTTTAAGAAGGAGAAGATGGAGATATGTTGGACATGCTTTGAGAAGAAATGATCAAAGAATACCAAAGTAGGTAGTGAAGTGCGGGACAAAGGGTTCAAGGAAGAGAGGACGCCCTAGCGAGATACTGACACGAACCGCCCGAGTGGTTACCGGGGCCCAAATTTAGGGTGTGAAGAATAGAACCACTGTTACCTGCCACGCATGTCGTAAAAGGCGACTTAGGAGGTTTGGCTGAAATCGGATGCACGTGTCCTAAAGGTGTAGAAGTCTATGCGTTTAGGACGTATCAAACCAATGTGCAACGTATACACGTTCTTGACAAAGATCAAACATATCACAAAGAGTGATTCAAATTACTCGTAAAGAACGAACGCAAAGAAGAAGAAAGAAGTACTTCATTTGACAAAAAAGACTATTAGAACAAGGAAAAGTACAAATCTTTACTATCGGTGATATAACTCGGACGTCTTTTTCAATAAAATCACTTTGACAACAAGTTTGTTTATTCGACAGCCAATGGAGCGAACTAATGGAACAGCTTACGATACGGGGACACTGTTCGTCTTGGCGATTAACATAAACTGGTTGAGCACAAGTCTCGTGCGACGACAGCCACGCGGTAGTGTTCACGTTCGTCAGTGCTCAAACGCCCGCTCCAAACGTAAACAGAGGAGATTCCATTCGTGAAGATAGCTGTACTCTGGTAGTATTAATTGTACGTCACTGAAGTAAATCACATTTAGACTGCTCGTGAAGATAGCTGTACCCTGGTAGTATTAATTGTGCGTCACTGAAGTAAATCACATTTAGACTGCTCGTGAAGATAGCTGTACCCTGGTAGTATTAATTGTGCGTCACTGAAGTAAATCACATTTAGACTGCTCGTGAAGATAGCTGTACCCTGGTAGTATTAATTGTGCGTCACTGAAGTAAATCACATTTAGACTGCTCGTGAAGATAGCTGTACCCTGGTAGTATTAATTGTGCGTCACTGAAGTAAATCACATTTAGACTGCTCGTGAAGATAGCTGTACCCTGGTAGTATTAATTGTGCGTCACTGAAGTAAATCACATTTAGACTGCTCGTGAAGATAGCTGTACCCTGGTAGTATTAATTGTGCGTCACTGAAGTAAATCACACTTAGACTGCTCGTGAAGATAGCTGTACCCTGGTAGTATTAATTGTGCGTCACTGAAGTAAATCACCAACTACTACTCTCAGAGTGTAGCTAATATTACAATGTTACTTTTCACCTGGAATGATATGCTTTAACAATCACACAGTGTCATCTTTGGATACATTCATTTCACTAGTTGTGATTTGTTAAATTCATTATCTATGTTTATGAATTTCTATTTACCAACCAGAAGTAAGCTATTATATTGGCATTATTATTTCAACTTATCTTGAATGCATCTATCTTATCTTATCTTATCTTATCTTATCTTATCTTATCTTATCTTATCTTATCATATCTTGAATGCATCTATCTTTTATTATCTTAAGTTGAATGTATCTATCTTATCTTATCTTCAATTGAATGCATTTGAAAATAGATGTCTGCAAAAATAATGAATATAAAATGGAACGAATTCAGGAGAAGTGATGAAATCAGAGAAATGTCTGGCCAACCACTAGTGACAACTGTTATAAGAAAGAGAAGATGGTGATATGTTGGACACATCTTGAGGAGAAATGATCAACGAATATTAAAGCAGGCATTGAAGTGGGATGCAAATGGTTCAAGAAAGAGAGGACGACCTAAGGAGACCCTGAGACGAACTTTGCTGAGAGAGGCAAGAAATATCGGTCTCAGTTCCATGGAGGAGATTGAGCGAGTTGCCCAAAATAGAGCGGTATGGAGAAATTACTTGCGGACCCTATATAACGTATAACGGTACGAGAGGAATTATTATTATCTTATCTTAACCACATTTGCCATGAAACGTCGTGGGAGAGTTAGTTTTCTATCTTGTGCCAGGTGTGTTGCGCTTGCAGTTGTCAGTCAATGCTTTCGCAGGGACTCTGAGATGTTATATATCCATCGTGTTCTTGGCCTGCCTCGTGCCATGCGCCCTGAGTGTCGATTATTGTTGGCACGTGATTGTAGTAAATGTGGTTTCATTCTGATTAGATGGCTGAACCACTTGATTCTTTGCTTCTCGATGTACTGTATGCATGGTACTGTATGCATGGTATAGTATCAACGATGCTTCTGGTATTCTCGTTTCGCACTCTATCTCTCCTTGTAACGTTGACAGCTTTTCGTAGACATCTCATTTCACATGTTGCACTCTTTCTTTCTTGTGTCTTAGTCAGGGGCCATGTTTCGCACTGATAGCAGAGAGTTGGAATAAATATGCAGTTTATCAGTTTTCATTATTTCATTATTTATTAAGAATTAATTTGAACATTGAGTCTTGTCTAGTACTGGTTAATTCTTGTGTAGTAATGATTACAACGCAAACTATTAATTCTGTATTTAATGTATGCGTGTGTGTGTGTGCGTAAGAGAGAGAGAGAGAGAGAGAGAGAGAGAGAGAGAGAGAAAGATAGAGAAATTGAGAGATAGTTTTGTGAAATACATAAAACAAACTCAAAGTAAAATGTCTAAGTAACAAAGAATCATCATCATCAGGAGCCGTGCTGGCTGGCGTAGGCGACATGGATCTCCACAAATCTCTGTCGTTGGTGTTTGCTATCAACTCAGATGTTGACGCTCTACCGTGCCATGAAGTCAGGCTATCCAACATTTTTTCTCTCTGTCTTCCTCTGTCTCGTCTACCCTAGATTTTACCGGTTGTAACAATGTGTTCTAAACCTCCCCTCCTCATCACATGCCCGAAATATGATGACTGCCTCTTTCTTATATCGACGATAAGCTTTCTCTGTGTCTTGATCTCCTTCAACACCTCAACATTAGTCATTTTAGCAGTCCGTTGGATTCTCATCATTCTTCTGTAAAACCACATTTCTGTGGCCCTCAGAGATCTTTCGATCTGTCACACA
Organism: Arion vulgaris; assembly: GCA_020796225.1. Lineage (NCBI taxonomy): Eukaryota > Metazoa > Mollusca > Gastropoda > Stylommatophora > Arionidae > Arion > Arion vulgaris. Next base: position 13,950,969 of record CM036765.1, read on the forward strand.
AAGGAAAAAAGAACAATTCTAGAAATAAGTGTATATATATATTTTTTATTTCTTATAGCTTAAATATGTATTAGCTCTAGACTTGACACAGTGAGAGCCGATGTAGCGTAGTTGTTAGTGAACTCTGGTGGTCTGGTGGTCTGTTCAGCTCCCGCAATGCGCGTGGAATTTTTCCCGACCGCGACGGCTCTCAGGGCGACCCAGCGGACCCACTGGATACCAGACATGCTCTGGGAAAGTAAAGGCGGCCGGAGCGATGCTGACCACATCGCCCATCGTGTGCCGACGGTCAATGAAAAATACAGGCCTAACACTGTATTGACCTATATACCACGAGGTATGAAAGGGTTCCTTTTTTTTTTTTCTTGACACAGTTCCGAGATTACAGACACAATTCATGTGCACTATGTTAGCAGGGCTGTGCGGTATATTTTCTCAACATGATGTAAGTTTTCAAAATACTGCCCCTTAAATGTTTTTTTCTTAAAATAACCTTCGATTGTAATTATGATTTTGCTGCTTATGCCGCCCCCTTACGATACCGCCTGATGCGGCCGCCTGTCTGTATCATAGCACGACGCGGTCCTGTATGTTAGTAACGGACACCCAGTACTAGTTATAAACCGATCATATCAAATTAAATTGCAATTGCCATCATTTTGATATATGCGAAACTGCATTTTCATAAGGTTATCGTTTGATGAATGTGTGTTTAAAAGACAGACTGCGCTCAAAGGTTATACTGAGATAGCGAAAACCTGTTGAGCGCTTCACATGGGCATCCATGTAAGTTATTAATGACTGGAATTATTTAAGTTCGAAGAGCACACAATATGCTTGTCTTTTCATGGTTGATCTTGAGTGAGACTCGTTACATATGCACCAGATGTTATGTCAGATGAGTGTCTTGACTAGCCGATTCAATTCTTTTTTTTTAATATTAACAAAAGTAAGTTTTAGGCCGCGACAGGTAAGTTGAATTTTGGCCATATTTTCTTTGAAGACTTTGAACAACACGCTTGATACAGGAGAACTGTAACAATCACGGGCATATGCATGCAAGGTCCAGCGACCTTGGTTTTAACCTTAATTAAATGTATCTATGTATGTAATCACGTCTGTCTGTATGTGCGTGCGTGTATGTGTTGAATTATGAGTGTGTAAATGCGTTCACATATACATTTGTGTGATTGCATTTATTTTGCTTTACGCGACGTTATGGTGCTTGTACCCTATGGCATGGTACGCTATTGATTGTATATAAGCATACATGCAGGCCTAACATATTACATGTTGTGCATATTTTCTCATTATATCCTGCAATTAACCCAACCAGTAACATAATTTTGTTTACGTTTTAACTTGATGTTTTTTTACTGTTTTCCAGATTTCTCTTATTCAATAGACAAGAAGAGATACAAGAAATATAACAAATGTATGAGCATCAGATAAACAAATGAAATAGCTGATGCTTACTTTTGTTATTGACATAAAATCGTATATTTAACAGAACTGTTGTTTATTTACGTTTGATAAACTCGTATCATTGAATGTTTATGGGTAGATCAGCTGTTTTTAATATTGCAGTTTGAGAACAACAAACATGGGATTTGACATTGCTAAATTTGTAACCAGCATTGCCGAGGACAAGAAGTGTATGCTATGTCATGGAGTACTTGATAATCCTGTGCGATCTTCATGTGGTCATGTCTTTTGCTCTGGGTGTATTCTTCCTTGGGTCAGTAATCATGGGCAGTGTCCGAAGGATTGCAGAAGTCTGACACCAGCTGATCTTGAAAATGTTCTACCCTTGCGAGAAGTTATCCTCAATCTCAAGGTCAAATGTGAATTTTTTGAGCACGGATGTATGGAAACTATTAGACTGACCGATCTTATAAATCATACTCGAAGTTGTGAGTACCAGCCTGTCGTCTGTAATAACCTTGGGTGCCAACAGATAAGTCCTCTTAAAGAAATGTATGTACATGAGATAGAGGAATGTCCATGCCGACCAATTGGTGAGTGTGACAAGGGTTGCGGTTTTATTTTGTACCTGCATACTGCAAGTGATCACGACTGCTATCAAGTTATGAAAGACTTGGTCAAGGCACAAGAAAATGTGTTATATTCGCTGGAGCAGAAATTGACGGTGATGCGCAGCAAATTCTTAAAAAGAGAGACATTTCTTCTCGATCAAGTAACGTCTCTACAAAATCAACTTGGAGTGCAGACCGATTGGTTTAACAGGACCGTTGTAGATCTAAAGATTAGGCAGACACTTGTCAACAATGCAGAAGATGAGGTAAGTTGAATTTGTGAGTTACGTATATTTGTACTTGAGTTCTGTTAAGATCTGTCGATTTCCCAGCAAATATCTTTCAGAAGGTGATAGTAGTCAGAAAGAGGTTGTTAGATACGATAAACGCCGAGTGGTTACCGGGGCCTAAATTTGGGGTGTAAAGAATAGAACAACTGTCGTAAGAAGTGACTAAGAAGGTTTTGCTGAAATCGGATGCACGTGTCCGCTAGGGAATGCTAACCCGAAACAAATGCTTGCAGAAAACGGATGCACCAGGTCGTAAGACGCATAACATGGTGCAACGACCCCTCACAGTGAGAAATGGGATAACGGATTCTACGGTCGTCAATCTGCTTCGGAGATTTAGCTACGCAGTAAGAATGTGAGACCTACCATCACGAGGGTGGCCAAAACTTACTTCGGGAAGAGGTTGACACAAACTGGGAAGCAGAAATCATAGGAATTATATCCTACAGAACTGCCCCCATAAGACGGACTTGAGAAGAAAAAGGTGACCCACTTACACTAGCGTCCAAGACAAACTGTATGGCGTGGCTGATAATCTGTGGCAGACGGCTGCCTTTATTAATGAATCCGAAATCCCAATCTAGTGAGAACGCAGAAGAAGAAGATACGAAAAAGTCTGTTTTCCCAACTGTACTTATGTGAAATATGAAAATAATTAATTAAAGCTATACTCGACTGTAAAACCTGTCAAGAACTTGTCTTGTCCGCTGTCAAACTTACAGTAAATGCAAAAAATAACTAAGAAACTTTATAACCTTACTTTGCTTGCTTGTTACATTTTAGAAAAAACAATAGCAAATATGTAACCAGTAAACAAATTACATACTTTAGTCACATCAAGCGTCACGATGGCCTGGAAAGAACAATACTAGAGGGCAGGGTCCCAGGACGCAGAGGCAGACCAAGAAGAAGATGGCTACAAGATATTAAAGAAACCATGAATATGACCATCGACGAAGTGGGTGAACTGCCTAGAGACAAAGGGAATTTCGGATGCGTTGCAAAGATAGCAACGCCCTATAAAGGATACGCACCTTGATGATGATGAATCAGTAAACATTTGACGATGTTTTCCCCATATAAAAAAAAAATTAGATACTTTTGTTCTGCTGTACATTTCTATGAACGCCTGAGTGGTTTCCGGGGCCCAAATTGGGGTGTAAAGAAAAGAGCCACTGTTACCTGCCACGCATGTCGTGACTAAGGAGGTTGGGTGTGGGGTTAACTACCCCACCTCGTAAAAAACAATAGATAGCTGCAGAAACCACAACCAGGACAATTCATAGAGAAGACACAGGAACAATTGAAGACGGAATGCAAGAAAGTGGGGAGAGAGGGGAGAGATCTGGAAAGGATGACCTTGGATAGGCAGGCTAGGAAGGCATCTTTTGCAGACCTATGCCTCCCTAGGGAGGGGGCGAAAGGTGAAAAAGACGACAACGACATATCTATGAAGATATACAGAATATTAATACACATCCGGGGTCATAGACGCTTGGTGACAACGCCGCGCCAGGATTAGTGAGCTGGCACTAATCATGACCCTGATCCACCTCCTCGTGGTGACCCTGGTAATAGACGTTGGTTCCGGTCTGGCTAAGAAGGTAAGGATCGAGGGAGAGCTACTCTGGTGTAGGTAGAGATGCGGAGGTAGTCACGCTGGATGGGATCCGCTCGCAACACAGACGAGCGGAATCCTAGAGTGACTGTTAATGCTCGTATCTCCCTGCCGATGGAAAAAGCTGGAAGGATAAACATTAAGGGATGAGAGGTGCATCCCGAGAAGAGTCCTCGGCCCACATGGGGCGAAACTCGGAGTCCAAGGTAGGGCCCCGAGCTGAGTTGCACGCGGTGAAACTCCGAGCACTGAGGTGGAGGAGCGAACAAAAAACATATAGGATGAGAGGTGCATCCGGCGAAGAGACTTGGGCCCACATAAGGCGAAACCCGGGCCCCCATCTCAGGGGTGGGGGTTTAGGCTTTATGTAGATTCCATCCCGTCTGCGCTGCCGCCATTTTCAAATAATCTATCGCATTCTAAATTCATATTCACAGTGATCTTTACCTTCTCTTCTTTGCAGAGATGCTTCCTTCTTTTAATTGCATTATCCTGCTATTTATGTTTTTTATGCATCCAAAATACTTTAATTTTCTCATTATTATTTGTAGCATCAGTCAGTTGTCTTTAAATTTGAGTTTCTTTATGGTAGATCTATTGGTTCTCTTCTCTGTCTATAGTACACGAGGACAATTTTGTAACATATTCAAAAATGCACACACGTACGCATACACATACGTACACACATAAATAATTTACCAGTAATAATATATTTGTAACCATTATCTAAAAAAACTACCAACTGTAGACAAGACAAAAATTAATCTAAAAAGTTATAAACAACGTGAAATAAAGATGTCAATATAAATTGAACACAAGAACAACATTTGAACTGTTGACACTTATCCCGTCTTCTAGATCTAGGTTTTTTTGTTTATGTAACACGAAAGTATGTTTATGTTATGTTATGTTATGCGATCGATGTCACGGCACATTGGGCATTCCCATGCATGCTCTGTCCTCCGCTGCAGCAGTGATCTCCATAGTCATGCTCGATGTCGTTGTCTCGAAAGCGCCGCAGTCCTCATGAAGTGTGCGACCATTTCGCTGTGCCGAATAAGCCCACGATGATCTGGTTCCGCGTCTGACAGAGCCATCGGTGTAGATAATGATATCATCTGGATGGGAGTGCTCATCCACGTGTGCAAGAATCTCCGCATTGACGACGCCCGGGGTCCATTCTCTACAGCGTCTCCCAAGTGTACTGACAAAGTATGTTTATGAATATGGGATCATGTACAGGAAATGTGGAAACTAAATGTGATACAACTTCTTTGTCACACTGAACTTTGATCACTTAGTCAAGGTAAAATTGGTATAGTCTGTCCATTAATTCGTGAGCACGTTTGAAATTGATTTTCTCGAAAACTACCTGTTGGATCTCAGTGATTTTTTGCAAGCAGCCTTAGAATATCCATGACGCTAGAGAAATATTTTTTCCAAGAAAATTTGATGTAGTTTGAAATATTTCTTCTTCAGGTTATATTAAAATCAACCTCACCGGATTGTACACAATAGTAACAGATCTACGGTACACAGACGCGTTGTTCTAAAAATACATTATGGTAACATAGAAATATCGTGAGTATACAACAATTTCACGAAATCCCGTGCACCTAACCCAGTCGACTTTGAAAGCGGAAAGCATATGACGTTATAATTGGGATATCGAAATAGGGAAGACTGCGTAAAACTTGGTAAATAGTGAAACACGTACAAACAAAGTACTATATTTTTACAAAATACATAAACAGTGACGATAAACAGCAACGTTTCGACCAACAAGGCCTTTATCAAGCAAACGAACAAACAGGAGTGACAAATTAAAATGAAACACAAATGGACGACCAAATACCAACGTATCTAAGGAAAATCTGGAATAAAAACGAATAACGAAATAAATGTAACACAAAAACACACATAAAACTAGAAATAGAAAAGAAACAATGAAACATCTAGTAAATATATAACTTGAATACATGCAACATATACCCATATAGATTATAAAGCATGGGAAGAGAAAGTACTAAGAAGCATAAGAATGTAATACATGCAACATATACCCATAGAGATTACAAAGCATGGGAAGAGAAAGTACTAAGAAGCATAAGAATGTAATACGTTGAGCCCGCGTGGTCGCAAGGTACCATACAAAGAAATCAACCGATTCTCCAGAGCAAATCGACTACGATCATCAGAGGAACATGATCGGATGGCTGTGACCTGGACATCGCAAGCTCCTGAATGGCCAGTATCATTGAAATGGGTAGCTACAGGGTCACAGAGCATTGGCGTATATCGCGCAAGTGTTGGGCGAATCGGTCACTGAGTCTCCTGCCGGTTTCCCCAATATAGGCCTTGTTGCACCGCTTGCAGATAATGGCATAGATAATATTACGGACTCGCACGTGAAACTGTCTTCAACAACGAACGTGGCTTTTGGAAAAGACACCGTGCGGGTCTGTATTACATAAGCACAAGTGTTGCAGCGCCGACGGCCACACTGGATGGTGCCAAAATGACTCTGGATGTTAGGCTTGAGGCGACTGTGAACCAACATATCCTTAAGGCTTCTGTCCCGTCTGTACGCCACCAAAGGATAGTGTTGGAAGATTGAACGTGTATCAGGATCAGACTGAAGAATGGAGAGATGATGGAATAAGACTTTCTTCACAAGGGAACTATGAGGGTGGAAAGTTAAGACAAGTTTCACCCTGTCAGAATTGGAAGTTCTATGCTGGTTAGAGAGAGCCTCCTGGAGAGAAATTTGCTGAACGCGCCGCATAGCAGAAGCAAGCACCTTATCCGGGTATAAGCGCTTACGAAAGAAATCCAGCATCTCTAACGCTTCCGAAAGAAATCCAGCATCTCTAATTGCCTCTAACGACCTTCCTACCGGCGCATCATCACTTTGTGTCATCGATAGCTGTTTAGGAAAACCCGCCTTTTATATGCTCCCCAAAATTCATAAACTGAACAATCCGGGTAGGCCCATCGTTTCTGCTTGCTCTTGTCCTACGGAACATATCTCCGAATTTCTTGATAGTATCTTCAATCCTATAGTCACAACACTACCTTCATTCTTGAAAGATACGAACCACACCTTGTCTGCTTTTTCGTCTATTGAGTTGTTGCCTGGCTTGACTTACCGTCTCTTCCTCCTTGATGTGTGCTCATTGTACACCTCCATACCTCATTCCGACGGACTTCAAGCTCTCCAGTTCTTTCTCGACAGGAGAACTAACCCACTTGTCTCCACCTCGGCTCTCCTTCGTCTTGCAGAACTAGTTCTAACTCTCAACTCCTTTCAGTTCAATGACCAGTTCTTTGAGCAGATCAGTGGGGTCGCCATGGGTACTAAAATGGACCCAGTTATGCTTGTCTATTCATGGGTCATCTTGAGCACCTAGTATGGAATTCCTATGATGGCCCTCTTCCGTCTGTGTATCATAGATACATTGATGATTGTATTGGCATTACCGATATGCCTGAAGCCGATTTGTCACGCTTCATTAATTTCATTAATGTCTTCAATCCGGCTATTCGGTTTACATCTCACATCTCTACCTCTTGTGTCAACTTTCTTGACATCACTATCACTATCAGCATATCCACCATCACTACATCAGTATACTACAAGCCTACTGATGCACATAGTTTTCTTCTTTATACCTCTTCCCATTCCCAGGCTTGTCGTGATTCTTTACCTTTCTCTCAACTCTTGCGCCTTCGTCGCCTCTGTAGCGAGGACGACGATTTCCTCGATAGAGCTCACGAGATGCTGGATTTCTTTTGTAAGCGCTTATACCCGGATAAGGTGCTTGCTTCTGCTATGCGGCGCGTTCAGCAAATTTCTCGCCAGGAGGCTCTCCCTAACCAGCATAGAACTTCCAATTCTGACAGGGTGAAACTTGTCTTAACTTTCCACCCTCATAGTTCCCTTGTGAAGAAAGTCTTATTCCGTCATCTCTCCATTCTTCAGTCTGATCCTGATACACGTTCAATCTTCCAACACTATCCTTTGGTGGCGTACAGACGGGACAGAAGCCTTAAGGATATGTTAGTTCACATCGCCTCAAGCCTAACATCCAGAGTCATTTTGGCACCATCCAGTGTGGCCGTCGGCGCTGCAACACTTGTGCTATGTAATACAGACCCGCACGGTGTCTTTTCCAAAAGCCACGTTCGTTGTTGAAGACAGTTTCACGTGCGAGTCCCGTAATATTATCTATGCCATTATCTGCAAGCGGTGCAACAAGGCCTATATTGGGAAACCGGCAGGAGACTCAGTGACCGATTCGCCCAACACTTGCGCGATATACGCCAATGCTCTGTGACCCCTGTAGCTACCCATTTCAATGATACTGGCCATTCAGGAGCTTGCGATGCCCAGGTCACAGCCATCCGATCATGTTCCTCTGATGATCGTAGTCGATTTGCTCTGGAGAATCGGTTGATTTCTTTGTATGGTACCTTGCGACACGCGGGCTCAACGTATTACATTCTTATGCTTCTTAGTACTTTCTCTTCCCATGCTTTGTAATCTCTATGGGTATATGTTGCATGTATTACATTCTTATGCTTCTTAGTACTTTCTCTTCCCATGCTTTATAATCTATATGGGTATATGTTGCATGTATTCAAGTTATATATTTACTAGATGTTTCATTGTTTCTTTTCTATTTCTAGTTTTTATGTGTGTTTTTGTGTTACATTTATTTCGTTATTCGTTTTTATTCCAGATTTTCCTTAGATACGTTGGTATTTGGTCGTCCATTTGTGTTTCATTTTAATTTGTCACTCCTGTTTGTTCGTTTGCTTGATAAAGGCCTTGTTGGTCGAAACGTTGCTGTTTATCGTCACTGTTTATGTATTTTGTAAAACTATAGTACTTTGTTTGTACGTGTTTCACTATAATTGGGATACCGTTGTATAGTTATAGGCGTATCTCGCTATTTGTATGAAGCTATTGTATCATATTTGTTGGCTTATCAAAACTGACATTGATATCACATTCATAATGAGTCTGAAGTGCACATTAATAACAATGCAGAAGGTTACAGTTTTACTATACCAACACTTCCGTAGGGAATCTAAGAGAGGTCATCTATATTGCGATATTCATAAACCTGAGAAACGAGCGCAACTGGCGCTTGGTCTGAATAGAGAATCCTTTTCCCGATGGATTAAACAGGACACAAAGTGCACTAATGTCAAGCAAGGACGGAAAAGAACAATTGACGACTTTGACATAGATGTCATAAGACGGGAGCTCTTGAAAATGTTTGCGACAAATCAACTGTTACTCTCAGGAAACTGAAATTAAAACTGCAATCAGATTTGCAGCATAGACATTTCTAAAAGTACTCTATGAAAAATTGTAGAGCCGCCGGCTTCACCTTCAGAAAAACTATAGGCGGCAGGAATATTATTTGTGAAAGCCACATTTAATTGCTGCCCGAAGTAAATACCTGAGGCAGATCCGTGAGCGCGGAGGCAAGGCTATGATATTGTATATTTGGACGAATCCTGGGTCAATGCTCACCACACCAATACTAAAGAATGGCAATCAGTAGACGGTGAACAGAAAAGAAAAATACCAAGCAGCAAAGGCCAGCGTATTATACTAACACATGCAGGAAGCAGTGAAGAAGGTCTTGTCCATGACGCTGGACTTATTTTCCAATCAAAAGTACCGACGGTAGGGACTACACACAGAAATGAATGGACATATTTTCAGGCACTGGATGGAGAAAGATCTACTTTCAATTCTAAACAGACCATCATGCTTGGTAATGGATAATGCATCCTACCACAACGCAGTATCAGCGGAAGACAAAGTACCAACTGCATCAAATACAAAGATCAAATTAGGACTTGGCTTGCTCAGGAAAATGTCAGCTTCGATGATACATATTTGAAACCCGAGTTGTTGCAACTGGTGAGGATGACAAATAAGACAAAGGTGTTTCATATTGACAAAATCATTGCGGAATACGGCCACACGTCTTTGCGACTACCTCCATATCATGCTCAATCCGATAGAGCTTGTCTGGGCTAAAGTAAAGGGCAAGTTGCCGAACAGAACAGGACGTTTAAAATGTGTGATGTTGAAGTTCTGACACGTGAGTCCTTCTCAATGATAGACATGCAGTTCTGGAAGAAGTGTGTTGAACATGTGCTCCGAGAGGAAGACGAGTACTGGCACCGAGATGGATTACAATTTGTCCAGCCAGTAACAATTATCAACCTCATGGAATCGTCAGATTCAGGATGATACAAATCATATTTTGATTACAGACTGAGAAATAGCAACGTATACATTTCCATATCCAAATGCGTCTACCATCATACAATTTGTGGTGAAGTTAAGACACCCTGGGGTCTAATGGTGACCGAAGGGAGGACTAACTGTTGCATATTGTATCCAAGTTCACGATTGCACATAAAGGGCAGCACACTTAATTACTTGACCTATCAAGTTAATATGGAGATACACCTATGAATAGAATTGACATGGACAAATTCTAGGGATACTGTAAAATCTAAAATTTGAGCCCCGTATTTGCAATTGTCATAAAAGATAAAAGGAATTCGCCGATGTGCAAAATCCGTAGCATCTATGGACTACTGGTTAGCTTTATTTTAGCGTCATGGATATTCTAAGGCTGCATGCAAAAATCACTGAGATCCAACAGGTAGTTTTCGAGAAAATCAATTTCAAACGTGCTCACGAATTAATGGACAGACTATAAATGTTTGTTTTATTTAATCTAAATGCAAAAAAAAAAAAAAAAAAGATTGAAACATCAATACAACTGAAAAACAAACTATTTGTCATATTTGTCCGAGTTCAAACTTTTCTTGTAATCTGGATTTTATTTTTGTTAGCAGATCAAACAGATCAAGTTAAAAATCTGGGATTACAGCTTCAGTATAAAAACAAATCTTTAATACAGATTCATGAGTGTGTTCATATTTGAAATGTGAAGCTGACATTGTGAGTGAAATAGCTATTTGAAATGAGAGTAGTCCACTTTTTAAAATTAAAATCTTTGAGAAATGTTATAATATTTTACAGATTAGTTATACATATTTTTCTAAAATAATATTATTTTATCATTTGTGAATTGCATGAGCAATTTGATAACCGATTTTCAGATGTCGACGTGAGCAACAGTTAAATATCTTTACATGATCACCAACAACAATACCTCCTGGTTTACCACAACGGTCACCATTATCTCCGGTGTTATTCAACGATTATACAGTGAGAATCACAGAAGAGAAGACCACAGGTCGGGGGAGGACAATATTATATGCAGAGGATATTTTGGTGAATCGTCAGGGCAAGGATAGAGAACATTTTGTGGACAAACTTCAGTCAGAACTCGACTGTATAAGTAGGTGATGCGGTGAAGCAGAAGCATTGGTCAACCCCACAAAAGCAGCGGTGATATGGTTCTCTTTAAACAACCGTATCGTCAATACTTCAACACCAACTTTGTATTTGTGTGCAGAGGTGGTGGATGTAATAGTAGTATGACCCAGGGTGAAGGAATGAATGGGGGAAATATCCTGGGCACGGCAGCCAGCTTTGTAACTGTAGCAGTAAGGGGTCTAGAAATGGATGGGGGAATATCCTAGTCACTGCAAGACATAAAAGGTACTGTGATAGTGTGGGTAGTCGTGCCAACACCGAGCACGGTAAAGCCAGAAAGAGAGATCTGTGTCCTGGTTACTAGTATATCTCAGTCATTCGTATCCACATGCTCTTTCTCTCTCTCTCTCTCTCTCTCTCTGTCTTACTCAAGTTGATATTCAAATTTATATGTTTATTTAATTATTTTTCAACAACAAAATACATGTTTTTATCACATGTAGAATACATTATTACAAATGACATAAACCCAACAACAAAATTTAATATATGTAAACACTTTTCTAACACCTAAAAGAATATCTCTAACTTAAGTATATATCTCTAATAAAATGTACCTAACGTTCCACTCTGGCTTATATTCATAAGAAGTATAAACACAACTTGAACTATTCCTATGCAAGTCTATGTGTCCAGTACTTAGGGGTCTCTGAAGATGATGATAATTAAGACTTCAAAGTCATTATGAGACAGTATGTCTCAGCGATGTTCTCACAAAGGTCTAGTCTTCTAGAACTGCTGATGATGATGACTTCAACATCATTTGGGAGACAGTATGTCTCAGGTCTGGATCGTATCTAACGTATACCTCGGCTGGAGTTCTCTACTGGTTTTCTTATTCTGCGCTAGTGTCTGTGCCAAAGTTCTCTGCTTCTGTCTATGCCAGAGTTCTCTTGACTGCTCTCTGTCCGTCTTCTGTATGACCAGACAGTATCTTGTAGTGACTTCTAATTTACTGGCTCTCAGCCAGACTCTACCTCTGTGTGTTTACTGGCCTCCTCTCTAACTGTCTGTCTGTTCTACTTTTCTGGCCTCCTCTCTAACTGTCTGTTCTGCTGTTCTGGCCTCACTATCCTCTCTAACTGTCTGTCTGTGGCCCTCTCTATCCTCTCTGTCTTCTCAGTCTTCCCTTCTGCCTGTGCTAGACCCTGGTATATATATATATATGGTCCCGTTTCCTTTGATTCACGTAATCAAAGACATCAATGAATTATCAGATGTCACCCAGATTGTCGCCAAATAGTCTGGACTTCAGTTACGTTTTCAACTCTCACTCAGACCCTCATAAGCCAAGAAAACAACACGATTTGACAGTCTCTGTGTATGTACGCCGACAACTTCCTGTTTTTGAATTGAGATCAAGAGACACTGCCGCAATAGAACAATATTTCTGCGCAGCTGTCAACTCCCGCCATTACTGGGAAATATTGTCGAAATAAGTTACGATTACTCCTTGATGGAGGAGATGGGAGAACTGGCATAGCAATAACACTATTACAGTGGAGAGATCTCAAGCTATGAAATACCTGGGGTTGCGGTTTGATCGAAGTCTAGCTTTTAGACGATGTGATAATGAAGGCGAGGAAGGGTATGACTGCGATGAGAGTTATTGCTGGGGCAAATTGGGAGCAGCGCCATCTTTGTCTCTTATACATAGTCTGATCCTTTCTGTGATTAAGTATGCTCTGGCGATCCTGACTCTCAATCATAGTCAGAAAGACTGAAAAGAATTTTAAACATGGCTATGCGCATCATACTTGGGTGTACTAAAGACACGTCGTGCAGGGCGATGCGATACCTTCTTGACTATCCTACTATGGAACATTGATGAGCCTTGCACAAGCATGCCTTCAAGTCAATGCTGACACACAACAACCTCTGCACATGGAAATAAAGAGACACAAAAGAAATAGGTTAAAAAAGAAAATCTTGGATGGGCCGAGGACTAAATTCAACAGATGTGTTCACTTGAAAACATTGAACCCGGTGAAGAATGGATACCAATTCCAATAGAAATCAATACCTAATGTTTGGTATGTATCAGACTTGATAAAGAATGCAGACAAGACAACCCAATGGCCGTGGAGGCAAAAATTCAAGGTTTAATTTTTGATAACTATCTGAGAATGATGTAATCATTTATACAGATGGTTCAGTGATTCGTCATGTGCGGAGCTCATAGGCTTTCACTGGGCTTTCACTGCTCAAGTCGGAGGGGATTTTGTGAGGGTAGACAGTGGTGGTTTTGTTGTGACTACGAGCAGTCTCACTATGGAAATCCCTAACTAAAGCGATGGTCTTGTTGGAATCACAGACCTTTGTCCATGCATGTTTTCTCAGTGACTCAATGAGTATGCTCAGAAAGATTGAAACAGGCTGGGAACGGAGACAGTAGATGGAGTCGCTGAGGAGGTCTGGGCGACAAAAATCAGTTTATTTTTGTGGCCAGGGCATGCCCGGTGTAAGGAGAATGAGCGTGTCGTAAGGCTTGCAGGTATGGCTTGCAGGTATGGCTTGCAGGTATGGCTTGCAGGTATGGCTTGCAGGTATGGCTTGCAGGTAGGCTTGCAGGTATGGCTTGCAGGTATGGCTTGCAGGTATGGCTTGCAGGTATGGCTTGCAGGTATGGCTTGCAGGTATGGCTTGCAGGTATGGCTTGCAGGTATGGCTTGCAGGTATGGTTAGTAAGGCTTGCAGGTTGCAGGCTGGTATGGCTTGCAGGTATGGCTTGCAGGATGGCTTGCAGATGGCTATGGCTTGCAGGTATGGCTTATGTTCAGAGTATATAGATTGATGTTTAATTGGTAAAAGGGGACAAGCAGTGGACCAGGCTGATATTATAAATTTCCTAAGAAAGAGAGGACGTGTATATGATTCAAGTAATAGTGGTGAATCTGCAACACTAACCAAACTGCAAGAATTCCAAATCAAACGTGGTGTAGCTAGACAAGGACACTTCTCTGGTAGCCAAAGAAGAATAGTAAACCAACACACAACCGGTGTTGTTAGTCGCCACACGCTGAGAGACATACTGAGGAGGAGATCGGAGCACTTATGAACTAATTTGTTCGACGTTCAGTGATGATGATCCGACGACTAAACTAAACTCGTAGCAAGGCAATCCACATTATTGTATGTTTGATGAAACTGCATTAGTTTATGGCATCTGTCACTAGTTGTCTAGTTCCATCCAGTTCCATCACTTCCATTGTATCATCAATGCTACCACCGTTGACGTGCTAGTCGTGCGCCTGCTCGTCGATCTTGCCTTGGTTTTCGTCCTCCTTGTTTCTACGTTCATCCTTAACGTTACGCCGGTCCTCGTCCTCCATTTTTGTATATACAAAATCAAAACAAACCGTCAACGCCAATTACAAACACTAAGGAAGACTCCAGTACAGATGCACGAAACTCCGTAGCACCAGCAAAGTTCCTCAATGAGTGGACTTCCTATTCATTTGGCATAACTCTGTGCATAAGAATAATGAAATTAATCATCCCCTTTACTCGAATTATTAGTGTCACAAAAAAACAAGACTTTGACATTCACCATTTTGAACCGGAAGACTATTGTTTTGGTAACGGATGTGTGGTCGATACTATGCTGTGTATTGTTTTTGTATTTTGTAAAACTACAGTACTTTGGTTTTACGTATTTCGCCATTGCTACATAGTTTTACAGCAGTCTTCTCTTATATGGTGAAATTTTAGAGGATTTTACTTTTGACGTCACCGGCATTCGAAAATGAAGAGATATTATAGAATTACGGACACATACTGTGAAATAAGATGTCTACGGTAAGCTGTCAACGTTACAAGGAGAGATAGAGTGAGAAACGAGAATATCAGAAGCATCGTTGGTACTATACCATGCATATAGTACATCGAGAAGCAAAGAATCAAGTAGTTTGGCCATCTAATGAGAATGGAACCACATTTACTACCATCACGTGCCTACAATAATCGACACTCAGGGCGCATGGCACGAGCAGGCCAAGAACACGATGGATATATAACATCTCAGAGTCCCTGCGAAAGCATGGACTGACAACATCAAGTGCAACACACCTGGCACAATATAGAAAACTAAATCTCCCCATGACGCTTCACTGCAAATGTGGTTAAGATAAGATAAGAATAAGACTGACACATAAGTCCATCAGAAAACATAATGATGCAGATTGCTGTGAACGGTATCATATAATGTGTCAGTCGAAGAGGCTTAATGTCTAACATATATGAGACGCCCGAGTGGTTACCGGGGCCAAATTTTGGGTGTAAAGAATAGAACCACTGTTACCTGCCACGCATGTCGTAAGAGGCGACTAAGGAGGTTTGGCTGAAATCGGATGCACATGTCCTAAACGTGTAGAAGTCTATGTGTTTAGGGGCCTACCAAACTAATGTGCAACGTATACACGTTCTTGGCAAAGATCAAACATATCACAAGAGTGATTAAAATTGGTCGTAAAGAACGAACGCGAAGAAGAAGAAGAAATATATAAGACATATTAAGAGAAAGGAAGACCTCCAACTTAGATATTCGAATGTTTGTGATTTCTTATCTCTTCAAGATTTCATATTTATCTTAGAAGATGATGACACTGTAGCTGCTGAACAATCTAGCATACTTTTCAATTCTATGAAGCTCCCGTAAATAGCTATGTTGGAAATTATGGGACACCGCAGCGTACCGTGTGATGCTGGTGAGATCGGTAATGATAATTGACCGCGTTAATATACATCTTGTCGATCTGTTTGATGTGACGATACTAGACATCATGAGGCTCAATGTCAGTGATGTGGCTGATGGTATGAAGTGCGTGTACGTCATCATCCTTTGTTATTAAATCAGCATAACTTTCACCACTGCTGGTAATTTTACAACGAACATCAAAAATATAATGGCGTAGTTACTCACTGCTATCCAAAACGTTGAAAGAAATACCGCTCATTTTCTGCCTATGTAGTTTCAATAACACGCCTAAAGTGTCATGTAAATTCAGAAAGTTGGTAGTGATACTATGAGCCTTCAGTCTTATTATAGTAGTGTTAATGTTAGTCCCTGCAACTTGTCATGCCCACAGATACAATTTCTATCTTTGTAACCATTTGATGAAATAACTTGAAAACTTACATGTGAACTACACATGTTCCCGACGCTACAAAATATTTTTGCCATTCAAACAATCATGCCATCTAGAAGTTTCCTTCTTTGTTCTATATATTTAACGTGTCCATTGACATGGTTGGAGAAAACTATTATTTACAGCCATTTAATACATTGATGAACAAAAATATCAATACTTAGGACGAAATCCGTGTTTTTTTTAAAACAATTATTTAATTTACCGTGCACAAATTCGACTCGGGCTTGACCATGGTAAACAAATAAAGTCATAAGTGCAACACAGACTTTAAGGGGTGGACTGAAACATAACCTCAGTTTTCTTCGTGTTATTGGTAAGGCCAAACATATCACAGGCCATGGACAATCTGTCTATGAAGGTCTTCATATCTTCCTCAGAGTTGGTAGCAAGGGCGCAGTCATCAGCAAACTACAGGTTTGAGATGGTTGATTATTTTATCTTAGTGGAGGACTTTAACCTCCTAAGATTGAATACATTACCGTCTGTCCTGTATCTAATCTTTACTCCATGTTCGTCGCCTTCAGAAAAGATATCCATGAGCATGGTAGCAAAAATCATGCTGAAGAGTGTTGGGACCAGTACTGTGTTCTGTTAGACGCCCTTAGTGATATGGAAGACCTCAGACAGCTGCCTTTCATGAAATACACGTGCCATCATGCACTCGTGAAACTGTTTTACGATCTTAATGAATTTCACTGGACATAGACCCTCTCGATTGACCGTGTCGAACGCCTTCGTCAGATCGTCAAAGACCATGCAAAGGTTGCAATGCTGCTTGCTGCTCTTGACATTTCTCCTACAGTTGGCGAGATGCAAATATCATGTCTGCTGTTCCGCGACCCGCTTTGAAGTCACATTGGGTCTCAGGGAGTAAGTCCTGTTCTAGATGATCGACTATGCGATTGAGGAGGACTCTAGCCAGTATCTTGCCAGCAATTGACAGGAGGGAGATCCCTTTGTGATTATCACAGATCTGGCGGTTACCTTTGCGCGTATACAAGTGTACGATAGTGGCATCTTTTAGTTCCTGTGGTACACGTTCGTTGATCCAGATGGATGTAAAGAGTTCTGCCAACTTCAGCGTCAGCATGGGTCCTCCATTTTTTGTACATGTCGGTCGGTATTGAGTCCACACCCGGTGCGGTTCGCTGGATAGCTGACTTGCTGCCTTCTTGACCTCTTTTTTGCTAGGTGGAGCATCAAGCTTGGCATTTATTGGAACCTGGGGCATGCGCTCTAAGGCTTCATCATATATGATAGATGGATGGTTGAGGACAGCGCGGAAGTGTTCTGCCAAGGGGTTTAATATATGAGGCTTGTCAGTTAGCAGCATTGCTCCATCTGCTTCCAGTACAGGGGTGGGGTGAGAATGCTAGGGGCCATAAACAGTTCTCATGACATCATAGAAGCGTCTAGAATCATGTCTTTCTGCATACATCTGGAGTTCATCAGATGTTTTGCTTAGCCAGACGTCTTGCATTTTTCTGAACATCTCTTGAGCACTTCTCCGAGCATTTGTGGAGACTGCCGTTTTGAATGACGATGATGGGTCATTTTGATGGACTCTGCTTCGAGTTTAACAAGGAGAATAGCCTTTATTTCTTTACAATTTCATCAATTCAGTCGTGGCTCTTGCGTCCAGTGTGTCCTATGTGCTCAGAGGTAGAAAGGTAGACGGTGTCGCTGAAGGTAGTCTAGTATATGCGTTTACATAACAACTATTGATTTGAACTGTCATTAACTTATTTATCTGCAATATATTCCAGGTAAACGGAGAGTACACATGGAGAAGAATGATCTTGCATCGAGACAAACTAGGATCTTTAGGATTTAACATTATGGGCGGATATACAGTAAGACCATACATGTATTCCTAGTAATAATGTCCTGTTTGATACTTATACTACAGTGTGTTCAAGATAAAAGTAGCCTGTCAAGGGTGCCAATCTGGCATATATTTATGAAAATGAGAAGGCTCAATTATGACGTAGTATAGGTCAAGTATGCGTGTTGTATAATTATGGTGCGGGAAGGTGACGATGAACCAATGTGACGTAGGACGAGCTAATCAAAACCGGTTTAAATAGTAAATAGACCAAACGCAATGCGTAACTAGCAACTTTTGATTTGTCAATAGGGCTCACTTCTTATCTTGAACACCCTGTAGATATACAGTAAGACTATCATATATTCTGTAAGTAAACATGTCCTGTTTAATACTTATACTAGATATACAGTAAGACCATACATGCATTCCTAGTAAACAAGTTATGTTTAATACTTATACTAGATATACAGTAAGACCATACATGCATTCCTAGTAAACAAGTTCTGTTTAATACTTATACTAGATATACAGTAAGACCATACATGCATTCCTAGTAAACAAGTTCTGTTTCATACTTATACTAGATATACAATAAGACCATACATGCATTCCTAGTAAACAAGTTCTGTTTAATACTTATACTAGATATACAGTAAGACCATACATGCATTCCTAGTAAACAAGTTCTGTTTAATACTTTTACTAGATATACAGTAAGACCATACATGCATTTCTAGTAAACAAGTTCTGTTTAATACTTATACTAGATATACAGTAAGACCATACATGCATTTCTAGTAAACAAGTTCTGTTTAATACTTATACTAGATATACAGTAAGACCATACATGCATTCCTAGTAAACAAGTTCTGTTTAATACTTATACTAGATATACAATAAGACCATTCATGTATTCTTAGTAAACATGTTCTGTTTGGTACTTATAAAGAACATATTAAAACAGAATAATTATTGCATTTTAATAATTTAAATATATACATCGTTTAATGACGCTTAGCTCTTAGTCCAGTGCTGCTGGGGAAAAAAGGATGTGGACGTAAATGGTACTCTAGCTGCGTCTGTAGAAGATAAAGACAAGTTGTATGACTTATTACAGAACGTCGTTAACTCATTTCCAGTGGATGAGCAACTGTATACAATGGGTGACTTAAATGCACACATAGGATCTGATCACCAGTCATGGCCAGTATGTCTGGGTCATCATGGCATTGGAAATGTCAATGATAATGGTCAGAGACTACTTGAATTCTGCTCACCCAACAATATATGTGGAACTAATACGTTTTTTGCTGTCAAATACAGGCACAGAGTGTCATGGTGCCACCCAAGATCAGATCACTGATTTTGCTTGATTTTGTACTCATATGTAAACACCTCACAGCAGTAAAAATTACACGCACTTTTTACAGCGCAGGCTGTGATACAGTTCATGCAAAGTCAAAGCATTACCAAGAAAAACTTATACAATACGAAAACTACCCAAACTCAAGATCAACATCACTAGAATCGGGATGGCAGAGAATAGAGAGACATTTAGAATAGAGTTTTCTGCTCTATCTGACAATGAAATGGGAGAAAGTAGCATAGACGAAAAATGGAAACATTCTTAAATCTAACATGTATAAATGACTGTGCCATTTCTTCCTTTGGCACCAAGAAATTCTCCAAACAAAGACTGGGTCGAACAACAGGAAAGAACACTCAGCCCCCTAATTGAGAACAAGAAAAAAGCCCTAATAAATTACAAAAATAGCACATCGCAAAGTTCAAAAGACCTTCTGCAGCACACAAAATCAATAGTGCAACAGAAGTCAGGGAGAGGTGTAAATGAATACTGGTCAAATCTATGTTCTGCGATACAAAATTCTGCAGATATAGGCAACACCAGGGCAATGCACGACAATATATGAGTAGCTCTGAAACCTAACATCACAAAAATTGCCCCGCTAAGATCGAAAACATGTGAGCCGATAAAAGATATGAACAAACAGCTCGAAAGGTGGATGGAACACTATTCTAATCTTTATTCGGTGGAGAAACCAGCTAGCCCTGCCCTAGATCAGATCATACCGAGACATCATAAACAAACTGAGCTGGATGTCAAACCCACAGAGTTGGAACTTTCCGAAGCAATCAACAATCAAATGGAAAGGCGTCAGGACTAGACAATATTCCTGCAGAAATCCTCAAACATAACAAGGATGTCCTCCTGCCCCACCTCTACAATTTCATTGTACAGTGTTGGAGAGATTGCGACATTTCTAACGACATAAAGGATGCAAAGATAGTAGTATTCACTTACATATCATGTTATATAGTATTCACTTACATTATCATGTTATATAGTATTCACTTACATTATCATGTGATGTAGTATTCACTTACATATCATGTTATGTAGTATTCACTTACATTATCATGTGATGTAGTATTCACTTACATTATCATGTGATGTAGTATTCACTTACATTATCATGTGATGTAGTATTCACTTACATATCATGTGATGTAGTATTCACTTACATTATCATGTGATGTAGTATTCACTTATATATCATGTTATGTAGTATTCACTTACATTATCATGTGATGTAGTATTCACTTACATTATCATGTGATGTAGTATTCACTTACATTATCATGTGATGTAGTATTCACTTACATATCATGTGATGTAGTATTCACTTACATTATCATGTGATGTAGTATTCACTTACATTATCATGTGATGTAGTATTCACTTACATTATCATTGATAGTATTCAACAATCATGTTGTAGTATTCACTTACATTATCATGTGATGTAGTATTCACTTACATTATCATGTGATGTAGTATTCACTTACATTATCATGTGATGTATCATTCATCATATGTATTTACATTATCATGTGATGTAGTATTCACTTACATTATCATGTGATGTAGTATTCACTTACATATCATGTTATGTAGTATTCACTTACATTATCATGTGATGTAGTATTCACTTACATATCATGTGATGTAGTATTCACTTACATTATCATGTGATGTAGTATTCACTTACATTATCATGTGATGTAGTATTCACTTACATTATCATGTGATGTAGTATTCACTTACATTATCATGTGATGTAGTATTCACTTACATTATCATGTGATGTAGTATTCACTTACATTATCATGTGATGTAGTATTCACTTACATTATCATGTGATGTAGTATTCACTTACATTATCATGTGATGTAGTATTCACTTACATTATCATGTGATGTAGTATTCACTTACATTATCATGTGATGTAGTATTCACTTACATTATCATGTGATGTAGTATTCACTTACATTATCATGTGATGTAGTATTCACTTACATTATCATGTGATGTAGTATTCACTTACATATCATGTTATGTGGTATACACTTACATATCATGTTATATAGTATTCACTTACATATCATAACAAATATATTCTTGCTGTGGATGAACATGTGCCACTACCGTCTCCCCCTCACCCACCCATCACGAAAAATACAGCATATTCCGTCTATAGTACACATAGTTATTACATATTCAGCAGTCAAATATACAACATTTATGCTTCTATTTTGTGAACATTTATCTTCATCATTACATTATAAAACATTTCACATCATCATTACACATAGATACAACATTTCACATCATCATTACACATATATAAAACATTTATCATCATAATTACACATAGATACAACATTTATCATCATCAGTACACATAGATACAATATTTCACATCATCAGTGCATAGATACACATTTCACATCATCATTACACATAGATACAACATTTATCATCATCAGTACGCAATAGATACAACATTTATCATCATCAGTACGCAATATATACAACATTTATCATCATCAGTACGCAATATATACAACATTTATCATCATAATTACACATAGATACAACATTTCACATCATCATTACACATAGATACAACATTTCACATCATCATTACACATATATAAAACATTTATCATCATAATTACACATAGATACAACATTTATCATCATCAGTACACATATATAAAACATTTATCATCATCAGTACACATAGATACAACATTTATCATCATCAGTACGCAATAGATACAACATTTATCATCATAATTACACATAGATACAACATTTCACATCATCAGCACACATAGATACAACATTTCACATCATCAGTACGTAATAGATACAACATTTCACATCATCAGTACGTAATAGATACAACATTTCACATCATCAGTACGCAATAGATACAACATTATGTCAAATAATCTGAAACATATCGTTACACCAACCATTAATTAGAGCACTGCCATATCTTGACATACACTTCCACTAGTAGTAATCCCATGCCTCTTTTGGAAACACCCAACGTTTATTAATATAAAGCAAATAAGTGAGAACGTTTATGACCAGGGAATAAAAGCAGTGAAATAACCGACATACAACAGATTTGGTCATAATGTTATCAAATCTTTTCTCATACAGGACTGTGCGGTATATTTTCTCAGAATGACGCAAGTCTTCGAAATGCCGCCACTTAAATATTTTTCCTTTAAAATAACCTTTCTTCTTCTACTTTGCGTTCATTCTTTACGACCAATTTTAATCACTCTTTTGATATGTTTGATCTTTGCCAAGAACGTGTATACGTAAATAACCTTTAATTGTAATGTTGATTTTGATGTTTATGCCGCCCCCTTACGGCACCGCCTGATGTGGCCGCCTCTCTGCATCATAGCATGGCACAGCCCTGTTCTAATATGTTTCTTTTTTGATGATGTTGATTTTAGTCTTGTTTGAAAAGAATAACAAATAAAAAGCATATACATAGAATAATAGGAAGGTGAAGAGACAGTACTGAATATGTGCATGTCTTTCATTTCAGGATTGTATGTTGTCATTTTACTGTTTCCACATACACGTTAGTAAGATTCGTTCTTCTGAAAATATGAATATAGGTCGCCCGAGTGGTTACCGGGGCCCAAATTTGGGGTGTAAAGAATAGAACCACTGTTACCTGCCACGCATGTCGTAAGAGGCGACAACGGAGGTTTGGCTGAAATCGGATGCACATGTCCTAAACGTGTAGAAGTCTATGCGTTTAGGGGCCTACCAAACTAATGTGCAATATATACACGTTCTTGGCAAAGATCAAACATATCACAAAGAGTGATTAAAATTGGTCGTAAAGAACAAACGCAAAGAAGAAGAGGATGAATATAGGTAAAATAGACAGTTAATAGTTTATTTCTCACGGTAGTTACCATGTGGGTCATTAGTAGACTTAGAGTTTAAATGACATAATTTGTATGGTCCTTCGAGATTTCCAAAAGCAAAGAATCGAAACGGTATGTCTTTGTATAAGGACCATGGAATAAGTGGTGATGTTTCTGTTGAATACACCGTTTATATTAGAACACTGGGAAATGGTACCACTCTATACATACATTCAGAGACTGAGAGTGCTGGTATTTACAGCTAGTTATTAATGATGCAAGTAGTTTTTGCAAGTTAATATCCTTTCCCACGAGATTCTAGGCCCCACAATCAATAGATCATTTGTACTAGGGCTGTACACCACAAGAAAAGATGTGATAATCACGCAACACGATTACCAAAACAGCTAAAAGACTAATAGTATGGGAGCAGCATGAAATTATTTCTCGTGTCAGTTCCAGCTGAATTAGACTGTTGAACTGACCCAGTGGCAGCTCATAATCATTTTTGTTGGTGGGGCCAGACAGATATTTTTGGAAAAATCATGGTTCCGGTTAAGATATATTTTAATATATAAAATATAAATACACGTTACACCTTATTTTTGGTGGGGCCCGGTCCCACTGGCGCTTAATGACGAGCCGCCATCTGTTGCGTGAGATTTTATTCAGATATCTGTTGCGCGCCAGCAAATGTTAAATGCAAACCTTTTTTGCTTCATACCTTTCATGTGGTTTCAACTACTTTCTTGCTGTTCTTCTGTTTGTCATCAGATAGCAAGACCAATATCTTCAATGTATTGTATGATTTGCTGCAGATCATCAATAGAGCGAGCCCCTCAGGTTTGAAAGGCCCGCCATCTCAGTAGACCGTATTTTCCCCCGTCTTCTCCGTAGAGCCATCAGACATGAATGATGTGTTCTGCAGGCTATGGACAATTTCCCAAGTGCAGAAGTATGGTTTAACAATTTTCAGCTTTCTGTTCATATGACTTCTTCTGCAATTGTGTCCTGTTCGGCATCTGAGGATAATTGCTTGTTCACTACGAGAAATTTGAGGAAAGGGATATTTGACGTCTTCAGTTCTGTGCATTCAATGTTTCTTAAACTTGGTTGTCATCACAGTTTTTATTTCATTATAACATACATCATTTTCTAACTGCATGTGACATCACTTGATATAGATTAAAGGATAGATTGCAGCAAAACTATGTACCAAATGCAAAATATGCAAACACAAAGTAAGATAGCTTAACATAGTACAAATACTATATAGATACAGCGACGTTTCTGCCAAAAGGTCTATACCAATCAAAGCGTCCTTTCAGATTAACCTAATTTATCTAGTGTACGTGGCTTGGGATCCTTCAGGCTATGTCGGTGGGAGTCTAACTCCGGGCAGGTCTAACCAAGCCGAACAGACTAAAGGTGAAAGACCAGACCAAAAGGCGGGGAGCAGGATGGGGTTTCATAAGGTGACAGCGCAGAACCCACAGGCGAGTGGTAAATGCTCCGGCTGCAACCAACCCATCCCCCAGCTATTGGTTAAATGGCAGCCTCCTCTCTTGAGAGGGCATCTTTGTGTGTCTTATCTCCTACTTCTTTACAATTTTCTATCCTCGAGTTAGACCACCGTTTTCTCTAACAATAAGAGTGCTGAAGTCGGAGGCAACCAGCCAAGAGGGGCACTATAGCAATCAGGTTGCCACGCACAAACGCTAATGAATATGTCTATATATTTGAAACGATATGGTGCTCGCCCTGTGACGGACACTCAGGCAGGTGCAGTGCCGGGCCCCCTCCCTCGAAAGGGTTCAACCCCAGCTACTGGATGTCCTTCTCATTTGCCCTGTGGAGCCAGGAGGCATGAGAATAGAACAACTGGTCAATTTCTTAAAATAATGCACTGGAATGTTGAGAGTGTGAACAGCAAAAAGATGGCTACAGCAAAAAAGTAGAACTTGAAAACATCCTAAATGAAGAACAATTACATGTATGCTGTTTGCAAGAACCCACCTGAATGAAGATGCAGCCTTCAAAGTCAGAGGCTTCCAGTGCTACCGATCAGACCGAAAAATAGAAGAAAGGGTGGAGTACTTACACTTGTGAGAAACAACATCAGCCCATGACAGTTTGAGGAGTACATGGAGGGGCAGAATATCAGATGCTGCATCTTAGGACGGCAAGTACAGAGTTTCACTTAATCAACTACTACTGTCCAAGTGACCGCCCACTGGCACTCGTCTCAATTCCAACAAAGGAAAGACTCATAGTGTGCGGTGACTTCAATTGTCGCTCACAGAGCTGGGGGTATGATCACATGGACAGTAGGGGCGAGTAGCTTGAAAACTGGCGGGATGACAACAAACTAATCCTTGTCAATTAACCAAAAGATCAGCCAACCTTCTACTCCAGATCATGGCACACCACCTCTACACCAGACTTGCCATTCCACTCCTTAGACTTGGAGTGAAACATTACACGTGTTGTTGTGAAACAAGTAGGAGGCAGTGACCATCGGTCAGTCTTTCTCACTGTTGAAAATCAACTCATCAGGGAGAGTAGCACTCTAGGTGAAATTACAAGAAGACAGACCGGACAATGTATAAGCATCGCACCAGTATACTGACAATAGGTCTATCTACTGACAAGGACATCAACAAAGTAGTTGATGAGTTCAGCCGATGCATAAAACAGGCTGCCTATGAAACAATTCCTAGATGGGATCGAAAACACTACACGCTTTACTGGAGCAGTGAATTATAACTACTGCACAATAACGTCGAAATTTCACGAAAGCAGGCAGAGACTACTTCGTGAGAAGAACACCATAACAACTACCAACATGCTAAGGCTATATTTCAAAGGGCCAGGTTGTATGCCGGACGGAGAAGCTGGGTGAAAAACAGAGTTCTTAAACTTTGAAAGAGATACCAGGAAACTGTGGAAGCTGGTAAAACAACTTAATGATGAAGGTACAGAGAGAAATCCAAAGATTGCATTAAACAAAGATGGAAACATCCTCACAGGAAAACAGGCAGCTGATCATTTTGCAGACTCCTTTGCTAAGACAGCAATATTGAAATTAGCACAATGAAAATGCGAGAGATACGTGAGAAAAAGCAAAATGCAGAACAAGATGAAACCATACCTGAAGTTATGAAGACCCCAATCACATTTAAAGAACTGAAACTGGCAAAATCCAAATTAAAAATGAGAAAATCAACAGGAGCTAATGGATTATCCAATGAGATGATTAAGAACTTTGGAACTGCAGCAAAAACAAAGCTACTGCAGATTTACAATAATTGTTGGATCTTGGGTCAAGTTCCACAGACCTGGAGAGAAACACTCATGATACCTCTCTCGAAACCTGGAAAAGATAGTTCTGCTGCCTCCAGCTACCGACCGATCAGTCTTACAAGTTGTCTCTGCAAAACAATGGAACGTATAATCAATCTCCGACTGCAGTGGTATCTTGAAAGTGAAAACATTCTTGTGTCACAGCAGGCAGGTTTCAGGCAGTGCTACTCTAGTGAAGACCAAGCAACGTACCTTTCTCAGGAGATTGAGGTATATATATATATATATATACAGTGGCGGCTCGTGATCATTTTTGCTGGTGGGACTTGACACAAATTTTCGGAAAAATCATGGTTTTGGGTTGTTATATTTTAATTTAAAAATAATAAATACACGTTATACATTATTTTTGGTGGGGCCCTGCCCCAGTGGCTCTTAATGACGATCCGCCACTGTATATATATATATATATATATATATATATATATAATATATATAATATAAACCAGATATCAGTAAATTAATAATTGAGGCATTAACGCCTATTTTTATTTGCTAATATTCCTTAAAAAAAACCGAACAAAACTATTGTCTGGGGATAGCAAAAACTTGTCTCACCGCCAGAGAACGTAACTAAAATTAATAACAATGAATTTTGGAGTTACTTGATATAATAAAGGTTTATTCTATATATAGTCTGTCTATTCCTGTTGTGCCTTTCAGCATTAAAAGGTATGCGAAGAGTTCTGACAAGTGGCTGCGAGTGCATCTCGTATATGGTGGTGTTTCTTACCGACTCTGTTATTTCTGAGATCCATCGTTTGCGTGGGCTACCGTTAGCCTTTAAAACCATTGTATCTGGACACTAGTGCTTGTTGTGTGTTCTGTTGTACGGTAATCATGTTACCTGGCCAAACCATTTGGTTTGTTGTTAACTAATATGCTCTATTACTAGTGTTGTTCAAGCCAGGTCTCTAATAGTCTCGTTTAAACAAATCATATCTCTTCTTGTTACTTCCGCTATTTCTGCGGGCATTTAATCTCTGTTGTTATAATTTTGTGTGTGCTTTAAGTGCACAGCTTTGACACTGAAAGCATAAATTTGGTATGAAGGTCGTATTTTTATAAGGCTAGCTGTTTGTGTAAAGAAACACATTTGCAATTGAGTATCGATGTCATCTGTCCGATGATTTGGCTTGCTTTATTGCATCTTTGCTGCATTTCGGTATTGCTTCTTCCATCTGTTGTTATTCTTCTTCTTACTTCTTTCTTCTTTTGTCGTCACACTGCTACCGGGTTGTTGCCCAGTGTCGTGGTTTTCTGTTTTTGTCTTGCGCTGTCTTGCGCTATATACCAACCAAGTGACCAAGTGAAAGAATTCAAATACTTAGGAAACATATTCACAGAAGACGGAAACATCTGTTGTTATTGAGCTTCCCAAATATATGAATTTTTTTATTTGTCCTGTTGTTGATTTGTGATGAAGATAGTTATTTCGTTTTATTTTCTTTATATTGTCATAACCGTGATCTTTTCAGCTTTACTTTCCATGTTGTGATCTTTATATGTGTTGTTTAATTTCTTGGTACGCTTCTGTAAGCGTTCTTCTGTCGTGGCAATAACTATTTGGTCATCTGCAAAAAAAGCAGTCAATTCAGGTACGTTCCAATGTTTATCTTAACGTGACTCACCATGTTTGATTTAATGATAATGTTGATATTTTATTTAAATATTTAGTGTTTTTGTATATTTAAGTCATGGTTTGTTTGTTCCTTTCGTGCCAAAGGCGGCACATAGGGCAGAGATTTTAGATCTCCATGTAATGCGGTTCGTTGCTAGCAGCTGGAGATCTCGTACGGTTTTACATCCCAATAGTTTACTTTCTTGTAGGATTGTTCTTCGAAAACTAATTAAGACTAATTGTTACTATTATGTACTTATTTTATGCTCATAATTTTGTAGTGACTAACTACCACATTTTAGATACGGAAAACTGTCAACATTGAACAATTCTCAGTTTCTATCTTGAGACAGTATCAATCAATTCATCTGATGAAGGGAACGTTCATTGTCCTTTCCGCTTGTCAAAGTGACAATTCTGTCGCTCATTTTTTCATTGGCTATTATCGAATTTCTTCCTTGCTCTCTCAACCATGATATTAAAATTTTGTTACATGTTATTTTAACATTTTACATAATATGTACGGCCTACCATTCTCTTTGTTATTTTAACATTTTACATAATATGTACGGCCTACCATTCTCTTTGTTATTTTAACATTTTACATAATATGTACGGCCTACCATTCTCTTTGTTATTTTAACATTTTACATAATATGTACTGAGCCTACCATTCTCTTTGTTATTTTTTATAGTCGCTCTTAGAAAATAACTCAGGACATTACACTGTTAATCTCTTAGAAAATAACTCAGGACATTACACTGTTAATCTCTTAGAAAATAACTCAGGACATTACACTGTTAATCTCTTAGAAAATAACTCAGGACATTACACTGTTAATCTCTTAGAAAATAACTCAGGACATTACACTGTTAATCTCTTAGAAAATAACTCAGGACATTACACTGTTAATCTCTTAGAAAAAGGACATTCATGTTATCTCTTTCGAAATAACCAACTTCTGTTCATTTTTCTAGGACTAATTTCAATCTTCTTGAAATACTCAGGACCATGAATCTTAAAATAATCAGTATTACATTTTACATAATATAACTCGGACATTACCTGTTAATCTCTTAGAAAATAACTCAGGACATTACACTGTTAATCTCTTAGAAAATAACTCAGGACATTACACTGTTAATCTCTTAGAAAATAACTCAGGACATTACACTGTTAATCTCTTAGAAAATAACTCAGGACATTACACTGTTAATCTCTTAGAAAATAACTCAGGACATTACACTGTTAATCTCTTAGAAAATAACTCAGGACATTACACTGTTAATCTCTTAGAAAATAACTCAGGACATTACACTGTTAATCTCTTAGAAAATAACTCAGGACATTACACTGTTAATTAATATTTTCTCCTGTGCAAGATATAAACATTAAAAAGTTTGTGCTAAACACACACACGCTCACGAACAAACTCGCGCGCACACACACACCACACACATAAAGTGATAGATAGATAATATATATATAAACAGTGGTGGCTCGTGGTCATTTTGCTGGTGGGGACAGACATTTTTTTCCGGATAAATCATGGTTTTGGGATGCTATATTTTAATTTATAAATTAATAAATACATATTATACATTATTTTTGGTGGGGCCAGGCCCCAATGGCCCTTAATGACGAGCCGCCACTGGATATATATATATATATATATATATATATATAGATATATTGATAGTTAGATAGATAGATATGTAGATAGATAGAGAGAAATAGAAAACTGGAAATAAAATAGGTACTCAACATATTGAGTTTAGGGAGAATGATGTCTCAAAGTGGTAGATAAAATTAAAGAATTATGACGCTAGAATGCTAAGCAGACCAAGCGTGACTGTACATATTAAAAGGAGGAAAATGTGTAGGTTGGGGTTGGGTCTGAGGTGGGGGTGGGAGGAGAACTGTGTGAAGAGACCTAACAAATAGAACACATTTAAAATATTTATTAATAGAGTGAATTAGAGTAATGAATATAACGCTCGCTTATCGCATCAGACTTAAGATGGTTGTGGATTCAACCCCACACTTGAAGTTGGAACGTGAGGTAAGGAATTGACCGTCCTACCTCTTGTAAAGTGGAAGACGCTTCATACTCTTAGATTTCCAAAGTCTGCGGGACAGTAAATATATATATATATATACCAAGTGACCAAGTGAAAGAATTCAAATACTTAGGAAACATATTCACAGAAGACGGAAGACTAGATAGAGAGATAGAGGAAAAGTGGAAAACGCAAATGCTGTAACCTACCAGTTAGCCCCATTGTTAAGGCACCCAAAAATTTTACTGACAGCTAAGCAACAGATGACCAACATCATTTTCATGCCTACTTTGTGTTACCAGAGCCAAACATGAACAATGAGCAGAGCGAAAGTCACAAAAAATAACTATATGGGAAATGCTCTGCCTGCAAAAAGTTACAATAACACCAGAAAAGACGGTCACCAACATCAACATAAGAAAGAAAGTTGGCACAGAACCTTGCTTGAATTACATTGAGAAACAAAGAATGCAGTGGTTTGGCCACTTAATAAGAATGCATCCAAACTCCACAGCATACAGATTCTTCTACAACAGAACATCAGGAAAGAAGCGAGAGGAAGACCACGAAAAAGAGGTTAGATGGCGTAGCAGAATCTGCCAAAGAGCAAAAATAACAATCACCCAAGCCACCAGAACAACGCAAGACAAACCAGAAAACCACGGCACATGATAACAACCCGGAGCAGTGTGCCGACAAAAGAAGAGAGATTCAAAACTACATATAACTGTCAACTTTCGTTTGAAAAAAAAAAATTTCCTCTTGTTATTCAGTCTTCACCATTCAGATTTGCTATCAACGATACTAAGTATTGGCTCTTAATCCATTATCATTCTCTATCATTGTCATTTCAACAGTGAAATTCGAAAATCAAACAATATCGGCGCACTTAGGAGACGCCGATGCTAGTAATACTCACATGAAAATGAATGATGCCATAAATTTAAATGACAGGATTTTCATATCCTACAATTTCTATATTCTAAAATTTGTGAAGCTTAAAGAATAGAAAATGTCAGGAGTTATGCAGTTCGATATTACGTCGCACCTTTACTCACTAAATATACTTCCTACTATGTGGACTTTATAGTTGACTGAAGAAGTGAGTCATTCATTTCATTTACAATAGTACTAAGTTTCAATTGAACATGAACAGCGTGACATATACTTTACAAGATAGTTTAGTCGTCGGATCATCATTACTGCACATCGAACAAATTAGTCCATATGTGCTCCGATCTCTCCCTCAGTATGTCCCTCAACGTGTAGCGGCTAACTACACCGGTTCTCTGTTGGTTTACTATTCTTCTTTGTCTGCCAGCATAGCGTTCTTGTCGAGCTACACCACACTTAACTTTGAGTTCTTGCAGTCTGGTTAGTGTTGTAGATTCACCACTATTACTTGAATCATGTTCACGTCTTTAAAAGACTTAGCCACCAACAAGAGTAAACGAGTCGTCGATTTTCTAGGCACCACTTATACGTTCAGTAGTTTACCATTGCTTTTTGAACGGTGAGGTCTATTTTTATTGTTAGAAAAATTCCAAGGTAACTAATTAGCTTCCAAACATGGCCGCCGCGGAGTTTGAACCAAGTACGCTTGGATTGTGATCGAGCTCACTACCGGTTAAGCCACAGACGTTCCACTTGTGTCGTACACATACATTTTACGAGGAAAAATTACTTGTTCGGTTTGCGCAAGGTGATCATGGAACATGAACTAACTAAACAAATTCCTAATAATATTAATTGTTCTGATTTGAACCAAAGGTTGTCATGGAACCTCAACTTAACTAAACTCCTTTTCTACCACCTAATTTTCAAAATTACTTGTTCTTTGCGCAAGTGACATGAACCTGAACCAACTAAACACCTGTACCCATTCCTAATAAATTAATTGTTCTATTTGCGCAAGGTGATCATGACTGAACCAACTAAACACCTGCTACCCATTCCCTAATAAATTAATTGTTCTATTTGCGCAAGGTGACCTGAACCAACTAAACACCTGCTACCCATTCCCTAATAAATTAATTGTTCTATTTGCGCAAGGTGATCATGGAACATGAACCAACTAAACACCTGCTACCCATTCCCTAATAAATTCATTGTTCTATTTGAGCAAGGTGATCATGGAACCTGAACCAACTAAACACCTGCTACCCATTCCCTAATATCAAATTCAACTAGAGTAATTATACAGTCATGTCGTCATGAGCTTATGATGAATGAAAACAATAAAACAACATGGATGTCTTCATTAAAGATGAGAACAAGGTTTTGTTTCCAAGAATCCCAGAGGAAGCAACGGAAGAGAAGAATATGATCAACAAATAAACAATAGCTACAGCTATTAAGAGCTTCGAAAAAACCAAATAGACAAACACAGGATTCGAACTTGCTGGTTGTGCTCGTAAGGACGCTCGTATTGTTAGGCTAGGCGATGGGTGTCGTAAGAAATGAGGATAAGTGGTTCGAATCCTGTGTTTGTCTATTTGTTTTTCAGAAGCTCTTAATCATGTACATCGTTTATTTGTTGATCACATGTCTTCATTAAAGTAAGTAAATCAACTGTCAACCATGGAAATGTAAAGATCTATCACTTCTTGTGTAACCTTTTATTTGTTACAGATTTCACGACTAGTCGCAAGCTTGGTTAGTTATTAGTTCCCTGTGTTAGTTATTAGTTCCTGTGTTAGTTATTAGTTCCTGTTTGTTATTAGTTCCTGTGTTAGTTATTAGTTCCCTGTGTTAGTTATTAGTTCCCTGTGTTAATTATTAGCGCCCTGTGTTAGTTATTAGTTCCCGTGTTAGTTATTGTAGCGCCTGTGTTAGTTATTAGTTCCCTGTGTTAGTTATTAGTTCCCTGTGTTAGTTATTAGTTCCCTGTGTTAGTTATTAGTTCCCTGTGTTAGTTATTAGTTCCCTGTGTTAGTTATTAGTTCCATGTGTTAGTTATTAGTTCCCTATGTTAGTTATTAGTTCCCTGTGTTAATTATTAGCGCTATGTGTTAGTTATTAGCGCCCTGTGTTAGTTATTAGTTCCATGTCAGTTAGTTTTAGTTCCCTGTGTTAATTATTAGCGCCATGTATTAGTTATTAGCGCCCTGTGTTAATTATTAGCGCCCTGTGTTATAGTTCGTTCCAAAATTCGTGATCATCTTTACCGACCGATATAAAATCATCTACTTTGACAGAAATTCTTGATTTTTACATTTTTATATAGGTAACAGTGACGACGTTCCAAAAGTATTTTTGCCCACCCAAACCTTTAGTTCTGTAAAAATTTTATTATATGTTATTACTAAATTTACCGCGATGTTGATCTGGTATACTTGTCGAAATTTTACAGTACGATTGTCAAGTTTGTCTATAATTAAGCATTTCCGTGTTTCAAAGTGCAATTCAGTGCACATCAAAATCAGGAATCCCGTGGAATTAATCAGTTCACAATGTTTCCTACCGACTGTCATTGGCGTATGTACGTAACATTTACTTTCATTTATAGAAGTGGAAGGTATCATTTGTTCATTATGTGATCTTTCTTTTTATAATATGTAAAAGGAATACGCCTTTGCAATCATTCTCCCCCATTTTGTGTATTACTGTAAGTTCTAAACTTTGATTATCATTTTGTTGTGTTTATGCAAAATTATATAACAAAAGAAGTTTTTGTATCAACTAAGCTACCTACCAATTAGTTAAACATGGATTCGTAACGTCTGAGGTATATAAGACTGCATGCAAAAATTACTTTATTCATCAGATAGATTTCGTACAAATTAAACCTAAGTGTGATCACGAATTTTGGAACGAACTATAGTTATTAGTGCCTGTGTTAATTAAACAGTTGTTGAGGCTATGTGTACCGTCCGTCAATTTATTAAGATGGTGTCTATAATAAATATGTACTTTAGCATATTTCGCATATTGTCTGTTTATGAAGTTTCAAGTCATACTTTCTGTTTATGAAGTTTCAAGTCACACTGTCTGTTTACTGAAGTTTCAAGTCACACTGTCTGTTTATGAAGTTTCAAGCACTGTGTTTAAAGTTTAAGTCACACTGTCTGTTTGAGGTTCAAGTCATACTGTCTGTTTATGAAGTTTCAAGTCACACTGTCTGTTTATGAAGTTTCAAGTCACACTGTCTGTTTATGAAGTTTCAAGTCACACTGTCTGTTTATGAAGTTTCAAGTCACACTGTCTGTTTATGAAGTTTCAAGTCACACTGTCTGTTTATGAAGTTTCAAGTCACACTGTCTGTTTATGAAGTTTCAAGTCACACTGTCTGTTTATGAAGTTTCAAGTCACACTGTCTGTTTATGAAGTTTCAAGTCACACTGTCTGTTTACTGAAATGAAAATCTAGCATATCCTTTACAGGACTAGCCATCAACCACAGTAAACGAGTCGTTGATTTTCTAGGCACCACTTATACATTCAGTAGTTTGGCTTTGCTTTCAGAACGGACTACGGTCTGTTTACTAAATAACCATTAATACAATCTTGCTGCGACTGTGCTCATGTCACACTGTCTGTTTACTACATAACAAGTGATACAATCTTTCTACGACTGTGCTCATGTCACAACCTTAGTGTGAAGTCTTTGAATCAGTGATTTAGTCATGTCTCGTCTTCTTCTCTTCTACCATTTACTTCTTTATAGAATTGTTGGGGAAGGGGTTGTAGTGATCTTGTGTGTGCTTGTTTTAATGTACTTTGTCAGCTGTTATTCATTTTCTTAAGTCTGTTCGTGGTGCCGTCACTCCATCTTTTACGTGGTCTTCCTCTTGCTCTGTACTCGTTATACTTTTTATGTGTGACTCTCTGTGGTCCATACCAGTGTGAATACCAGGGCATTCTTGTCAGGTGTCCAAACCATTTAATATTTTATTCTTTTATGAATTATATGACTGGTTTCACATCCAGTCTTCTTCTGATTTCTTCATTTCTATTTTTGTCTCTTATTGTCACACCTGCAGCTCTTCTAAGACACCCCATCTCCATCGTTATGATTTTCCGCTCATTAGCTTCTGTTATTGGCCATGTTTGACACTGGTAACATAGTGTTGGCCAGAAAATCGTTCTTATAAGATTTGCTTTAGTTGTTAGCGGTATTTCTTTATGTGACAACAGTGATGTTAACTGTCCTAGTACCTGGTTAGCTTTTGTGCATCGATTGCTGATTTCCTAATTGATACTTCCGTTTGAAGTGAAAATTGCTCTTAAGTATTTGGCCTCATTGGTTTGTTTAGAACGATAATCCAGTCCTTCGAAACTAAATGCTACAGAAAGATCCTAAGAATACCATGGACAGAAAAAGAAAGAATACTGATGTCCTGAAAGAACTAAATGTTAAAAAGAATTGGCTGATAAACAACATACTATACAGGAAAATTAGATACTTTCGTCACATCAAGCTTCACGATGGCATGGAAAAAACAATATTAGAGGGCAGGGTCCCAGGATGCAGAGGCGGAGGCAGACCAAGAAGAAGATGGCTACAAGATATTAAAGAAACCATGAATATGACCATCGACGAAGTGGGTGAACTGGCTAGAGACAGAGTGAATTTCAGATGCGCTGCAAAGAGAACAACGTCCTACAAAGGATACGCACCTTGATAATGATGGTTTGTTTTATTGGAAAATCATGTTTGCAGTAAGAAAATCAACTATACCGAAGATCCTGGAAATCTAAGAGGCTGTAAACAAGGATAACCCAAATTTCGCTAACGACAACATTATGAGAAGTTTAGATATAGACTTCTAATGAGTTCAGAAGAAACAAATGATGTTTGATTCTCTGTGATCTACCCCTACACTACGCGGTAATGAACACCTAGGTATAAACAAACACTTCATCGGATTTATCATGCACCACCTACTGAACGATACTGAACATTAATGAGACGAATGTGTTAACTATTAAATGATAACATCTCAAAACTTGCAAAATTGCGAGTGCAGAAAACTGGATTTTGTCATGATTGATGTTCCCTTCGACAAGAATTGCAATTCAAGTGATGAACAGTTTTGTGTTGCTACATTAGCGACGGCCATATGCATTTTATGCGGTGCCGGTTTCTTTTTATGGCGGCACGCGGCTTTTTCATTCTGGAATTAGTTCACACAGAAAACATTTCACAGTTGTTAGCATTTCGTGTGATTTTCATTGGCACAGGAACGGAGCAATTATGGGGTGACCCGTTGCAGTGAAGTTGGAACCGTACTTATGAACTATGAACTATCTCAAAACTTGACATATCGGTATATACTTACATATCTTTTCACTTTTGTTAAGAAAGAAATACTTCTGTTAAGCACAGAAACCTTACACTAAAATTACACATGTTATCGTATTGTTCACCGATAAGTTGATATTATAACCAGGCCAGGGTCGTGCCGTGATATAGAGAGACGGCCGCATCAGGCGACACCAGAAGGGACGGCATAAGCAGCAAAATCAAAATTACAACTGAAATCTATTTTACAGAAAAAAATTTAAGTGGCGGAATTTCGAAGACATGCATCATGCTGAGAAAATATACCGCACGGTTCTGAACCAGGTATTATGATATAAATATCCAACAAAATTACTTCTATGTCTCAATTGGTATTTAGGTGTTAAAAACGACATTTGATTTATCTTTGGCTCAATGAAAAATGTTGAGATCAGTTTATTATCTCGACGCTACTGACGACTTCCTCTGATATCGATCTGTTCATGGTATCTTCTACTTGAAAATATTCATTTCCGGGCACCATTTCGAGATGTGACCGCTATTTGCAATCAACTCTGTTTAATCCTTCATTACCATCAAGTGAACAAGTTGACAAGTGCCATCTTGGCCACACCATTTTTTTCAACTTTTATTTAACCTGTCAAATTTTTAGCTTTCATGGAACAGAGTTCATCGTCTTGAGATGCTTCAACTGTAGGAAAGGTCAAATACTTGATTGTAAGAAAGGTCAAATACTTGACTAAGTTATCCAAAAAAGAGCAAGTTGTTCAAGGGGATTAACGACCAGCAATCTGTAATTTTCTCGTCTTGAATGAACGCTTTGTATTTAGTTATCTTTGCTCTCGACTTTTCGATGTTCATGTCTCATCAATCATGATGTATTCTCTTCCTTATACGTCTCTTGCGTCAATTGTTTTTTGTCTGTGTATTCTCCAAGATTATAGAAGTCTCTTCTTAGATCGTTTGCTTAGTATTCATACCATTTCTTCACACTTCTTGTCCGAAGTCAATTCATTTAGGCCTAGCAAGCGGACACACAAACCTAATTATGTATGAGTCAGTATTGGAAGTTATCAATAGTTACGTAAGAGACGTTAAGAATTCACATCTGACTCACGACAACCTGAGTCACGACAACCTGAGTCACGACAACCTGAGTCACGACAACCTGAGTCACGACAACCTGACTCACGACAACCTGAGTAATAGTAATTGTAAGAAATGTTAAAACAAATGGCATGTGTTATTGAATCTATTTTGCAGAAAACACTTCTATAGTGCGTTTCAAATCTCGTGCCCAAAACTTTTCTAATCTCTCAATAATCCTTGCATGAAATACAACGTAATTTTGCATGTGGTGTTCGATTTCCAATGACATTACGAATAAATAATTAAAATTTATGTAGGTACAGCCGTTTTACTGAAGCGGTGATTTTCTTTGATCTTTGACTACCTAATAATTAATTTGGTAGCACAAAATAGAATTTACAGCAATATAACAAATTTGCAACTTTTGATAAATCATAGGTGTATCCACATTTTTGACGAGAGTGGAATTCATACAAAAGAAATGGCTTTACTTCAACTTGTACCTTCATTTCGATACAGTTGTCATGTTAAGAGGTCAGGATGATTGTGGTGGTCTTGAAAAGGACCAGATGTGTACACTGACGACAATCTCATGCAAACATCTGTAATGCATGTTTTTTTTACTAGACGACGTTGAAACTTTGTTTTCTTGTGCCACTACATTGTGGTATGATGCATTGTCCATTATCAGACAAGAATGTCTATCTAATGTCGGAAGTATAGTTTTCTCAATCCACTCTCTAAATATATGACAGTTCTTTTCTGTGTGGCAGTCCCAATTATCGGCCGATTTCGAAACAAATAGGAGTTGAGCATTCTTCAACAGCCCATTTTATCTACTGCTTGCATGTGCAATTATAAAACGCTGCCCTTTGCCACTTGGTAGACCTACTAATTTCTTAATCGTTCCATCTGATAACTGTCATTATTTTTCCTTGGTGTGATGAGCCTTAATCCATGTTTCGTCTAAATACACAATGTCATAGCTTTGTCGACGCATTTCTTTAACTTCACACAAATATTTGTTTCTCATCACAACTAGATGCGGTGTCTCACAGATACTGTTTCTTCCACCGGCATATTTTTAAATTTGAACATCCCCCCCAGCTCTCTATAATGTAGATATTGACACAACGATGTCCTTGTTCTCTCTAAGCCTAATCTTTAATTTCCTTAATGTCGACTGTTTCTTTCAACTCAAACATTCGACATGTTTCTTTCAACTCGTCAACTCAAACATTCGACACAATTCTCTTCGAATAAGCTCTCTATCAAAACTATCTACGACTTTCTTTCTACCTTGCGTTCTTGGTTGCATTGCACATGTACGTGAAAAGTCTTGGATCCAGCGATTGAATGCACGTCGATTTACTCCCAAAACGCACATTGCCATCTGCTCAGGGATAGAAATACTCCCATCCTTAGCTTCTCTACAAAAATATTGATACATCTATATTGTGATGCTTTGGAGTGTCACAAAATTTACTTTTATACTCATTGTAAAGACTCTAGTTGGCACAAAACCGTACTTGAATTACATAGATAAACAAAGAATGAAGTGGTTTGGCCACTTAATAAGAATGCATCCAAACTCCACAGTATACAGAGTCTTCTACAACAGAACATCGGGAAAGAAGGCAAGAGGAAGACCACGGAAAAGATGGTTAGATGGCGTAGCAAAATCCTGTGAAAGAGCAAAGATAACAATCACACAAGCCACCAGAACAGCGAAAAAGACAAAAACAGAAAACCACGACACTGGGCAACAACCCGGTAGCAGTGTGACGACAAAAGAAGAAGAAGTAAAAACCCTACAATGTACACGCCTCTGAAATGAATGAGGCTATTGAAATGATCTTCGAAAAACCAAACGTAATTTGTCCGTTCAATTGTAAACACTTTTGGTCTTCCGGTAAATAACGAGAAAACACTAGAAACACGTGGATATTGAGGTTTTTGAAATTACGCACCATTAACAACAACAAAGCTACTGTAAGCGTTTCAAATGTGTGTCTAGTTCATGTTTGATGTTTTTTGTATACCGCATATAAGCTAAAGTGAAAACCAGCTGTTTGTTTTCATTGCAATTATTTTCTTGCAATGTCATGACGATTAATAGAGCACATGCAAAATATCACCCCTTTATGTTAGAGGGCTCCACAGAATTTCAAACATGGGCATGAGTTTTGAAACGCACTATAGTCTATTTTATGTTTGACCATCGGATCAAATGAAATAAAAACCCCAAAAATTATCCCACTGTCGCTGGTGCCAATACGGGACAGCTTTGTATAACTGTAAATGGAATAGCTTTGAGTAGGTAGATTAAATAGCTTTGAGTAGATATAAACAGAATAGCTTTACGTGGCTGTAAACGGAACATCTTTATTGTCACTGGTAATGATGATGTCTTTATAATTGAATTGATGCCAGTTCCTAGACCTGGTAATGAGGTTCATGTATAATGGATCTCCCATGTGAAAATAAACTAGACAGACCTGCATCTAGTAAAAAAACTCGCAAGTAAGTAAAATGATTCATTACAGAGTCATATCCACTTGCTGACTCTTGAGTTCCCTGTCTATGACACCTGCTTTTCTAATGTCTTTATGACTCATGATTTTCTTAAGACTTTAAGGGGGGACTATAGTGTGGGGGTCAAGAAACTATTTTCGTTGTTTTCATATTAATGTAAAATTTGTATAACCATTTTGAAAGATTATGACTTAGAAGAGTAGTAAAAGGTTAGTTTACAAAAATATGCCAAAGCGTTGCCATGGAAACTACAAAATTGTTGACAAACACAAAATCTCAAATCCTTAAGGCTCGGAATCTGATGAATATAAATTAATTCTGTTGTCACTCTAAGGTGAGCAATTGTAATATCTAAAATATTGCACATGATTTTGAGGATATATTAAATATTACATTTTTTAATAAATTTTTGGGTTAAAATACCATCAAAATTAGGTCAAAAGCTTTTTTAGGTGGTGTGTTTACCCAAATATACTGAGACTGACGGTTTCATTCCTTTGTTGATTAATGAAACGTCTATTTTCTTTGTAGTGTCTATTTCTAGCAACATTCCAAGTTTCTGAACAGGAACGAATAATCCACGTCACCATCTGAATCATCTGTCCAGTCAATCTCGGTAATGGAATTCAGATTATTAGTCTTGCTCATTACAATACCCACTGCCATGATAAATGTAAACGCATATATATTTACTAGTAGCATTTTTATATTTGGTGAATATTCTACTATACATATTTCACTTTATATATATATATATATATATATATATTTATAAACTATTGTCTACTAAGTCTTGCAAATAGAATAACAATATTACTAGTAGAGGATAGTTTGATATATGCATGTCCTAAACATGAAGTCTAGTAGCCTCAACATTCAATTCTCTTGCAATTAATCAAGTATAATTGGTCTACAAGTAAGTCTGTTTTCTCAGTCATGGTAATCTTGAAAATATTGTATTTGTTTAGTTTCCTTTTCTGTAACACTCTGTAATATATATTTGTTCGTCACTCTTATTCTGTTGTTCATAATTTGATACTATTTATTTACAATGACTGTTACCTCATACCATCAGTGTTAGTATCTTCATTCATTTTAGTTCTGTTGGTTTCCTTTATGTCCACTCCTGTTGGATTTTTTCCCTGTCCTGTCTGGGCGTGTGTTGATTTAGTCTAAA
Organism: Arion vulgaris; assembly: GCA_020796225.1. Classification (NCBI taxonomy): domain Eukaryota; kingdom Metazoa; phylum Mollusca; class Gastropoda; order Stylommatophora; family Arionidae; genus Arion; species Arion vulgaris. Next base: position 13,992,689 of record CM036765.1, read on the forward strand.
GGAGCAGGATTAAATGATCTCTTAATCAAACATTGCCTTCTTTCCTGCCCAAAGAAAAGTGATCTTCAGACGAAAATTCCACAGCACACACAGGCAGTTGGAATGGGAAGCCATTAAGCTAAATTGAAATCGTATCACAGCTGACATTTCGTTAGCATGAAGACAGAGTAGATGAGGGATAAAAGGCACAGAGGGAATTTGAAGAGAACAGAGAAGAACGACAGCAACAGGGTGTAATCAAAAGGGGATGAGGGTATAAAATAAAGTTATATGACGTTTTGTTGATCTTGAGAAAATAAAACAGAGACAACGATGGTGTAGGAGGAAAATTGTTCATCAAGATTGACAGAAATCGCCAAGAGACAGTAACTGAGAAAAGCGAAATGATTGAATTGGTGAACAATTTTTTAAAAAAGGAATGATCTATAAATAGAGAAAATAAATACTTATATAATATCTTCTTCTTCTTCTTTGCGTTCGTTCTTTAGACCAATTTTAATCACTCTTTGTGATATGTTTGATCTTTGCCAAGAACGTGTATACGTTGCACATGGTTTGGTAGGCCCTAAACGCATAGACTTCTACATGTTTAGGACATGTGCATCCGATTTCAGCCAAACCTCCTTAGTCGCCTCTTACGACATGCGTGGCAGGTAACAGTGGTTCTATTCTTTATACCCCAAATTTGGGTCCCGGTAACCACTCGGGCGTTATATAATATAAATTCATAATCTATTAAATGAGAGTTTGAAATGTCCATTTATAAAACATACTGCCAAATATATCCCTTCTATAGGACATTCGCTATTCTTTCCTCAACCTTATTGACACAAGTACGTGCAAGTCTGGACAATTAATAAGTAATAAATGTTACTGTACACATTGCTTGAGTCATTAATTTGAAACTGTGTAAGGTTCAATTGTTCGGTCATGAACTCTGTGGGATTAGAGTCGCAATTCAGGAAATGCGTAACATTCGATCCATTACTCTTGCACTTTCTAATGTTGGTTTCCTCCTACAAGAAGTGACCAGCGCATCTGTGAATGGTGTAAACAATTTTCAGCATACGAATGTGTAACCTTACAAAAGAGATCAAACTAAACAAAACGAACAACAACTGCAAGGCTTTCAAGGAAAAAAAAAATAAACAGCTGAAGTGATCAATGTAGATTGGATATTAATTTAGAGATATTAAAAACTTTGATAATAAGCAACACAAATGAGAAACACAATTTTAATTAAGAATAAATATATGAAAATTGGAGAAATCAAAAAGTTGCCTATATATTTGATCATACAATAACATAGAATAAAAGAGGTGTAAATGAAATCGAGTAAATTGTATTGTGTCCCTACTCTTAACGCAAGTGGACAGCCAACTACATCTTACACCTGGGAATAGACAATAGACAATAGATAGAAGATCAAAACTGAAAATGAATAAGATAAAAGTGTTTCTATCATCATTTCTCTATGACGTAGAAATATGGACATTGAACAAGCAGCTAGTAGATAAAGTTTATAATGCCTCCCAAAAGATATCAGTGACAGGATAATGACTCTACAGGGGGGAAAATAGTGCCACTTTGATTATCGCCTACGCTCTAACAATTACCAATACTAGTTAAATAAAGTATGGTTTCTACGAAGACATTGACTCAGTCATCCCAAGGTCCGAGAAGCTCATTATCCTCGGGGACATTAATGCTAGAGTAGGGACAGACAATCGGGTCTGGGATTCAGTATCATAGAAGTGTATGACGTTGGCAAATGCAAAAGTAATGGGCTTCTATTACTCAAAATATGTACAGAACACGACCTAACAATCACAAAGTCCTTGTTATGTCTACCTGCTCGAAACAAAACATCATGGGTGCATCCTCTATTTAAACAACGACATCTCATTGATTATATTATAACTAGAAAATGTGACAGGCGTCAGAGTCACGAAAGCTATGTGCGAAGTAAAGAGTTGGACCGATCATAGATTGATCGTGTCAAAATTCAGCCTCAGTATCAAGCCTAGGAAACGTCACCGGGGCAGCAAACCAACAAAAAAGTGAGCAATATTCAAATTAAAAAAAACCTCGGATGTCACCGAATGCTTAGAAAAAGACCTTGATGAGAAACTGAAGGACCTTCAGTTTGTTAAGACCAACGTGGATGAAGACTAGACTACCTTCAGAGACACTATGTACCTATCTACCTCTGACCTAATAAGACACATTGTAGGCAACATCCAGGACAGGTTTCATGAGAACGACTAAGAAATAAAGTTTATTCTTCTTGCAAAACATGAGGCATACAGAATCCACCAAAATGATACACCATGATCAACCAAAAAAGCACCACAAGCAGTGGCGGCTCGTGATCATTTTTGTTGGAGGGGCCAGACAGATATTTTTGGAAAAATCATGGTTTCGGTTTGGATATATTTTAATGTATTCTTCTTCTTTTGTCGTCACACTGCTACCAGGTTGTTGCCCAGTATCGTGGTTTTCTGTTTTTGTCTTGTGCTGTTCTAGTGGCTTGTGTGATTGTTGTCTTTGCTCTTTCACAGGTTTCTGCTACGCCATCTAACCATCTTTTCCGTGGACTTCCTCTTGCCTTCTTTCCCGATGTTCTGTTGTAGAAGACTCTGTATACTGTGGAGTTTGGATGCATTCGTAATAAGTGGCCAAACCACTTCATTCTTTGTTTCTCTATGTAATTGAAGCACGGTTTTGTGCCAACTTTCTTTCTCATGCTGATGTTAGTGATTCTGTCTTTTCTTGTGTTGTTGGTAACTTTTCGCAGGCAACGATTTCACATGTAGTTATTTTTGTGACTGCGCTTTGCTCAATGTCCATGTTTGGCTCTGGTAACACAAAGTAGGTATACAAATGCTGTTGATCATCTGTTTCTTAGCTGCCTGTGAAATTTTTTTTTGGGTGCCTTAACAGTGGGGCTAGCTGGTAGGTTACAGCATTATTATTAATGTATAAAATAATAAATACACGTAACACTTTATTTTTGGTGGGGCCCGGCCCTACTGGCCCTTAATGACGAGCCGCCACTGACCACAAGTATACGGAGAACGACTCAAGAAAAGCTCAAAAATGTAAAGGATTTTAAGCGTAAACACCCGGTTTCAGAAGGCCATGTGAGATGGGACTGTCACGTTGCTCAGATGCCCGATAATCGCATCCCAAAACAGTTGATGTATGGCCTGCTTGAGGCGCAGACGATCGGTTGGTGGACAGAAAACATGCTTTACGTGATCTGGACTTCCTGCCGGCATCTCATATTTTAAGATTAGTTTATTATGTTTGTACATGTTTTTGATAAAGAACTATTTGTATGTAATGTAGGTTTTGTTCATTGCATGCACAATGTCTTCACCAATGTAAAACAATATTTTGCTTTCATTTTCCCAGCCCAGTACAATCCTTACTCATAAGAAAAGTAAATAGTCTGTTTCATACCATTTGGCATATTTGAGAATGGTAGTCTTTGTAGCATGGATGTAAGGCCTATGCCTCTTGCTCCACATATACTTCGTTCCCTGCATGGAGCGGTCGAGATATTTGAGAATGGTAGTCTATGTAGCGTGGAGGTAAGGCCCATGTCTCTTGCTCCACATATACTTCGTTCACCTCATGGAGCGGTCGAGATATTTGAGAATGGTAGTCTATGTAGCGTGGAGGTAAGGCCCATGCCTCTTGCTCCACATATACTTCGTTCCCTGCATGGAGCGGTCGAGATATTTGAGAATGGTAGTCTATGTAGCGTGGAGGTAAGGCCCATGTCTCTTGCTCCACATATACTTCGTTCCCTGCATGGAGCGGTCGAGATATTTGAGAATGGTAGTCTATGTAGCGTGGAGGTAAGGCCCATGTCTCTTGCTCCACATATACTTCGTTCACCTCATGGAGCGGTCGAGATATTTGAGAATGGTAGTCTATGTAGCGTGGAGGTAAGGCCCATGCCTCTTTGCTCCACATATACTTCGTTCCCTGCATGGAGCGGTCGAGATATTTGAGAATGGTAGTCTATGTAGCGTGGAGGTAAGGCCCATGTCTCTTGCTCCACATATACTTCGTTCCCTGCATGGAGCGGTCGAGATATTTGAGAATGGTAGTCTATGTAGCTTGGAGGTAACGCCCATGCCTCTTGCTCCACATATACTTCGTTCCCTGCATGGAGCGGTCGAGATATTTGAGAATGGTAGTCTATGTAGCGTGGAGGTAAGGCCCATGCCTCTTGCTCCACATATACTTCGTTCCCTGCATGGAGCGGTCGAGATATTTGAGAATGGTAGTCTATGTAGCTTGGAGGTAACGCCCATGCCTCTTGCTTCACATATACTTCGTTCACCTCATGGAGCGGTCGAGATATTTGAGAATGGTAGTCTATGTAGCTTGGAGGTAACGCCCATGCCTCTTGCTCCACATATACTTCGTTCCCTGCATGGAGCGGTCGAGATATTTGAGAATGGTTGTCTATGTAACTTGGAGGTAAGGCCCATGCCTCTTGCTCCACATATACTTCGTTCACCTCATAGAGCGGTCGAGATATTTTTCCAGAGATTCCTGATCTCAATGTAGATTAGATAGAGTTTCTAGAACTATCAGAGACGGACGATAACACGTAGGTCTTGTGTTTAAGTTGAGCACGTAAAAGAGCTCTTGACAGATGAAAATCGATACGCGTAGGCTGGAAACTCACTACCAGTTCCAAATTAATCAAAAAGTTTAAAATAAAAATATCTTCAACATGTTTTTTATCTTCAAAATTACATCGGGGATTCACGCCGGTGCTATGGAGTTTGTGTACTGCCGTTGAGATCTTTCTATATAAAAAAGATATCGGAATACACGTCGTTATTCACCGAAGTGCAATGATAATGGTCCCTTATTTCAAATCAGTGCAGTGTTCAATCCATACGCTATTCACATTGTAATATAAATAAAGCCTAAATTTGTGGTTATTAAACTGCATATTCATCGTTCCGGACACTATTAATATAAGTACATACCAAGAGACATTTAATAAAGCAGTAGAAAAACAGATATGTGCTTTTGAATATAAGTGTTACAGAAGAGTCCTTCGTATATCTTGGACAGAGAAGAGAAAAATAGATCTATCCAGAAAGAACTCAAAGAAAACTGGCTGATGCTACAACTAAGAAAGAGAAAATTGAGATATTTTGAACACATAGAAAGACGTGAAAGGCTGGAGAAGACCATCATGGAAGGAGGCATACCAGCAAAGAGAAGAAGAGGAAGACCACGGAGAAGATGGATTCAGGATGTAACTGATGGTTTGAACATGACGACTGCAGTGGCAGGACATCTGGCCTATGAGAGAGAGAAATTCCGGAGGACTGTTGGGGTGGCAAAGTTCTTCTCAGGACAAACTATTTTTTGATGACATTCGAATAGATTATTTATATGTATAAATAAATGAAAAAATAAATTCAAAATAAATTCAGAGAAGCAATAAATGTAAGTGTTTTCATATTTGTTTTAGTTGGTCTAACACTAAATTATGTATCATCATCATCTTTATAGGGCGTTGCTCTCTTTGCAGCGCATCTGAAATTAACTCTGTCTCTAGCCAGTTCACCCATTTTGCCGATGGTTATATTCATAAATAATGTATAACTAATTTAAATAAAGTTGCAGACATCTTTTAAAACTATTAACTTGTCCTCATCCGATATGGTTACACCAGGAGTAAATGAAAGTCTGAAAACAATTAGCCGCACAAAATGATGAAGGCACCAACAATGATGTTTTGTCAGGTTTTGTTCTGGGCATTAAACTATAATTAAGTCTGACAGGAGCGTGTGACGATGTTTCAGAGATGTCATTCGATGAAATTGAGCGGTTGAAGCTTGAATAATGTAATTTAAATAAAAACAAAGAGCACGTTATGCAATTAAAGTCAGATATTAATGCCCCTGTTTCAGAAACAATGCAGTTCAATAATGTTCATGTAACGATGTCGTAATACAGGGTGTTCAAGATAATTGCAGCCCCATTGACAATTCGAATGTTGCCAGGTACACATTGAGTTGTGTTTATTTACTATTTAAACCGGTTCTGACTAGCTCGTCTTACGTCACATTTGTTCATCGCCCCTTCCCCCACTACAATTACACACAACCTTGACCTATTCTACGTCATAACTGAACCTTTCCATTTCCATACATATATGCCAGATTAGCTCCATCACGGGCTGCTTTTAAGGTGAACACCCTGTATTAAAGAAAACTAGCAGCGACTTTGATATCAACCTAAATGCTTCGCTGATCCACGAGTGCCAAAATCTCCACATTGAGGACGTCAGGGGTCCATTCACTACAACAGCGCTCAAGTGTACTGACAACCCTGGTGTAATCAATAATAATAATAACAGCTGTCGTCGCAAGCGATGATGACAACAGCCTCAGACGTGTGCTGCTGCACCTCTCTGGCGTGTGCGGAGGGGACTGTAGAGTCCAATACTAGAAAATAATCCCCTACCACAGGTGGGACATACATGATGAAAGTTAGACATGTGAATGTTGTGTGTTCTATCTTTTCGCGCAGCTCATTTTCTCTGTGCCTCAACGACACGATGATTCTCAACTATGCGGGTTCCTCTTGTGTTGTTACAGCGCCAGGGACTCCCAGCACGTGATGTCTATATTAAAGCATTTCAGAGACACTTTAAAAGTGTCTGTCAATCATATCATCTCATACAGGTATCAATTGTTCCTCATGCTTCAGATCGTCTAGAGTACAGACCTGTTTAAGGCGGGAGACACATCCAGAAAAAAGGTTGTCTTTTAAAAAATATTAATAGAAAAAAAACTAACAAACATATTGTCATACAATATGGTCACATGTTGCAAAATACATTGTTTTTGATGATAAACAATATTTAATGTATGCATTGTAATTATTTATTCGAAAAATAATAAACTTTCTTGAAAATATATTTAAACTCCTCCCCCACCCCCACCCTTCATTGTGCAGTGGATTTCACTAACATAAGAAGTGCAAAGAATGCCAAACCAGCATATGATGTACATATCACTCATAACTATTGCTTGAATCTCCACTTCTTGTCTAAGCTGTATATGAGCAGAGATTTTGCTGTTCTAATTTGAATATTTTTTGGTACGAGTATTTGGAAGAGTTATATTGCATTAAACAATATCTACAAAACCAATTTGGTTAGATATTTTGAAGAAAATGCTTCAAATTAATTAGTCTGAAAGTCTGCACGGGGAATGGTTGAACACCATTCGACGGTGACACATCAAAACCCTGACTTGGCTGTACACACCTGGACATGCTTAACGTCCCGATTCAAGTTGGTAGAAGTATGGACAGAGCTGATGTCATCAATGCCGTACACGCTCATTTATGTTATATCGACGAGTATCAGACACTGGACAGATTGCGAGGAATGTGAGTTAAGTCTGGACATGCCACACTGTGCCGTCTTCGTGATAGATACTACATACTTCTCATACATATTCACTTCTCATGGGTACGGTAATCAGGTGGACTTTGGGATGGCTGCTGTAGCGGAGGACGAAGCACACATGGGAATGTTCATTTCGCCATGACGTCGATCGAATAAGATAAGATAATATTACATTGTCTGAAACTGTTGTCACGTGTGTTGTCACAAGTCATTGGTTTTATTCATTGACATGTTCTTATTGTAATGTTTCTTTCGTGTTTCTTTCATATTTAAAATAAATCTCGTTGTTTCTTTCGTGTTTCTTTCATATTTAAAATACATCTCGTTGTTTCTTTCGTGTTTCTTTCATATTTAAAATACACCTCGTTGTTTCTTTCATATTTAAAATACACCTCGTTGTTTCTTCCGAGTTTCTTTCATATTTAAAATACATCTCGTTGTTTCTTTCGTGTTTCTTTCATATTTAAAATACATCTCGTTGTTTCTTTCGTGTTTCTTTCATATTTAAAATGCACCTCGTTTTTCTTTTCGTGTTTCTTTCATATTTAAAATACACCTCGTTGTTTCTTTCATATTTAAAATGCATCTCGTTGCTTCGAGTTCTTTCATATTTAAAATGCATCTCGTTGTTTCTTTCGTGTTTCTTTCATATTTAAAATACACCTCGTTGTTTCTTTCATATTTAAAATACACCTCGTTGTTTCTTCCGAGTTTCTTTCATATTTAAAATACACCTCGTTGTTTCTTTCGTGTTTCTTTCATATTTAAAATACATATCGTTGCTTCCGAGTTTCTTGTAAATTGCGTAATAGGTTCCGTTTGTGTTCCTATCTAGATTTCTGCACTTTTCTTCCTCATATTACTCATTGCTTAACAAAATAGTGTTATACAGCCTTCTGCTCTCTGTGTTCAGTAGCTTCTAAACAAGATTGAAATCCTCAACTGAACTTGACATGCTTGAAAGAACAAACTTCTAAACCATGAATAACCAATTAAGCAAATTATAACTTCGATAATTTACGTGATGAACTTGCATGAGCCATAGATCATATTTCTCAGCCAAATTTCCAGTTGTTTTAAATAGAAGTTGTTTCCTAGACAAAAAAACCCCTCTAGATTGAGACAGTGGAAGCAAACAATCTCTGTACCTTTGTACTCTTGTAGCTTCTATAGTTTATCAGCATTTAGTCCTATCTACATCAACATGTCTCATTATCTTTGCAGCCTGAAAACAACAACAACAATGGACCAGCAGGTGTTATCATATCACGTGTCACATCAGGTGGAGTTGACGTATGGCATCTGGTCAGTGATCATATTAAGTAATTCGTGTTGGTTTCAATTGTTGTAATTGTTGAAGTTTACATGTTGCTAAACCTCCTGATTGTTCTGTATCTAGCTGTAACAGCGTGAAAAGACCTCCCGTGAGTCATTTTAGAATGGCTCATTGGTTGTTCCGTAACTCGATTGTGGCTAGGCGATTGTGTCAGACTAGTAATGGTTAGTCCGTGTTTGTTATTTGTTTCGAAGCTCTAATACCTGTTCTTGTTTATTGTTGATCATGTTGCTAAATGAACATTATTTTTAACGTGTTCTTGTGTTCTGTTTGAAATTTTCGCCAAAACACAATTTGCACAACTGAACACTAAGCACTTTCAATTTTCTGCTACATTTATAGTGTTCTTTTGACTACTTTATCCTGTACAACAATTTTCTTTTTGTAATATTATTTGATTGTCATTTTGTTTATACTAAATAACATTTAACCAGCTTTTACTCCGACTTCATTCAAACACTTCCGTGATACACATCAACTTTCTTTTTCCTGCATAAATTTCAAACGTGTCAATAACAAAAAATTGCAGAAGATCTAAATATAAATCTCGTTATCTTCATCTCCAAACATCGTTTCCATTTTAACCCATGCATCTTCGATTGGGGACGTATTATTCTTGTAGATGAACTCATAGCTCTCGCAGAGAACGTCTCTATCCTAGTCATTGGATACTCCAGCTGAAATATTGCGTGATTTATCGTTTGTTTTTATCGGATGTTGACGATCAGAACAATAAATTGTCTCTGCTCCTAAAACAGCATGTCGACTTCCAAAAAATTGCAATCCACCAATATCTTAATGATAGCCCGCTTCGCTACAAAATCTGCAGGATAACAGCTGAAGTAAATGTGAAAAGTAGAGCTTAGTGTTGTTCACTCTTGCAATGCAAGGGACAGTCCAACATACCATTTGTTACTTACATTACCAAGTTTATTGTTGATAGTTATTTCATTATAAAGAAACTTTAATTCTTACTCAAGTTTAACAGAAAAAATCATTGTGCACCATTTTGTCGTTATTTTCTATGATGTAACCAGGTGCGGCTCGTCATTGAGGGCCAGTGGGCTCGGCCCACCAATAATCGAAAGGGATAATAACTTCCCGGAATAGACAACTAATAGCAAATACTCCAAAACCATGATTTTTCGAAAATCTGTGCCTGGCCCCACCAAGAAACATGACCATGAGCCGCCACTGGATGTAACTATATTCTACCCTGCCCATCTCATTTATATATATATATATATATATATATATATATATATATAATGTGTGTGTGTGTATGCTTGTACGCAGGCCGTGCCGTGCTATGATGCAGAGAGGCGGCCGCATCAGGCGGTACTGTAATGGGGGCGGCATAAGCAGCAAAATTAAAATTACAATTGAAGGTTATTTTAAAGAAAAAAGATTTAAGGGGTGGCATTTCGAAGACTTGCATCATACTGATAAAAAATTTACCACACGGACCTGCTTTTGCGTAAATAAGCGATGCTCTCTGCAGAGTGTGTACTACACGAAATATCTAGAATTTTCGTCTGCTTTAGGAATGTATTCACATTTTATTATTATAATTCATACATATTATCTCACATCTCATTATCATAATTAATATGTATTATCTGACATCTTATTATTAATAGTCATACATATGATCTCACATTTTATTATTAATAGTCATACATATGATCTCACATTTTATTATTAATAGTCATACATATGATCTCACATCTCATTATTAAGAGTCATACATATTATCTCACATCTTATTATTCATAGTCATACATATGATCTCACATTTTATTATTAATAGTCATACATATTATCTGACATCTTATTATTAATAGTCATACATATGATCTCACATTTTATTATAAAGTCATACATATTATCTGACATCTTATTATTAATAGTCATACATATGATCTCACATTATTATTAATTAGATCTATATATGATCTCACATTTTATTATTAATAGTCATACATATTATCTGACATCTTATTATTAATAGTCATACATATGATCTCACATTTTATTATTAATAGTCATACATATGATCTGACATCTTATTATTAATAGTCATACATATGATCTCACATCTTATTATTAATAGTCATACATATTATCTGACATCTTATTATTAATAGTCATACATATTATCTGACATCTTATTATTAAGAGTCATACATATGATCTCACATCTCATTATCATAATTAATACATATTATCTGACATCTTATTATTAATAGTCATACATATTATCTGACATCTTATTATTAAGAGTCATACATATGATCTCACATAGTTTAAATGAATTTGTATTTTGTCTAGTCAACAGAACATATTTTGGAATGTGTTTTTCAAACATCAATGGCTTTGATTAATGTGATTATTTTGCTGTTAGTTGTCTTTTTTTATAAATTCTATAAAACATAACTTTTCTCGAATGTTGATTTCAGTCATCTGGGGCGAGCGTTACACTTTTGTTTCAAACAGCTTCTGTTTATTTTGTTTTTCTTAAAATGTAGTGTTTACATTATCTCTATCTGTTACATGATTCTAAGTTACTTTTTCTTCTGGTAGTTTGGTATATCGTGCACTATACACAAGTGTAAATTCTTTCCTATGCTTACTTTGTATGGTTAAGTGGTTAAGCCCTTTGCCTTGCGAGTCGAAGGTCGTGGGTTCGACTCCGGACCGCGGCCTTCTGTTCACGAGTGCATTTTTTCCAGAGACCCTAGGATTGTTGCCGGAGTTACGGAGTTCGTGCTTTGTGCAATACTCTCGACAGGTGGCGTGACATTTCTGCGGAGAAGGACCGAGCCATATCGGGTAAAACCCGGTGCAATGAAGTAAATCCTTCGGCTTTAAAACCCTTTTTTTTAAAACTTACATAGTTTCAATTTGAAACTCATTTTCAATTTCGATCGCTGTTTTTTTCATTTCTTTGAAAACAAATTCAAGGATTTCAAGATTATTGTGTCCGTATAACTGAATTCCTTTAACAAGAAAGAAAAGTTTCTATTATATCAAGGCATCGATGTGTCACACCTAAACTATAGAAGTAAAACAAAAATATTATGTGTTATCATCACATTTTGTCCCTAGTGTAACAAGATTGTAGATGTGTATTTTCCTTCGTTCTACATCATGTAAAGAGACCATCATTAAATCAGAAGCCTCAATGCCCAAATGAACACAATTTATCGTGTCGGAAATTTTCCAACCGAAATACAGACGACAACTGCAATAGAACTGACTCGTGCGGATAGTCTTTGATGTGGTTGAGAATTTAGAAGAGCCCGACTGAAGGGCTCCTATGACAATCTGAAACATGCAAGTGTTTGATATAAAATAAAAAAATATTAGCCGAGTTTAAAGCTAAAAGTTCAAAGGTTTTATTCTTATCCCGCGTCTGGCTCCAGAAAATTTTAGAAAAATCGTTGAAAGCAATAACATTTGAATAAAGGATTCATTTCATTTCTTTTCGTTCTTTCCTGTACATAACTTATTTTCTCCCTCTTCTTCTGAAGCGATGATTTACATATTATTACTATTGACATTGATCATTGACATTTGTATGGCTTACTATATGACATTTTGTATGGGTTACTATATGACATTTTGTATGGCTTACTATCTGACATTTTGTATGGTTACTATTGACATTTTGTATGGCTTACTATCTGACATTTTGTATGGGTTACTATCTGACATTTTGTATGGCTTACTATATGACATTTTGTATGGCTTACTATCTGACATTTTGTATGGTTTACTATCTGACATTTTGTATGGTTTACTATATGACATTTTGTATGACTTACTATATGACATTTTGTATGGCTTACTATATGACATTTTGTATGGCTTACTATATGACATTTTGTATGGCTTACTATCTGACATTTTGTATGGCTTACTATATGACATTTTGTATGGTTTACTATCTGACATTTTGTATGGCTTACTATATGACATTTTGTATGGCTTACTATCTGACATTTTGTATGGCTTACTATCTGACATTTTGTATGGCTTACTATATGACATTTTGTATGACTTACTATCTGACATTTTGTATGGCTTACTATCTGACATTTTGTATGACTTATGACTTTGTATGTAGTATATGACATTTTGTATGGGTGCTTAGCAGTTTGTTTAGTGCTTTGTTTTTTAAAAAAAAGTGTTTACTTAACTTTAAGTATTTAGTGAATGCAAAAAAACCCATTCTGATTTATACGTAGTATTTTTTTAAATAAGTAAAATGGGATTTAAAAGTAAAGGCAGCCTGCCCAATGCTGACCACTTCACCCAGTGTATGGATGCATTTACCGTGTATACGATGCTTCACCCAGTGTATACCGATGCACTTCACCCAGTGTATACCGATGCACTTCACCCAGTGTATACCGATGCACTTCACCCAGTGTATACCGATGCACTTCACCCAGTGTATACCGATGCACTTCACCCAGTGTATACCGATGCACTTCACCCAGTGTATACCGATGCACTTCACCCAGTGTATACCGATGCACTTCACCCAGTGTATACCGATAGTCAATGAAAATAAGAGCCTAACACCGTATTTCCAAATATACTTCATGATACGAAAAAAGGTTCCTTTACTTTTTTATTGTGGGATCTCATGAGAATGAAACGACCATCAGCTCCCGCTTCGTGCTTATACTAGTAGGAAACAGGGCCGTGACGTTCTATGATACAGAGAGGCAGTCGTATCAGGCGGTACCGTAACGGAAAGGGGGAAGGCACAAGCAACGAAATCAAAATACAATTTGAACCATTCAATAATTAAAAATCTTTATGCAGCACGTTTTGATAATGTTCTATGTTATTCCGATATTGATGTATACGATTTATAATTTCTCGTACACTTCTTCCTAAGCGCTTTCGGTACCTTGATTTCAGTTTCTGGAGCAGGTGCATCGTTAGCGAGCTCTCGCCGAAAGACTTTTGATCTGACAAAGCGGGGTCAAAGGTACAATGAAGCAGCGCGCCAGAATTAGGGAGGTGGCTATAAGTTTTACAGAAGCAAAGACTCTCCTGAAACAATCCAGGAAAATGATCTGGAGAAAAACAAATGGAGGATACAACCCAGAGCACAACAGTTATAAATACACTAAACAGAAAAGCACAGACCACAGTCTTCAGACTTAGAACGGGACACTGCAGTCTCAGAGCACACCTCCACAGAATGGGTCTCAGGGACTGCACCTGTAGAGCACCAAAGCAGTCCCCAGAGCACATCCTGCAAGACTGCCTAGTCTGAGTAGTGAGAAATTGGAGATCTGGCCAACAGAAACAACACTACAAGACAAACTATGGGGAACCGGTGAAGACCTCAAGCGCACCGATCTGTTTATGACACATACCGGAGTAGTCGCATAGCAAAAGTTGATCGCAGAAGAAGAAGAAGTAGAAGGTAGATGGCTCTAATCCCCTGCTTTACACCTCCAAGGGGTGACCCTTGTAACAGACGGTAGTTCCGGTCAGGCTAAGAGGGCAGGTGCCGTGGGAGAGCTACTCTGGGGCAAGTAGAGATGCAAAGGTAGTCATGTTTGATGGGATCGCTGCAACAGACGAGCGAGCTCCAGAGTGACTATTAATGCTCGGCTCTCCCGGTCGATGGGAAAAGCTAGAACGAAAAATGTGGACCCTTGCGGGGTGGAACTCGGAGCCCGCGCATCCTCTCTCTTGATGCACTACCCTTGAGCCGATAAGGATGCCGGGTGATGAGTTCCGCCAATCTGCCCGCACGATGGTCCACATAGGGCAAAAGTCTAACCCCCATCACAGAGAGGCACGAATCAAAACCATCGAAGGGAGGTTGACCCGCGTGCGGCTAAATTTGGAGCCCGCACATTTCTCTCTTGAGGCACTACTCTTGAGCCGATGAGGATGCTGGGTGATGAGTTGGGCTACACGTTGGTCCACATGGGTCAAAAGTCAAAACCATGGAAGGGACGTTGACTCGCGTGTGGCGAAATTTGGAGTCCGCGCATGCTCTCTCTTGATCCGCCTTTCTAGAGCCGATGAGCATGCTGGGTGCCGAGTTAAGTTGCATGTGGGCATCATGGGGCGAAACTCGGATTTTGTCCCTTCGAAGTCGGACAGCCCAGTGGGAATTGACGGAAATGGTGAAGTAGGTACATGGGCAGAGCGAGCACGCATATGGACGTTGCAAGGGTGGCACCACATGGGCAAATCCGTGATCCCATGACGTGGTGGGGGACCGGGTGGAGTTACAGACGGTGACAGCCCAGGCGAATGTGTGCACGACATGGAAGGCAGGAAAAATGTGAGCACGGAAAAAGCCGATGGTGACAGGGCATTAGGGCAGAGCTAGCACGCCGCTGGCAAAGTCATAGTGGCCCAATCGAGGGCAGGCCAGCACGGCAAGAGGGTGTGCGTCCCAACCAAATGAGCAGAACTGGAAAGCCCAGCAGAGGCAAAACCAGTGCAAGCGCGGCAACGGCAAGCGTGGCAGGCGAGAGGGTGTACGTCCCACCCAAATGTACAAAACAACTGGAAAGCCCAGCAGAGGTAAAACCAGTGCGCGTTTCCGCTCGCAGGGAACTACTGCTGACTTGTAGTTGATTGGGGACAATCAAAGCCTAGCGGAGCAAACCGCAAACAAACCTGAACGGGCGGCAAACCAAGGTGTTATTAAAACGACCGGTTTTGCTGGGCAGATGGCGTTCATAAGGCCGGGAGGGCAGACCGTCTAAGGGTCGCTGCCCTGAAAGAAAATAGCAACCCACTGCCTTGTGGGTTATGGCTGGGGACAGTCAAAGGCTAGCGAAAGCGAACTGCACATAATAGCTGGCTGAAATCGAACACCCCACCGAAGGATAAGCAACTGTGCTCAAATAGGTGCTGAAGGTTGGTGCACGTACATTACGTTCTGATGTTTGGCTGTTTATATATCACAATAGAATGATAAAACTAGCCTAGAACGATCGAGGAAGTAGAAGAAGATCTGACAAAGCGAACTAAATATTTTTGTTTGTAATATACCGCGCGGCCGCTTTTAAAAGCTGAGGCGGAAATTATAACAAAAGACAATTGCACGTGTTACGTGTGCAAATCTGTCATTATTTATAAATCTGTCATTAATTTCTATTATTCTACATTGCTGCCACTCAGACTTACATCGTAATTAAAATTGTTAAATTAGTAGGTAAAACTGTGTAGATTTTAGTGATATAGTTTTAAAGTAGTTTATATTTTAAATAAATATTATTCGACATTGTCAGTTTTAAATGTCACAATCGAAAGATATTTTAGAAACATTAAAGGCAGCATTTAAGACTTGTATCATATTGAGAAAATATCGCATCTTGTATCAAACATGGTTTTAGATTACGATGGCAAAAAGGAAAAACCGCAGATACTTTGTTGTTAGTCTCTCTGGGCTTGTGCAGGCAGAGGTCTATTCCATGTCTCGTTCTTTGTTTAAGTCTTTATGTTACTAGGCCATCTTGAGCCTTCTGTATGGTTTAGCGACAGTATCTTCTTAGTCTTTCATAATTTTCTTTTTCTCATGGCATCTATATGAGGTATTGGTAAGAAGTCTTTCATCCATTTCTAAGTGTGTGCGATTGATTCCACGGCACTTTTTTAAATTTGATACATTTCTGTGGTCTCTTGTCTTATTTGTGTATTGGGTTGAAATCGACCATTTGAGATACTATTACCAGATTACAAATGGAAATATGAGACAAATAGTGCAAGAATAAGAAAACAGAAAAAGGAAAAACAAATTGTAACAATTTTTAACAATACTCATATTATATAAATAATTCGACTTCGAGATGATTATTGTCAAACACTGGGACAAGTCTAAATCAGTATCAGTATCAGTTTGGAATCTCTTCATTGCACTCCGGACATGTGCATAGGTGTTCCAACTTCACCCTCTGGTGGCTTACAGACGGGACAGAAGTTTTAAGGTTATGTTGGTACACAATCGCCTGAAGTTCAATGTCCAGTGTCATTTTGGCACCGTCCGATGTGTTCGTCGGCGATGTCATGCATGTGCTTATGTGATACAGACCCGGACTGTATCTTTTACTAAAGCCACGTTTATTATTGACGATGGTTTCACATGCGTGTCCCGCAATATAATCTACGCCATCACTTGTAAACGTTGTGACAAGGCATACATCGGCGAAACAGGCATAGTTACCGTTTCGGCCAACACTTACGCGATAAACGCCAATGCTCTGTGACCCTTGTAGCCACCAGGGAGCTTGTGATGTCCAGGTCACAGTCATTCGACCATGTTTCTCTGCTGATCGAAGTCGATTTGCTCTAGAGAATCTTTTCTATCTATTTTCTAATCCTGTTTGCTCTTTAGCGTCAGGTCGAAAAAGGAGACACTTGGAGCGAGCCTCTCTATGCACATTGTCTTTCTTGCTCTTCTCCCATCCTGATTTGTCTCTCAGATTCAGGGTAAGAAGAGTTTTCTAGCACGGGCTTGTGTGTATGCTTCATAAATAGTGTCTTTTGTCGCCTCTGTTTTTTTCTGAGGTCCACCTTTTGCGTGGCCGGCCTTTTGCTCTGTATCCACTGTATCGGAGCAACATTGCTCTCTGTGGTGAACTGCCTGTTGGTAATCTGCTTATGGGGCCGAACCATTTAATTTGTTGTTTCTTGATAAAGTTCAGTACTGATGTTGTACCCACTTCCTGATGTCTTCATTTCTACAACGGTCTCTTCTTGTTACTCCCAGCATTCTTCGTAGACACTTTATCTCTGCGCTGGAAAGGAAACGCACCTTGAAAAAACCAGAGGGAAATATAACAAACAAGACTTTTTTTTACTGGAACCCACATTGAAAGTTAAAGGGAAGGAAGTCTAAAAATACACAGAAAAGAAACTTAGAGTTGTAGATTAAAGGCATACGGAATACTTTGAAGAAGCTACAATATCTAGCTAAAGACAGGCTTATAAGTTTGTAAACTCTGTCTTTGTTAGCAAACTTAAATCTACTTATCAAGCTGCAGAATTGCTAGCAGTAAGTTATTACTCGTTATCCACAAGTTGGTAAATTAATTTACTCCTCCTCCTTCTTCTTTGCGTCCGTTCTTTACGACCAATTTTAATCACTCTTTGTGATATGTTTTATCTTTGCCAAGAACGTGTATACGTTGCACATTGGTTTGGTAGGCCCCTAAACGCTTAGACTTTTACACGTTTAGGACATGTGCATCCGATTTCAGCCAAACCTCCTTAGTCGCCTCTTACGACATGTGTGGCAGGTAACAGTGGTTCTATTCTTTACACCCCAAATTTGGGCCCAGGTAACCACTCGGGCGAATTAATTTACTAATAGTAGTAGGCAGTGCGAGTCACCAGTAAAGACAGACTACGAAATGAGGACATCAGAAGCAGAGTGGGCATAACTTCATGCACCGAATACATCGAAAGACAACAAATGCAGTGGTTTGGACATTTAATGAGATTGAAATACAACCAACCACCAATAACAGCATACAATAGAAAGAGATCTGATATTAGAGCTAAGGGAAGACCAAAAAAAGATGGATAGACAATAACAAGACCACACTAAATAAACACGGATATAACACAACAAGGACAACTCATCTGGCCCTAGAACGCAAATTAAAGCTCCCATCCCTACGCTTAACGGCAAGAGTGGACAACCAACTACATCTTCCACCTGGGAATAGACAATAGACAATAGTGAATTAATAGCCAGCAATAATACATAACTGACATCGTGTAACTTGTACTAAGTATGGAGTATTTGATGTAAATGTAACGGATAGTGCTGATACTTGAAAGTAATTGAAAAATCACATCGTTTGTGTAAAGATATTTTAAGGACACATGTTACTATTAATTTAGGCGCTGCCACTATTACGACCAAACTTCAAAACTTCAGCTGTAAACTTGCTCAGAGTTCGAACGGGCGAGGGTAGGCACATAGCCGGTACCAAGCATCGTTTCTTGAACAGCGGTACGACTAATTTTCCCAGCCTGCAAATAGGTATAATCCTCAATATATAGAAGTCTAAAAGCAAGAAAAGATTAAAAATTATATATATATAATAATAAATAATAATAATTCCTCTCGTACCGTTATACGTTACATAGGGCCTGCAAGTAATTTCTCCATACAGCTCTATCCTGGGCAACTCGCTCAATCTCCTCCATGGAACTGAGACCGATATTTCTGCCTCAGCAAAGTTCGTTTCAGGGTCTTCCTAGGTCGTTCTCTCTTTCTTGAACCCTTTGCATCCCACTTCAATGCCTGCTTTGATATTCGTTGATCATTTCTCCTCAAGATGTGTCCAACATATCTCCATCTTCTCTTTCTTATAATAGTTGTCACTAGTGGTTGTACAGAAATTTCTCTGATTTCATCAAATCCTGAATTCGTTCCATTTTATATTCATTATTTTTCGCAGACATCTATTTGCAAATGCATTCAACTTGCTTTCTATATCTTTAGTCATTTTCCAACTCTCGCTGGCATATGTTAGGATTGATACAACATTTGAATTGAAAATTCTTAATTTAGTTTTAATACTATATAACTTGCAGTTCCATATTTTATTTAGACTTTTTAAAGGTTATTGCAGCTACAAAAATTCAACCATATAATTAACGAAGTCTTAGTTTTTGACAAAATTTGACCCATTGACCTATATTCAATTTGGAAAGGACCGACAGACCATACCGCAAACTTTTACCAATATTTGATAAAGGCTTTCACTATCCCATGACTGTAAATCTCCTGAAATGTTTGATTAATTGATCGATAGGAACATCATCCTTGCAATTTGGTGAATATCCATTGCTCTCTATTTCTTACACAGGAAGATCTGAGCTGATGTGCACGAGCTCCGTAGCACCGGCGAAAATTCCCGATGCAATTTTGAAGGTAGAAAATTGTTCTAGGAATTTTATATCAATCCTTTCAATAAACTTTTCACAGGTAGACCTACTCCTATCGATTTTCAACTGCTATGTATTCTTTTACCTGCTCAATTTAAACTTGGCACCTTCGTCTTGGAAAGTACTGTTAATGTGATCCTATACTGATATCATGGATTTATGGAAAAATATTCGAGTCGCTCCAGGCAGGGAATGATCCGATCACATTTGAAGCGAGATTCAAGCAAATTACTTTCACAGACAACCCTTAACTTAAGAAAATTAAAAGTGTTTAACCACAAAAGAAGAAGTATATAATTTGTTTTTAGTTCCTTAAACCGAAGATTACCAATTTAATTTATTTGCAAAGATACTAGAACAAGTTGTATTGGTCATCATGGATAAAACTGTCGTGTTGCCAAAACATGGAACTTTGTTTCATCGATCGCATTTGTTTGGTGACGTAATACAGATTTAACTGTCAGTTAGTGAAAAACGAAGTCATCGTTAGGGGTCAAAAGGCTCATGAGGTCATGGTGGTAACATGAGCCAGGGTTAGCGAGGGGGCGCTCTAACCAAGACCCTGCCCTAACCTCCACGCGGTGACCCTGGAAACAGACTCTGGTTCTGGTCTGGCTAAGAGGGGCAGGGATCGGGGAGAGAAACTACTGGTAGTGGTAGCAGTGCAATTACGGAAATACGATAAAGATACATACAAATAAATGCACAATTCTCCTGACCGATGTCCAACAAGATATTGCCCAAGTCCCTGAACGCAAAGAAACAGCAACGAAACGTCTCAGACATGGATGAGAGGTGCATCCAGTGACCAAACATATGCCCACGTAGGGCGAAGCTCGAAGCCCTGAGGAGGGGGCAAACATTGCCAGCCCGTCGGCAGAATAAATAAGACAGGACCGTAACGAATGAAAGTCTAACCTCGTGTTGGTGCGAGAGAAGATTGCAGCTGACCCCGCATTGGTAGCCTGGTGCAGATACATGTACTGGGCAAGGTTTGCCGAGCGCAAAAGAACAAGTTGCGTTTAGTGCATAACGAAACTACCCGCCCTGGGAAAACCGTGCAAGGTACTGTGCGATTAAAATTAACATCCCCGGAAGAACTGAGGTTGGTGATGCCTAACGGAACTGCCAGCCTTGGGGCAACTGGGCAAGGTTCGATTGCAGTCGTAACTAACATCCCCGGAATAACTGGGGCGGGTGATGGCGGCGAGCGCAAAATCCTCAGTTACGCTCATAGTGCCCACTGAAATGACCCTCTACATTGTTTGTACTCGGCCCCATGCCAGTGCTTTCGAGGTTAATTGCAAATTGCCACGAACCGATACGCGTCTAGAAAAGGCTGAGAATGTTCCTTCCCGGATCAAACTCAAAAATGTACGGTAAAGCAAGGCCGACAATGTACGGATCAAACACGAAGTTCGGGTCTGAACATTGGCGAAGGCCGATACTTTACACGGTGTCTTATACGAGTAAGACGCCGTCCGAGGATAAGCTTACAAGCCCCGAGAAATATTTCTCAGTCAGAACGGGCATAAACAGCGTAACTCACTGTCCCGGCGTAGATCACAAAGCCCAAAAATACGGCAAAGCTGATCGTACCCTAGGAAAGCTCACCCTAGTAAATTAAAAGCTGGCTGAAAACGAACACCCCACCGAAGGATAAGCAACTGGGCTCCAATAGGTGCTGAAGGCTGGTGCACGTACATTACGTTCGGATGTTTGGCTGTTTATATATCACAATGAGAATGATTAAAACAGGCCTAGAACGATCGAAGAAGAAGAAGTCATCGTTATTGGTGCCATTTTCTGACACGCTGTTGTAGCTGTTTCTAAATGAGTGCTAGCTTATGTATGCCATTTTCTGACACGCTGTTGTAGCTGTTTCTAAATGCGTGCTAGCTTATGTATGCCATTTTCTGACACGCTGTTGTGTACTAGCTTATGTATGCCATTTTCTGACACGCTGTTGTAGCTGTTTCTAAATAGGTGCTAGCTTATGTATGCCATTTTCTGACACATTGTTGTGTACTAGCTTATGTATGCCATTTTCTGACACGCTGTTGTGTACTAGCTTATGTATGCCATTTTCTGACACATTGTTGTGGCTGTCTCTAAATGCGTGCTAGCTTAAGTATGCCATTTTCTGACACAGTGTTGTGGCTGTTTCTAAAAACTTATGTAATGGAACACTTTATGAAATTTGAGAGAAATGTTGCACAGTTAATTGTGGATTCTCATGGCAAATATTTGGATTTATGATCAAATGAAAGCAATACTTGGCTGTGGAATGTTGGTTCTGAAATATTACACGATATTACCAGAGTTAATTAATTTCAATAGAAATTCTAGAAAAGACGATAATAGACGTTGATCTGATAATTAAAATTTGAAATCAAAGCTTGCAGTGGCGGCTCATGGTCATTTTTCTTGGTGGGGTCAGACACAAATCTTCGGAAAAATCATGGTTTTTAGTATTTACTATTTCAGGAAGTTATTTCCCTCTCGATTATTGGTGAGGCTGGGCCCACTGACCTTAATGACGGCCGCCTGACGCTTGTAACTGTCTGACCAGTTGACAGTTTTTTAATGGAACAGCGAAGATCAACTAAACAAGTATTCGAAAATATCTAAATCTCTATCCTTCTCCTCTGCAGTTTAACTTAGTCTGAGGAAGTTTCTTTAATAACTAGCTTAAGTCAAATAAACAAGTACGCCAAATACAATTTTCTTCTGCGTTCTCACTAGATTGGGATTTCGGATTCTCTAATAAGGCAACCGTCTGCCTCAAATTATCAGCCACGCCATACAGTTTGTCTTGGACGCTAGTGTAAGTGGGCAACCTCTTTCTTCTCAAGTCTGCATACTGGGGGCAGTTCTGTATGAAATAATTCCTATGATTTCTGCTTCCCTTTTGTGCCAACCTCTTCCAGCAATAAGTTTTGGCCACCCTCGTGATGGCAGGTCTGACATTCTTACCGCGTGGCTAAATCTCCGAGGCAGGTTGGCGACTGTAGAATCCGTTATCCCATTCCACATTGTGAAGGGTCGTTGCACCATGTTATACGCCTTACGGCCTGGTGCATCCGTTTTCTGCAAGCATTTTCGGATTAGCATTCCCTAATATCGAAATATAATACAGGTGAAATTGTCTTTATCCTAAGATTTGAACCGATTCCAGTTGATATCAGTTCTTCATATAGTTAGTTATTCAAATGCAGTCGATTTTCAATATAGACAAAAGAAGACACAAAACAGTTGTTTAATTCTCTTACTATAATATATAATAGGGACTACGGTGTTGGGTCAGCATGTTTCTACGACCATACGTTCACGATGAGTGATGGGAACCGTCAGCCACATTTACTTCCAAGTGTTTCTTTAGTATCCAATTAAACATGAGTCGACTTAACAGTACGGTCAGAGAAAATCTGACACTACCAATGTGAAATTTGATACCATGACCTCGCGTCTACTGAAGCAGTGAACTAACCTCTACACAATCACGGCTCTCAATATGTGCTATGTTGGCTGAAATCGGATGCACATGTCCTAAACGTGTAGAAGTCTATGCGTTTAGGGGCCTACCAAACCAATGTGCAACGTATACAAAGATCAAACATATCACAAAGAGATCAAACATATCACAAAGAGTGATTAAAATTGGTAGTAAAGAACGAACGCAGAGAAGAAGAAGAATATGTGCTATGCATTGACGATTAATAAATCTCAACGTCAAAATAAAAAAATAAAAAAGTTGACTTCTATTTTAGTGAACCTGTTTTCCAACAGACTACCACAGTTTTCCACAATTTCTACCTTCTATGTGGCTCTATCAAAATTTAACAATTATATGGAAATCAATGTATTTTCTTCTTCTTCTCGCGAACGTTCTGAAATCCGTTTTTATCATTCTAATATAATATATAAACAGCCAAACACCAAGAACGGGTGTACGTGCACAACCTTCAGTACCTATTGGAGCTCAGGTGCTTATCCTTCTGTGGTGTGTTCGGTTTCAACCAGCGTTTACTGGGTTCGCTCTTCGTTAGCCCTTTGCTGTTCCCAGCCAAACTTGCAAGGCAGCAGGTTGCTATTTTCTTTTAGGGCAGCGACCCTTAGACGGCCTGCTCTCCCCGGGGTTATGAGCGCCATCTGCCCAGCGAACCGGTCGTTTTGTGGACACCTTGGTTTGCCGCCCGTCCAGTTTTGTGTACGGTTTACTGGCTAGCCTTTGATTGTCCCCAATCAAACTACAAGGCAGCAGTAATCAATATGTTTATGAAATACAAGGTGAACTTCGGAACAGCAACAAAAGACGTGTGTACTAGAAAATATAGTATGTCGAGAAATCTATTAAATCATAGGATCAAATTAAATATATAAAAACCAAATATTGTGAATTTGTTTTAAATAATATAGATAAACTATTAAGAAATAGCAAAATAGTATTTCTACTTAGAACTGAAAGATTTCAGCTCGACTTCAAAATCATAAGACGTATGTATACATTAATTAACTGTAAGCCTATTCCGTTGCTCTAGTAATTTTAACACATCTCAATTTTCCATTCAACTTCTCTTTTCTTTGATATATTTCCCCCTTCATTCCATCGCCTCTGTAATTTCTACCTCCTTTACCATATAAAAGGATTCATTATTTGCACCCTATTGAAACATTTTCTGCATTCTATACTCTTCATCAGGATTAAGCCCCCTTAGAATCCAGGCGGTTACGTCTAATGATACTTGTAAATCTGTCCGCCATCTTTCTGTCTTCACGTGATGTCTTGTTTAATTCTTTTTTGTCTGCTTTTGTGACTATGTGAACTTTTCCTCCTCTAAACTCTCACACTCCTCATCATCGCTTCTTCAGAAGCCTTCTCTATTGATAAAACTTTTTTGTTCTCTTTCGCAATAAACAGCCATTTTTTCACCTTCCTCTTTCCAATCTTTGCCCCTCTAGATTTTTACGGCAGCTCATGACCGTGTTTCATTACCCCTGAGTTGAGTCATTTTACAGCACTTCCAGTGCGATTAGGCCCAAGATTTCACAATTTTTGTCATGTCGGAAGAACGAGGTGTCGGCCTATAATAAAGCCGTAAAAATGTCAGGAAAGCCTTAAGAGTATTCTTGATGAAACGGTGATTTGGATCACTCTTTTTCTTATTGTTCTTCTGTTTTTTCGTTATCCTTATTTCGTTCATTCATTAATCACTCGCTCTTCAAAACTGGTTATTTAGTCACACTTCAGTCACTCTTTAGCGCTCTCTCTCTCTCTCTCTCTCTCACTTACAAACACATACACACACACACGCACGCACACAGTACCCTCATTGGGTCTCATTCTTAATATTGGCATAGTCATTACTGTCTCATTCCTTAACATAGACATAGTCATTACGGTCTCATTCCTTAACATAGACATAGTCATTACTGTCTCATTCCTTAACATAGACATAGTCATTACTGTCTCATTTCTTAACATAGACATATCCATTACTGTCTCATTCATTAACATAGACATAGTCATTACTGTCTCATTCCTTAACATAGACATAGTCATTACTGTCTCATTCCTTAACATAGACATAGCCATTACTGTTTCATTCATTAACATAGACATAGTCATTACTGTCTCATTCCTTAACATAGACATAGTCATTACTGTCTCATTTCTTAACATAGACATATCCATTACTGTCTCATTCATTAACATAGACATAGTCATTACTGTCTCATTCCTTAACATAGACATAGTCATTACTGTCTCATTCCTTAACATAGACATAGCCATTACTGTTTCATTCATTAACATAGACATAGTCATTACTGTCTCATTCCTTAACATAGACATAGTCATTACTGTCTCATTTCTTAACATAGACATATCCATTACTGTCTCATTCATTAACATAGACATAGTCATTACTGTCTCATTCCTTAACATAGACATAGTCATTACTGTCTCATTCCTTAACATAGACATAGCCATTACTGTTTCATTCATTAACATAGACATAGTCATTACTGTCTCATTCATTAACATAGACATAGTCATTACTGTCTCCACAATGGTATCCACTGTCCATCTTCAACACGTTGGCGTTCGATGTTGTTGATGTAAAATCATTTTCAACCATCACCAAATTCGACAAAGGATGTAGAGAGATAAATCAGGTGGCGGTGAATGCAAAAGCCAAGGCCATCATTTATAAAAACTGTAGTGTGTGTGACGTTGTGATCTACATGAATCGATCGGTAGTTCGCAAATAAAGTCCCTTGGATCATCTCTGCAAGCTCAGTGGCCAGAGAGATCAAGGAGGCCAGTGGTGTATTTAGTATATCAACAAATAGTATACCAATGGGAGTACTGAAGGTGACTAAGACCCTATTCTGGCTTGAGTCACAGAACTACACTCATACGTGCATTCTGGGTGATTCATTGAGTATAATACGAAAGTTAAAAGCTGGTTCAATGGACAATGGACTGAATCCCTATATGGGTCAACAATTCGCAGAATTACATTAGTTTCACGGCATATGGGTGCCCATGGCAATGAAAGAGAGGACAGACTGCCTGGTTCTACTACCGTATCAAGGGGCGAGGCAATGGATAGATCTGACTTTGTGAACAATTCATTAAGTGTGCCTGTAAAGAAGACTTTCATCTAAAGAAATCCACGTCAGCAACAAAATGTTAAGAACTAAGATTGAAGTGACAAGAAAAGATCAGCATAAAAGAAATATGTGTAGACTCATCAATAAACATTAAACAGCTACGGTTAGTCGCTGTACGCTGTTTGAGATATTGCAAAGGAGATTGGAGTACTTATAGGACATTCCGGAGTGCAATGAAGATAATCCAAACTGAAACTGAAACTGTTCGCTCTCTCATTGCTGCGAACAACCGCACGTCCATGACAATAAATTCACGTAAGCCTTTGAACGATGGAAGCCTGCCAAAAGACATTCATTGATACTGCAATCTGCCGTTTTGGACATTCCAAAGCATTGACTGAGGAGAGTCGTACACAACACTGGTCATAGTTAAAGGAGATACAGCGAGCCAGCTGGTCGTTATCAGTAACGGCCTCAACCTTATACGGGTAGTAGTTGTGCTGTATGCTCCGTTCTTATTCAAACTCTCAAAATCTTCTTCTAATGTGCTCGTACATCAATTATCTACTTTTCTTTAAGTATCAAAATCGATTTCATTTTCTCCAATGATATACAAATATTGCTTCCAGTAAAACGCTGTACAATAAATCTTTTATGTTGTAATCTTCCTTGGCTCATTTTTTCAACTTCTTTTTGCTGCTTTGTAATTTCATATTTGTCTTTCTCAAACTATAAACGATTAGAGACAATTCCAGATTTTTATCTGTCACGTTAGACGCTCTCTGGCATTCATCTTAATTCATTACAGGACAGTTTAATCATTTGTTGCATCAGTGAACATGAACTGCTTAAAAATGTGGTTTCTTCACTCAATTCTTTCTCACACAAGCTTGGCAACGATTGACTTGTCAGGACTTTCTCACACAAGTTTGGCAACGATTGACTTGTCTGTACTTTCTCACACAAGTTTGGCAACGATTGACTTGTCAGGACTTTCTCACACAAGTTTGGCAACGATTGACTTGTCTGTACTTTCTTACACGTTGGCAACGATTGAATTGTTTGTACTTTCTCACACAAGTTTGGCAACGATTGACTTGTCTGTACTTTCTTACACAAGTTTGGCAACGATTGACTTGTCTGTACTTTCTCACACAAGTTTGGCAATGATTGACTTGTCTGTACTTTCTCCACAAGTTTGGCAACGATTGACTTGTCTGTACTTTCTTCACAAGTTTGCAACGATTGACTTGTCTGTACTTTCTACACAAGTTTGCAACGATTGACTTGTCTGTACTTTCTCACACAAGTTTGGCAACGATTGACTTGTCTGTACTTTCTTACACAAGTTTGACAACGATTGACTTGTCTGTACTTTCTTACACAAGTTTGACAACGATTGACTTGTCTGTACTTTCTTACACAAGTTTGACAACGATTGACTTGTCTGTACTTTCTTACACAGGTTTGACAACGATTGACTTGTCTGTACTTTCTTACACAGGTTTGACAACGATTGACTTGTCTGTACTTTCTCATAAGGTTTGGCAACGATCGACTTGTCTGTACTTTCTTACACAGTTTGACAACGATTGACTTGTCTGTACTTTCTCAAGTTGCAACGATTGACTTGTTGTACTTTCTCAACAAGTTTGCAACGATTGACTTGTCTGTACTTTCTCACGTTTGGCAACGATTGACTTGTCTGTACTTTCTACACAGTTTGACAACGATTGACTTGTCTGTACTTTCTCACAAAAGTTTGGCAACGATTGACTTGTCTGTACTTTCTGACACAAGTTTGACAACAATTGATTTGTTACATCTTCAATGTGAAGCAAACACAAGCTGTCATCTTAGTATAACTATCCGATTAGTTTGCCATTGTCTTTGGCAGTTATGATTTAATGGCGTGGACATGAACAAAATTTTTAATAATTCTGTGAACAGACAGATGTAATACATTTCCTAGAACTCGGTACATGTTCAAAATCGAAATCTAGAGAAATCATTATGATAGAATCTGCAAGAATCTAACAAAAATCTAAAAGAATCTACAAAATCTGACATCGAAAAGAATCTACAAACAAGAATCTGACAAAGAATCTAGACAAAGAATCGACAAAGAATCTGACAAAGAATCTGACAAAGCAAGAATCTGACAAAGAATCTGACAAAGAATCGACAAGAATCTGACAAAGAATCTAACAAAGAATCTGCAAAGAATCTAACAAGAACAAATCTGCAGAATCACAAAAAGTCTAACAAATCGAACAAAGAATCTGATCAAAAAATCTAACAAAGAACAAAGAATCTGACAAAGAATCTAACAAAGAACAAAGAGATCTGACAAAGAATCTAAAAGAATCGAAAAGAATCTGACAAAGAATCTAACAAAGATCGACAAAGAATCTGACAAAGAATCTACAAAGATCACAAAGAAATCTGACAAAAAAATCTAACAAAGAACAAAGAATCTGACAAAGAATCTAACAAAGAACAAAGAATCTGACAAAGAATCTAACAAAGAACAAAGAATCTGCAAAGAATCTAACAAAGAACAAAGAATCTGATCAAAAGAATCTAACAAAGAACAAAGAATCTGTCAAAGAATCTAACAAAAATCAAAGAATCTGACAAAGAATCTAACAAAGAACAAAGAATCTGTCAAAGAATCTAACAAAGAACAAAGAATCTGTCAAAGAATCTAACAAAGAACAAAGAATCTGACAAAGAATCTAACAAAGACAAAGAATCTGTCAAAGAATCTAACAAAGATCGACAAAGAATCTGACAAAGTCTGACAAGAATCTAACAAAGAATCTGACAAAGAATCTACAAAGAATCTGACAAAGAATCTGACAAAATCTAACAAAGAATCTAACAAGAGATCTAACAAGAACAAAGAATCTGTCAAAGAATCTAACAAAGATGAAAAAGTCTGACAAAGAATCTAACAAAGAATCTGACAAAGAATCTAACAAAGAATCTAACAAAGAATCTAACAAAGAATCTAACAAAGAAGCTGTCAAAGAATCTAATAAAGAATCTGACAAAAAAATCTGAAAAAGAGCACCATGTTTTATTGTTAGATATTTGTTTTAGATGTTGAAACATCTCCTGGGCAATACTAATCAAACATCTACGATCTCCGTGAGATCTAATTGTCACATCTTCTGTTGAGATCAAATCGTTCTACATCTTCTGTTGACATCTACATCGTTCTACATCTTCTGTTGAGATCTACATCGTTCTACATCTTCCGTAGATCTACATTGTTCTACATCTTCTTGAGATCACATCGTTCTACATCTTCTGTGAGATCTACATTGTTCTACATTTCCAGTGAGATTTACATCGTTCTACACATTCCGTGAGATCTACACGTTCTACATCTTCCGTAGATCTACACGTCAATCTTCGTTGAGATCACATCGTTCACATCTTCCTGAGATCTACATCGTTCTCATTTCCGTTAGAATCTACATCGATCTACATCTCTGACAGAGATCTACATGTTCTAATCTTCTGCTTAGAGATTTACATTGTTCTACATCTTCCGTTGACATCTACATTCTACATCTTCCAGTTGAGATCTACATCGTTTACATCTTCCGTTGACATCTAATCGTTCTACATCTTTCATGACATCTACATCGTTCTACATCTTCATGAGATCTACATCGTTCTAATTTTCCGTTGAGATCTAAAACGATCTACATCTTCCGTAGACTCATCGTTCTATTTTCCATGACATTACATCGTTCTACATCTCTGTGACATCTACATCTTCTGTGGAGATCTACATCGTTCACATCTTCATTGACATCTACATCGTTTCATCTTCTGTTGACATCTACATCGTTCTACATCTTCTGTTGAGATCTACATCGTTCTACATCTTCTGTTGACATCTACATCGTTCTACATCTTCTGTTGACATCTACATCGTTCTACATTTTCTGAATCTACATCGTTCTACATCTTCCGTTGAGATCTACATCGTTCTACATCTTCTGTTGAGATATACATTGTTCTACATCTTCCGTTGAGATCTACATCGTTCTACATCTTCCGTTGAGATCTACATCGTTCTACATCTTCTGTTGAGATCTACATCGTTCTACATCTTCCGTTGAGATCTACATCGTTCTACATCTTCTGTTGAGATCTACATTGTTCTACATCTTCTGTTGAGATCTACATCGTTCTACATCTTCCATTGAGATCTACATCGTTCTACATCTTCTGTTGAGATCTACATCGTTCTACATTTTCCGTTGAGATCTACATCGTTCTACATCTTCCGTTGAGATCTACATCGTTCTACATTTTCCATTGACATCTACATCGTTCTACATCTTCTGTTGACATCTACATCTTCTGTTGAGATCTACATCGTTCTACATCTTTCATTGACATCTACATCGTTCTACATCTTCTGTTGACATCTACATCGTTCTACATCTTCTGTTGAGATCTACATCGTTCTACATCTTCTGTTGACATCTACATCGTTCTACATCTTCTGTTGAGATCTACATCGTTCTACATCTTCCGTTGACATCTACATCGTTCTACATCTTCCGTTGAGATCTACATCGTTCTACATTTTCCGTTGAGATCTACATCGTTCTACATCTTCCATTGAGATCTACATCGTTCTACATCTTCTGTTGAGATCTACATCGTTCTACATCTTCTGTTGAGATCTACATCGTTCTACATCTTCTGTTGAGATCTACATCGTTCTACATCTTCTGTTGAGATCTACATTGTTCTACATCTTCTGTTGAGATCTACATCGTTCTACATCTTCTGTTGAGATATACATTGTTCTACATCTTCTGTTGAGATCTACATCGTTCTACATCTTTCGTTGAGATCTACATCGTTCTACATTTCCTGTTGAGATCTACATCGTTCTACATCTTCCGTTGAGATCTACATCGTTCTACATCTTCTGTTGAATCTACATTGTTCTACATTTCTGTTGAGATCTACATCGTTCTACATCTTCGTTGGATCATCGTTCTACATCTTCTGTTGAGATCTACATCGTTCTACATTTTCCGTTGAGATCTACATCGTTCTACATCTTCTGTTGAGATCTACATCGTTCTACATCTTCCGTTGAGATCTACATCGTTCTACATTTTCCGTTGAGATCTACATCGTTCTACATCTTCCGTTGAGATCTACATCGTTCTACATCTTCTGTTGAGATCTACATTGTTCTACATTTTCTGTTGAGATCTACATCGTTCTACATCTTCTGTTGAGATCTACATCGTTCTACATCTTCCGTTGAGATCTACATCGTTCTACATCTTCCGTTGAAACTCTTAAAAAATAGAAATAATACAATTAATCACTTACCAATAAGCTTGAAAATGACAGATTTATAAATAGAATATCGTTGGAAAAGCTGGGTTTGTCCTATTTGCCTTAGTTTAATTCTGTTAAACGTCCCTGTTCAAAAGACGTAATCACAAAGTACTGTAGTTTTACAAATTGCAAAAACAATGACAAAATACAACATCGTTTCGACCAACAAGGCCTTTATCAAGCAAACGAACAACAGGAGTTCTATTTCTATTTTTTAAGTGTGTTTTTGTGTTACATTTATTTCGGTATTCGTTTTTATTCCCAGATTTTCATTAGAAACTTTTGTATTTGGTCGTCCATTTGTTTTTTAAAATTTGTCACCCCTGTTGTTCGTTTGCTTGACAAAAGCCTTGTTGGTCGAAAAGTTTGTTGTATTTTGTCATTGTGTTTGAAATGTGTAAAACTTCAGTACTTTGTGATTACGTGTTTTGCCAATCAAATAGTTTTACTGCAGTCTCATCTATTTTATGAACTGTTCAAAAGACCAATGTTCACCAATGAAGAACGTTACGATCAATCAGTGACATCAATTGTTGGTATAGTAACGATATCAAACAGATATTTCATCCTCCAGCATTTTGTCTCCTTTAGATTCTGCGACTCTGGTTCAGGTAATGAACTCATCACTGCTGAGTCAGAATGACGAAGTGGATGTCACATAGTCCAGTCAGCAAGAGAACAGCTTGAGGAAAACGAACTTGTTGGGACAAATAGATTACCAGCCCTCGTGATTCACACCACACACTTAGAGCAGAGTGAGAAATAAAAAGGCTAAACTCTTCAGAGAAACGAAAGATAGCAGCTTCATTTTTTTACCACTTGCTTCTATTGAGTCATTTTCCGAGCATTTAGAATATGATTTCTTCGTTAAGATGTCTTAAGTAAATAAATGAACATAGCGTTTACTAACTGATAAGGGAAGAGTAAGTTACAGAACAAGCTTTCATGATTAACATTGTCAAATATAGGTTTATAATTTGGAAGACACAGGACCGTGCCGTGATATGATACAGAGAGGCGGCCGCATCAGGCGGCACCGTAAGGGGGGCGGCACAAGCAGCGAAATTAAAATCACAATTGAAGATTATTTGCATTATAGAAAATAACATTTAAAGAGCGGCATTTCGAAACTTGAAGAGCCGCTGTAGCGTAGTTGTTAGTGAACTCCTTCCATAGGCTGGTGGTCTGGGTTCAGCTCCGCAATGCGCGTGAATTTTCTCGACCACGACGGCTCTCGAGTCGCCAGCCTCAACTGGGTACTAGACATCTCTGGAAATAAAGGCAGGCCGGTGTGATGCTGACCACATCACCCATCGTGTGGACGCTCAATGAAAAATAGCAGGCCTGAACACTGTTTGCACGTATATACTCACGAGTATGAAAGGGTTCTTTACTTTTACTAGTTTGGAAAACTTTGCATCATACTGAGAAAATATACTGCACGGTCCTGGGAAGACATGGGGTTTTACTATAGGATCAATTTGGTTAGTTTTCACCCCCCTCCTCCATATTTATTGCTTTTGAGAAAAACCACTCAGGTGGATTTCAAGATTTTCAGATTCCCTAGTGTAACATGGTATTTCATTTAATATGCCTACAAAATGATCCTTCAATAATGTTTACTTTCACTCTTCATTAATTTAGTAATTGTGTTGTCTCATGTTCAAGTCAATATTGTAACGTCTTGAACATGTTTCATATCTGATTACTTCTTTATTATTCATTAATCGTATTCATTCTTTCCTCGATTAACTCTTGTTTCAAACAATGAAGTCAGTGTATTTTCATCATATTCCCAATAATTGTGATTACCTGCTCTTGTCACGTAAGAACATCATTGAGCTGTGCTTTGAGTTGTCCATCTATTCATTTTTATATCTGTGTTAGTATTATTGCTGTCTTGTTATATGCTTTTATATGGCTTCTCTCTACATGATATGCAACCAGTATGTGTTGTTACATATATATATATATATATATATATATAATAATAATAATAATAATAATAATATTTCATCTCGTACCGTTATACGTTACATAGGGCCTGCAAGTAATTTCTCCACACCGCTCTATCCTGGGCAACTCGCTCAATCTCCTCCATGGAACTGAGACTGATATTTCCTGCCTCTCTCAGCAAAGCTCGTTTCAGGGTCTATTTTAGGTCGACCTGTCTTTCTTGAACCCTTTGCATCCCACTTCAATGCCTGCTTTGATATTCGTTGATCATTTCTTCTCAAGGTGTGCCCAACATATCTCCATCTTCTCTTTCTTATAACAATGTCTCTGATTTCATCACTTTTCCTGAATTCGTTCCATTTTATATTCATTATTTTATATCATATATATATATACAATCATATAAATACACAATCATATCAGAGACATGTCTGGTCAACCACTAGTGACAGCTGTTATAGAAGAGAAGATGGAGATATGTTGGACACTGAGGAGAAATGATCAACGAATATCAAGCAGCATTGAAGGATCAAGATTCAGAAGAAAGGTCGACCTAAGAGACCTGAAGCGAACTTTGCTGAAAGGCAGAAATATCGATCTCAGTTCCATGGAAGATGAACGAGTTGCCAGGATATAGCGTATGGAGAGATTACTTGAGGCCTATGTAACGTATACTACGAAAAATATATATATATATAACAGTGGCGGCTCGTGGTCATTTTTCTTGGTGGGGCCAGACACAAATTTTTGGAAAAATCATGGGTTTTGCAGTATTTACTATTATTTGTCAATTCGGGATGTTATTCCCCCATTCGATTATTGGGGTCCGAGCCCTACTGGCCCTTAATGACGAGCCGCCCCTGTATATATATATATATTTATATATATAAACCACCACATACAACTCACTTTTAGGACTCTCTATACCACGCGCAACCCGCTTGCTGGTCTAGTCTTTAATAAAACATCACAGCATGCTGTTATATCCCGCTCTCGACATCTTGTACCAGCCATTATTTATCATTTCAGTGAAAATGACATGCAACACATCTATTATGCAAGTATTTTTTATCTCTATCCCATGCAGTCGAAGTCGTTTGCATGTTATAATTATACTGATTGTATTCCCCCCATTAAGCATGTTTACATCTCACACGATCATGTTTGTTTCAAACTGCATATCCCATACAACGCTCTCGAGTTTTAATCTATACATTCTAATAAGGACTCAAGTTTCTCTTTCTCTGCCCCATACACCTATTTGATCTCTTTGTTGCTATCACTTTGTTCAATAAATTGCTCTCTTGTTGCTCTCCTCTTTTCATAAATTCTCTTGTTTCTCTCTCTCTCTGTTCCATACAACTTCTCTCTTTATTCTCTCTATCTGTCCCATACAATATCTCTCCTGTTTCTCTCTCTCTCTGTCCCATACAACTGCTCTCTTGTTTCTCTCGCTCTGTGTCCCATACAACTGCTCTCCTGTTGTAGCAGTGAGCCTATGATGATTAATACTCTCTATTTTCTATCCTATTCTATCTGTTTGGCCACGGCACCACCGGTAATTACACCGGACTAAAGATGATGGCAGTTTTCTTGACAAGTTATCTTTCTGCTGCTGTAAGATCTAGAAAATCACTCTCACCAGAAATCAATTCACAAATGCCAACATCTCAAATGAAAGTTAATCAAATTTTAATTACTCTCTGCAAACCTTGCTGAGAACTTCCTCATTCTATTTTTACATGAAATTCAAACATTTCCACCAAATCAACAATTCTCTAGAGATCCCATGACTCGACCGAAAAATGTACACTGTCTTAAATATCTAGGTAGGCCTACCAGAACCAAAATCCCTACTGGTCCATCTAGTCTTCCATGACCACTGGATCTCTATAATTTATCTATAAATCACAGGGTCCACTCTGCACGAGCCCCCTGCAACGACACCTGTCGTTTCAATCCATCTCTATCTCTGTCTGAATTCCATCCCCGAGTATTTATACCAGGCTGGTATTACGCAATCTATATCCCCCGAAAGATCTAGTAAGGAGTTGTTGATTTCAAAATACTACGCGCATTAAAACTTTAACAATTTCATTGGTCTATTTATTTCAACCTACCAATAATTTGCTTCCCTTGTTTACCAGGCTGCACAGTAGAATCGAGTCATTCTTCTCGAACATAGTTCCATAAAATAGTAAACATGGAATTTTCCTATCTGTCTAAAATTCGTCATTATCAAAAATGCGTTGTTACCAGCCCTTCAAGCAGTGGGTCGTTGAATAATACCCCGGATATCACGTGATGTTTACTACACAATACACTTTCAAATTGCGTTCAATTGTCTTAGGTACATTTTTTTTCTTTCTCCTAGACTTGCTAAGACTTTATAATATAGCCTGATCATTTTCCCTTTCCCTTTCTTGCATTTTACTAGAAATATATCTTCATTTATCATTATCTCCTGGTATAAATAACCTCACTACTACACTGTTTCCTTCTCTCTCTCCCATACAACTGCTCTCTTGTTGCTCTCCTTTGTCCATAAACTAATCTCTTGTTTCTTTCTCTCTCTTTGTCCCATACAACTGTTCTTCTTGCTTCTCTCTTGTCCCATACAACTGCTCTCTTGTTTCTCTCTCTCTGTCCCATACAACTGTTCTCTTGTTTCTCTCTCTCTGTCCCATACAACTGCTCTCTTGTTTCTCTCTCTCTTCCCATACAACTGCTCTCTTGTTTTCTTCTCTCTCTGTCCATACAACTGTCTCTTGTTTCTTTCTCTCTGTCCCTACAACTGTTCTCTTGTTTCCTTCTCTGTCCCATACAACTGTTCTCTTGTTCTCTCTCTCTCTCTGTCCCATACAACTGCTCTCTTGTTGCTCTCTCTCTCTCTCTGTCCCATACAACTGCTCTCTTGTTGCTCTCTCTCTCTCTCTGTCCCATACAACTGCTCTCTTGTTTCTCTCTCTCTCTTGTCCCATACAACTGCTCTCTGTTTCTTTCTCTCTGTCCCATACACTGCTCTCTGTTTCTTTCTCTCTGTCCCAAAATGTCCTGTTCTCTCTTCCATACAACTGTCTCTTGTTTCCTTCTCTCTGTCCCATACAACTGCTCTCTTGTTTCTCTCTCTCTCTCTGTCCCATACAACTGCTCTCTTGTTCTCTCTCTCTTCATACAACTGTCTTGTTTCAGTCTGTCCCTAACTTTTCTATGTTTGCCTTTCTCTGTATAACTCTCTTTTTTTCCTCTTCACCATATAACTGTCTCTTGTTTTCCCTTTCTGTCATAACTTCTTTATTGCACTCTTCTCTGATCTTCTTCCATAAATGCTCTGTTGATTGTTTTATCTCTCTGTCCATACAACTGTTTTCTTGTTTCTTTCCTCTGTATACAATTTTCTTGTTTCTTTCTCTGTCATCAAAATCATCATCTTTTTTCTATCTTCTAATGTCCTACATGTCTCTTGCTGTTTCTCCTAACAAGTCCATAAAAAAAGTGCTCTGTTTCTTCTTTCTTATGCTCAAAACTGTTCTCTGTTTCTTTCATCTGTCATAAAATGGGTTTTCTATGGCAGAACTTTGCCCAACAACGCTCTCTGTTTCTTTCTCTCGTCCCATACAGACTGTCTCTGTTCCTCTCTCCTCTCTGTCACCATCAACTGTTCTCTTGTTTCTTTTCTCTCCATCAACTGCTCTCTTGTTCTTTCTCTTCTTCTCTCTCTGTCCCATACAACTCTCTCTTGTTTTTCTTCTTCCACACTGCTCTCTTGTTTCTCTCTCTCTCTCTGTCCCAACAACTGCTCTTGTTTCTTTCTCTCTCTGTCCCATACAACTGCTCTCTTGTTTCTTTCTCTCTGTCCCATACAACTGCTCTCTTGTTTCTCTCTCTCTCTCTGTCCCATACAACTGCTCTCTTGTTTCTCTCTCTCTCTCTGTCCCATACAACTGTTCTCTTGTTTCTTTCTCTCTGTCCCATACAACTGTTCTCTTGTTTCCTTCTCTCTGTCCCATACAACTGCTCTCTTGTTTCTTTCTCTCTGTCCCATACAACTGCTCTCTTGTTTCTCTCTCTCTCTCTGTCCCATACAACTGCTCTCTTGTTTCTCTCTCTCTCTCTCTGTCCCATACAACTGCTCTCTTGTTTCTTTCTCTCTCTCTCTCTCTCTGTCCCATACAACTACTCTCTTGTTTCTTTCTCTCTGTCCCATACAACTGCTCTCTTGTTTCTCTCTCTCTCTGTCCCATACAACTGCTCTCTTGTTTCTTTCTCTCTCTGTCCCATACAACTGCTCTCTTGTTTCTCTCTGTCCCATACAACTGCTCTCTTGTTTCTCTCTCTCTCTCTCTGTCCCATACAACTGCTATCTTGTTTCTTTCTCTCTGTCCCATACAGCTGCTCGCCTGTTTCTTTCTCTCTGTCCCATACAACTGTTCTCTTGTTTCTTTCTCTCTGTCCCATCAGCTGCTCTCTTGTTTCCTTCTCTGTCCATACAGCTGCTTGCCTGTTTCTCTCTTTGTAAAATACAACTCTCTCTTTCTCTTTCTTGTTGCATTCTCTATATTCAATACACCACTGTCGTCTTTCTCTTTGTCCCATGCGTCCCTATCTTATTTTCTATGCCCTTGTCCCACACAACTCTCTCTCTCTCTCTCTCTCTCTCTTATTTCAATCTGTATTCAAGTGGTGATAACTTCATTTATAAGTGCACTATTCAAGTGGTGATAACTTCATTTATAAGTGCACTGTTAAAGGATGGAGATGATGATGTATCTCCATAAGAGTATCTGTATATTGTTTATAATTCCTGAAGTATATATATTTTTGTTACCCTACATATTATTTCTGTATCAAACTCAATATCTATTTCTATCATTTTAATGTTTGTAATGTGTGCGTTTGAAATGTATGTCTCCATAACAAGTACATAGAGAGAAAGATGTTAACTGTTACTTTGTGGTTTACATTATAAGCTTTCAATACGCACTAGATTGTTATAGTAATCATTATCAAGTAGCTTGTCCTGAGCAGAACTTTGCCACCCCAACAACCCTCCGGAATTTCTCTCTCTCATAGGCCAGATGTCCTGCCTCTGCAGCCGTCATGTTCAAACCATCAGTTACATCCTGAATCCATTTTCTCCGTGGTCTTCCTCTTCTTCTCTTTGCCGGTATGCCTCCTTCCATGATAGTCTTCTCCAGCCCTTCATGTCTTTTTATATGTCCAAAATATCTCAATTTTCTCTTTCTTATTTGTAACATCAGCCAGTTTTCTTTGATTTTGAATTCTATTTGGATAGATCTATTTGTTCTCTTCTCTGTCCAAGATATACGAAAGAAGTTATAGTAATATCTACATCAAATGTTTATCATTTTAATAACCATCTGTCAACTCATATTTCTATGTCTTTTATTTATTTTCTAATAATGTGCTCATTGGTTTTCCATGATTTGCTGTCATATGACATATTTGCACAGAGAGTACATATCAATTGTCCACCAAATTGACACATATTTGTACAGATGGCGTTACTATTATAGTAAGATTTAGTTTAAAAAAAATCTAAAACTCCACACTATAGTATCATATCTACAGATTTATACTGCATCATGGTGAAAGATCTGTTTGGTCATTAACATGGCCGTCAGAGCTAGCTGATGCTCATATTCGATATAGAAAGGCATTTTCGAAATGTATTGGTAACAACAACAAAATCAAGATAGTGCCGCATGGTCAGAACACAAATGCATATTTTAGTTTGCAGCTTTGTTTCAACATTTTACAAACTATAAAACACAAATCTTCTTTCTTCTTCTTCTTTTGTTGTCACACTGCTACCGGGTTGTTGCCCAGTGTCGTGGTTTTCTGTTTTTGTCTTGCGCTGTTCTGGTGGCTTGTGTGATTGTTATTTTTGCTCTTTCACAGGATTCTGCTACGCCATCTAACCATCTTTTCCGTGGTCTTCCTCTTGCCTTCTTTCCCGATGTTCTGTTGTAGAAGACTGTATACTGTGGCGTTTGGATGCATTCTTATTAAGTATTCTGTGTGTTGTATGTTTATGAGCTGTCTGTGAGTTGTTCGCGTTTTGTATGTTTGTGTAATATTCGTTTTGCTATTTGTCAATGGTATGTCTCCAGAACTGTAGCTATCTTTCTGTATGTTGCTTATCTGTCTCTGTGTTGCCTAGAGTTGTATGTGAGTTTTCTGTCTGTATTATACAGGGTGTTCAAGATAAATGCAGCCCTATTGACAAATCGAAAGTTGCCAGTTACACAGTGAGTGGTGTTTCTTCACTTCATTCTTTGTTTCTCAATGTAATTAAAGCAAGGTTCTGTGCCAACTTTCTTTCTTATGCTGATGTTGGTGGTGACTGTCTTTTCTGGTGCTGTTGGTAACTTTTCGCAGGCAATGCATTTCACAAATGATACTTAGATAATAAAATAATAGATTAATAACACAAATACACATGTACAATCTCCATTTGAAGCAATATACTGAAGAGTTTCAACAAGTTTGCAACAGCTTAAGTTTGTAGATATCGACCAAAAAACATTTTAATAGCAAATCTGAATTATAGTATAGCAGATGAAAATAAATAGCCGTTGTATGCTTACGATTTTATTGTCAAAGATCATGGACATATAGATGCAGCATGTATTTTATAAAAAGATGTGAACGTCAAGGAACGGCGTGCTGCTGCTATTTATCCAATTAGTTAATAACGCCAGTTCAATGAACATCTCTTCTAGTTAAATTAACAACATGAATCTATCTCCTGGATGAATTGTACATGGCGGTATACAGCACGTGAAATTCAACACGATGATCAGCACAATGAAATCATATACAAATAGAGAGAGAGAGTGTAACAGAGTGTGGGAGAGTAACAGAGAGAGAGAGAGAGAGAGAGAGAGAAACAGAGTGTGGGAGAGACAGAAAGAACATTATTAGATTAAAAGGAAGAAACGTAACACCTCGGACGTCAGAATCAATATGACAAGAAATATTGAACAAACACAGAATTTCCACCAGTGATACAATACAAATAAACAAAACAGAAAATAACAAAGCAGCAGGAAGACAAATCAACTCAAGTAAAATTGAATGAGTGAGAGATGAAACAGAAGAGACTATGGCCAATACAATTTCCAGAAATACAGTTGAAATATTTACCAACTGAGAACAACTGTAGGAAGGTAAATAATAAACATAAAGTAATATTAAATCTCATACAAAAAATATTAAACAATAACATAAAATTATAATGGCAACTACGAGTATATAAGAGAACAATGTATGATTAAACAACTCTAGTAACAATAATATTACACAAACAACAAGAACGAAAATCCAGTCCTTCGAAACTAAATGCTACAGAAAGATCCTACGAATACCATGGACAGAAAAAAGAAAGAACACTGATGTCCTGAAAGAACTAAATGTTAAAGGGAATTGGCTGATAAACAACATACTATACAGACAAATTAGATACTTTGGTCACATCAAGCGTCACGATGTTCTGGAGAAAACAATACTAGAGGGCAGGGTCCCAAGACGCAGAGGCAGATCAAGAAGAAGATGGCTACAAGATATTAAAGAAACCA
Source organism: Arion vulgaris (assembly GCA_020796225.1). Classification (NCBI taxonomy): domain Eukaryota; kingdom Metazoa; phylum Mollusca; class Gastropoda; order Stylommatophora; family Arionidae; genus Arion; species Arion vulgaris. Next base: position 14,034,003 of record CM036765.1, read on the forward strand.
TGAATATGACCATCGACGAAGTGGGTGAACTGGCTAGAGACTGTGAATTTCAGATGTGCTGCAAAGAGGCAACGTCCTATAAAGGATACGCACCTTGATGATGATGATGAGTAAAAATAAAATAAATTGGAATAAAACAACATAAAAAACACATTTGCCAACATGTATTTACTTACATCCATCAGTTTGTGCATACTGATGGTGCTTGTGTCTCGCCAGTTATGCATATTTAACATCATGTTCTATAGAAACCAAGACACACTGTAATATGAGAAATAACGCTTGCAATTATTCATATTTTAAAAAAACAACACAGGGACACATGAAAATGTGACTTTTGAAAAAATAAGACTTTATAAATATTAGAGGAACAATTATCTTGCATGTGTTACATCAGGTTCGTGTGCGTAAAAAGAAACACTTCTAAAAAATGTTTGATCGTCATTGTAACAGACAGTAATAATATAGCAGCTCCGGTCTGACAGCAGAACGTGTAACGTGAACCAACTCTGGTTTGACAGCAGAACGTGTAACGTGAACCAACAGTGAACTCATCTCTGGTCACTTGTGTATATAAGAAGAGCAGAAGGTCTTGTTGACATACATTAGCTTACAGATAGATATATATAAGAAGAGCAGAAGGTCTTGTTGACATACATTAGCTTACAGATAGATATATTAAGAAAGCAGAAGGTCTTGTTGACATACATTACCTTACAGATAGATATATATAAGAAGAGGACAGAAGGTCTTGTTGACATACATTAGCTTACAGATAGTATATATATAGAAAGCAGAAGGTCTTGTTGACAACATGACCTCTACAGATAGATATATATAAGAAGAGGAGCAGAAGGTCTTGTTGACATACATTAGCTTACAGATAGATATATATACACAAGTTACTGTCAGATGCAATTTCGTTTACATTTCCTATTTGTGATCCTTACACTGCATACATCACTGACTGACAAAAATATATCATTTAAAATTATTATCATGTGCCAGTTACTCCCATTAGTTACAGGTCTATTATTACTTACGTATTCCATCTTTCACATTCGATAATGTCTCGTTTACAGTTACATCACTTGAATTTCTCAGCAGCACTATTTGCTTGCTGTTTTGTAGTTTGTTTTCAATGAAAACAGTGGGTAGTTGACGTAATACTCTACACTTTGTTCAGAAAACTTGTTGCTCCTTGTTTAGGCTTGCCCTACTGATTTGTCAGACCTTCATGGAATGTCCAATTTGTACCTTTATTCTCATCATCAAGGTGCGTATCCTTTTTAGAACGTTGCTCTCTTTGCAGCACATCTGAAATTCACTCTGTCTCTTGCCAGTTCACCCACTTCGTCGATGGTTATATTCATGGTTTCTTTAATATCTTGTAACCATCTTATTCTTGGTCTGCCTCTGCGTCCTGGGACCCTGACCTCTAATATTGTTCTCTCCAGGCCATCGTGACGCTTGATGTGACCACAGTATCTATTTTTTCTTTATAGTATGTTATTTTCCGGTTTCGTTTGCCGAGCTACTGAGTTAGTGCTTGAGCAACGCTGTGAGCTATGAATGTTACATGGAATGCTTTTGCTGTGTCAACCGTGCGTTTGTTGTGTGTTAGTGTATATTCAGAAAATGGCGGACAGCGTTTATGACGAACAAGCTCAATCTGCCGTATGCAGTTATATTGTGAGTGCAGAAAGCTGGATTTTGTCATGATTGATTTTCCCCTTCGACAAGAATTGCAATTCAAGTGATGAACAGTTTTGTGTTGCTACATTAGCGACGGCCATATGCATTTTATGCGGAGCATGTTGCTTTTTGTGGTGGTACGCGGCTGTTTCATACTGGAATTAGTTCACACAGGAAACATTTCACAGTTGTTAACATTTCGTGTGATTTTCATTGGCACAGGAACGGAGCAATTATGGGTGACCCGTTGCAGTGAAGTTGGAACCGTACTTATGAACTATGAACTATAGTATGTTGTTTATCAGTCAATTGTCTTTAACATTCAGCTCTTTCAGGACATCAGTGTTCTTTCTTTTTTTCTGTTCATGGTATTCATAGGATCTTTCTGTAGCATTTAGTTTCGAAGGACTGGATTTTCGTTCTTGTTTTTGTGTAATAGTCCATAATTCACAAACATAAGTAGCCACTGGGAAAATGCATGTTCTCAATATTTTTAATTTTAATATTTTGCTGGTGCTTTACCACATGTTCTTCATTGTGTTTAACTTCTTGATTGCTATTGATAATCTTGAGATCTCTGACCTTTATACTAGAGTTAAATAGTCACCAGCCATAGGGCCATATTGGACACGCCACTCATTTCATCCCGCCCATTAGAGATGCTCAAGGTTCAACACATTCAGACACAGTAAATATTTTATCGCTAACTTTAATATTTTCCAGAACAAAAAAAAAAACGCGATAACATAAATAATAAATGTATTTGAAACGAAAGTTCTGAAAGAGCTCTTTAATTAAAAAAAAATATATCGAAACTACATCATATCTCAAAGCTTTGTTCCATGTCAGCTATGTACACACACACACACACACACACACACACAAGAAACACTGCATGTCGTAATCCGTTTTCTACTCGATGACAGCATATACACATGCCAGTTTCATTTCCCGCTTGGATTATCTTCATTTCACTCTGAACATAGATGCTCTGATCCCATTCGCTGTATATCCAACAGCCTCCAGCGACTAACCATACCAGTTCGATGTTGATTGATGAGTCTACTCATAGACTTGCTGTGTTGCTCTTTTCTTCAAACTTCAACCCAAGTTCTTACGATCTAGCTGTTGGCGTGGATTGGTTAAGATGACAGTCTTCTTTATGGACACATTATATCAGATCGTTCAGAATGTCAGTTCTATCCATAGGTAGAATGTCAGTTCTAACCTGGGTTGCAGAACTCGACAGACTGTCTGCTCTCTCATTGCTAAAGACATCCATGTGCGCAGGAACGAAAATGAATGTAATTATGTGAATTGTTGACCCTTACCTCTGCGCACATTGAGAGCCGCTGTAGCGTAGTTGTTAGTGAACTCGCTTCGCAAGGCTGGTGGTCTGGGTTCAGCCCCCGCAATGCGCGGGAAATTTTTCCCGACCACGACGGCTCTCAGGTCGACCCAGCCTCAACTGGGTACCAGACATGCTCTGGGAAAGTAAAGGCGGCCGGCGTGATGCTGACCACATCACCCATCGTGTGCCGACGGTCAATGAAAAATACAGGCCTAACAATGTATTGACTATATACCACGAGGTATGAAAGGGTTCCTTACCTCTGCGCACCAAACCAGTCTCCACCTTCCAGATAATACTCAATGAATCATTCATAATCTACGCCCAAGTGTTATTTGACACTAGGACGAATGCCTCTTTTTGGAAACACTAAAGTATGGCAACAGACGTGTTCAAGATTGAATTCTGTCAAGTAAAAAAAAACCATATATGAACACAGATAGCAGATACTTATTTTGAAGTAAAAAACCCTCGATAAAATTATCAATATCTCCCATAGAATCTGATATCAAGCGTCCTGTTGCAAAAAAAAAACTATAACTCTAATCTTTTATTTTATACCAAGTATGCAAGTCAATAATTATAATGTAAGGATTTTGTATGTTTAAATACTCTAATAAAAGATTAAGTATTATCTCAGGGACAGGTTAGTGTGTTTATATTATGTGTAATTACGTTTTCGGAACAACACAAAGTCAAATGCTATGATGAAATGTGGGTGTCATATTTTGCGCTTAATATTAGTTTTCGCAGGATACACGACCAGCTTTATAATTCTGCATGCTCTGCCCTCTGGACCAAAACTGGTCTCAATTCCTTTATCGGTAACAAGAAACGATTTCCGCTATAGCTGTAAGCTCATCTTTGTCATTTGATCGTTGTACTGCACCAAATCTTCACATAAATTATGTTATCTATTATTATTTTATATTAGAAACCAGTGGCGGCTCGTCATTAGGGGCCAGTAGGGCTGGGTCCCAGCAAAAATAAGGTGTAAAGTGTACTTATTATTTTATACATTAAAATATATCCTAACCGAAACCATGATTTTTCCGAAAATTTCTGTCTGGCCCCACCAACAAAAATTATCACGAGCCGCCACTGTTAGAAACTATGAGAGCACATCTCATAATATACACATTGATCTTATTATCATGTTTATGACGTATCATGTTTATGACGTATCATGCTTATGACGTATCATGCTTATGACGTATCATGCTTATGACGTATCATGCTTATGACGTATCATGCTTATGACGTATCATGCTTATGACGTATAATGCTTATAATGCCTTATTATCAAACTTGTGTCCATATTTAGTCATTATTGAAACACCCAGCTATTCCAGTAGTGACTAAAAGACAGATTATAAATTCAATCTTTATACCAACACTGTGCTACCAGAGCCAAACATGGGCACTGACAAAAGAACAAGAAAGGAAAATTACCACATGCGAAATGAGATGCCTGAGGAAAGCAGTAAATAAAATAAGAAGAGACCATATAAGAAATGAGGAAATTAGAAGAACAGTCGGAACAACACCTGCTATTAGATTTATTGAAAAACAGAGACTCAAATGGTTTAGCCACTTGGTCAGAATGAACCCGAATATACCAGTTGCAAGAGCGTACAACCTGAAAAATGGAATCATCAAGAGGAAAGGGCAGACCAAGAAAAGATGGGTTGATGGAGTTACAGACATCTTAAAACTCCACAATACCACACCATATCAAGCGACCGAGCGTGCATTATCTCGGAAACCGATCATCAGTTAAACCTGCTACGCCTAGCGGCAAAAAAGCAGAGAAGGACACAGAAGGACGATGGCGCTACCCGTTCAGAAAGCAATGACAAAATACTGAACGTAATAATGCCTAGAAAAATCACAAACAGCCTTAAAAATCTGGAGCACGTACAAACAAAGTACTATAGTTTTACAAAATACAGAAACAGTGACGATAAATAGCAACGTTTCGACCAAAGGCCTTTATCAAGCAAACGACACAACAGGAGTGACGAATTTCACAGAACACTTACAAGTGGACGATTACGGAAACATTCAAACGTATCTGGATATTCGTCACTCCTGTCGTGTCGTTTGCTTGATAAAGGCCTTTGGGTCGAAACGTTGCTGTTTATCGTCACTGTTTCTGTATTTTGTAAAACTATAGCACTTTGTTTGTACGTGTTTCCCTATTTTACCAAATTTCACTGCAGTCTTCCCCCTTTTTCGATAAAAAGCTGTGGTTGATTTGCAAAGTCCTGTAAAGGATATGCAATTAACTTTAACTTAAGCCCTCTGTGAGTGCGGGTTCAATTCAGCGTGCTGGCAGAAAAGCCACAGGTTCTCCAGATTTACGGTGTTCGTGGCACCGAACTGAAGGGTTACGATGTCCATGGCACCGAGCCGAAGAGCTGAAAAGCTCAAGTGCTTCTGGATCGAAACCCCCCAAAAAAATATAACTCACATACAGACGAATAATTAAACAAACAATACTTCCAATTAATAGATAGCATACCTGACAGGAAGCGCGCTCGCACTTACACACACACACACACTCATGCACACAAACACGCCTATGCATACACAAAACCTGCAGATATATAGACACACACAACTTGTAGACAGACAACTCACAACGCGACAACAGCTCACAGAGAAGACAACAGCTCACAGAGAGGACAACAGCTCACAGAGAGTCAACATCAAATGTTCAGAAAATCCACGTACGTACAGACAATTTACAGAGAACGACAATCTACAAAGAGACAAACACTGCAAAGATAAATATACATAAATACAAGATTTCTAACAAACAAAATCATATGATAAAATTGTTCATAGAATGCGTTGAAATTCACATGTTTTATTTTTGTGAATCTGTTCCTTCAAATAATGATCTCCATAAACATCCTTCTAGATGTCACGTGAACAGTTTTATTTAATGTCTCATATTCTTTTTTTCCCCACATTTCTAGTCTTAACCGTCCTCTTTCCTGTCTTGTTCTCCATTCTTCAAACAACATCATTACCTTGACATTCAGTAAGTCGATCCAAGGTTCCAGCACATTCTTCAGATCTAATGATCGCCCTGGAGAATTCCAGTTTCCACACTAGTGCATCATAATTACGTGAAGCTAATTCTTATTTTTTCAGAATGTCTATTTCTTTTACAAGGGTCACCGGAAAAAGTTGAACTTCATATTGTTTGTTGATCATCTAAATTATTTAGTGTGATGGCGTAAATATAAAATGTGTCTAAAATATGTGATATAAGCTGTTTACAATACATAGCGACATTTAGACGAAAAGATCTTTATCAAGCAACATAACTACAGGGAATAAAAATCAAACAAATAAAATATTTCGGACATGATATATTGATCAAAACCTTATTAGAGAGAAAATTTGAAGGACAACGAGCCAAAGGAAGACAGAGACACAAGTGGAAGGAAGCTTTAAGAGATGAACAAATTACTTCCTGGAAGAATGCAACGTTATAGCAAGAGACACAATGGTGGAGGTATTGTGAAAGCAATCATAATGTCCATATTCTGAACAAGATGTTACGTGTGCATCTTCTTTGACATAGTTGACACATCTCTGCAGCTCTGGAAAATTCTAAAAAATAACTTCACCTGATGAGTTATAACTGTCGTTAGCTTGTTATGTCTTGTTCTTCTTTACGTTCGTTCTTTACGCCTCCAATTTTGGCCCCGGTAACCACTCGGGCAGCTTATTATGTAATTAGTTCATTGTACCGATGGTAGCATTTCATTATGCTTAGGGGCTCTGATATTATAAGAAAATGCTTGACAAACTCACAAAAAGGACATTGAAGAAAAGGACAGGTCAACCATGATATTGATGTGTGCATTATTATTGTGCTGTTTTTAACAACTGCATTGTCCAAATGGATTTATCAAGACTCACATTTACTGTGTCGACTTTCTACCATCATGGCAGACTGAACTATCTTTGAATAGACTTTCGACATAGACTAACTTTCAAACTTCATGCTGATCTAAAAATACAAAGTTGCAAGCACACTCTTGTATAGACTAACTTTCAAACTTCATGTTGATCTAAAGATACAATGTTGCAAGCGCACTCTTGCATCGTCTAACTTTCAAACTTCATGTTGATCTAAAGATACTACGTTGCAAGCACAATATTGCATAGACTAACTTTCAAACTCCATGCTGATCAATAGATACAAAGTTGCAAGCGCACTCTTGCATCTCTCAAAGTTTTGTTAGTTGTACACAGAACATCATCTGCTTGTCTGCATACTCCATCAGTCTGTACGGAATTATGAACTTGACAACCTAAAGATAATGCAATCACAATATGATAACATGAAACGTGTTCAGAAAGAAGACAATCCTACAGTTCCTGGATGCAATAGATATACTCTAATTGTAAGACAAGATGAGATATATTCTTGGCCTCCTATAGCTACGTTACCGTAACGCTATCGCCACACACCAAATCATGTATACGACTGCAAATCAGAAATACCCACTGCACGAGAATACTAATGACATTAAGGGACCGAGAATCAGATACGGCATGCCAGAATGACCAAGGGTCAAGTGGTCATCAAATGGTCACAGTAGTATTCTACCAAAATAGGAAGAATTGATTCTGGAACATAGTAACATGCCTTATTTCCACACTGTTATAATTAATCTTATAACAAGATGTAGGCATTGTGACAATATGTAAGTAGACATTGAAAATAAACAACAGATATTAGATAACACAGGGGATGGTAGTGTTGTATTTATAGAAGGATCTGTACCTTTTGAGAAATCAAGCTGGGGTTTCCTAGCGAAATGGAACATACAGCATAATTTATTCCAGTATCAAAATTAAAGTTGAGGTCATTACTGTTGCATCGAGTCTCTGAGACTTTATTTACTAGAGGTATTAATGTTTCGAACTGTCAGTTCATGTTTTGACTTGTCCAAAACAGTAAGTTATGGTGTAAGAAAATGTCGTCTATATAACTTTCCGGTGCTTACGTGAAGGTACTGGGTTGAGAGATAACGGACATGTTTACATCAACAGCACTGGTTGTCAAGGAGTGAAAGAAGGATACAATTGATCCACGACCATAAGTTGGATGTCCAAAACAGTAAGTTATGGTGTAAGAAAATGTCGTCTATATAACTTTCCGGTGCTTACGTGAAGGTACTGGGTTGAGAGATAACGGACATGTTTACATCAACAGCACTGGTTGTCAAGGAGTGAAAGAAGGATACAATTGATCCACGACCATAAGTTGGATGAGAATACGGCAATTGATTTTTATACAGTGTTTTAATGAGTTTGAAGTGAAATATGTGAGATTATGGCTGAATGTATCAGGAGCATAATGGGAAGTATTTTTGTAACTAACGCCTTCAGCTCACATACCCTTCGACATCTGTTGTGTAGACTGAGCACTTATAGGTTCGTCTAGAGCAGCGTTGTACAACACGGTGGCCGCGGGCACAATGACACCCATGTCATAGATTCGGGGCACCCTATTTTATTCTGTCGGCTTTAACGGTAATCAGATTTCAAGAAAACAACCAATTTTTTTTAATTCCACGTAGCACTTCCATGAACACGATCTTCCCGTTCTTACAATCTTGTCTTATTTTGTAACCATTTTACTACTCCTAAGTCAATCCTTTGCTTTGTCACTGGAGAATACGTCGGAATTTTAACTATATATATCCAACTGGTCAAGAAAGTTCCCACTTAACCCCAAAACATTGCCAGTGGAATCAAATATAAGGACAAGTTTTAAGCACATAGTTTGTTACATATATTCAATATTGAATCAAATATAAGGACAAGTTTTAAGCACATAGTTTGTTACATATATTCAATATGGAATCAAATATAAGGACAAGTTTTAAGCACATAGCATGTTACATATATTCAATATTGAATCAAATATAAGGACAAGTTTTAAGCACATAGCATGTTACATATATTCAATATTGAATCAAAAATAAGGACAAGTTTTAAGCACATAGTTTGTTACATATATTCAATATTGAATCAAATATAAGGACAAGTTTTAAGCACATAGAATGTTAATATATTCAATATTGAATCAAATATAAGGACAAGTTTTAAGCACATAGTTTGTTACATATATTCAATATGGAATCAAATATAAGGACAAGTTTTAAGCACATAGCATGTTACATATATTCAATATTGAATCAAATATAAGGACAAGTTTTAAGCACATAGAATATTACTATATTCAATATTGAATCAAATATAAGGACAAGTTTTAAGCACATAGAATGTTACATATATTCAATATTGAATCAAATATAAGGACAAGTTTTAAGCACATAGTTTGTTACATATATTCAATATTGAATCAAATATAAGGACAAGTTTTAAGCACATAGCATGTTACATATATTCAATATTGAATCAAATATAAGGACAAGTTTTAAGCACATAGATGTTACATATATTCAATATTGAATCAAATAAAAGGGACAAGTTTTAAGCACATAGTTTGTTACATATATTCAATATTGAATCAAATATAAGGACAAGTTTTAAGCACATAGAATGTTACATATATTCAATATTGAATCAAATATAAGGACAAGTTTTAAGCACATAGTTTGTTACATATATTCAATATTGAATCAAATATAAGGACAAGTTTTAAGCACATAGCATGTTACATATATTCAATATTGAATCAAATATAAGGACAAGTTTTAAGCACATAGAATGTTACATATATTCAATATTGAATCAAATATAAGGACAAGTTTTAAGCACATAGCATGTTACATATATTCAATATTGAATCAAATATAAGGACAAGTTTTAAGCACATAGAATGTTACATATATTCAATATTGAATCAAATATAAGGACAAGTTTTAAGCACATAGTATGTTACATATATTCAATATTGAATCAAATATAAGGACAAGTTTTAAGCACATAGCATGTTACATATATTCAATATTGAATCAAATATAAGGACAAGTTTTAAGCACATAGAATGTTACATATATTCAATATTGAATCAAATATAAGGACAAGTTTTAAGCACATAGTTTGTTACATATATTCAATATTGAATCAAATATAAGGACAAGTTTTAAGCACATAGCATGTTACATATATTCAATATTGAATCAAATATAAGGACAAGTTTTAAGCACATAGCATGTTACATATATTCAATATTGAATCAAATATAAGGACAAGTTTTAAGCACATAGTTTGTTACATATATTCAATATTGAATCAAATATAAGGACAAGTTTTAAGCACATAGAATGTTACATATATTCAATATTGAATCAAATATAAGGACAAGTTTTAAGCACATAGCATGTTACATATATTCAATATTGAATCAAATAAAAGGGACAAGTTTTAAGCACATAGCATGTTACATATATTCAATATTGAATCAAATATAAGGACAAGTTTTAAGCACATAGCATGTTACATATATTCAATATTGAATCAAATATAAGGACAAGTTTTAAGCACATAGTTTGTTACATATATTCAATATTGAATCAAATATAAGGACAAGTTTTAAGCACATAGAATGTTACATATATTCAATATTGAATCAAATATAAGGACAAGTTTTAAGCACATAGTTTGTTACATATATTCAATATTGAATCAAATATAAGGACAAGTTTTAAGCACATAGTTTGTTACATATATTCAATATGGAATCAAATATAAGGACAAGTTTTAAGCACATAGCATGTTACATATATTCAATATTGAATCAAATATAAGGACAAGTTTTAAGCACATAGAATGTTACATATATTCAATATTGAATCAAATATAAGGACAAGTTTTAAGCACATAGAATGTTACATATATTCAATATTGAATCAAATATAAGGACAAGTTTTAAGCACATAGTTTGTTACATATATTCACTATAGAATCAAATATAAGGACAAGTTTTAAGCACATAGCATGTTACATATATTCAATATTGAATCAAATATAAGGACAAGTTTTAAGCACATAGCATGTTACATATATTCAATATTGAATCAAATATAAGGACAAGTTTTAAGCACATAGTTTGTTACATATATTCAATATTGAATCAAATATAAGGACAAGTTTTAAGCACATAGAATGTTACATATATTCAATATTGAATCAAATATAAGGACAAGTTTTAAGCACATAGTTTGTTACATATATTCAATATTGAATCAAATATAAGGACACGTTTTAAGCACATAGCATGTTACATATATTCAATATTGAATCAAATATAAGGACAAGTTTTAAGCACATAGAATGTTACATATATTCAATATTGAATCAAATATAAGGACAAGTTTTAAGCACATAGCATGTTACATATATTCAATATTGAATCAAATATAAGGACAAGTTTTAAGCACATAGAATGTTACATATATTCAATATTGAATCAAATATAAGGACAAGTTTTAAGCACATAGTATGTTACATATATTCAATATTGAATCAAATATAAGGACAAGTTTTAAGCACATAGAATGTTACATATATTCAATATTGAATCAAATATAAGGACAAGTTTTAAGCACATAGTTTGTTACATATATTCAATATTGAATCAAATATAAGGACACGTTTTAAGCACATAGCATGTTACATATATTCAATATTGAATCAAATATAAGGACAAGTTTTAAGCACATAGAATGTTACATATATTCAATATTGAATCAAATATAAGGACAAGTTTTAAGCACATAGCATGTTACATATATTCAATATTGAATCAAATATAAGGACAAGTTTTAAGCACATAGAATGTTACATATATTCAATATTGAATCAAATATAAGGACAAGTTTTAAGCACATAGTATGTTACATATATTCAATATTGAATCAAATATAAGGACAAGTTTTAAGCACATAGAATGTTACATATATTCAATATTGAATCAAATATAAGGACAAGTTTTAAGCACATAGTTTGTTACATATATTCAATATTGAATCAAATATAAGGACAAGTTTTAAGCACATAGCATGTTACATATATTCAATATTGAATCAAATATAAGGACAAGTTTTAAGCACATAGCATGTTACATATATTCAATATTGAATCAAATATAAGGACAAGTTTTAAGCACATAGTTTGTTACATATATTCAATATTGAATCAAATATAAGGACAATTTTTAAGCACATAGAATGTTACATATATTCAATATTGAATCAAATATAAGGACAAGTTTTAAGCACATAGCATGTTACATATATTCAATATTGAATCAAATACAAGGACAAGTTTTAAGCACATAGCATGTTACATATATTCAATATTGAATCAAATATAAGGACAAGTTTTAAGCACATAGCATGTTACATATATTCAATATTGAATCAAATATAAGGACAAGTTTTAAGCACATAGTTTGTTACATATATTCAATATTGAATCAAATATAAGGACAAGTTTTAAGCACATAGAATGTTACATATATTCAATATTGAATCAAATATAAGGACAAGTTTTAAGCACATAGTTTGTTACATATATTCAATATTGAATCAAATATAAGGACAAGTTTTAAGCACATAGCATGTTACATATATTCAATATTGAATCAAATATAAGGACAAGTTTTAAGCACATAGCATGTTACATATATTCAATATTGAATCAAATATAAGGACAAGTTTTAAGCACATAGTTTGTTACATATATTCAATATTGAATCAAATATAAGGACAAGTTTTAAGCACATAGAATGTTACATATATTCAATATTGAATCAAATATAAGGACAAGTTTTAAGCACATAGCATGTTACATATATTCAATATTGAATCAAATATAAGGACAAGTTTTAAGCACATAGCATGTTACATATATTCAATATTGAATCAAATATAAGGACAAGTTTTAAGCACATAGCATGTTACATATATTCAATATTGAATCAAATATAAGGACAAGTTTTAAGCACATAGTTTGTTACATATATTCAATATTGAATCAAATATAAGGACAAGTTTTAAGCACATAGAATGTTACATATATTCAATATTGAATCAAATATAAGGACAATTTTTAAGCACATAGAATGTTACATATATTCAATATTGAATCAAATATAAGGACAAGTTTTAAGCACATAGCATGTTACATATATTCAATATTGAATCAAATATAAGGACAAGTTTTAAGCACATAGAATGTTACATATATTCAATATTGAATCAAATATAAGGACAAGTTTTAAGCACATAGCATGTTACATATATTCAATATTGAATCAAATATAAGGACAAGTTTTAAGCACATAGCATGTTACATATATTCAATATTGAATCAAATATAAGGACAAGTTTTAAGCACATAGAATGTTACATATATTCAATATTGAATCAAATATAAGGACAAGTTTTAAGCACATAGTTTGTTACATATATTCAATATTGAATCAAATATAAGGACAAGTTTTAAGCACATAGCATGTTACATATATTCAATATTGAATCAAATATAAGGACAAGTTTTAAGCACATAGCATGTTACATATATTCAATATTGAATCAAATATAAGGACAAGTTTTAAGCACATAGTTTGTTACATATATTCAATATTGAATCAAATATAAGGACAATTTTTAAGCACATAGAATGTTACATATATTCAATATTGAATCAAATATAAGGACAAGTTTTAAGCACATAGCATGTTACATATATTCAATATTGAATCAAATATAAGGACAAGTTTTAAGCACATAGCATGTTACATATATTCAATATTGAATCAAATATAAGGACAAGTTTTAAGCACATAGTTTGTTACATATATTCAATATTGAATCAAATATAAGGACAAGTTTTAAGCACATAGAATGTTACATATATTCAATATTGAATCAAATATAAGGACAAGTTTTAAGCACATAGAATGTTACATATATTCAATATTGAATCAAATATAAGGACAAGTTTTAAGCACATAGCATGTTACATATATTCAATATTGAATCAAATATAAGGACAAGTTTTAAGCACATAGAATGTTACATATATTCAATATTGAATCAAATATAAGGACAAGTTTTAAGCACATAGCATGTTACATATATTCAATATTGAATCAAATATAAGGACAAGTTTTAAGCACATAGCATGTTACATATATTCAATATTGAATCAAATATAAGGACAAGTTTTAAGCACATAGCATGTTACATATATTCAATATTGAATCAAATATAAGGACAAGTTTTAAGCACATAGAATGTTACATATATTCAATATTGAATCAAATATAAGGACAAGTTTTAAGCACATAGCTTGTTACATATATTCAATATTGAATCAAATATAAGGACAAGTTTTAAGCACATAGAATGTTACATATATTCAATATTGAATCAAATATAAGGACAAGTTTTAAGCACATAGAATGTTACATATATTCAATATTGAATCAAATATAAGGACAAGTTTTAAGCACATAGAATGTTACATATATTCAATATTGAATCAAATATAAGGACAAGTTTTAAGCACATAGCATTTTACATATATTCAATATTGAATCAAATATAAGGACAAGTTTTAAGCACATAGCATGTTACATATATTCAATATTGAATCAAATATAAGGACAAGTTTTAAGCACATAGAATGTTACATATATTCAATATTGAATCAAATATAAGGACAAGTTTTAAGCACATAGCATGTTACATATATTCAATATTGAATCAAATATAAGGACAAGTTTTAAGCACATAGAATGTTACATATATTCAATATTGAATCAAATATAAGGACAAGTTTTAAGCACATAGCATGTTACATATATTCAATATTGAATCAAATATAAGGACAAGTTTTAAGCACATAGAATGTTACATATATTCAATATTGAATCAAATATAAGGACAAGTTTTAAGCACATAGAATGTTACATATATTCAATATTGAATCAAATATAAGGACAAGTTTTAAGCACATAGTTTGTTACATATATTCAATATTGAATCAAATATAAGGACAAGTTTTAAGCACATAGAATGTTACATATATTCAATATTGAATCAAATATAAGGACAAGTTTTAAGCACATAGAATGTTACATATATTCAATATTGAATCAAATATAAGGACAAGTTTTAAGCACATAGCATGTTACATATATTCAATATTGAATCAAATATAAGGACAAGTTTTAAGCACATAGAATGTTACATATATTCAATATTGAATCAAATATAAGGACAAGTTTTAAGCACATAGAATGTTACATATATTCAATATTGAATCAAATATAAGGACAAGTTTTAAGCACATAGAATGTTACATATATTCAATATTGAATCAAATATAAGGACAAGTTTTAAGCACATAGCATGTTACATATATTCAATATTGAATCAAATACAAGGACAAGTTTTAAGCACATAGCATGTTACATATATTCAATATTGAATCAAATATAAGGACAAGTTTTAAGCACATAGAATGTTACATATATTCAATATTGAATCAAATATAAGGACAAGTTTTAAGCACATAGCATGTTACATATATTCAATATTGAATCAAATATAAGGACAAGTTTTAAGCACATAGAATGTTACATATATTCAATATTGAATCAAATATAAGGACAAGTTTTAAGCACATAGCATGTTACATATATTCAATATTGAATCAAATATAAGGACAAGTTTTAAGCACATAGCATGTTACATATATTCAATATTGAATCAAATATAAGGACAAGTTTTAAGCACATAGCATGTTACATATATTCAATATTGAATCAAATATAAGGACAATTTTTAAGCACATAGTTTGTTACATATATTCAATATTGAATCAAATATAAGGACAAGTTTTAAGCACATAGCATGTTACATATATTCAATATTGAATCAAATATAAGGACAAGTTTTAAGCACATAGCATGTTACATATATTCAATATTGAATCAAATATAAGGACAAGTTTTAAGCACATAGCATGTTACATATATTCAATATTGAATCAAATATAAGGACAAGTTTTAAGCACATAGCATGTTACATATATTCAATATTGAATCAAATATAAGGACAAGTTTTAAGCACATAGCATGTTACATATATTCAATATTGAATCAAATATAAGGACAAGTTTTAAGCACATAGCATGTTACATATATTCAATATTGAATCAAATATAAGGACAAGTTTTAAGCACATAGAATGTTACATATATTCAATATTGAATCAAATATAAGGACAAGTTTTAAGCACATAGAATGTTACATATATTCAATATTGAATCAAATATAAGGACAAGTTTTAAGCACATAGCATGTTACATATATTCACTATTGAATCAAATATAAGGACAAGTTTTAAGCACATAGAATGTTACATATATTCAATATTGAATCAAATATAAGGACAAGTTTTAAGCACATAGAATGTTACATATATTCAATATTGAATCAAATATAAGGACAAGTTTTAAGCACATAGCATGTTACATATATTCAATATTGAATCAAATATAAGGACAAGTTTTAAGCACATAGAATGTTACATATATTCAATATTGAATCAAATATAAGGACAAGTTTTAAGCACATAGCATGTTACATATATTCAATATTGAATCAAATATAAGGACAAGTTTTAAGCACATAGCATGTTACATATATTCAATATTGAATCAAATATAAGGACAAGTTTTAAGCACATAGAATGTTACATATATTCAATATTGAATCAAATATAAGGACAAGTTTTAAGCACATAGCATGTTACATATATTCAATATTGAATCAAATATAAGGACAAGTTTTAAGCACATAGCATGTTACATATATTCAATATTGAATCAAATATAAGGACAAGTTTTAAGCACATAGCATGTTACATATATTCAATATTGAATCAAATATAAGGACAAGTTTTAAGCACATAGCATGTTACATATATTCAATATTGAATCAAATATAAGGACAAGTTTTAAGCACATAGCATGTTACATATATTCAATATTGAATCAAATATAAGGACAAGTTTTAAGCACATAGCATGTTACATATATTCAATATTGAATCAAATATAAGGACAAGTTTTAAGCACATAGCATGTTACATATATTCAATATTGAATCAAATATAAGGACAAGTTTTAAGCACATAGCATGTTACATATATTCAATATTGAATCAAATATAAGGACAAGTTTTAAGCACATAGCATGTTACATATATTCAATATTGAATCAAATATAAGGACAAGTTTTAAGCACATAGCATGTTACATATATTCAATATTGAATCAAATATAAGGACAAGTTTTAAGCACATAGAATGTTACATATATTCAATATTGAATCAAATATAAGGACAAGTTTTAAGCACATAGAATGTTACATATATTCAATATTATTGTATTAATGTATCTGTGTTAGGAACAGTTGATTTTGCGTTCAATGCTAACATTACAGTAACGACAGTTTCATGTAGCTACTCAATGCTAACATTACAGTAACGACAGTTTCATGTAGCTACTTCAGAAATTTGAAATATCACTTGCTGAAATTATATTCGAATTATCCATGAAACATTTCTTATACAACTTAATATTCCATTAAACTCAAAATTTAAAAAAAAGATCATTGACTAGGGGAGGAAGACCACACAAAAGATGGAGCAACAGCTTCAAGAACAGCCTTACGAACATGAATATCAACCTACAAAGTGCCTTAAGACAAGCACACACAAGATCACTACGTCCGTCCACCCCCCTCTCTCCCCAACAAACACTTCTATAAAGAAGTAAATGGTAGAAGAGAAGAAGATTGACTAATGAAATTTAAAAAAAGTTGTGATCAGAATATCTCTTTATGATACTGGTGATTATGATACTCAATTTATAAAAATGTGAATTTTTTTATGCACATTTTCATTAATAGTAATATTTAAAAATTATTGTTTCGTAAAAACATTTGTGAAGAATAAATATACACTTTTTTTCGAGTCTATTAATACTTCAACTAGTGAAACACGTACAAACAAAGTACTATAGTTTTACAAAAACAGAAACAGTGACGATAAACAGCAACGTTTCGACCAACAAGGCCTTTATCAAGCAAACGAACAAACAGGAGTGACAAATTAAAATGAAACACAAATGGACGACCAAATACAAACGTATCTAAGGAAAAGCTGGAATAAAAACGAATAACGAAATAAATGTAACACAAAAACACACATAAAAACTAGAAATAGAACGGAAAGAAACAATGAAACATCTAGTAAATATATAACTTGAATACATGCAACATATACCCATATAGAGTACAAAGCATAGGAAGAGAAAGTACTAAGAAGCATAAGAATGTAATACGTTGAGCCCGCGTGGTCGCAAGGTACCATACAAAGAAATCAACCGATTCTCCAGAGCAAATCGACTACGATCATCAGAGAAACATGATCGGATGGCTGTGACCTGGACATCGCAAGCTCCTGAATGGCCAGTATCATTGAAATGGGTAGCTACAGGGTCACAGAGCATTGGCGTATATCGCGCAAGTGTTGGGCGAATCGGTCACTGAGTCTCCTGCCGGTTTCCCAATATAGGCCTTGTTGCACCGCTTGCAGATAATGGCATAGATAATATTACAGGACTCGCATGTGAAACTGTCTTCAACAACGAACGTGGCTTTGGAAAAGACACCGTGCGGGTCTGTATGACATAAGCACAAGTGTTGCAGCGCCGACGGCCACGCTGGATGGTGCCAAAATGACTCTGGATATTAGGCTTGAGGCGACTGTGAACCAACATATCCTTAAGGCTTCTGTCCCGTCTGTACGCCACCAAAGGATAGTGTTGGAAGATTGAACGTATCTCAGGATCAGACTGAAGAATGGAGAGATGACGGAATAAGACTTTCTTCACAAGGGAACTATGAGGGTGGAAAGTTAAGACAAGTTTCACCCTGTCAGAATTGGAAGTTCTATGCTGGTTAGAGAGAGCCTCCTGGCGAGAAATTTGTTGAACGCGCCGCATAGCAGAAGCAAGCACCTTATCCGGGTATAGATACGGAGACATTCAAACGTTAATATCACATTAGGAACGTTTGAATGTCTCCGTATGTAGTCGTCCATGTGTAGTGGGTTTTTTAATTCGTCACTCCTGTTGTTCGTTTCCTTGATAAAGGCCTTTTGGTCAAAACGTTGCTGTATATTGTCATTGTTTTTGTAATTTGTAAAACTACTTTGTTATTACATGTTTTACAGGCTATATAGAAGTTTTATTCAACCTTTTTGTATCCTGAAAAGCATCTGACTGATGGCCGGGGAGGCGTGGATGCCATGCGGCGATTGCAATATTACTACGAATAATGATAATAATAATAGTAATATAGTGATATTATTAATAATGTTAAAATATATTAATAACATATGAAAACTTAATCCTAATTTATAATCCGATGTTTAATTAAAAAATAAATTGTGCTTACATTTAACGCAGTATGAAATATGACACTGCATATGTTATCTGTTGATGAAATATTGGCGTGCAACTGGAACATGCTGCTTTTAATGTAGTATCTTTGTTTGAGTCTGCCAGATATGATCGAGTTCTATTGCTTAATGATGTTTATAAGATGAAAACGATACTTCACATAAGATATTTTACACATAAGATACTTCACAAACGATACTTCACATAACCAAAGCACGAATATATTTTCTGTACAACACTACTAGTTAATTGCATATCCTTTACATGACTTTGCGAATCAACTCCCAGTTTTTTTTAACTCTGTTTGTGATTTTTCTAGGCAGTATTATGTTCAGTAGTTTGCCATTGCTTTCTGAACGGGTGGTGCCATCGTCCTTTTGTAAAAAATCCACATGAAGCGATTTGCAACCAAACAGCGTGATTCGAACTCAGAACATCGGGTTAATAGACCGAGTCACTAACCCCTAAGCCACAGACGCCACCCAACACTACTACTCAATGAATATTTAGTCTTGTCCACCAAAACCCAGTAAATGTAATTTTTTTTTTACCATGAGAAAATTTCAAAAAATATATCTTCTTGCAAATTGACGATTTATAATTCTTCAAGATTATATTTGTGGAAAACTTCACAGACACTACTTCCAAGTTCAGTTAAATCAACAGATGCGAAAAAGGTTATTGAATAACATTATAATTGGCTCAAGGGTTTAAAACTGACTAAATCTGTAAGAAAATTGGGCAGTAAGGAGTTCAATATGTTTGAAAACAAAAATCACATACATCACCAATCATAGATTCAGCAATACGTTTGGAATTTAGATAGAGAACATGGTTTCTTGCTTAAAGTGTTCAATCTAAAGTTTTCATTTATTTTGAAGCGCCCTTATTGAATTTATAATTCCTGATGCGGTCCTAATGTATTATGTCATTATTATTATTACAACTATTATTGTTATTATTATATGAGACGAAACACGCGCACACACATACACAATTACACTTAGGGTCTGGATTGCGGTTTCGTGTTTGACAACTATGTTCTTCAAGAACATCACATACGTATGTAGTATTAGCTAATTGTGTTGACTAGATATTATATCACTTTCTCTGAGCTTCTTGCTTCCCTTTGGTTTCATACAACTCTTATTGTTGCACAGTAACGAGTAAAATAGTTCTAAAGTAACGGAGACATACAAATCACTATTCTCTAGAGCAGTGGTTCCCAAACTTTGTATTACCGTGGACCCCTGTTAGATACATTTTGATGCCGTGAAGTCCCAAACGTTTCTATGTATGAAAATCTTCTAGCGGTGGAGTTATTATTACACCACGCCAATAGTAAAGCTGGCTTCAATTTCTCAGACTGCTGGAAACTTTAAATGATCTCATGATATAATTTTGTCCTGTCAGACATTTAGACTCAGTCTAGTCCTTTGATTTCGCAACAGAACTAGTTAACCTCTGTTTTTATATATGTTTTAACTTTTTATGTTGAAATGTCAAAGATCATAATATTTATTCAAGCGCTTGAGAACCACTATGAGTAACTCACGGATCCGGGAGTCAGGACCCTAAATTGGAAACCCTTCCCTAGAGATTCAAATAAATATATGTCACTGGTTCAACTATTATGTAATATCAGTTAATAATAATAATAAATATAATAATAAAATATAATAATAATGTTCGAAAAGTGCAAATAAAAAATGAAGGATGAGTTGTAAAAATATAAATTTCATAAATGAAACTGTAGGAGATGGAAGGAAATTGGGAAGAGTGAGAGAGAGATATGTAGCACATACCAAGTGGACACAAAGAAAATATCGAAGTCAGGCCGGAGGAAAAGACTCAATATGAGGACGGGAATAATAAAGGAGATAAGAGCAGGATAACATTTTTATCTAATCTCAAAGAACAGCACAACATGCTAATGGGTATCACCATCTAATTAACACTTTTGATGGATTAGTTTCCATGTCTTGGGGACACGTGTATTGTCTGCCTTGTTGTGCTATTTTCTTTGCATTTTACCCATTAGTGTTAACTACTCCTTTCTCAAACAAGGCATGTTATCTCCTGCATGGTATCTGGTCACTCTAGCTACTCTTTGTTGTCATTGACGATTCATCTTAAGCATGTCAGCACGGCGGTGGAAGTCATTTATTATCAACTGTGCAGTTCATTGCTGTCGATCGTCTATCTTTGAACCTCATCATTTATTTGCACATCTTTATAAGTGTGTGTTTTCTTTTTTCTTTTACAAATGTAACAATTTCTATGTTATATTCATATCTGTCTGCAACGTATATTACTTTATTGGTTATTTATTTCTGTCTTTTCCTCTTTGGTGGCAGTGTCATCATCCTCGTTATTTTTACGTCGTTCTCTGTGGGATAGCCTTCTTCGTCTCGTTATCATCTTCATCCTCCTTTTTTGCCGATATCCTTTTCAACTACTCTTCATTTGTCATTGTGTTTTTCTCCTTCAACTTGTTTCTAGTACTAGTCACTTTCCTCAACTTTGCCTTTCATCTTTACCTTCACTTTTTTATTCTTTGTATCCATTGTCTTTGTTTTCTTCCTATCCTTCTTCGTTGTCATTATCATTTTAGTGTTTATTTTTCGTTTTTGCATATATCTCTTAATCTTCGTTTATTTCTTTCGTTATTCGTCTTTTTTCCATGCCTCTAAGACATTCTCTTCTTTTCGTCTCTGTCTTTTTCGTCTCTGTCTTTCGTCTGTATCTTCATTTCCACCATCTCTGTCTCCCTATTTTACGTCGTCACTTTCTTCGTCATCTCGTCCTCTTCGTCTCTATTATCGTCTTTATTATGTCATATTTGACTTGGTCGTCTCCCTCTCTGTCACTTTCATCCCATTTTTCTTTTCAGTTTGAGTTTTTTTTACCAGTTTTCTCTCCCTCTTTTCTCTCTGTTTTCGTCGCATTCTTCTATTTCTTCTTAGTTTTCTTCCTTCTCTTCTACGTTACAATTATTTTCTTCAGCGTTAACTTTCAGATAATGAATGGAAATAATCCTGAAGACAGCAAATACCAAGTTGTTGATATGTGCATACATTTTGCTAGAAATAATACTTGAGACGTTCTTTAAATAATTCTCAGGTATCTATTGACATTTTTTTAAATAACATATTGTCTGTTGTTAATGTATCTCTATCGCTATTGTTTTCATATACCCGACTGCCTAACGTGTTCCTAGGGCGTTGGACTACGGGTGACAAGTCCTCTGTGAGTGCGGATTCAACTCCGCGGACTGGCAGAAAAGCCACAGGTTCCCAGATTTACGGTGTTCGTGGCACCGAACCGAAGGGTTACGATGTCCATGACACCGAGCCGAAGAGCTTATGGATCGGAAAAAAAATTGCTTTCATTACAAGTTCATATACGTTAGTTTTCAATAGAAAATGTGTATATTTGTGTCCGCTAAGTGCCAAAACTGTCTAAACGTATACATGTTTTTGAAATACAATAAAAAAAAAGTATCCAGCTAATGCACGCTATCTAGAATATCGTAAAATATGTTAGCACTATTATTCATTGTTAAAAATGACCACATTACCACAGCTGCAAGCGAGTTTAAAATACCAACAACTAAAACGTATGTGATTGTCCCCATCAGCCATGGGCATCTATACGTCAAGACAAGAGGGGAGTGGGAAGTACCACTTCTGGAAAATTGCTTTTTTGATAACAGAGTTTTATGCGAATCTGATCTTCTTCTCATTCAACTCCACGTAGTCAACTACCAACGTAGTCAACTACCAACGTAGTCAACTACCAACGTAGTCAACTACCAACGTAGTCAACTACCAACGTAGTGACCTGCCAACGTAGTGACCTACCAACGTAGATCAACTACCAACGTAATCAACTACCAACGTAGTCAACTACCAACGTAGTCAACTACCAACGTAGTAAACTACCAAAGGTAGCGGGTAGGTAACTCATCAAGGAGATCAAGCTCTCCACGTAGTCAGACATCCTTGGCAAGTGAGTACCATTACCCGTGTACGTGAAGCATGGAGCAGGTGAATAGTGAGGAGAAGCCGACAGAGTGTCAATGGTTATGGTCTCAGAACTCCGAGTAGAAGAAGATTGTATAGAGACAATGGTTCGTCTGACCAGTAGTCCTGCCAGGAAGGTAGACAGAATCCTGAGGACAATGGTTCGGTCTGGATAGATGGTCATGCCAGGGTGACAGGTGACTCTGTAATAAAAATGTTACATCAGACCTCCTGCCGAAGGTGCAGATGATCCGTAGAGACAATGGTTACCATGGACAGAAAGCACTGCAGGAGGTGACAGAGTTCTCTGTAATGAGACAATGGTTACGGGACCAGATGGTCACTGCCAGAGGTAGCAGGGGTTTCTCTGTAATGGACAATGGTTACGGTCATGGACCAGATAGTCACTGCGAAGGTAGAAGAAAATCTCTGTAATAGAGACAATGGTTACGGTCATGGACTAGTATGGTCACTGCCAGGAAGGTAGACAGGTGATCTCTGTAATAGAGACAATGGTTACCATCATGGACCAGTATGGTCACTGCCAGGAAGGTAGACGGGATGATCTCTGTAATAGAGACAATGGTTACGGTCATGGACTAGTATGGTCACTGCCAGGAAGGTAGACAGGTGATCTCTGTAATAGAGACAATGGTTACGGTCATGGACTAGTATGGTCACTGCCAGGAAGGTAGACAGGTGATCTCTGTAATAGAGACAATGGTTACGGTCATGGACCAGTATGGTCACTGCCAGGAAGGTAGACAGATGATCTCTGTAATAGAGACAATGGTTACAGTCATGGACTAGTATGGTCACTGCCAGGAAGGTAGACAGATGATCTCTGTAATAGAGACAATGGTTACAGTCATGGACTAGTATGGTCACTGCCAGGAAGGAAAGCAATGGCAGACTACCTTCCAAGACAATGCCTAGAAAACCCCAACAATAAACTGTAAGGGTTTCAAAGTTCTGCTCAGGACAAGCTATTTGATGATGATGAAACTACCATTTATCATTCATTCTATTGTCTATTGCTATTGTCTATTGTCTATGTCATTGTCATTGTCTTTGTCTATTGTCTATTGTCTATTGTCTATTGTCTATTGTCTTATTCCCAGGTGGAAGATGTAGTTGGCTGTCCACTCTTGCCGTTAACGTAGGATGGAACCTTTAATTTGCGTTCTAGGGCTAGATGAGTCGCCCTTGTTGTGTTGTATCCGGGTTTATGTAGTGCGGTCTTGATATTGTCTATCCATCTTTTTTTTGATCTTCCCTTAGCTCTAGTACCCGATCTCTTGTTATTGTATACTGTTATTGGTGGTTGGTTGTATTTCATTCTCATTAAATGTTCAAACCACTACATTTGTTCCACCCCTGAAAAAATGTCAGTGGACGCCTATGTCAGCAAAAATCCCATTCAAAATCTAAGCAGACGGTAACAGTCACATACTGATTAGTTCCTTTAGTAGATAAAATCACGTGGTTGTCTGTCATTGTACACAGCAGAACAAACATGTCTTGAATGAATCTTGTGGAGCTGATACGCTGCAACGTTCTTTGAAATGTTATCACTATCTGTCATTGTGAAACGTTCTTTGAAATGTTATCACTATCTGTCATTGTGAAACGTTCTTTGAAATGTTATCACTATCTGTCATTGTGAAACGTTCTTTGAAATGTTATCACTATCTGTCATTGTGAAACGTTCTTTGAAATGTTATCACTATCTGTCATTGTGAAACGTTCTTTGAAATGTTATCACTATCTGTCATTGTGAAACGTTCTTTGAAATGTTATCACTATCTGTCATTGTGAAACGTTCTTTGAAATGTTATCACTATCTGTCATTGTGAAACGTTCTTTGAAATGTTATCACTATCTGTCATTGTGAAACGTTCTTTGAAATGTTATCACTATCTGTCATTGTGAAACGTTCTTTGAAATGTTATCACTATCTGTCATTGTGAAACGTTCTTGAAATGTTATACTATCTGTCATTGTGAAACGTTCTTTGAAATGTTATTAATGTCCATATCACTATCTGTCATTGTGAAACTATGTCAGCTTTCATTCTTTTCTTTATTACATCACATATATCGTTTTTCATTGTTATCTTTGTAGTATCATCAACAGAAGAACAATTACAGCTACCAGTGGCGGTTCGTCATTAAGGGCCAGTGGGACCGGGCCTCACCAAAACTAAGGTGTAACGTGTATTTATTATTTTATGCATTAAAATATATCTTAACTGAAACCACGATTTTTCCGAAAATTTATGTCTCTCCCCATCAACAAAAACGATCAGGAGCCGCCACTGACAGCTACATATTAACAGACTCCAGTTAACACGCGACGACTACAAGATGAAATCAACATAGACAAACCCGAAGTAATGGTATTAGAAAATGTATGTCTTGCCCCATCAACAAAAACGATCAGGAGCCGCCACTGACAGCTACATATTAACAGACTCCAGTTAACACGCGACAACTACAAGATGAAGTGAACATAGACAAACCCGAAGTAACGGTATTCGCTAAAGAGGAAAGGGCTTCAAATATCTTCATCAGCAAACTTCAATTAAAACAAATATCTTTACATATCTGGAAAGCATTTAAAAAAAAAAAAATTGTAAAATAACTAACGAAATCTAACATAATGCAATGAAGCATCTAAATTCTTATGCAATCTAATTATCAACAAACTAGTTTAAAATTAATATCAATTTTTTCTGGCTTAGTTATCATTTCCATCGAGTGGTTGCTTCGTGTGGTGTAGACTTCTCCCGCTACCATTGACTCGAAGATACTTTGACTAAAGTTCGAGATTCTGCTTTTAGATAGTTAAGTGATGTTAGGTCACTTTATGAAGATTTGCTAGTTCAGATCTTAGATATAGCTTTGATTTTTTCCTAAAATTGGTATTTAGATAGCTTGAATGATAGCTTTGATCTTTTTCCTAGATTGGTATTTAGATAAGCTTAATGATAGCTTGATCCTATTTAGATTGGTATTTAGATAGCTTGAATGATAGCTTAGATCACTATCATAGATTGGTATTTAGATAAGCTTGAATGATAGCTTAGGTCACTATCGTAGATTGGTATTTAGATAGCTTGAATGATAGCTTAGATCACTATTGTAGATTGGTATTGATGTTGAATGATAGCTTAGATCACTATCATAGATTGGTATTTAGATAGCTTGACTGATAGCTTAGATCTTTTTCGTAGATTGGTATTTAAATAGCTTCGTCCGAGTGGTTACCAGGGCCCAAATTGGGGTGTAAAGAATAGAACCACTGTTACCTGCCACGCATGTTGTAAGAGGCGACTGGGGAGGTTTGGGTTGGGCTAGTTACCCCACACTGTAAAAAACACTAGATGGCGACAGAACGGAGGGCGAACCGAGTAAACGCTGGCTGAAACCAGACACATCACCGGTGGCTGAAACCAGAGCTCCAAATGGTGCTGAAGATGTGACACAAAACGCACCAATGCTAAGTCTGCATGAATCAGATTTCCGCATGAATAGAATTTATGGGGAATTCTGGTACATCGGTATGAGCGGTGATCGCGAGAGAGAGATAGAGATAGCTTGAATGATAGCTTAGAACACATATAGTGTAGACTAGTACTCTGTTTAATCTTGACTAAGTATGGCCTTCTGGTTCAAGTTCTACTCTTCTGAACTCTTCAATATCTAAGTTAATATTCTTCTATCCTTGTTTATTCGATACGAGATCAAATACACAACAGACAGCTCTTTTAGTCTATTCTGATCATTCTCTTCTTCTTTGCGTTCGTTCTTTACGACCAATTTTAATCACTCTTTGTGATATGTTTGATCTTTGCCAAGAACATGTATACGTTGCACATTGGTTTGGTAATCCCCTAAATGCATAGACTTCTACACGTATAGGACCCGTGCATCCGATTTCAGCTAAACCTCCTTTGTCGCCTCTTACGACATGCGTGGCAGGTAACAGTGATTCTATTCCACCCCAAATTTGGGCCCCGGTAACCACTCGGGCGTCTATTCTGATAATATTCGACATCTACTAGTTTTATATTGCACTTTTACTTGTTTTTCTCTGTATTCGACACTTATAATACTCTTATTCGGCTATATCTTCTCTTGGGATCTGTTTTTCAGAGCTATTCTTCATGAATATTCTGTTTGGCTGTTCTCTCTCTAATCAGACATCTCCCAAGGTCTCATCGGGGCTGCTTTGTCTGACTCTTAAGTTCTACGTCTACGTATGTTCGCTCTAAATTACAATTTCTTTGTTCGCGAATCCGTTATTGTCTCGTATAATTTGACGAAGAATCTTTCATCGTAGTTTGCCCAAAAACAAATCAATAGAATCAGTGGCGGTTCGTCAATAAGGGACAGAGGGCCGGCCCCACCAAAAGTAATATGTAACGTGTATTTATTATTTAATAAATTAAAATATAACCTAACCCAAATCCGTAAGTTTCTCGAAAATATGTGTCTGGCCCCACCAACAAAAACGATCACGAGCCGCCACTGAATAGAATTATTATTTATACAAGTCTGCAGATACCATGATCAAAATCCTGTTTATCTAGCTAACCCATTGTTCATTGCGTTTATTATTCTCGTTGGTCATTCATAAAACACTTAGAGATGATGAATATTTTAACCTTACTGAATTGTTATCAAGTTATGATAAAGTTAATGCTACCACTAAATACAAAAAAAATATCACCCTTCATTTGTTACATTCAAGTTCATGGTTTTAACCTGTCCAACCGAAACATGGACAGCAGATGGAAAAGAAGGTATGGACGTCAAAGAAAATATGGAAGAACTGTGGAATGCGGTTACAAATTGTAACTGACATAAACAATTGTTAGAAAGATGACAGAAAGGCAACAATAAATTCTTGTGGAAGACAGTGTGTCAAAGAAACTCGAAATGTATCTCTATGTGGAAGACATGTGTCCAACGAAACTCAAAATGATATCCTTGTGGAAGACACTGTGTCCAACGAAACTCGAAAATGATATCCTTATGAAGACATGTGTCCAACGAAACTCGAAAATGATATCTCTTGTGGAAGACATGTGTCCAACGAAACTCGAAAATGATATCTCTTGTGGAAGACATGTGTGTCCAACGAAACTCGAAAATGATATCTCTTGTGGAAGACGTGTCCAACGAAACTCGAAAATGATATCTCTTGTGGAAGACATGTGTCCAACGAAACTCGAAAATGATATCTCTTGTGGAAGACATGTGTCCAACGAAACTCGAAAATGATATCTCTTGTGGAAGACATGTGTGTCCAACGAAACTCGAAAATGATATCTCTTGTGGAAGACGTGTCCAACGAAACTCGAAAATGATATTTCTTGTGGAAGACGTATATGTCCAACGAAACACGAAAATGATATACATAGATAGATTGTAGTCCACCATTAATTGTATGCTTGTAGTTGTGTGTTGTTGAAAATCCTGTAAGTTTCATTTTGTCTTCACTTATCAGAATATTCTGACGTGATGTCACATCTTATTCTCTACTTACTCTCTGGCGTCTTTTAAAAAGGGATTTTCATCGCAAAAACCACACGCGATTAAGATTTGATATAAACAAACTGAAAGATCCCGAAATTGCAAGCATCTTTGAAGCAAACGTGGGGGGTAAATTTGCGGTTTTAAATCTTTTGAACCACGACATCAACTCACTAACGAATAGCAAGAGAAATACTTGGGAAAACAAAAATACCACACAAACCACGAGTAACAGACGACATTTTGAAGTTGTGTGATGAACGAAGCGAAATAAAGAAGTCTAAGGGACAGCTACCTGCCGCAGCATGGCAATACAGCTTAGTGAATACAGATACCTGCCGCAGCATGGCACTACAGCTTAGTGAATAGAGATACCTACCGCAGCATGGCACTACAGCTTAGTGAATAGAGTTATAAGGCGGAAAATGAAAAAGACAAAAGAAAAATGGGTAAACGAGCAATGCGAATAGGAAGGGGTGACAGCAGACAGCTTGTGACGCGATAAAAAGAATTACAACAACGTAAAAACATAGGATATCCATTATAGAAGATAAAGATGGGAAAAGACTTCATGAAAAAACAGATATAATGAAAAGATGGACTGAATATTGCAAAGAATTGTATAATGGTGAAGTAGAGCCGCAGCATGATGAGATGTGTAACAACTCATGGGAGAATAGGGAAATTGGAAATTTAGAAATCTTGAAGGATGAAGTGGCTACTGTAATGTAGTCCTGTCTTTAAATTTGTCTCCACCCTCCCCTATTTTTCAAAAGTATAATTATTTCCATTTTCTATCTGTGATGTTTTGTAATCTTTTGTAAAATTCTTCTATCACTGAATCTTCATTGTCATAAGTTGGTGAAGAACATTTGCGGTGCTTACCATTTGTATATAATCTTGTTCGCTTTGAACGCTACTGATGTTAATCGTGCGTGTTCCAGTTTTCTCCCTTTTTATATGAAAGTTATTTATGCTTACAGCATTATTTAATATTACAGCACTAGACTTACAGTCTATTTTTACCATATTCATTGGCTGTGTTGTTTCCCTTGGTTCTTCAAACTCATTTTTCATATCTTACAGCATTAGAGTTTCGATTGGCTATGAAATGCTTCTTTTTCTTTTGTTTTTTGTTCTTTGATGTCAGGACAGTTTTGCTTTCCCCTCTACGTCTGTCTATATTGTTTTTCTTTTTCTAAATAAGTCGAGAAAGCAGTTTCCGATATCCTGCCATCTCACATGTCTACGTTTATGTCAAGCTATAACGTTTCATTGAGTTAACTCTGGAGATTTTTCTTGTGTAGAAAAAGTGGGAGTCACCAGGAAAGACAGACTATGAAATGAGGACATCAGAAGCAGAGTGGGCATAACTTCATGCACCGAATACATCGAAAGACAACAAATGCAGTGGTTTGGACATTTAATGAGAATGAAATACAACCAACCACCAATAACAGCATACAATAAAATGAGATGGGGTACTAGAGCTAAGGGAAGACCAAGGAAAAGATGGATAGACATTATCAAGACCACACTAAATAAACACGGATATAACACAACAAGGGCGACTCATCTGGCCCTAGAAGCAAGTTAAAGCTCCATCCCTACGCTTAACGGCAAGAGTGGACAGCCAACTACATCTTCCACCTGGGAATAGACACTAGACAATAGAGAAAAAGTGAAGATCTGCAGTTTGGGATGCTTTCCATGAATTTTGGAATATTGTCTACGTGTTGAATTACATTCTGTTGAGTTGTAATGGTTGTCATTTTGTTTTGTTTTATCTTTTTCACGTTTGTTGAAGTTTTTATAGTTTACATTGTTATACCTTAATAGGCTGCCATCCTTAGTAACTTCTAACGATATGCATAATAGTTTGTAGTTACTTTTTCTGTTCCCTTCGGGACATAACATTAGATAATTCCAATGCTCATTTAAGAACAGGCTGGCATTTATAAACCGACCACCCTCTGGGCAGTACTAATAATATTTTGCTGTCTACTAATGTCATCACTGACTAACATGTCTGATTCCACTGTTGGCATAATTTGCCCTTTCAGTTTGAGTTTCAGTTTGGAACGTCTTCATTACACTCCGGGCATATCCAGAGGTAATCTCCTTCGCAATATTTCCAACAGCGTCCAACGACTAACCGATTTGACCTGTGTGGTATATATATGTATGATTTTGATTGTTTATCTTCTTTTTTAAACTTCTACTTATTTGCATTTACTTCTTTATTTGTTTTTAGTCACATATGTTTTCTTTAGGGCCGTTACGAATGTATTCTCTGATCCTATATGTTCTGTGTCGTGTAAGGAAGTGAATTCTTCACTTCTGTTGTATTCTTTGCTTGATAAAGACCTTTTGGTGGAAACGTCGATGTGTATCGTTATTGTTTTTGTATTTTGTAAAACTACAGTACTTTATTTTTACGTGTTTCACCTTCGCTACATAATTTTACTGCAGTTTTCCCTTATATCGATAACAATATTGTCCGTTTTCCTACAACTGTTTGGTTTGGAATTTCATATAATTGTCACAATGTTTGAAAAACAGCCTAAATAAAAGTGTTATTCCAAGATAGCGCAACTTGTCACGACATTTAATATAGCCTGTACATCATAAGTTACTTCCGATAATATAATCATTCAAAAAGTACCACAATGTACACGCCTTCTCAGGGTTGACCTGAGATCGAGACTCCCTACACCAAAGCAAGGTGGTCTGCAAAGTTTTCTGAATGTCTTCCACGCTGTTTTGTCTATTTCATCCAGTCCTATTTATTAAAATGTCATCTGCAAAAGTTGATGTCCGATCCAACCCTGTTGGTTGAATTGTGGCTATATTTGCTGTGTAAATATTACAAGACGGGAGATAAAGGTGAAATCTGGGATAATCCCGGGCATATACTTGCAGGATCTAATTCCCATTGTTCCTAACCTTTTCTCTAAATCAAAGAAGCCGCTAGTGATTAAGCCAACATTTTAGCAAAGAGAGTGTCATGATTGGAAAAATCATGTTATTTTTTTAAATATATATATTGTTTTGGATCCAGAAGCACTTGAACTTTCAGTTCTTCGGCTCTGTGCCATGGACATCGTAACCCTTTGGTTCGGTGCCATGGACATCGTAACCCTTCGGTTCGGTGCCACGAACACCGTGAATCTGGGTACCTGTGGCTTTTCTGCTAGCCCGCGGAATTGAGCCCGCACACACAGAGAGCTAGTCATCCGCAGTCCAACGCGCTACGAACACGCTGGGCACGCGGGTATCACGTTGTTATAAGCATCTAAGTCGATGACCACAGCAACAGTCCTTGCTGGTTTGGGAAGCCTTCATAAACACATTAAGCAAACGTGCCAGCATTGTCTATGTCCCTTTCATTGGCCGGTAGCTACCCAAAATGTCAGAGAGGATGTGTTCTGTCTCCAATTGTCACATTACCGTTCTGGCCACTATCTTCTCTAGTAATTTGCCATATGCATTTTGCAAGGTGTGTATGCAGTAGCTACTGAGCATTCTCGCTCTCTCTCGCGATCACTGCCCAGACCGATGTACCAGATCTCCCCATAAATTCTATTCATGTGAAAATCTGATTCATGTAGCCTTAGCATTGGTGTGTTTTACGTCACATCTTCAGCACCATTTGGAGCTCTGGTGCTTATCCTTCAGCGATGTGTCCGGTTTCAGCCAGCGTTTACTCGGTTCGCTTCCGTTCTGTAGCCATCTAGTGTTTTTAGGTGTGGGGTAGCTAGCCCCACGCCCAACCTCCTTAGTCGCGTCTTACGACATGCGTGGCAGGTAACAGTGGTTCTATTCTTTACACCCCAATTTGGGCCCGGTAACCACTCGGGCGACTGAGCATTCTGGGATCTCTCCCATATTTATGGAATGGAGGTAAATAGCTTTGGAGCTAATCCTTAGGTGCCACATCATTCCGCAAACTGTTGTTGAGAGTCATCACAACTGCATTAATGCTCTCATCGAGCTGTTTGATGTGGTGTTACTGAACACCATCAGGCATTGGAACAATGATGCTGTGGTTGGCTTTGTGTGCATTTACAACATCTTTCTTTGTTATGAAATCAGTGTAAGGCTCTCCAGTGTTAGTAGTATCACGAAGAACATCCATAATGTTATGGCGGTCATCCTTATCAGCCTTTTCTATTTGATTCACAAAACGCTGAAGGAACTCTTTTTTACATCCTCTGTCAATACGGCTCCTGACGAGTCATGTGAATTAGGAAAAGGCTGGCTGGTAGTCCTCTTGTTCACTGTGCGTTGAAACCTCCAGAATTGATGTAGAGACTTATCACCACAGACTTGTGTTATGAAAGTCTCCCATAACTCACTCTTTGCTTCATTTGCCTATTCTTTGACATCAATAGTGGTTTTTTTATCAGACAGCAGAATTTTCAGCATGTATATTTCTAGATCATTTCTTTCAGGCTCATTCTGCCTTGATTTGTAGCAACCTCTTTTGACAACCTACTTTTTTCGACATTTTCATGCCATCATGGTGGTTGCAGGAAGAGAGTCATGTCTTCTTTCTGGCATTCTGCTGCAATATACAGAATGGGTTTTCATGATTAGTTTGAGAGAATGGGCCCCAAGCGTCGTCAACGCGGAGATTCTTGCACTCGTGGATGAGCACTCCCATCCAGATGATATCATTATCTACATCGATGGCTCTGTCAGACGCGGAACCAGATCATCGTGGGCTTATTCAACACAGCGAAATGGTCGCACACTTCATGAGGACTGCGGCGCTTTCGAGACAACGACATCGAGCATGACTATGGAGATCACTGCTGCCTCCAGGGCTCTGTCATGGGTGGCTGAGCAACAGGTTACTCATACGATCATCATATCAGACTCGATGAATATGCTTCAACTGATTGAATCTGGAAGTATGCGTGTTGAATGGGTGGACAGCATTCGGAGATCACATCTCAAGAAAGTGACTTGGCTTTACATACCTGGACATGCTGGAGTGCAGGATAACGAGCGTGCAGATTTTCTTGCAAACAATGCCCTGACTCAAACGGGCAGAAGTATGGACAGAGCCGATATCATCAATGCGATACGTTCTCAATTATGTGACATGGGCATAATGGACACTGGAACGAGTTCGAGAATTAGGCGTTAAGTGTGGACATGCCAGACAGTGTCGTCTTCGTGGTAGAGAGAGAAGATATAGTAATCAACTTCTCATGGGTACGGTGAGCAAATGGACTTTAGGATGGCTGCTGCAGCGGAGGACAGAGCATGCATGGGAATGCCCAATGTGCCGTGACGTCGATCGCATAACATAACATAACATAACCAGTTTGACATGTCGTGTATTGGAAAACAGATTTGGGCCTTCTGAGTCGCAAGGTATTTTCATCATTTAAGAAATATATGAGTGTGAGTACAATTCTTAACTCAACCCATGCTATTAACCACCGTAGGGACATACAAAGGTCCACCAACCACAGCACCACCAACCACTTTATCGGTTTTATAGAGCAATTTTTTTCTGTATGTACTAAACCTTACACGTTTTTATTGTAGTTGTAAATACACAAATACATTGATATATAAATAGTATATGTAATAATATATATCAATGCGATACATATAAAAAAAGTTACAATGGAAAAATCAATGGCTATAGAGGTTCATATTTCTAAATTAGGTAATGAGACTGTGACTAGCACCTGTGGGATGCGATAATTGTGCAATAACTAGTAATAAGTTTCATGAAATTTGACACAAGATAATATCATATATAATATGTCTGGCAAATATAACGAACACGAAAAGGTCTCTATTCAATCTGAACACGCCTTTAGGCAATGCCAGAAGTTTCAAAGAGTCCATGCTGGCCACCGCTTATTAGCTGTCTCGCGCGTTCCCACAAGACATTCTCGTCAAAGTTCACAATTTTATTTTGTCCACGGAACCCCCTTCTTGTCCGAGGAAGATTCCAGTTTGTCCGCGTCCTGGGAAGCTCAGATCTCTGAGAGGGTGATAGCTTTCAGATAATGAATGCTGATGTTACATTGGTTTTGTTACGTGAATGCTGTGTTGTGAGGCGGGAAGCTTGTATTTGAAGGGATATATGTTTGCGTCCTATTGATTTCCATTTCTCTGTATGTGATCTATGCCTAGTTGAGTGTTGTATCATTTGTAAATGTCCTATGAGATTGTATTTCATGATTGAGACATTTATGAAATTCTTCATCTCTTCATATCTAATTCAATTAATCAATATATTCCTTCGTACAATATGCAAAGCTGATACAATAGTTTCCAACTTATTCTCGTTAAAAATATATTTTCTCATCTAGTTTTGTATGTCCATCTTTCCCCTTTCAAATTCACAACTTGATTTCCTTATCCTATGACATAGTTTTCAAAGAAGTGGTTAAGCCCTTTGCCTTGTGAGTCGAAGATCGTGGGTTCGAGTCCGGACCGCGCCCTTCTGTTCACGAGTTTTTTTTCTAGAGAGCCCTAGGATTGTTGCTGGAGTTACGGAGTTCGTGCTTTGTGCAGTACTCTCAGCAGGTGGCGTGTCATTTCTGCGGAGAGGGACCGAGCCGTATGGGGTAAAACCCGGTGAAATGACGTCAATCCTTCGGCTACTTTTCAAAGTAAATATTTACATGCTAAACAGAGTTTTATACATTTACAAATTAAAACAAAATATATCTAGCACATCGTCATGTGAATACACACAAGGCCGTGACGTGCTATGATACAGAGAGGCGGCCGCATCAGGCGGAACTGTACGGGGGTCGGCATAAGCAGCAAAATCAAAATTACAATTTAAGGTTATTTTAAGGAAAAAACATTTAAGGGGGCGGTGTTTCGAAGATTTGCATCATACTGAGAAAAATATACCGCACGGCCCTGAATACACATATACATATCCTACTTATAAAACATACATAAAGTGACAGAATATTGCAGTGTGCAGTACTCAAGATCACACTTATAAGTAGAATTTATTTATTTATTTGGGGACTTATAAACTCACAAAACAATATGAAATATGTGGATGCTGGTAGGTTGATAACAGTTGATAACAGTTGATAACAGTTGATAACAGTTGATAACAGTTGATAACAGTTGATAACAGTTGATAACAGTTGATAACAGTTGATAACGTTTGTGGAAGGGGAGTGAGAGGGATATATTCTCTACTTTCTCAACTGTACAAAAAATATGAGAAATCTCGTGTAATCCCAAAATAGCTTTCAAATTCGAACATGCTAGATTGACAAACTGCTTCCCGTGACTTAAAAATCTCTGCTTTAACCACTCGACCATTACGAAAGAAAAAAAACAACAACGTAGATTAGAAAACAACATGCAACATCAAGCAACAATCGCAACAGTTACAACAATGCATAACTACTAGTAAAAGACACACGAATTGCTATAATCAAATTCATAAACGCATCATCAAGAGAGAAAGATAAATTGTACCGTCCGATAACAAAGAGCCAATCAGACTGAACAGAGACGACTGCAGACAGAGAGCGACATCGATCAGCTGAAATGTAAGGCGGAGGGAGGAGGGGTGGGGACGGGGTGGGGTGTGGGGTGGGTAACAACAAGTTTTATGAGTGTAACATGATGCAAAAATTGTAATATTTGTAGAAAGAGTTGCTAACCCTGGAGATGTTATCAAATATGTACTCAACAATAGAATATGAGAACAAACGTAGGTCATTATGATGATCTGATCTTGTTGTTTTAAATCTTGAAAATGGAACTGTACCTACTTGTAGTAAAATCATACGTGCAGTAAAATCATACTTGAAGTAAAGTCAAACTTGTAGTAAAATCTTACTTGCAGTATAATGATATTAACAGAATAATCTTACTTGTTGTAAGATCATAGGTGCAATAAAATCAAACTTGAAGTAAAATCAAACTTGAAGTAAAGTTATAGTTGCAGTAAAATCATAAGTGCAGTAAAATCAAACTTGTAATAAAATCATAAGTGCAGTCAAATCTTACTTGCAGTCAAATTTTACTACCTAATTTGAATATATATAAGCAAGTGTTGGGATTACTAGGAAATCTAATCCTGATGGAATATTATTGTTACATTTTCTCTTACATCTGTGACTTCTGTTACTTCTTGAGAGATTTCAGAAACGAGCATAGAACTAGCAGATTCTATCATTCATGTTTGCATAAAGCTGGTGAAGGGACTGAAAAGGATTATGTTCTGGGGCGGCACTAGTGAGCAATGATGTCACACACATACTTATATGTTTACTAGTGAGGAGTGATGTCACACACATACTGATATGTTTATTAGTGAGGAGTGATGTCACACACATACTGATATGTTTATTAGTGAGGTGATGTCACCTACTGATATGTAGTGAGGAGTGATGTCACATCTGATATGTCACTAGTGAGGGTGATGTCACACATACTGATATGTGCACTAGTAAGCAGTGATGTCACACACATACTGATATGTTTACTAATGAGCAATGATGTCACACACATACTGATATATGTACTAGTGAGCAGTGATGTCACACACACACTTATATGTGTACTAGTGAGCAGTGATGTCACACACATACTGATATGTTTACTAGTGAGGAGTGATGCCATACAAATGAGGAACTTACGGAGAGAACAAGACAGATTCTAGTGAATGAACAGGTTAAAGTGAAGACACTTGAGCCTGGAGTTAGGACACATTTGAAAACGGAGGGATATAAAGAAGGTCCTGCTGAACCCAGGACAGGAAGAAGGAGGCCGAGTACATACCGGATAGGACACACTTTGCGAAAACCGGAGGGAATATAACAGAAAGGTCCTTGCCTGGAACCCAGGACAGCGAAGAAGGGAGGCCGAGATTACATGGAGACGAGATTTGGAGGCAGAGATCAACAATATAAAGAAGAGCTGGAGGGGGCTGTAGGAGATAGCTACAAATAGGAAGACTTGGCATGAGTTGGTTGAGGGCCTATGCCCCAATCCGGGGTAAAAGGCAAAGAGAGAGAGAGAGAGAGAGAGAGAGAGAGAGAGTGATGCCACACACATACCGTATACACACACAGCTGTATGTATTAAAATGAAATAACTAATAACATCTTTTGAAAACCAGATTGCTACTTCAAGTATTTTGTAATGAAATCCCATATTTAGTATGCGACAATGGAGGTGGCCAGTGTCTGTGTTTGTCTTGTTTGAATGTCTTATTCACATATCTTATTGTCTCTAGTGATTTGCTTTACATGAAATAATAGTTAACTTCTTGCATAATATATTGTAGTCATTTGATATAAGATGTTTTCTAGAGTTACTTAATACTATTATGGGGTCCTTAGATCTACTTTGTGAATCAAATGAAAGTTGAGAAGAAAATATTTATATATAGTCTGTCAAAGATTTGCGTTCTGTATATATGAACAATCTTTTTCTTCTAATATCAAACTCGAATCTTGTGTTATACAATGCAATCCAATGTCACGCGCCGTTTCTAGTGCGCACGTCTTTCCTTGCTCGTTGTTCTAATAATATTTGAATTAAAGAATAATATAATTTACCATCATCATCAGCCTGAAACGTGACCCGACTGTCTCTGGTCAACGATCAGGTCTGTCTTAAGTGTGCGTGGATAATTTAGTTATAATGTCAAGGTCAACTGCCTCTTGGCTCTCCTTTCTTCAAATTGAACTGCATTTTCTAATTGGGAGAAACTCTTGAAATATTCAAGAAAATGTTCTATGGATTAAAGCAAATGCTACTTAATGAAACAATTCGTTGTTTCGAAGTGATCTTGAGGAATGCTAGACGTGATCTGAATTTCAATATGTCAATGACAGTTACTGTAGACTGCAAATTTATGTAGAACCTAACTTAATGGTTTTAAAGTCTGTGAATGAAAAAAAAATGTACTTATAAAAATATATTTGATTAAATAGAGAAATACAGAAAGGATAATATTGTGTATACGCGCATGTTGGCGGTGCATAACTGGCACAACGTACAATCGCTCTTAGGCTCAGATCACATACAAATCACAAAGAGTGATTTAACAAGTATTCGATGTGGAGCGTTCTTCTTCTGCATTCTCACTAGATTGGGATTTCGGATTTTCTAATAATAAAGGCAGCCGTCTGCCTCAGATTATCAGCCACGCCATACAGTTTGTCCTGGACGCTGGTGTAAGTGGGCCACCCCTTCTTTTCAAGTCTGCATACAGGGGGCAGTTCTGTAGGATATCATTCCTATGATTTCTGCTTCCCGTTTGTACCGACCTCTTCCCGCAGTAAGTTTTGGCCACCCCATGATGGTAGGTCTGACATTCTTACTGCGTGGCTAAATCTCCGAGGCAGATTGGTGACCGTAGAATCTGTTATTCAATTTCTCATTGTGAGGGGTCGTTGCACCATGTTATGCGCCTTACGGCCTGGGGCATCCATTTTCTGCAAGCATTTGTTTCGGGTTCACATTCACTAACGGACACGTGCATCCGATTTCAGCCAAACCTCCTTAGTCGCCTCTTACGACATGCGTGACAGGTAACAGTGGCTCTATTCTTTACACCCCAAATTTGACACCGGTAACCACTCTGACGATGTGGAGCTTTCGAAGAAGAAGCTAGTCTTACCAATAACCACAATGATCGAGTATTAACTCAATCAAATGTCTGCTATTTGATTTAAGTGAGATCACACAACGGTTAGCAAATTAGTAATAATTTATGTTGGTGTCCACGGGGCAACACTAGAGCTCATTTTGTTCAGTTTGATATCATGATAAATGATGATTAATATAGCCGCGACAGGTTATAGAATATTCAAACATGCATCTCATCTTTCAGCCTTCTTAACGACATGAGAAAAATATCAGAATTCTCCATGTTCCAGCAACTCGGCGTCTATTTTTCCAACTAGCGATAAAGTTGTACAGCTCAAGCAGGAGACGCCAATATTTATCAAACTCAAGTTTTTGTCACAAAAGTTCACATTTTATTCAAGGGAACTAGATAATTTGGGACATTGTGCAAGAGAATATATATATTGAAAGATAGTTCGCAACAGGGATGAGTTAAGATAGTGAATAATGCAGACAAGGTTGATGTGGAACAAAACACAATGTAAAACATGAACATTTCTTGGTTACAGTTTTTAATAGACTGTGCTAGTGCATGCTTGTTTTAATGAAGGTAGTTAGTCATGTAGCATTATCATATCTGTTTCTGTTTAGTACATCAGTGCAATTAGCATTTATTCAATCAGAATCTTTCATTCTTGACATATGATGAAAAATAATAATATATTCCTCGTAGTTTACGTTCATAGGCCTTCGTAATTTCCCATACGTCTATCTTGAAATCGTTGCAATTTTCGTCCATGGAAATGAGACAGATTTTCTTGCCTTCTCAGCAAAGTTCCTTCAGGGTCTCCTTAGGTCGACCTCGTGTTTTAACCCTTTGCATCCGATTTCAATGCTGGTTTTAATTCGTTGATCATTTCTTTCAGGTGTCAACATTTTTCCATCTTCTCTTTTTTAACAGTGTCACTGCGGTTGAAGACATGTCTCTGATTTCATCACTTCTTTGAATTCGTTCCACTTGCTGGATGTTAACAATATTGTTGATCAATATTGTATTGTTATTGGTTATAACTACATTCATCGGCGACATGGTGCAGTCTTCCTAACAGATATCGAAGTGCATACTGATGGTTTTGCATTCTGTTAACACCTTCTCATTATCATTGTAATATTTACTAATTCCAATGTTCTGGACTCTAGAAATAATGTATCGATTTGAGTGATAATTTTATGAGTTTTAACATTCGTTTGCATCTTCGTATTGTGTCATCGTGGTTTTACATTCTGTTTGCATCTTCGTATTGTGTCATCGTGGTTTTACATTCTGTTTGCATCTTCGTATTGTGTCATCGTGGTTTTACATTCTGTTTGCATCTTCGTATTGTGTCATCGTGGTTTTACATTCTGTTTGCATCTTCGTATTGTGTCATCGTGGTTTTACATTCTGTTTGCATCTTCGTATTGTGTCATCGTGGTTTTACATTCTGTTTTCATCTTCGTATTGTGTCATCGTGGTTTTACATTCTGTTTGCATCTTCGTATTGTGTCATCGTGGTTTTACATTCTGTTTGCATCTTCGTATTGTGTCATCGTGGTTTTACATTCTGTTTGCATCTTCGTATTGTGTTATCGTGGTTTTACATTCTGTTTGCATCTTCGTATTGTGTCATCGTGGTTTTACATTCTGTTTGCATCTTCGTATTGTGTCATCGTGGTTTTACATTCTGTTTGCATCTTCGTATTGTGTCATCGTGGTTTTACATTCTGTTTGCATCTTCGTATTGTGTCATCGTGGTTTTACATTCTGTTTGCATCTTCGTATTGTGTCATCGTGGTTTTACATTCTGTTTGCATCTTCGTTTTATCTTGTGTTATCTTGTGTTTATTTCGTATTGTTATCTTCGTATTGTGTACTCGTGTTGTGTATCGGATTCTGTTTGATCTTCGTATTGTGTCATCCTGGTTTTAAAAAAAGAATTAGAATTACGATTAAAGGGAATACTGAAGTACTGTCAAATATTTCCTATCTCTGCTTCAGTTTCAGTTTGGAATATCTTCATTACACTCCGGACATGTCCATAGGTGCTCCGATCACATTCACAATCGCCGAGTGGTTACCGGGGCCCAAATTGGGGTGTAAAGAATAGAACCACTGTTAACTGCCATGCATGTCGTAAAAGGCGACTAATGAGGTTTGGCTGAAATCGTATGCACGTCATAAACGTGTAGAAGTCTGTGTTTAGGGGCCTACCAAACCAATGTGCAACGTATACCGTTCTTGGCAAAGATCAAACATATCACAAAGAGTTATTAAAATTAGTCGTAAAGAACGAACGCAAAGAAGAAGTAGACCTTCGCAATATTTCCAACAGTGTCTAGCGACTGACCGTACCACTTCGATTTTGATGATTATTCATTTACCTGTTGTGCTGTTCTTTTCTGGCCACTCCAAACTTCACTCCCAGCTCTTGAAATCTAGCAGTTAACGAGAATTGGTTTAAATAAAAATCCTCTTTGCAGTCAAACTCTGTGAGGGCGTTCATAAATTCAGCTGTATCCAGTGACTGACCACCTGATATGATAGTAGAGCCAGCCAGTCTGTCTGCTCTCTCATTGCCAACGACACCCATATACCCCGGAGCGAAGATAAGTGGAAATCTACAAGTTGCTGGCCATTGCTTGTGCACCGAACCAGCCTCCACCTTTCGGATCATACTCAATGTCTGTCATGTATATCATTTGTCTGCCCAAATGGAAAATTCATGAAGTCTGAGACTACTTACATTTCCTAGACCCGTATGTATATATATATATATATATATATATATATATATATATATATATATATATATATATATATATAGTTTATATATATGTGTGTTTGTATTGCAGCCTTGTCTGGCTCCCTGCCTTATGTCATTCAAATTCGACGTATCGTCGCATGTTCTTACAGCCTAATTTGATCACTATAACGTTCTCATTTGATCTGTATTAAATGTAATGGAAATCCCATTTCTTCCATTATTTTCCACAATTCCTGATGTTTTACACAATCAAATGCCTTTAAGTAGTCAATAAAGCATGCGTATAGATCTACATTATACTATCTAAAATTCAGCAAATGGAAAAAACTAGCTGATGATCGAGATATATGGAAAACAACATTGCGTAAAAGTGCAGAATCTTTTGAAGAGAGACTTATGGATGAGCTAAAAGACAAGAGAGACAAGCGACAACTCAGAAGTTGTCACAGTAAAACACTTGCCAATTGACGA
The DNA here is from genome assembly GCA_020796225.1 of Arion vulgaris. Classification (NCBI taxonomy): domain Eukaryota; kingdom Metazoa; phylum Mollusca; class Gastropoda; order Stylommatophora; family Arionidae; genus Arion; species Arion vulgaris. The sequence goes on from CM036765.1 coordinate 14,077,022, forward strand.
TCTGTAAAGACGAAAAAGGACATGTACATATATACTCTCTAGATTTTTCTATGATTGTTCTAATGTCAAATATATGGTCACGTATACCTCTGTTCCGTTTACACCCAGCCTGTGTTATGTTCCTGTTTTCTACCATTTTCCTACAAAGTCTTCCCATAATTATCTTTAGTAATATTTTACTCGCGTGGCTAATCAATGCCACTGTTCTCTATAGTTGGTACATAATTTGATGTTTCTCCTGTTAGGTATTGAGATAAATATTGATTTTTTTCCATTCTTTTGGCACCATTATTTTTCTCATACCTTTTTACATATTGCATGATATACTTTTATGCTTTGTTCTCCTCCAGCTTTTATAAACACTGCAGAAATATTATGACATTCTGGTCTGCAAACTTTTTATTGCCCATTCAACTTCCTCTATCACTTCTTCTGGTTCTTTCTCTGTGATTATTTCAGTGTTTGCTTTAATTGCCCTTTTCGCTGTTTTTTTCTTTTACATTTCGCTGCAATATTCTTTCCATCTGTTGAGAATTTCTTCTTGTTCTATTTGGGTTCTTCTCACACTGTCTTTTATTGCATTTAGATTTGTTCTATTTGAGTTCTTCTCACACGGTCTTTTATTGCATTTAGATTTGTCTTATAAGTTGTTGTCATTGCTTTTATTTCTTTAAACATTTCCTGCTCTCTTCCTTTCTTCTAGTGTTCTTCTAACCTTGCACAACAATTTTGTAGGTATTGCTTTCTATCTCTTCTTATGTTCTTTCTTATTTCTTTTGTTATATTTTTTAGGTTATCTTTTTCTTGCATTCCTTCTGCATTTGTCTTCCTTCACTGTTGTTTTAACTGTAGTGTATAATTAGTAATCCACTTATTCTTTATGTCATTTCTTCTTGGCACCATAACTTTAGATGACCTCATCATCTTCTTCTTTGTGTTTGTTCTTTACGACCAATTTTAATCACTCTTTGTGATATGTTTGATCTTTGCCAAGAACGTGTATACGTTGCACATTGGATTGTTAGGCCCCTAAACGCATAGACTTTACACGTTTAGGACACGTGCATCCGATTTCAGCCAAACCTCCTTAGCCACCTCTTACGACATGCGTGGCAGGTAACAGTGGTTCTATTCTTTACACCATAAATATGGGCACCGGTAACTCGGTGACTTTAGATGACGACAATAGGATAGCTCTAGCATGTCTGGCTAAATAACCTGGTGTCATCTCTTCATAGACTAGCATCAGTATTTCAAATCTCTTCTTCGCTACTACTCCGTACGTTGTCGTCAAAACGTACTGGTTTTACTTGTTATATTGTTATAACAAGCTAAACGAATAGTACTTTGTTCTGATGGTTTCTTCTATAATTTTGTGAGTTTAAACTTTAGCATCACTATTAATAGTTCGTGATCACATTCACTGTCTGCACTAGGTAGAATTTTAACCCTTGTTATTTGTGTTCTCAATCTCTGTTGTGTTATTAAATAATCTGTTTGATGTTTGGTCTTCCCATCTGATGATGTCCAGGTAAATAATCTTCTAGGAAGTCGCTGGAACACTGTGTTTGTTATTATCAAAATATGAGATAGATAATGCATAAGTCATATATGGTATTTCTGTGTGTATTTTTCTTTCTGTCATAGAACAGCGTGTAATAACTCTTACGGCACTAAAATAGTGGGATTATTTAATCAGTTACTTCCCTTGCATCACAAACTAGAATTCTTCACAGCTTCGTACAATCAGTGCAAACATTCTTCTTCTTCTTCTTCTTCTTCTTTGTGTTCGTTCTTTATGAACAATGTTAATCACTCTTTGTGATATGTTTAATCTTTGCCAAGAACGTGTATACGTTGCATATTGGTTTGTAAGCCTAAACGCATAGACTTCTACACGTTTAGAACTTGTGCATCCGATTTTAGCCTAACCTCCTTAGTCGTCTCTTACGACATGCGTGGCAGGTAACAGTGGTTCTATTTTATACACCCCAAATTTGGGCCCCGGTAACCACTCGGGCGAGTGCAAACATATGAATTTACATTCGTGGACAATAATAAATACACAGACAGCAAAATCTCTTTAAGCGACAGAGATAGGGTTTTACTAGAGAATGCTAACCATCAAATGAACTACTAAAATAACAAATGATGGTGTATTGAAAGAAATCGAAGTACATAGAAAACGTATTGTCAATATAAGAATGAGGTAGAGATAATTTTTCACGCAAGGGATGAGAAAGGGAGGTTTATATATCATTGTCACAACCGATAAAATCGATAGGAGACGAGACAGAGGAAGCATGAAAGAAATTGTGGACAATTTGTCTTCCATTGACAGACGTTCATGGAGATCCATAATGACATAGAGTAGCCTGCATGGTCCATACTTATGATGACTTTCCTGCAGTGGCGGCTCGTCATTAAGGGCCAGTGGAGCCGGGCCCCACCAAAATAAGGTGTAACGTGTATTTATTATTTTATACATTACAATATATTCTAACCGAAACCATGATTTTTCCGAAAATATCTGCCTGGCCTCAACAACAAAAATGATCACGAGCCGCCGCTGCTTTCCCGGCATCGATATTTAATGTTTGGCTTATTTGTTTCGTACCATCATGAAAGTCAGTTGACTGAGAAGATTCTCCATCAACAGAAAATGAACCTTGATGATACTCATTGCTTTTTTTTTGTTTTTAAAAGTAGACTTTATGAAGATAATGTTTGAACACGATTATCACATATTACTTCTCTCCCTCTCTCTCTTTCTTTCTTTCTTGTACTTTTTTAACCCCTGTTGTGACATAGGCTTTTAGCTATAACTTGTAGCTCCTTCCAATTCTTTCATATATCGTAAAGTATTCTAACATTTAAAAGTGATGTTAGATCACATTTTATTCATTACATAACTCCGGATGGCTGGAAGTACTTCCAACATTTCTATGGATTGCTTCCCTTGTGATGAAAGCTGAGACAAACATACACAAGCTTACCGACATGTTTGGTAAACAAGCTGTGACGTCGTATTGGCAATTACATCTTTCTAAAATATTATATCTTTTGTTTATTATTTCATCAAGATTTTAATGAATGTTTAAATCATGTTTTACTTGCTACTACTATTTTTAAATGCTTTTCTATTAAAACGTTATTTTGTTGGTTTTTTATTGTTGACTTTTCCTTGATTTTTCTTCTTGACTTTAATCATGTTTTGTTTCAAACTTCAGGATAAAACAACATTTCTAGAACGGGTTCTTGTGTGTGCTTCGTTCACATTGTTTTTCAATGCTTTTCTATTTCTGTGATCGATCATTTGCGTGGACGACTTTTTGTTTTGGATCCACTGTTTCTGGGTAGCATTGCCCTTGAGGCGCACAGTCTGTTGGTTTATGTGTCCAAACCATTAAATTTGTTGTTTCTAGAGGGAAGCTCAGTACCCACTTTATTCCTGATATCTTCACTTTTAAACCGGTCTAATCTTGATTCTCACAGCAAATTTTTATTCTATGTAGACACGTTATTGTTATCTCTATTGCGACTAATTGTTTTCTATCGTTTGATGTCAACGTCCAAGTTTGGTACTGATAGCATGATGTCGGATGAAACATAGTGTTGTACAATGCTCATTTAGTGTCCAATATTTGTTCTTTACACTTGGTGTCGTTTACACTAGGATTTGATTTCCCTTATTGCATCTATATTGAATATTTCTTTAGTTCTTCTTCTTCTTTCTTGCGTTATTCTTACGAAGAATTTTTATCACTCTTTGTGATATGTTTGATCTTTGCCATGAACGTGTATACGTTGCACATTGGTTTGGCAGGCCCCTAAATGCATAAGACTTCTACACGTTTAGGACACGTCCATCCATTTCAGCCAAACCTCCTTAGTCGCCTCTGACGACATGCGTGGCAGGTAACAGTGGTTCTATTCTTTACACCCCAAATTTGGGCCCGGTAACCACTCGGGCGATTTCTTTAGTTATTCTTTCACTTGCTGTAAAAAACGCTCCCTAGATATGTAAAGTCTTTACATTGGTTTAACTGATGTTTGCCATAGCGATTATTAGTAGTGCTTTCCTACCTTTTCTTCCATGCCTACTCCCGACTGAAGCATAAGGCATCAACAATTTCCTCAACTAGATCTGTCTTGAGCAAACCAGCTTAGTTCATTCCAGGTCTTTCCTTGCTTCTTCTCTTTCTCTTTCGAAGTCTATGAAATCTCTGTACATGGGTGAATCTATGAAATCTCTGTACATGGGTGAATCTATGAAATCTCTGTACATGGGTGAATCTATGAAATCTCTGTACATGGGTGAATCTATGAAATCTCTGTACAGGGGTGAATTCAATTCCAGTGATTGCTCAATCAGTGTCTTCGGTACAAAGATCTGGCCAGTGTCTTCAGTACAAAGATCTGGTCGGTGTCTTCAGTACAAAGATCTGGTCAGTGTCTTCAGTACAAAGATCTGGTCAGTGTCTTCAGTACAAAGATCTGGTCAGTGTCTTCAGTACAAAGATCTGGACAGTGTCTTCGGTACAAAGATCTGGTCAGTGTCTTCAGTACAAAGATCTGGTCAGTGTCTTCAGTACAAAGATATGGACAGTGTCTTCGGTACAAAGATCTGGTCAAGTGTCTTCAGTACAAAGATCTGGTCAGTGTCTTCAGTACAAAGATCTGGTCAAGTGTCTTCAGTACAAAGATCTGGTCAGTGTCTTCAGTACAAAGATCTGGTCAGTGCATGATCTCTCCTTTCTGAAATCAGCTTGTTCTTCTCTCAATATCTTCTCTACGCTATCTCTAATTCTTGAGAGGAGGACTCTGCAAAATATCGTTCCCTGTACTGATAGGAGATTTATTCCTCTCCAATTGTCACATCGGGTCAGCTCCCCTTTTTGGGTATCTTTACAATCACTACTCTCTTCCAGGTATCTGGGACACATTCGTTGTCTTCTACTGAAAGGAATATAATATTACCTAATCTACTTTTCTTTGCGTTCGTTCTTTATGACCAATTTTAATCACTCTTTGTGATATGTTTGATCTTTGCCATGAACGAGTATACATTGGTTTGGTAGACTCCTAAACGCATAGACTTCTACACATTTAGGACACGTGCATCCGATTTTAGCCAAACCTCCTTAGACGCCTCTTACGACATGCGTGGCAGGTAACAGTGGTTCTATTCTTTACACCCCAGATATGGGCCCCGGTGACCACTCGGGCGTATTACCTGATATATGTCTGTCTGTTAAAATTAATATTTAAAAATAGATGAGACTGCAGTAAAACTATTTGATTGGCAAAACACCTAATCACAAAGTACTTTAGTTTTACAAATTACAAAAACAATGACAAAATACAGCAACGTTTCGACCAACAAGGCCTTTAAATTAATATAATGTTACCTAAAGTATCTTTGTCTGTTAACATTGATATAATGTTTTCTAATATATCTCTGGCCGTTAAAATTGATATAATGCTACCTAAAACATACATCTCTGTTAACATTGATATAATACTACCTAATGAATATATTTGTTTTTGAAAAGTATTCAACATTTACGATTTGGTTGTAGCAAATTAAATGTACATATATTTATATTTTTGACCATGTACTAGTGTTAAACATCCAACAACCACATATCAATATGTGACATAGACACTCTGACATACATGTACACTTAGGGTGATAAGGCTGCTAAAATTAGAATAGGTCAGGTGATAAGGGAGAACATAAAATATACGTCTTATGAAATGATTTAACAGGAAAAGCAACGTATAATTTAATTTCTCTGTAAGTTAGAAGAAAGTACAAATTTATAGCTGTCTTTTGAAACAAAGATGGTTATTAGAAAAATGAACAGTGAGATTGTGTTTATATCATATACTAGCAGATGTATCCGTTCTTCGCACGGAGATTTATAGGTCCCAAAAAGTGCGAGACTGAGCATATTAAAAAGACATGCCCCGTTCCGTCACCAGCATAACTTCAAAATTGGCTGCTTTCTCATTAATAATAATAATGTTTACTCTCCATACTACGTCGATTAAACAAAATAATACCTTGATCTAATTTGTTCTTGACATTGTTTTTTGCAGTCTGCTCTATTCAATTTCAAAGTTCCAGGATGTTTTGTGGGACAAATTAGAACATTGACTTTTGAATAGAACACAAAAACGATTGTAGATCATTTCCGCACCTGACGTTCCACAAATAAAGAAAGGAATTAGCCTTCCTACCTTCTGCATACTAAAGTCTAGTAATGTATAGTGACAAGCACTTCATATTCTACTGTATGCAAAGGCTGCAGAATATTTTCCTTCAGTCATGTGTTCTTTTAAGTGCTAATATAAAAAACGGAATCTATGTTTTATAGTTCGTCTCCGACACGACTAGGCCATCAAAGTGACCTAATAGCCAGGACCAAAATGTGTCTGATAGACTAAAGTGAAAGTAAAGTAATGCAGCTTTTTGCCAAACTGGTAAGAACATCCTGTTATCTATTGAAACTTTCTTCGATAGATATGGCAAAGTGAACAATTGTTTATCTTAGAACTAAGTATTACAAATGTAATAACGAACAAGTGAACAGCTGTATATCTTAGAACAAAGTATTACAAATGTAATAACAAACAAGTGAACAGCTGTATATCTTAGAACAAAGTATTACAAATGTAATAACAAACAAGTGAACAGCTGTATATCTTAGAACAAAGTATTACAAATGTAATAACAAACAAGTGAACAGCTGTATATCTTAGAACAAAGTATTACAAATGTAATAACAAACAAGTGAACAGCTGTATATCTTAGAACAAAGTATTACAAATGTAATAACTAACAAGTGAACAAGTGAACAGCTGTATATCTTAGAACAAAGTATTACAAATGTAATAACGAACAAGTGAACAGCTGTATACCTTAGAACAAAGTATTACAAATGTAATAACGAACAAGTGAACAGCTGTATATCTTAGAACAAAGTATTACAAATGTAATAACGAACAAGTGAACAGCTGTATATCTTAGAACAAAATATTACAAATGTAATAACGAACAAGTGAACAGCTGTATACCTTAGAACAAAGTATTACAAATGTAATAACGAACAAGTGAACAGCTGTATACCTTAGAACAAAGTATTACAAATGTAATAACGAACAAGTGAACAGCTGTATATCTTAGAACGAAGTATTACAAATGTAATAACGAACAAGTGAACAGCTGTATATCTTAGAACAAAGTATTACAAATGTAATAACGAACAAGTGAACAGCTGTATATCTTAGAACTAAGTATTACAAATGTAATAACGAACAAGTGAACAGCTGTATATCTTAGAACGAAGTATTACAAATGTAATAACGAACAAGTGAACAGCTGTATATCTTAGAACAAAGTATTACAAATGTAATAACGAACAAGTGAACTGCTGTATATCTTAGAACAAAGTATTACAAATGTAATAACGAACAAGTGAACAGCTGTATATCTTAGAACAAAGTATTACAAATGTAATAACGAACAAGTGAACAGCTGTATATCTTAGAACAAAGTATTACAAATGTAATAACGAACAAGTGAACAGCTGTATATCTTAGAACGAAGTATTACAAATGTAATAACGAACAAGTGAACAGCTGTATATCTTAGAACGAAGTATTACAAATGTAATAACGAACAAGTGAACAGCTGTATATCTTAGAACGAAGTATTACAAATGTAATAACGAACATTGAAACTAACAGACGACGTATATGTCTTTAACGAACTATAACGTGCTTATGTTTATTAACATAGCTGACTTAACTAACAAATACTTTTGTTTCTGAACTCGTTGGGGGTATATGTTTATACTGTGAAATAAACGTTTGCAATAAAAAAGTTATCAAGTGCTTGGTGATGTTCTGTCTTGTAAATCCTGCAAGGCATTAGAAGAAAGAGTTAATGTGTTTCTTCTCCGTTAAATTCATTACATGTACGTTTTTAATGAACTCAAAGTTTTGAGTTGTCTGCACAGACAGCACTTGTCTATCTAGACATCTCAGTTAAAATGTCTACTGTTGGAGTAGCACGGAAAATGTTAAAGGAGTTGATGGGAAATGAAATGATTTTGATGTAATAAAACTAGACATCGTTTAACTTGAATGAATGAGTCCCTAACGGCTGCAAATTAAATGTGTTTTTATTTAATCTTCACATCATTAGTTTTTGTGTTTTGACTTTATATGTTACTCGTTTCTGTGAGAATATTTATAACACATAATTAATTAGTAATGTTTATAACAACTATGAATAGGCAAGCAACCATGAATAGGCAAGCAACCATGAATAGGCAAGCAACCATGAATAGGCAAGCAACTATGAATAGGCAAGCAACCATGAATAGGCAAGCAACCATGAATAGGCAAGCAACCATGAATAGGCAAGCAACCATGAATAGGCAAGCAACCATGAATAGGCAAGCAACTATGAATAGGCAAGCAACCATGAATAGACAAGCAACCATGAATAGACAAGCAACTATGAATAGACAAGCAAATGTGTTTTTTTTTTTAAAAATAAAAAATAATATCTGCTCGAATTTAAGAATATGTTGAGTCGTCGCTTGCTGGGAAAAATGAGCGGACCATTAAACACACATGGAATAAGATAAGGACCTCAATTGTGAAGAGGACAAGTAATAGCCAAGAGAAGAAATCAAACATTGGTAAGAGGATACACCTGGCAAAGTAATGAAGAAAAAAGAAGATGAAACTTGCAATATACAAAGAATGCAACAGACAAAAACAAAATAAAAAGATTATATATTTAAAAGACAAAGTAGTGAAAATTGCTGCCAAACGAAAAAAAGACTATCAGGAAGAAAGGGTATACATAGATAAGATTTTTAAAGTGAAATGATCTATGATACATTAAGACAGATAACTGGACATTTCACTTTAATGAATGGCTCAATCAAGAATAAATATGGTCAGAAGCCGAACAACAGAAATATGAACAGAACATTTGAAAGAAGTCATAAATAGAACTGACCCACCCGAACTACTTAAGTTTGACGAAGAGTAATTCTAGGAACAACACGTTACCATTTGATGTAAAATGTCTCAACGTCACTGAAGTCAAGGAGGCAGTCCGTTCCATGATGAACAATGGGGTGTCAGACCATGGCACGATTAGTGCAGAAATACTGATAGCAGCAGGTGATACAACAGTCAGTTAGATTTGCAACTACTGGAAAGGAATCCCCCTATTATCAGTAGAGACCAAGAATTTTTGCAAAGTAGATACAACATGCCTGGAGAAATTAATTTTGGAAGGAATGGTGCCTGGAAGAAGAACAAGAGGAAGACCTAGAAGTCTATGGGTGCAAGATGTCATTGACGATCTGAGAATGAATGCTGCTGACGCCGGCCATCTTGCACAGAACAGTTTTTCAGGAATGCTGTCATGGGAGCCAAGTTCCGGAAGGGATAAGCTACTTGATGATGATGAGATACAACATTGGGAGAAGAACACGCTGGTTTAATACCTGGAGCTGTTTAGACCAAATACTTACACGAAAACGTATCTTGGAGGAACAAATTGAAAAGCAAGAATCCCGTATCATAAATTTCATCGATTTCAAAAAACGTTCTGAATATGGTAGCTTACACAGAATCTTCCTGTAGAATAGTCTGGGATGCTATAGAATACAAAACGTGTATAATAGTTTACAGTGTGTAGTTCGCACTGACAATGAAACGAGACGGGTTTATGTTTGAAACCTGAGTAAAACAAGGTTGTGTTTTATCTCCTTCTGCCCGGAGGACCATTGACTATGTAATAAAGAAATATTGCAAAGGTAACACCGACTCCGATTGGTTTGAAAACAGACAACTTGGATTTGAATTGTGCAAATTATATTGCTGTGTTAAAAGAAAAAATAAATCAAGATATGAATTAAAATAGACGACTTATCATACTTGGCGTAAAAAGTTGAGCTGTAGATAAGCTAGGAACATACATATATAATGAAGACACTTATGACAAGTAATGCAAATATCACGCTGGTAAAATAATTGGTTTAAAAAACCCAACATAAACAGACTTTCACCTAAAAGAGAATAAGACCGCAGCCTAGCATGTATACCTTGAGTTTTGACTAAAATCAGTTGGTTGTAAGTCAAGCTACTTCATACTGTTGACAACCAGTTGGTTGTGATTTAAGCTTTCTCATAATGTAGAAAAATGAATGGTTGTGAGTTAAGCTATCTTATAATGTAGAAAAATAATAGGTTCTGAGTTAAGCTATCCCATAATGTAGAAAAATGAATGGTTGCGAGTTAAGCTATCTTATAATGTCGAAAAATAAGTGGTTGTGAGTTTAGCTATCCCATAATGTAGAAAAATGAATGGTTCGAGTTAAAACTATCTTATAATGTGAAAAATGAATGTATTTGAAGCAAATCTAGAAATGCCGAAAGCAGCCGATGTTGCTGACTAAACTTTTCTTTACTAGAAAATACCTCCAGAATTGGTGTCTGCAATGTTAGAACTTTAAGTGAGGAAGGAAACACTGGTGTCACAATGAATGAGAAATGATAACATAGACACACCTCATTATTATATTAGTCATATTAGTCTATGAGACGAGGTGAATATGAATAGGCAGAATGAAATTAAACAACTGATCATCCCGAGTGGTTACCGGGGCCCAAACTGGGGTGTAAAGAATAGAACCACAGTTACCTGCCACGCATGTCGTAAGAAGCGACTAAGGAAGTTGGGGCTAGCTACCCCACACCGGAAAAACACTAGATGACTACAGAACGGAGTAAACGCTGGCTGAAACCGGACACATCGCCGAAGGATAAGCACCAGAGCTCCAAATAGTGTTGAAGATGTGATGTAAAACACACCAATGCTAAGGCTGCATGAATCAGATTTCCGCATGCATAGAATTTATGCGGAGGTCTGATACATCGGTCTGGGCGGTGATCGCAAGAGATAGAAAACCACTGATCTCATAACACAAGTAAGACGAAAACTTAGTTATAAGTATATCAAAAGAAGCCCAGAAAGCACACAGAGAAATGGACACAGTATAATCAAAACATTTATCAGAAAATCTCAAACTGATTAAGAAATTCGATAATGGTAAACATCATACAGTTTTATGCACCAACAAATAAAATACAAGAACTTGTCAAATAAAAATTGTACTTTACATTATAATGCATCATGTGCAACTGTAGATTTCGAGAGACTGTTTTGATTGTTACTAAATCGTCTCCTAGAAAATATACAATTAATTATCACTATGTCTAAACAATGAAAAGGGTTCAAGAAAGAGAACGACATAAGGAGACCCTGAAACGAACTTTGCTGACAGAGGCAGGAAATATCGGTCTCAGTTCCATGGAGGAGATTGAGCGAGTTGCCCAGGATAGAGCGGTATGGAGAAATTACTTGCAGGCCCTATGTAACGTATAACGCTACGAGAGGAATTATTAGTTATATCTAAACAACTGTGAGAGACACGTAATGGCACAGTATGGTTATGTATTACTTTAGTTCGACCCTGTCCAACGCGGCGCCCCGTGGGCGCATGATACTCCATGATGTGGTACAACCATGGCGCTCTATTTTATTCCTCAGACTTTATTCCATCAGAATACTAGAACAATATATGTTTCTGAATAACACTATGGTGTTCCGTTTTTTCGTAAGAACAATTTTAAAACAAATTCAATTATAATCCGGATTATTTTTAATCATGTTACTATTTATGTTACTTTATTACTAATATATGTATTATTTTTTCTTGTCACATGGTGCCCGCGCCTCCGAGGTCAGATCCCCTCCAATTTCTTACCACGATGGATAAGACTGCATTAGTTGACTGTACACTTTAACTTATCATAATAATAATAATAATTCCTCTCTGTACCGTTGTACGTTACATAGGGCCTGCAAGTAATTTCTCCATACCGCTCTATCCTGGGCAACTTGCTCAATCTCCTCCATGGAACTGAGACCAATCATACTGAAGCCGTAAATGTGATCACTGTGTCATTCTGTTAATTCAAATGTCAAACATAGTCAAGATTTTCATTTAAACAAATCCACATCAGCTACTAGATTGCAGGAGCTGGGTTTGAAGATTGGAGTAGCAAGAAAAGAACAGCATAACAGGTACGTGAGTAGTCTCATCAATCAAAATCGAACTGGTACGGTCAGTCGCTGGACGCTGTTGGAGATATTGCGAAGGAGATCTGAGCACCTATGGACATGTCCGGAGTGCAATGAAGATATTCCAAACTGAAACTGAAACATAGTCAAGAAATGTTGTACTGATATTGTACAGCAATCTCACGTTATATCTTGTTAAATAAGTAGACACATAAGATCTACATAAGTCTGATAAATGTGCATGAAATAACACATAGCCATTCTGATGGCTAAACAGAGAAAATGTGACATATGAATGAAGACAAAATATACCGTTGGTTCTGGAAATATATACATAATATTTCTGCATTCATAGATGTCTGCACCCAATCTCCCAAACCAGCTCACTTTAAAGCAAGCAGATAACAGCTATTTGCTCATGCTTTACAAACGACTGAACAGAATTAGATTTTGATGACCCCCAAGTTTTCCACATGAATGTATTTGACCTGACAATTTACATGTCCCAATGTCTTTCCATTTTCATTTAAAAAACCTTTTTTCCTTCTTTTCTATTTTTCTTTCTAGCTTGTTGTCTTTTTTTTTCTGTCTTGTGTAATATCTGATAGCATATTATTTCCACTACTTAAATGTCTACATTTTACATGTTCAATAAGTTTGTTCTCTTTTACTGAAGAAAATCTGTTGCTTTCTTTTTCATAAATATATTTTGTAATAAACATTGACATTGCTATCTGGCTTCTTCTTCTTTGTCGTCACACTACTACCGGGTTGTTGCCCAGTGTTGTCACACTGCTATCGGGTTGTTGCCCGGTGTTGTCACACTGCTACCGGGTTGTTGCCCAGTGTTGTCACACTGCTACCGGGTTGTTGCCCAGTGTTGTCACACTGCTACCGGGTTGTTGCCCAGTGTTGTCACACTGCTATCGGTTGTTGCCCAGTGTCGTCACACTGCTACCGGGTTGTATCCCAGTGTTGTCACACTGCTACCGGGTTGTTGCCCGGTGTTGTTGTTTTCTGTTTTTGTCTTGCGCTGTTCTGGTGGCTTGGGTGATTGTTATTTTTGCTCTTTGACAGGATTCTGCTATGCCATCTAACCATCTTTTTGTGGTCTTTCTCTCGCCTTCTTTCCTGATGTTCTGTTGTAGAAGACTTTGTATACTGTGGAGTTTGGATGCGCTCTTACTAAGTGACCAAACCACTTCATTCTTTGTTTCTCAATGTAATTCAAGCAAGGTCCTGTACCAACTTTCTTTCTTCTGCTGATGTTGGTGACTGTCTTTTCTGGTGTTGTTGGTAACTTTTCGCAGGCAGCGCATTTCACATGTAATTTTATGTGACTGCGGTTTGCTCATTATCAATGTTTGGCTCTGGTAACACAAAGTAGGTATGCAAATGCTGTTGATCACCTGTTGTTTAGCTGTCAGTGAAATTTATGGGTAATAATCCGACAAATGTAAAAAATGTGTTATCATTCTGCTTATAATTATAAAAAAAAGAAGTGAGTTTGTTGATGTAAATTAGACAAATCGCTGGCTACTTCTAGTTTACATAAAGCTGAACATGACTCATTATTCAACATATTCATTGTGTTGCTTATTGCCAGCTAAAGCTAGAAACACATTCTTTTTATCTGTAACAGCAAATTTTACAACATCATAAACTTGCCATAAAGTTTACCCAAAATAGCAAAGTCACATCAGTTTGAATAACAACATTTCTCAATAAATATCTTACTGCGGAGATTCAGTTCCGATCCAAGTTTTGCCAAATCTCACACTCATCTCCATTAATTTTTCTTATTCTTATTTCTCCCTATTATGTAAACATGAATTTTCTTTTTAAATCTTCCTATTATGTAAACATGAATTTTCTTGATTTTTCTCTTCTTTTTCACGTTCTGAAACGAATTAAACACGATATAAAAACACATTCTTTATTTAAAGTTCACTTTACTACAATCATTTGATTACGTACACAAAATATACCCCAATCTACGAATTAATTTAGTCGTTCCGGATAAAGAACATTTTTAACCGTTTTAGGACATGTTATTTTTATCACCCCAAAAGTATTTGGGGTTTTCGCTTGATATTATCCTTTTAGGAGAGCGGAAACGTTGGACACAGATCATATATATTTATACCAGCCGTATTGACCTGGTCAGTCAGTAGGTTATATTGTTACATATTACTATTTTGGTTTACATGTAGCAGATAGCAAAACAGTAACAGCTGCCCCTAACAGAGCTTTGTCAGAATTTCGTTACGACCAACAGTTACTTGCATGCTTCTGTGACGATGCTTCGTTCTCTAGACGTCAGCCAGGAGAATTCTGTAGGTGAAGCCACAATGAAATACTGTTCTTCTGTTATGCGAACAAATTTTATACTTTTTGTAAATACATTTACACTATTAAACAGAACTATTATACCTAGTCGTATGCTAGCTTTCCTTCTATCTGTATCTTCTTCTTCTTCTTCGATCGTTCTAGGCCTGTTTTAATCATTCTCATTGTGATATATAAACAGCCACACATCAGAACGTGATGTACGTGCACCAGCCTTCAGCACCTATTGGAGCCCAGTTGCTTATCCTTCGGTGGGGTGTTCGTTTTCAGCCAGCTTTTGATTTACTAGGGTGAGCTTTCCCTAGGGTACGATCAGCTTTGGCGTATTTTTGGGCTTTGTGATCTACGCCGGGACAGTGAGTTACGCTGTTTATGCCCGTTCTGACTGAGAAATATTTCTTGGGGCTTGTAAGGTTATCCTCGGACGGCGTCTTACTCGTATAAGACACCGTGTAAAGTATCGGCCTTCGCCAATGTTCAGACCCGAACTTCCTGTTTGATCCGTACATTGTCGGCCTTGCTTTACCGTACATTTTTGAGTTTGATCCGGGAAGGAACATTCTCAGCCTCTTCTAGACGCGTATTGGTACGTGGCAATTTGCAATTAACCTAGAAAGCACTGGCATGGGGCCGAGTACAAACAATGTAGAGGGTCGTTTCAGTCGGCACTATCAGCGTAACTGAGGATTTTGCGCTCGCCGCCATCACCGCCCCAGTTATTCCGGGGATGTTAGTTACGACTGCAATCGAACCTTGCCCGGTTGCCCCAAGGCTGGCAGTTCCGTTAGGCATCACCAACCTCAGTTCTTCCGGGGATGTTAATTTTAATCGCACAGTACCTTGCACGGTTTTCCCAGGGCGGGTAGTTTCGTTATGCACTAAACGCAATTTGTTCTTTTGCGCTCGGCAAACCTTGCCCAGTACATGTATTTGCACTAGGCCACCGATGCGGAGTCAGCTGCAATCTTCTCTCGTACCAACACGAGGGTAGAATTTTATTCGTTACGGTCCTGTCTTATTTATTCTTGCCGACGGGCTGGCAATGTTTGCCCCTCCTCAGGGCTTCGAGCTTCTCCCTACGTGGGCATACGTTTGGTCACTGGATGCACCTCTCATCCATGTCTGAGACGTTTCGTTGCTGTTTCTTTGCGTTCAGGGACTTGGGGAATATCTTGTTGGACATCGGTCAGGAGATTTGTGCATTTTCTTTGTATGCATCTTTATCGTGTTTCGTACTTGCACTGCTACCCCTACCAGTAGTTTTCTCTCCCGATCCCTGCCCCTCTTAGCCAGACCGGAACCATAGTCTGTTTCCAGGGTCACCGCGTGGAGGTTGGGGCAGGGTCTTGGTTAGCGCGCCCCTCGCTAACCCTGGCTCATGTTACCACCATGACCTCATGAGCCTTTGACCCCCTATCTGTATCTATTTTGCTAGACTACAGTGCAGCTTTTTTCCCCAGGGCTTTCACGGAAAGGTTGTGTAGAGTCTTTGTCAGTGCTAGCTCTCTAACCCTGACACTACCTTGTCACCTTATGTCGTTGTGTCTAAGATTTTATTTAGTATTCCATGTTCAGCATCTGTTGTTCTGAGTTTTTATTTATTCCAGTTACTTACCATTTGTTTTCTTACATCTTTTATTTCATTGTGGGTATCATATCTAATAACTGGTCTGTTATATCGTTAGATTGTACCGAGTATATTTTCTCGTTCTTCCTTGAAGTCTTATTTCATTGTGAGTATCATATCTAATAACTGGTCTGTTATATCGTTAGATTGTGTCGAGTATATTTTCTTGTTCTTCCTTGAAGTCTTATTTCATTGTGAGTATCATATCTAATAACTGGTCTGTTATATCGTTAGATTGTGTCGAGTATATTTTCTTGTTCTTCCTTGAAGTCTTATTTCATTGTGGGTATCATATCTAATAACTGGTCTGTTATATCGTTAGATTGTACGAGTATATTTTCTTGTTCTTCCTTGAAGTCTTATTTCATTGTGAGTATCATATCTAATAACTGGTCTGTTATATCGTTAGATTGTGTCAGTATATTTTTTTTCTTCCTTGAAGTCTTATTTCGATTTAAAATTTAATTTGACAGTATTTGTATTTCTGTTGCTTTGTTTTTAACTGTACGTGACTGTAGGTGGCGTAGTGCATTTATATATATATAAAACCAACTTGTATTATGCGTTTTCTACCGCATTCAAATGATATAACTATTTTCAAAGAAAATTATATTGTTGTTGACATTGATAGCTGTAGAAGTTACTATTATCTCGATAGCTGAGAAGCTATTTGATTGAAAGTGTGAAGAACAGATCTCAAATTTGATAGCTGTAGAAGTTACTATTTGATTGAAAGTGTGAAGAACAGATCTCAAATTTGATAGCTGTAGAAGTTACTATTTGATTGAAAGTGTGAAGAACAGATCTCAAATTTGATAGCTGTAGAAGTTACTATTTGATTGAAAGTGTGAAGAACAGATCTCAAATTTGATAGCTGTAGAAGTTACTATTTGATTGAAAGTGTGAAGAACAGATCTCAAATTTGACTAGTCTTTGAGAAGTATTACTATTTTGATTGAAAGTGAAGAACAGATCTAATTTGGATGCTGTGATTGCTTTACTTTGTATTGATATCTGGCGCTCCAATGTCAACGCAGAACGATTTATTGAGAATCGTGAACTTTGCTCCAGTGTAGCTGGAAGGTCTTTTATTGAAAGTTGAACAAGTCTCAAATTTGATAGCTGTAGAAGTTACTATTTGATTGAAAGTGTGAAGAACAGATCTCAAATTTGATAGCTGTAGAAGTTACTATTTGATTGAAAGTGTGAAGAACAGATCTCAAATTTGATAGCTGTAGAAGTTACTATTTGATTGAAAGTGTGAAGAAGAGATCTCAAATTTGATAGCTGTAGAAGTTACTATTTGATTGAAAGTGTGAAGAACAGATCTCAAATTTGATAGCTGTAGAAGTCACTATTTAATTGAAAGTGGGAAAAACAGAAATCAAATTTGACTACGAGTACATTTTGTTGCTGAAAGCAGAACGAATCTATGGGATGGTGGCATTGCTTTCACTTTCGCTATTGATATCTGGCGCTCCACGTCAACGCAGAACGATTTATGGAGCAATCACGTGAACTTTGCTCCAGTAGTCAGTCTGGAAGGTCTTTACAAGAGAATTTGAACAAGTTCAACGAGATTACCAACTTCTGATTGATACATCTGACCTCTGATGTATTGTAGATACCAAATTTACGTCACATAAAGATATTGATTGTAAGTCATTTTTACAAATACAAATTGTATTTATCATGTAGCGGCAGATGGATCAGGGCCGTGTGGTATATTTTCTCAGTATGATGCAAGTCTTTGAAATGCAGCCCCTTCAATGTTTTTTTTTCTTAAAAATAATCTTCAATTGTGATTTCGATTTCGCTTCTTATGCCGCCCCTCTTACAAAATCCCACCTGATACGGCCGCCTCTCCGTATCATAGTACGACAAGTCCCTGAGATGGAAGTAGGAGAAAATTGTTTGTAGAATTATTTTTCATCAACAATAAAAACAGAGTTTGGTTTGCAAGAGGTAGGATAGAGGGAGAAGGAGAGAGAACAAATTTGTGAGAGAAGAAGTTTGTCAGAGACAAACAATGTTTGTGAGAGAACGTAAGAGAATGTACAAACAGTCTATCTATTGTCTATTGTCTATTCCCAGGTGGAAGATGTAGTTAGCTGTTCACTCTTGCCGTTAAGCGTAGGGATGGGAGCTTTAATTTGCGTTCTAGGGCTAGATGAGTCGCTCTTGTTGTGTTGTATCCGTGTTTATGTAGTGTGGTCTTGATATTGTCTATCCATCTTTTCTTGGTCTTCTCTTAGCTCTAGTACAAACAGTGAATAAGCAAATCCTATCCTTATTGAGTCTCCATTAATAATCTGGTTTATCTAACTTGTTTTTTTTTGTTCCTTTTCAAAAGTTGTTCAATTCTCCGGCGTCATTTGCCCGGTAGAATGACAATAAAAATATCTCACCACAATGAAGCCATATTTGTTGTAGTTTTTGTAATGGTTAACACTAGCTGTTCATCTTACTGAACAGCTTATTTATAGTGATAGACAGCTGCTGTTTGTGTTTGCTGTTTGCTGTTTGTACAAGAAGTTGATGTCTGTTATGGTGAACAAGTGCTATTTGTTTTGGTGGAACTTGGTGTTTTTCTTGTTTAGCATTTGCTGTTTTAATAGCAAGTAGATGTTTTATGACTTGGTGAGCTGTTTATTTCGGGATAGCTACTTCTTCTGTGATGATTTGCTGCTGTTTATCTTAGTGAGTAGACACTTTCATATCATACTGGTTCATTAGAAAAAATGATTGAGGAAAGAGAGAAGTTTCGGAAACATAAAGAGACGTACAAATCTGTATAAGATATTTATCAAGTTAGAAAATACTGGAAAGGGGAGAAGTTCAAGATGGATACGGAATGGGATCATCATCATCAAATAGCTTGTTCCTAGCAGAACTTTGCCACCCCAACAGTCCTCCGGAATTTCTCTCTCATAGGCTAGATGTCCTGCCTCTTGAGCCGTCACGTTCAAACCACCAGTTACATCCTTAATCCATCTTCTCCGTAGTCTTCCTCTTCTTCTCGTTGCCGGGAAGAATATGGGATAAATAACTTAAATATGAGAGCAATAAGGAAGCGGGTCTGGCTTATGAAAAAAGAGGAATGTCGAAGATATCTTATGGTGACCAAGTATAGCAGGTGACAGTTTACTGAATAATGATGTTTATGTCGTAGTGAGCAGTCTGTTGACGGTAATCAAATACTTGTTTTTGTGTGCAGCTCCTGTTTCGCGATGTGTGCAGCGTTTGTATTTCATGCTTTACCGTAACTATTTATCATTTTGCACATTAGCTTTTGTGAATATATGCTTATGTGCTCCACGATTGTGTCGTAGCTGGAGTGCTTTGCTTCGTAGACGTGTGGTCCTGAGGTCAAATCCCCAGTTGGTGGCTGCGGGGGTTCTTACCATAACGGCTTCAGGTTGACCTAGCATCAATTGGTACCAGAACAAACAAAACTAGAAAGTAAAGACGACTCGCGTTATGCTGACCAGATTAATATGCGCGAGTCGTTAATCAGAAAGAAAAAATACGGGCATAACACTCTATTTCTCAATACTTCTTGTAGTGGCGAATCAAGTAAAAATAAAGTACTGTAGTTTTACAAAATACAAAAACAATGACAATACACAGCAACGTTTCCACCAAAAAGCCTATAATACTTCGTATAGTATAAAAACGGATTTTTCACCTTTTCTATTTATTTGGCTTTCATATAGTTATAACACATTGTGACAACCGGTAAAATCGAGGGTAGACGAGACAAAGCAAGACAGAGAGAGAAAATTTTAGATAGCCTGACTTCATGGCACGGTAGAGCGTCAACATCTGAGTTGATAGCAAACACCAACGACAGAGATTTGTAGAGATCCATGATCGCTTACGCAAGCCGGCACGGCACCTGATGATGTTCATAGTTTGATACTGCATGGTGTACATCAGTGTTTGGTATGGTATAACATCAGTGTTTGGTATGGTATAACATCAGATGTTTCGGTATGGTATAACATCAGTGTTTGGTATGGTATAACATCAGTGTTTGGTATGGTATAACATCAGTGTTTGGTATGGTATAACATCAGTGTTTGGTATGGTATAACATCAGGTTTTTGAAATTTGGTAGTTAACATCTTTGAGCTTATAGACAAGAGAAAAACAGTATATTACAAGTTATTAAGTAACACTTAGGAAAATAAATAAACGAATATTTATTAACACTGATAACAACTAAACCACGACACTGTGCAACAACCCGGTAACAGTGTGACGACAAAAAAAGAAGAAGAAGATAACAACCGACGTTTCGAACATAGGTCTTTATCAACACAAACTTACAGAATAAGAAATAGTAAACGTACTAAAACATAAATCTAAATGAGTAAATAATGATCTGACAGTTTTAGTCATATGCAGTCTCGTTGTAGTAATAGAGTTGAGAATGTCTGCCCAACTGAAACACTCGTATGGTCACATTGTCTGAGTTCAAACAATACCAATACAGGCCGTTTGACCTTTAGCCTAACATCGAGTGACTCCAAACTAGTGACCTGTGGAAGAACCTGTGGTGATAGGAGGGTATATGAATGAAAATCGTGGCATATCCCAAAGGACGTAGCCATCAACCACAGTAAACAAGTCGTTGATTTTCTAGGCACCACTTATACGTTCAGTAGTTTGCCATTGCTTTCTGAACGGGTGGCGCCATCGTCCTTTGTTAAAATCAACGGAAACAATTTGCAAGCAAACTGTCCGCAGCGTGATTCGAACTCAGAACGTCGGGTTAATAGACAGAGTCACTAACCCCTAGGCCACAGACGCCACAGGAGGGTATAGCAAACATTTAACAACTTAAAACAGTATGGAATGGAACTGATAGGAAAATAAAGATCAGAATACTAAGAGCATGCATATTCCCAATGACAGTATATGAGTGTGAAGCATGGACATTTCACAAGTAGGTAAACACGTAAAAACAAAGTACCAGTTTTACAAAATACATAAACAGTGACGATAAACAGCAACGTTTCGACCAAAAGGCCTTTATCAAGCAAACAATACAACAAGAATGACGAATTCCGAGGAACACTACAAATGGACGATTACATGTGGAAACATAAACCTATCTGATGAAAATCTGGGAATAAAAACGAACAACGAAATGAGTGCAACACAAAAACCGAAAGTGGAAAAGGAGAGGAACAATAAACAATATAGTGGATAAATGACACATATGTGGAGCAAACACACATATAGATAACAAGGCACGAGATAAGACAGTACTAAGAAGCATAGGAATGTAATGCGTTGAGTCCAAGAGGTCGCAAAGTGCCATAGAATGAAATAAAACGGTTCTCCAGGGCGAATCGACTGCGATCATCGGAGGAACATGATCGGATGGCTGTGACCTGGACATCGTCAACTCCTGAATGGCCAGTATCATTGAAATGAGTGGCCACAGGAGTACAGAGCATTGGGAATATCGCGTAAGTGTTGGGCGAATCGGTCACTGAGCCTCTTACCGGTTTCACCAATATAGGCCTTATGGCATCGTTTGCAGGTGATAGCATAGATGATATTGCGGGACTCACACGTGAAACTGTCTTGAATGGTATAGGTAGCTTTTGGAAAAGAGACAGTACGGGTCTGTATTACATATGCACATGTATTACAGCGCCGACGGCCACATTGGATGGTGCCAAAGTGACTCTGGATGTTAGGCTTGAGGCGACTGTGTACCAATAAATCCTTGAGGCTTCTGTCCGGTCTGTACGCCACCAAAGGATAGTGTTGGAAGACTGAACGTGTCTCAGGATCAGACTGAAGAATAGGAGATGATGGAATAAGACCTTTTCACCAGGGAACTATGAGGGTGGAAAGTTAAGATAAGTTTAACCCTGTCAGACTTGGGGGTTCTAAGTATGTGAGAGAGGGCCTCCTGGCGAGCAATTAGCTGAACCCGATGCATGACAGATGTAAGCACATTCTCCGGGTATAGGCGCTGGCGGAAGAATGTGCTTACATTTCACAAGGCAGTGGACAAACATATTTGTGCTTTTGAATATAAATGTTACAGAAGAGTCCTCCGTATATCGTGGACAGAGAAGAGAACAAATAAATATGTTAAGAAAGAACTCAGAATCAAAGAAAACTGGCTGATGCTACAAACAAGAATGATAAGATTAAAGTATTTTGAACATGTAAAGAGACATGAAGGGCTGGTATTGAATGCTGAAAACGTGATTGTTCTTGATATAAATACATCAAACTATGAAGCGTTTGACAGGAACATGTGAAGTTGGTCACATGTTTTGATCAGTCAGTAGTTCGAAAACTGGTGGTCAGACTGTGATAACTCGATGGTACCAAATAGAATGAACACTGGTGGTCAGACTGTGATAACTCGATGGTACCAAATAGAATGAAAACTGGTGGTCAGACTGTGATAACTCGATGGTACCAAAAAATGAAAACTGGTGGTCAGACTGTGATAACTCGATGGTACCAAATGTATCATTAGAATAAATAACCTCGTAGAAAATCAACAAATGGCTGCCGCTGCGTTCATTGTTTATCTATACTAGCGTCATTACTACTACTACTACCACTAATACTACTACTACTACAACTACTACTACTACCACTACTACTACTACCACTACTACTACTACTACACCACTACTACCACTCACTACTACCACTAACCACTACTACTACTACCACTACTCTACCACTCTACTACTGCCACTACTACTACTACCACCTACTACCACACTACTCACTCACTCTACTCACACTACACTACTCACTACTACTCACCTACACTACCTACTACTCACAGCACTCTACTACTACTACTACTCTCACTCACTACTACACTACTACTACTACTCACTACTACTACACTACTACTACTACCTACTACTACTACTCCGCACTCACTACTCTACTACACTACTACTACTACCACTACTACTACCACTACTACTACCACTACCACTACTACTACCGACTACTACTACTCACTACTCACTACTACTACTACTACTACACTACTACTACTACTCTACTCTACCTACTACTTACCACCTACACTCACTACTCTACTCCACTACTACTACTCCACTCTACTCACACTACCACTACCTACTACTACTACTGTCACTACTACTACTGCCACTACTACTACTACTACTACTACCACTACTACTACTACACTACTCTACTACTACACTACCACTACTACTACTACTACACTACTATACTACTACTACTACACTACCTACTACTACTACTACTACTGCCCACTACTACTACTCACTACTACTGCCACTACTACTACTACTACTAACTGACTACTACTACTACCACATACCACTACTACTACTACTGCATTTGCTACTGCTAACTCACTACTACTCACTACTACACTACTACTATGTACTACTACTATAACACTCTACTACTACCTAACCACTCACCACATTACATGCCATCTACTACATTACTACTCACCACTCTACACTACTACTACTACTACTACTACATTTACTACTACTATCACTACCACTACTACTACTCTACTACTACTTTAATGCCATACTTTACTATTTACTACACTTTGCTACTACCATAATATATACACTACTACACTCTACGTTTTGTAACAAATATTATCTCATTTAAATATTTGTCTACAAAAATAACAAAACTTAATCTACGTATTGACTATCATGACTTTAATGTTGTTAAATTGTATCATGACTGTTGTTACATATTGTATCATGACTGTTGTTACATATTGTATCATGACTGTTGTTACATATTGTATCATGACTGTTGTTACATATTGTATCATGACTGTTGTTACAAATTGTATTAGCCAGTGGCGTCTCGTGGTCATTTTTCTTGGTGGGACCAGACATACATTTTCGGAAAAATCATGGTTTTTGGAGTCTTTACTATTATTTGTCTATTCCTGGAAGATATTCCTCTTTCGTTTTTGGTGGGGCCAGGCCCCACTGGCCTTTAATGACGAGCCTCCTCTGGTATTAGCTCTGCTTGTGAACAGTACATCCGAATCCATTATTAGTCATAGCTCCACTGTTCTATCTAGATCCTAACGACACGACATGTTGGTAACCAGCCATCATGACCTTCATTTTCCGTAATGCTTATTCGTTTAGTTTGTCAGAAACGTTTAATTTCAATGCTTGTGGCAGTAGCAATAAAGTTGTGAACTAATACCCAGCGGCAGCAATCTCGTCCTTTACAGTTTACATCAATGGTGATGGTATACATGGAGTAGAATCAGGACCGTGTCGTGATATGATGTAGAGAGGTGGCCCGCATCAGACGGTACGGTAAGGAGGGCGGCATAAGCAGCAAAATCGAAATTACTATTCAAGGTTGTTTTAAAGAAAAAACATTTAAGGGGCGATATTTCAAAGACTTGCATCATACTGAGTAAATATACCGCACGACCCGGAGTAGAAAGTGAATGAGATGTTCAGAACGGCAACAAAACTATAGTTGACGAACTGTAGAGGTACAGGCTTGTTGGTGTTCACCTGTCGGTTATAAATGCACGGTGAATATGAACTGAGCGACATAATCCGTATCTGTTGTGCTTTCCAGCTACAAAAGTAAAGGTGATCAATGGAATCAGTCAGAAATATAAGCTAGTGATATACATCAGGATAGTCTGTAGCTAGACTATCTTAGAATCTTCTTCTTCTTCTTGCGTTTGTTTTTACGACCAATGTAAACCCAACGGGACTGCAGAACCGATATATCGGTTCAGAGTAATGTTCATGATATCGCAAAACTGATATATCGGCTTTTGGATGTTGTTCACAAAAACGAATGTATATTCACAACCCCTTCACTAAAGTTTAAAAAATCGTCAGAAACGGAAAGTATATATATGTAGGTACATTACTATCGCCATTTAACAAAGATTTGAAAGAGGAAAAGCAGTGTATTATTGTGTTCAAGTCTAGACTTTTATTTTAATCGTTAATGATTCCGACGATGTTTACAGTGTAATCTTGAGTACTGTTAGATCAAATTGTAACTTGTGATAGTAATGAAGAAGATTTAATTGATGGTAATAATGACATTTGATTGTTTATGAAATGCAGTATCGGTAGTTGTAAGTCTAATGTAATAATTGCTTCTAAAGAATGGGCGTTCCACATTCCATTTATTGACATGTCCGCACTAAAAGTGAATATTATAAAAACTACTGCACCTAGTTAGATGAAACTTATAGAATATGTTCGCACATGGATTATCGTCATTTAACTGCTACTTCTGAAAATATCTATAAATATTAAGATGTAATACAAACCGAGAGTAAAAATATATATATATTTTTTCAAAATAGTCATGCTACAATAATCTAATTTTCTCAAAAGTATATCACCTGATGCAAAATATTATATTAATGTATTCCACATCCAATTAGCAACAATTTAATATATAATATGTCATACTTTAGAGAAACAGTACAAGAGTTATAAAGGTTTAAACTAATTGACATTGAATGTTAAATTTAAATCGCAAAATAAATGCGTCCAGAGGTCAAAATAATACAGGGCGAAAGGGTTCATCACTCTTTGTGATATGTTTGATCTGTGCCAAGAAGGTGTATATGTTGCACATTGGTTTGGTAGGCACCTAAACGCATAGATTTTTACACGTTTAGGACGCCTGCATTCGATTTCAGCCAAACCTCCTTAGTCGTCTCTTACGACATGCGTGGAAGGTAACAGTGGCTCTATTCTTTACGCCCCAAATTTGGGCCCCGGTAACCACTCGGGCGTATCTTAGATTAATGCATTTACAAAACGTTTGCTATAATATATATTCTTAGTCAGTGGCGGCTCGTGGTCATTTTTGGTGGTGGGGCCAGACACAAATTTCAGAAAAATCATGGTTTTTAGGCTAGGTTTATATTTTAGTATTTACTATTATTTGTCTATTCCGCGAAGTTATTCCCTCTTTACTATAATGATTTGGCGCCGCATGCGTAAATAACAAACGGGACAACGTTACGTCAGGGTAAGAGAGCTGGCACTGATCAAGACCCTACTCCACCTCCTCGTGGTGACCCTGGAAATAGACAAAAGATCATGTCTGGTTAAATGGGTAAGGATCGAGAGAGAGCTACTCTGGTATAGGTAATAAAGCAAACGCAGACACGCCTCTTGGGTCCTAAATACTAGTGAATGCACGCATCTTCTGCTGATGTCTAATGACAAAAGTTGCATAAATGCAAAGCAAATGTAAGAAGTAACAACGTACGAGTCGCGTGTAAGCGTATACTCTCCTCCTGAATCAATTGTCAACCATAATTGTCAGCTCTCATTGCAAGAAAGCCGGGCACTCTCCCCACGCACTATAGGCAAAATGGTGAAAACTCATAATTCCTGGGGTTCAACAACAACTAAAATATATACCATATAACTAAGGTACAAAAGAGTTCCCTACAACCTACCGTTGACCATAGTCCTTCACCATGAAATAGCAAACAATAAAACAAAAAAAACTTTGGTTTTCTTCACTGACAGTTAACCACGATTTTTACTAAATCCCCTTATTATTGAAAGTCCTCTTTTTCTTGCCATCTTGTTGCACATATACAAAGCTATTTGGCTGATGTGTACCTAGCCGTTTAATTTCAAGCCTTTCTTCTATCTTTAACGAAGGAAACGGATTTCGTAATAAATAATCCACTTGATTCGTTTTGAATTTCGAGTAAGCCACAACTTCAAAAGTAGGTCACAGCTTGTCAACCGTAAACGAGTGTACGTTGTAGAAGACATTTGTATATTGAATACGAAACGGACGATTATCGTTAAACGATTATAATAATAGTTAGTTACATATTTCTATTAATGCATATCCTTTTCTACTGCTTTATATATAATTTTTGATTCAATCGATAATTATACAAAGTACTATTTAATCAAGAGTCGTCGTTTAACTGTTAATTGGTTGATAGCGTAGGAACTCAGCTTTCAGTGAATAAAATGGTTTTGCCAATTATTATTAAAGGTAGCGGTCAAAGGTCAGAGGTCGCAATGTTACATCGTCAGTAGAGAATTTTAAAACGACACCATAAAACATGGTACGCTGATACGTTATATAGAGAAGCTACATTTGAAACCGTATATATAATAGTTTTTAAATAATAATATTTATATATTATTATGATTGTTATATTATTATGATATAATATTTATATTTTAGTGTTAAATATTCAACTTTCAAAGCTAATCAGTGTCAAGTTAACAATAATAATTACGAACAAATTTGTTTAAATAATAAGTACACGTTAATTATTTTTGGTTTGGTAGGCATGTTCTCACTGGCCCCAATGACCATGGTGTATACTAATTGGAGGAAAAATATGTTGAATTTTAGAATTTCAGAATGTGTGTGATATTTTAGCGCTATATATCAACTTTCAAAGCTAATCAGTATCCTGTTGAAAGTAATAATTATAAACAAATAATGTCTGAAATAATAAGTACACGTTACTCAATATTTTTGGTGGGGCCTGGCCCCACTGGCCCTTAATGACGAGCCGCCCCTGTTCTTAGTCACTACATGTATCTAATGTTTCAATATCTCTATTATTTTTCTTCTTCCTTTTGTTACCTCATCTTCCACTCACCGCTAGCACATTCACCTCTCTATCTCTGTAACTGTCATCAGTGCCGTGCGGTATATTTTCTCAGTATGATGCAAGTCTTCGAAATGTCGCCCCTTAAATGTGTTTTCCTTAAAATAACATTCAATTGTAATGTTATTTTGATGCTTATGCCGCCCCTTTACGGCCCTGCCTGATGTAGCCACCTCTCTGCATCATGACACTGCGCGACCATGACTGTCATACCTGTTTTTTCTACTTAGAACTACTGTCAGTTCTATAATTATCATTTGTTTCAATGACATCACAAAAGTTATATTATCACAAGACATGAAATAAATAATCTCCAAACTATACATGATCTACTTTACATGATCTACTTTACATGATCTACTTTACATGATCTACTTTACATACATTCTGTACATGTACAGAAAAATGATGTTTTATTTTGTTTCTAATCTAATTTTACCGTGTACATCACGTGGTTATGTAAACCAGATGTGCCTGTCTTATTTTTATTCATCCGGTCTTGCAGTTCCGAAATATAATGTTTTAAGCCACAAACGTTATCATTTTTTTTCATTCTTATGAGAGGTAGCCAATCATTACTGGTTCTCTAAGCACGGCAAGTCAGGTAATCATTAGCAGCAGCATTCATTAAGCTTTTTCAAACTTGATCTTTCTTCAATTATGTGTAGATCGCGATGTTATAACTACATGTGTACCAGATGTCATTGTAGCACATAGATAATTTTTATTTAGCTTCTGTCTGTCTGCCCTGTAAACTTAAATCAGTTCAATGACAACCGTATGTGCAAATGGAACCTGTAGCAGGCCCGTAATAAGACATATTATATTGTGATGTCAGCGGGAGGTAGTCTTAAGAGCAGGTATGGACCTACAAAACAACCATATTAAATTCTGTTAGCTCATCTTATAAATAAAACGTCCACAATTGGAGACAATTCGAATGTTTTCCACTCAACATCAACTCCTTGAATCGCCATCCAGAATTTCGTTGAGTTCAAACGTTGTTACGAATGCCGCCTCGTATATTGACATTAAAGTCTGGTCTTATCATCTTTCTGAAACTAAATTTATATCAGAAGAAACGTATTTGCATTGGAACGAACTTGAAAATCAAATCTTTGCGCAACAATGCAAAAGCATCAAAAAACATGATTTTAAAACGTAATCTATGCATGTGTAAGTGTTTATTTGCGATCAATAAACATTTCGTTGTTGTTTCATATCGTTTCTTTAACGGTTCTACTTTTCAACTGTCCTAGATATAAGTGGTGGCGTCTGTGGCTTAGGGGATAGTGACTCGGTCTATTAACCCAGACGTTTTGAGTTCGAATCATGCTGCGGAGAGTTTGGTTGCAAATTGTTTGGAGTGGATTTTTACAAAAGGACGATGGCACCACCCGTTCAGAAAGCAATGACAAATTACTGAACATACTAATGCCTAGAAAAATCACAAACAGCTTTAAAAAATGCTGGGGTAGATTCGCAAAGTTCTGTAAAGAATGTGCAATTAACGTTTTTTGTTTAGATATAAGTATTTTACTAGAATATGTGTTTTCTATACTCTACGATTCTAACGACCAAGCTTGCCAAGGTCGTCAAAAATGTCACCAATGATAAACGTAGTAAAACTACTTTGCTCAGAATACGGAATAGCCCACGTCTACACTCTACTGTACTCAAGCTCACATATGCCCGTTAGGTGTATGTCCACTCTACTTATGCTGTCTACAAACCTAGTTAAACTCTAAAAATAGTCTATAGCCTGTTAGTTTAAAATCTGGTCCTTTACAAATATCATGAACTTGGAAAAGCAATCACACAAATTTAACCCTTTCGCTGCTACATACTTTCTGAAGGCAGAGCTAAAAATAGCTAATCTTTGTTTCTAGGTCACAAACGTGAATGTACGCCTATAGCAGTGACAGTAGCAATGTATAGGGTGTTAACACGCCTTGGCCCACAGAGGAGAGATAATAAAAGACGTGTTAATGCGTCTTTAGAAGTGAATGGGAAAACGTATTTATACGTCCTTAGCAGCTAAAGGGTTAAGAATTACTTAGAATTCATTATCGGCCGACAAAAGCAACGTTGTCAAATTTCAATTTAAAAAAATGTTTATTTAATTTCTGACGATACATTTATTACTAAGAGATCAACATTTTCAGAGTCTGTGATTATCTTCGCCTAATTGGGGAAGGACAGTTATACAATGAGAATAGTTTAATCGTTGTTAGTTTGTGTTGCTACTGTACCCAAGTTCTACAATTTTTGTATTAAAAATAATTATACATTTTGAAAAAAATTTAAAAAAGGACTGTTCAAATGAGTCTGCATAAATCTTCGTATGAAACTAAAATCTTATTTCGAAATACAGACCAACAAATTTGTATATAGTCAAACTCATGAGAATGATATAAATATAGGAGAAGATATTGATTGTTTGTTGTGATTGTTTGTTGCAAAGTATCTGTTTAGAAATGTTTACAAGTATCAAGTGTAGAACAGATTTATGCAATAAGTACAGACTTCTCTTGAAGAATTGAGTAGACGATTGTTGAGGTTTTATTTCAAGGCACCCGATGTTCCACACGTGAGCACAAGGAATTGGTCCTCATAAATCCTGCACACTTGGTCTAAAATTTGATGTGACTTCGTACACTACGGTCTGTGAAAGTTACGGTATATTTTCATTATTTTTCAAGTTTCATGTAATCTATACCGACATGATTTGTTACTGACAAAATAGGTAACATGATGATAGTGGATACCATCTTATGACGTGTAAACTCTTCACATTATCTTATGACAGGTAAACTCTTCACATTATCTTATGACGACTTGTAAACTCTTCACATTATCGTATGACGATGGGTAAACTCTTCACATTATCTTATGACGATGGTAAACTCTTACATTATCTTATGACGACGGGTAAACTTCTACATTATCTTATGACGGTAAACATCCACATTATCTTATGACAACTGGTAACTCTTCTACATTATCTTATGACGATGGGTAAATTTCACTTATCTTATGACGATGGTAAACTCTTCACATTATCATATGACGACAGGTAAACTTTCACATTATCTTATGACGATGGGTAAACTCTTGCACATTATCTTATGACGAGGGAGTAAACTCTTCACATTATCTTATGACGATGGGTAAACTCTTCACATTATCTTATGACGATGGGTAAACTATTCCCATTATCTTATGACAGGTAAACTCTTACATTATCTTATGACGATGGGTAAACTTTCACATTATCTTATGACGACAGTAAACTCTTCATTATCTTATGACGACAGTAAACTTTCACATTATCTTATGACAGGTAAACTCTTCACATTATTTTATGACGACGGGTAAACTGTTCACATCATCTTATGACGACTGGTAAATCTTCATTATCTTATGACGACTGGTAAACTCTTCATATTATCTTATGACGACGGTAAATCTTCATATTATCTTATGACGACGGGAAACTTTCTACATTATTTATGACGACTAGTAAACTCTTCCATTATTTTATGACGACTGGTAAACTCTTCATGATTTTATGACGATGGTAAAATCTTCACATTATCATTGACGACAGGTAAACTTCTTCAATTATCTATGACGATGGGTAAACTCTTCAATTATCTTATGACGATGGTAAACTTCACATTATCTTATGACGATGGGTAAACTCTTCATTATCTATGACGACGGTAAATTTCACATTATCTTATAGATGGTAAACTCTTCCCATTATCTTTGACAGGTAAATTTTCACATTATCTTATGACGATGGTACTCTTAACATTATCTTATGACGACAGGTAAACTCTTCACATTATCTTATGACGACAGGTAAACTCTTCTCATTATCTTATGACAGGTAAATCTTCACATTATTTTATGACGACGGCTAAACTGTTCCATCATCTTATGACGATGGTAAATCCTCTTACATTATCTTATGACGACTGGTAAACTTTCATGTATCTTTGACGACGGGTAAACTCTTCATATTATCTTATGACGACGGGTAAACTCTTCACATTATTTTATGACGACTTGTAAACTCTTCACATTATTTTATGACGACTGGTAAACTCTTCACATGATTTTATGACGACGGGTAAACTCTTCACATTATCTTATGAAGATGGGTAAACTCTTCACATTATCTTATGACAGGTAAACTCTTCACATTATCTTATGACGACTGGTAAACTCTTCATATTATCTTATGACGACGGGTAAACTCTTCATATTATCTTATGACGACGGGTAAACTCTTCACATTATTTTATGACGACTGGTAAACTCTTCACATTATTTTATGACTACTGGTAAACTCTTCACATTATTTTATGACGACTGGTAAACTCTTCACATGATTTTATGACGACGGGTAAACTCTTCACATTATCTTATGACGATGGGTAAACTCTTCACATTATCTTATGACGACAGGTAAACTCTTCACATTATCTTATGACGACAGGTAAACTCTTCATATTATCTTATGACGACGGGTAAACTCTTCATATTATCTTATGACGACTGGTAAACTCTTCACATTATCTTATGACGACTGGTAAACTCTTCATATTATCTTATGACGACGGGTAAACTCTTCATATTATCTTATGACGACGGGTAAACTCTTCACATTATTTTATGACGACTGGTAAACTCTTCACATTATTTTATGACGACTGGTAAACTCTTCACATTATTTTATGACGACTGGTAAACTCTTCACATGATTTTATGACGACGGGTAAACTCTTCACATTATCTTATGACGATGGGTAAACTCTTCACATTATCTGATGACGACTGGTAAACTCTTCACATTATCTTATGACGACTGGTAAACTCTTCATATTATCTTATGACGACGGGTAAACTCTTCATATTATCTTATGACGACGGGTAAACTTCATATTATCTTATGACGACGGTAAACTTTCATTATCTTATGACGACTGGTAAACTCTTCACATTATTTTATGACGACTGGTAAACTCTTCACATTATTTTATGACGACTTGTAAACTCTTCACATTATTTTATGACGACTGGTAAACTCTTCACATTATTTTATGACGACTGGTAAACTCTTCACATGATTTTATGACGACGGGTAAACTCTTCACATTATCTTCTGCATTATCTTCATTTCGTGTTAGCCGTGTACAGATTTCGACTTTAAGGTGAGCATTGTTAAAGAAAACAGTTGTCCTTCTAATGCTGTCAATGTCTGTATACGAAACATCAAGTAACAATACAGATCTGAACTATTTAATAACATCGAATGACAGTGAGACTGGACGTAGAAATAACAATTCTAGATTTAATGCTGGGACAAAGGATCAGACTCTTGGAGATAAGGGAACAATAACGACAATACTTAATATCGGAAATAATCCTGATGAGAGTAACAGAATAAATTTTAAAATGTTATTGTTATATTTCCACAACGTTTACTGAGATGTTGGAATATTCGTATTAATAAATATATTATCTTGGAACATCACTTGATTTTATACAACTTTCAGTTCTATTGTACCAGTTTTTACTAACAGGAAGCTTGCGTCAAAGTAGTTAATGTATTTTCTGCAATTGTGGCTTATAATGTCATTGAATTAATTAAGTTATAGTTTTAAATACAAACATTGTATGTGCTACCATGCGTATCGTATCCTGTACACACAATGTATAGCTTCCTTCAAATGATTTCTTCACAAATACTGTTGATTAAACATTTGTATTTGAATGTTATTCTTCCTGATGCTCGATGAATAAAGAAAAGACGAGAAAATAAACATTATTTACTGAAAAAATAAAATACAAATAAGAACAATTAATTGTGAATCGTTCGATATTGAAGGTAAATAAATATTGTATCGATTCTTTTTGATGCCGGTCCTGACTCCTGTCAGATCAATCAATGTTTGCTAGGTCAATGTGTTTTAAGAAGAACTGTTTGCAATATTGATATGTTGTGTCTCTTATCTGACCGCCTAGAGATACATAAATCTTCTAGTATCAATACACATAATGAAATACGACTTATAATTTAAACATTTCAAAACATAAAGTATAAAAAATCTATTAAAGATAATAACAAAGTGACAGGTCCATTGCTCCAATTCTCATGTCTTTGATGCTGTCAGGTATTCCCGGTCTTTTCACTGTCATCATTTCCAGATAGATAATTAGATAGTGAACACACAACGTATTGCATCCGGAAAAAGAGTTGTTAAACTTGATATATGATAAGAAAACTATTTTTGTGATTGATTTCAAACAGGGAGAAAGTTGCCGAGACTATTATAGTCCCGAAGTCTTGACTGCAACCGCTTGATTAGAGCACACAAGGGAGATTTTCTGGGAGAGTTTCCTTGGGAAACAAGATGAATAGAAGGGATATGTCACAATAAAAATTTAGTGTGCAGGGATTTGAATGTGTTTTATTGAATGCTGGAATCGGTTAGCAAAGGCTGAATCATAGCCGAATATTTGGTTGGTCTTTATTTGTATATAGGCATCAATTTTTGTCTGTTTGACAAGCTGCAACTGTTTTCATTGTAGCTCTGTTTCTAGAATATTGCAATGTGTATCTCTCTCACATGTCTATTCCGAGCTTCCAGTACGTCATTCCAAAAATATAAATGCAGATTGACTTATTTTTATCAAATGTACTAAAATCATTATTTGTCCCTAGTGTACAGGATTTTGTTTATGATGTACCCTAGTCTGATGACTATTTCTTCTAGGTTTCTCTTAATATTAAATTATATTGCCTGTGTGCAGACACACATATGTCAATATATTGCCTGTGTGCAGACACACATATGTCAATATATTGCCTGTGTCAGACACTATGTCAATATATTGCCTGTGTCAGACACATATGTCATACTATTGCCTGTGTCAGACACAATATGTCAATATATTGCCTGTGTGCAGACACACATATGTCAATATTTTGCCTGTGTGCAGACACACATATGTCAATATTTCCTACAATAATACTAGTCCGACCTTAGTTTTTTTTGCTTAACTTTGTCTGATCATTAATTAATCTATCGTCATATCTTACCTAAGCAAGTCGAATGCAATTTTAAAATAGATGTCTGCGAAAAATAATGAATATAAAATGGAACGAATTCAGGAGAAGTGATGAAATCAGAGAAATGTCTAGTCAACCACTAGTGACAACTGTTATATAAAAGAGAAGATGGAGATATGTTGGACACACGTTCAAGAAAAATGATAAACAAATATCAAAGCAGGCATTGAAGTGAGATGCAAAGGGTTCAAGAAAGAGAGACGACCTAAGGAGACCCTGAAACGAACTTTGCTGAGAGAGGTAATAAATATCGGTCTAAGTTCCATGGATGAAATTGAGCGAGTTGCCCAGGATAAAGCGGTATGGAGAAATTACTTGCAGGCCCTATGTAACGTATAACGGTACGAGAGGAATTATTATTATTATTATTATTATTTTTATATATTACCTGCATGTTTATCTGTCTATATGTCTGTTCTATCTACATCTTCTTTTTTATTATCTTATCTATCCTCTCTATGAATGATGATTGTCTGTCTATCTGTCACTTTACCTGTCTCTTATCGTCGTCTCTTTGTCACTCTATCTGTCACTTTACCTGTCTCTTATCGTCGTCTCTTTCACTCTATCTGTCACTTTACCTGTCTCTTATCGTCGTCTCTTTGTCACTCTATCTGTCACTTTACCTGTCTCTTATCGTCGTCTCTTTGTCACTCTATCTGTCACTTTACCTGTCGCTCATCGTCGTCTCTTTGTCACTCTGTCTGTCTATCTGTCACTTTACCTGTCTCTTATCGTCGTCTCTTTGTCACTCTTGTCTGTCTATCTGTCACTTTATCTGTCTCTCATCGTCGTCTCTTTGTCACTCTATTTGTCCATCCATCCATCTTTTCGTTCATTTATTTGTGTGTTCCTTCGTGCGTTCACGTCTTTGTTCATTTGTCTGTTCATAAGTCCGTCTGTCACTTTATTCGTTTGTATATCAATCTTTCCGTTCCTCAGTCTGTATTTAGTATGTCTGTTAGGATGTCTCGTCGTCTCCTATTATCTATCATTGTTTGTTATCTTTTCTTTTCTAACCTTTACTGCCTTTTACTTTCGTTATTCTATTTGATCGTTTATCGCGCTTTTAATTGTCCACATGCATGCAATGTTTGTCTATGTTTGAGCTGTTTGTTTATGTCTCATTCCTGTCTATTTGAGTTTTGTTGTATGTTTGCTTTTCTTCCATACAAATCTATATGTTCGTTTATCTACTTATTGTTATGTATGTCTGTCGTTAAATTTAAGTTCAAGTAGTAACATGCCTCTTGCGGAACGTCGCATTCATCACAGCCGCCTGAAAAGCTCTCTGTCTCTTGCAAGATCTCCTGCCTCTTCCAGCGTCATGTTCAAGGTTTCTTTGATGTCCTGCTGCCACATTAGTCTTAGTCGTCCGCTGCCTCGTTTTCCAGGAACCATGCCCCCCATTACCTTTCTCTCCAGACCACTGTGGTGTTTAATGTGGTCAAAATATTTCATCTTTAGAGACATGTTATTTATGAGCCAATGCTCCTTGATATTCAGGTCTTGTACCGGGAGATGATGTTATTTATGAGCCAATGCTCCTTGATATTCAGGGCTTGTACCAGGAGATGATGTTATTTATGAGCCAATGCTCCTCCTTGATATTCAAGTATTGTAGGATGTCTTTATCGTTATATTATAGAAATAAAAATAAGTAACAATCCCAAAAGATATCTCGCGATCGTTCTTAAAGCCGATTTTGATCCTTCTAATGTGATATATAAACAGTTTAATACCAAGAACGGGTATACGTTCACAACCTTCAGTACCAGTTGGAGCTCTGGTGCTTATCCTTCGACGGTGTGTTCGGTTTCAACCAGCGTTTACTGGGTTCGCTCTCCGTTAGCCTATTGCTGTCCCTAGCCAAACCTGCAAGGCAGCAGGTTCACAAAATATCTAATAGTATAACAAACATATAAACATGAAAAATCAGTAAGGCCTAATGTCTATTTGCTTTTTGTTGTTGTTTGAGAATCCTACGAAAGTATGAATGTTTATTTTTAACAATATAACCTAAAATTTTTCTACAGTTTTTTTGGATGAATACCCAGGAGACTCCAAACTATAATTAGTTCACCGATCCACCCTAGTGGTTACCGGGCCCCAAATTGGGGTGTAAACAATGGAACCACTGTTACCTGTCACGCATGTTGTAAGAGGCGGCTAAGGAGATTGGATGTGGGGCTAGCTACCCCACACTGTAAAAAAAACACTAAATGGCTACAGAACGGAGAGCGAGCCGAGTAAACGCTGGCTGAAACCGGACACATCGCCGAAGGATAAGCACCAGAGCTCCAAATGGCGCTGAAGATGTGACGTAAAACACACCAATGCTAAGGCTGCATGGATCAGATTTCCACATGAATAGAATTTATGGGGAGATCTGGTACATCAGTCTGTGCGGTGATCGCGAGAGAGAGAGAGAGAGATCCCAGATCGAAGTTATGTCACAGAAGAATATTAACCCCTTTATTCCGTAAATTTGTTTTCCCCCTCGAAACAGCATTTATATTGCAACGTATACTGAATTAGTCAGTGTGCTGACATTATGTCATCTTTAAACAATACCACAAACCAGTATATCGGCCGTATATCTTCTTCTTCTTCTTCTTACGCTCTATATCGACCACTCTGTGTGATTTGTATGTGATCTGAGTCTAAGAGCGATTGTACGTTTTGTCAGTTATGCGTCTACAAGTAGGCCAGCACATCCGATTTATGTACTGCTTTTTAATTACTAGGATAGCATCCCTAGGGTCTACATCAGTCGTCTCTTACGCATTGTAGGTTGCTGTAGTACTATTCTTTGCTTCCCTTGCGGGCCCCGGCACCACACAAGCGGGCCAGTAGTCTGGCATTGATCATGACATAGAGGGAAAGAGAGATAACAGTGTCATATATTTTATCTTCTACCTCTCATTGTAATATTTGTCTTTATAATCTCTTTATCTCTTCATGTTTACGCAGATGTCGATGTTGTTAATTGCTCTTGAAGTGTAATCTGGAATAGCACCAGCTGTAATTCAACTGATAAAAATGTTACATTTTTCGCTTGACTGAACTAAGTGTCAATATGATAACTTGTGCATAAACAACAGAATTATTTCATTCTTTGTGGCCTTTGTCAAAGATACGGATCTAATGATAACACATCACAGTAAATGTTGGATTTTATAACTGATACCAACTAATTCATATAATTGGTCATTACAACTAAGGTGATTACTCAACCGTTGTATATAAAACACTTGCCAATTGACCGTCTGTAAAGACGAAAAAGGCCATATCTACAGTATATAAAACACTTGCCAATTGACCGTCTGTAAAGATAAAAAAAGGCCATATCTACAGTATATAAAACACTTGCCAATTGACCGTCTGTAAAGATAAAAAAGGCCATATCTACAGTATATAAAACACTTGCCAATTGACCGTCTGTAAAGATAAAAAAAAAGGTCATATCTACAGTATATAAAACACTTGCCAATTGACCGTCTGTAAAGATAAAAAAAAAGGTCATATCTACAGTATATAAAACACTTGCCAATTGACCGTCTGTAAAGATAAAAAAAAAGGTCATATCTACAGTATATAAAACACTTGCCAATTGACCGTCTGTAAAGATAAAAAAAAAGGTCATATCTACAGTATATAAAACACTTGCCAATTGACCGTCTGTAAAGATAAAAAAAGGCCATATCTACAGTATATAAAACACTTGCCAATTGACAGTCTGTAAAGATAAAAAAAAGGTCATATCTACAGTATATAAAACACTTGCCAATTGACCGTCTGTAAAGATAAAAAAGGTCATATCTACAGTATATAAAGCACTTGCCAATTGACAGTCTGTAAAGATAAAAAAAGGTCATATCTACAGTATATTAAAAAGTAAAATAGAATTCGATTTCATTCCAAATGCCATATTATGTAATAAAGTGTTAGTTGCGTATTTGTTCTGCATTTGACCAATGACTCGCGATGGGTGATGTACTCAATCTTCTTCTTCTTTGCGTTTGTTCTTTACGACCAATTTTAAACACTCTTTGTGGTATGTTTGATCTTTGCCAAGAACGTGTATACGTTGCACATTGGTTTGGTAGGCCCCTAAACGCATAGACTTCTACACGCTTAGGACACATGCATCCGATTTCAGCCAAAACGATGTACTCATTATTCCGTTGGACTCAACTAAGAGCAAAAGATGAGTACAATCTTTTTTTTAAAAAGAAACAAACTGTTGTTACTGCCTGTAGTATCATTTTTTAGGGCGGTGTGGGAGAGGTGGGAAGAGAGCCTGAGGAATTTAATAGCCCCGCATGGCTAGTGCAGTCGTCGCGAAGCTGTTCAGGTTCGGATTTTTCATGTATGCCCACAACAGAAGAAAATCCTTGGCTTTACTGTGAATTGAACACGAGTCTCCCGCATTGGTGCCGCGCTCTATCCATTCGACCAGACGCTCCTTGTACAATCTTTAATAATGAATAAACTATGATCGTGCTTTGTTCAACACTCTCGGCAGCTGACGTGTAATTTCTGCCGACAGGGACGGAACCAAATGGGGAAACCAGGTGCAATGAAGTCGTTCCTTTGTTTTGTCACCTTTTAAACCACTTACTTGCATGGATCAAATAACTACACCACGCAAAGTGGTTTATAAGTGTTTATTCTCTGACAAATGTAGAAGTCAAGTATTTGATTCTAAATGTAACTGTTGGATTCTATAAATATTATGATAGATTATGAATACAATGTATAAATATATTTAACATGACTGCTTTGTCAACAGTCTGATAAAACTAGAAAGAAGTATCTGCTGAAGTAACATGCAGCTTTAGTTGGTCAAGGTTCGTTATGAAATAAAAAGTAGCAAAGTCCAGGAGACAAGACAAAAAAAATGTTTATTGGAAACAGATTAATTCATGTATATAATAGTTGACACGGTTCCACGGTGAATTCAACAGATTAATTCATGTATATAATAGTTGACACGGTTCCACGGTGAATTTAACAGATTAATTCATGTATATAATAGTTGACACGGTTCCACGGTGAATTCAACAGATTAATTCATGTATATAATAGTTGACACGGTTCCACGGTGAATTCAACAGATTAATTCATGTATATAATAGTTGACACGGTTCCACGGTGAATTCAACAGATTAATTCATGTATATAATAGTTGACACGGTTCCACGGTGAATTCAATAGATTAATTCATGTATATAATAGTTGACACGGTTCCACGGTGAATTCAACAGATTAATTCATGTATATAATAGTTGACACGGTTCCACGGTGAATTCAACAGATTAATTCATGTATATAATAGTTGACACGGTTCCACGGTGAATTCAACAGATTAATTCATGTATATAATAGTTGACACGGTTCCACGGTGAATTCAACAGATTAATTCATGTATATAATAGTTGACACGGTTCCACGGTGAATTCAACAGATTAATTCATGTATATAATAGTTGACACGGTTCCACGGTGAATTCAACAGATTAATTCATGTATATAATAGTTGACACGGTTCCACGGTGAATTCAACAGATTAATTCATGTATATAATAGTTGACACGGTTCCACGGTGAATTCAACAGATTAATTCATGTATATAATAGTTGACACGGTTCCACGGTGAATTCAACAGATTAATTCATGTATATAATAGTTGACACGGTTCCACGGTGAATTCAACAGATTAATTCATGTATATAATAGTTGACACGGTTCCACGGTGAATTCAACAGATTAATTCATGTATATAATAGTTGACACGGTTCCACGGTGAATTCAACAGATTAATTCATGTATATAATAGTTGACACGGTTCCACGGTGAATTCAACAGATTAATTCATGTATATAATAGTTGACACGGTTCCACGGTGAATTCAACAGATTAATTCATGTATATAATAGTTGACACGGTTCCACGGTGAATTCAACAGATTAATTCATGTATATAATAGTTGACACGGTTCCACGGTGAATTCAACAGATTAATTCATGTATATAATAGTTGACACGGTTCCACGGTGAATTCAACAGATTAATTCATGTATATAATAGTTGACACGGTTCCACGGTGAATTCAACAGATTAATTCATGTATATAATAGTTGACACGGTTCCACGGTGAATTCAACAGATTAATTCATGTATATAATAGTTGACACGGTTCCACGGTGAATTCAACAGATTAATTCATGTATATAATAGTTGACACGGTTCCACGGTGAATTCAACAGATTAATTCATGTATATAATAGTTGACACGGTTCCACGGTGAATTCTCGAATGTGTTATTAAATCACTGCGTCCCAAGGTGTAGACTTCTGACCTCCACCGAACGCACCAGACGGAGTGGAGCCGAGCTCTTTAATTTGAGTCGACAAACGCAAATAATTGATGTACCACTTGACTGAGACGATTGTTCATTGCACGGACGCTCTCCCAGAAGAAATGGGATAACTTTTACGTACTGCACTGTGAGTTAGAGACGATTTTTTAACTGTAATATGTCCCAGACAGATACGGTTTATGTCATACACGATTGATGCGATTATTCTGAAACATTATCTGAGAAAAAAGACCAGCCAGCTCTTGGTTGTGAGTTACAGAAGATCTTACTAAATCTCTACTGAGTTAGTTATGTGGATGTAGTCTTGACCTGTGATACACAGATATGAATCACATGTGTTGTCATGTACACAGATATGAATCACATATGTTGTCATGTACACAGGATGAAAACTGACAGGGTCTAGGAAAAGCGAACCCGATGAAAATTTGTAACTGTATATGCTACATTTTATAAGAAAGCGCCGCTGGAACTACATCGGCCACACACTTAGAATGGATGAGAGAAGACTCCTTACCAATCCCTCATATGGACACCAGAGGGAAAAAGAAAACGAGGAAGACCAAGAGAGACTCTGCGTAGAACCATCACCAGAGAAGGCTCAACGATGGGCCTAGTAAACATTAAAGACCTAAAACAGATAGCAACGAACCGCGAGACATGGAGAACTATGACCTCTGCCCTATGCGCCGCCCACAGGCCCAAGAGGAAAGACTAACTAACAACGAAAAGTGCAAAATTAGGAGCATCGCTGCAAAACGCTATACAATATATATTTATTTGATTATTTAAAGAATGACATCGAGCGAAGAAGATGATGATAATGAGATTTCGTGTGTTTATGTTAACCAAGTCACAATATTATCATCAAATTTAGACTATCTTGTGTTAGTTCAATTAGAAGTAAAAGTAGACCATATAAACTAGTATGATAACTATTCACTATACACATGTATGTCGCTTCCTGTATGTTTCTATTTTATAGCATTGTTTCATTTATTGCTTAATCCTCTTTTATTTATAGACCGTATCTCATTGTTACTTATTTAAATGCAGTGGCGGCTCGTCATTAAGGGCCAGTATGGCCGGGCACCACTAAAAATAATGTATAACGTGTATTTATTATTTTATAAATTAAAATATAGCAACCAAAAACCATGATTTATCCGGAAAAATGTCTGGCCCCACCAACAACAATGATCATGAGCCGCCCCTGTGTGAATGTCTTCTTAATTTATTTCTCTTCTTAGTCTTTTTCTGATAGTTGCAGTACTAATGTTTCATTTTACTATTTTTCTATTATTGAGTTCATTATTTTCTGAAAGCATTTTTTTTTCACAAGTAATTCCTGTTACTTTAAATTTTCGAATATTTATTATATTCTACCCATTTAACTGTGTCAAATATGCATTACAATTCTCACCAAGAACATTTGATTCCATATGTTGGGATATTTTTCTGTGGAGAAAATACAGACGTCCAAAGAGAAATCAAATTAAATTGCACGTGTCAGGTGTGAGTGTTGTAGTAATGTGTTTAACATGGTGAGGTTGATAAAACTGTACAGTATAGCGCTAACGCTTAATTGAAGAATCGCAATATAAGTACAAACGATGAATTAATCTATTGCGAGATTCTTATTTAAACACTTCTACATGTCTAGTCTATGAATGCGAACTGTTTTTAAAAAAAAAGTCAACTTTGTTTTTCGTTGCTTTCTCCATACTTCAGTTGAAATATGGCTTGATGGTCCATCAGACTGCTCCAGTCAGCAGTTGTGCTTCTCACAGCCATACAGTTTCTCAGCATGTGAGATGTCTTGATATTTTCTACCGAAGTCTACTTTCCAATGTAGTGGCATTAGTCTTTACATAAGACACTAACAAGACAGTTGCTTACATAAGACACGTACAGGACAGTTGCTTACATAAGACACGTACAGGACAGTTGCTTACATAAGAACAATACAGATTGCTAACATAAGACACAAGACAGTTGCTTACATAAGACACAAGACAGTTGCTTACATAAGACACTTACATGACAGTTGCTTACATACGACACTTACATGACAGTTGCTTACATAAAACACGTACAGGGCAGTTGCTTACATAAGACACTAACATGACAATTGCTTACATAAGATACTAACATGACAGTTGCTTACATAAGACACTTACAAGATAGTTGCTTACATAAAACACGTACAAGACATTTACAATAATTACATAAGACACTTACAAGACAGTTACAATAATTACATAAGACACTTACAAGACAGTTCAAAGGCATTACGCTAATGACCCACTTTACAAATTAGCACAAGCAATTCGACATTTGCTTCTGAAGACTGAGCACATATGAGAATGCTAGAAGTGATGTGATGTCAGTACAAAACACACAAATAATAACCAGGTATATTCTTCATGAAGACAACATTAAGAAGGTTCTCATTATTATCATGTCAGTTTTAATGTTCATAAACACAGCAAACCAAAGTTTGCTACTGCATTCCGTCATTAACTAGAACGCTTACTGACGAGATGAGAAATTGTACAATTATCATATATAACTACTTTATTTGTTAATAGCTATAACATTCAAATGCAACATATGCTCTAGCTCAGCGTTTCCCAAAGTGGGTTACAACCCCCTGTGGCGCTGAAGCCTTCCAGGATGGATAGTGGTTCAGAAGCACTTGGGCGGAGTTTTTTCGTGATTTTGCGATTGAATAATCATAAAAATTTGAATTCTGCATTTTAATTCATCTTATGTCCATCTTACATGATTCCTTTTTTCATCAATTTTCTATTTCATGTATATAATCATTTGAAAATTGACCATGTATGACAAATATATATCAATTTTCTATGTCAAAGTGAAAATAGAGCATGTATGTATATGTGGGGGCGTTGGCAAACTGTTATAATGGGGAGGGTGGGGCGTTACAAAGTTTATGTCTGCAAAGTGGGCGTAAGCGGAAAGGTTTGGGAACCTATGCTCTAACTTGATGAGAAGATCATACTATAATGTTCTGCCTGAGTTAGTCAGTCTGATCTGCGAATGTACAGACATTTTCCCATTAAGATGAAAATATACTGCTAAATAGAATTACGTGCTAATTTAGAGCTGTCTTAATTTCATGGATAAGCGGGAAAATATATCAGTTGGTACCATGCGATGTGGGTACCATGCGATGTGGGTACCATGCGATGTGGGTACCATGCGATGTGGTACCATGCGATGTGGGTACCATGCGATGTGGGTATCATGCGATGTGGGTACCATGCGATTGGGTACCGCGATGTGGGTACCATGCGATGTGGTACCATGCGATGTGGGTACCATGCGATGTGGGTACCATGCGATGTGGGTACCATGCGATGTGGGTACCATGCGATGTGGGTACCATGCGATGTGGGTACCATGCGATGTGGGTACCATGCGATGTGGTATACTACAAACACATAA
The DNA here is from genome assembly GCA_020796225.1 of Arion vulgaris. Classification (NCBI taxonomy): domain Eukaryota; kingdom Metazoa; phylum Mollusca; class Gastropoda; order Stylommatophora; family Arionidae; genus Arion; species Arion vulgaris. The sequence continues at coordinate 14,121,863 of CM036765.1, forward strand.
ATATAATTTAGCGTAAAAAAACTACTTGCAATAATAGTAAGATTGATTTTGTTCGTGTTATAGAGGATTAAAGCAGATTTAAGACGATGCTCTCCACTTTCAACCTGAAAACGAGATTTGCTTGGGTTATTATGTCAGCAAGGAGAGCAGCAATAGTGTAGTTGTTAATGAACTCGCTTCTTAAACGTGTGGTCCGGGTTCAATTCTACAGTGGGCGAGGACTTTTTTCCCAACCCTAATGTCTCTCTGGTCGACCCAGACTTAATTGGGTACCAGGAAAAACAATGAGAAGAAAAGGTGGCCGACGTGATGTTGACCAAATCATCGATCACGTCTACGATAAATACGGACCTCACACAGTATTCCCCAAATATCCCTAAGGTATGAAAAAGGAATTACTTTACACTTTCACTTGAAATCTGCGAGTACTAGTCATTTAACAATTAAAAAAAATAATAATTGACTGCTTTCGTATATTTCAGGGATGTAATAATTGTGTGGTGGTGTCTGTGGCTTATGGTATAGTGATTCGGTTTATTAACCCCGACGATCTGAGTTCGAATCACGCTGCGGACAGTTTGCTTACAAATTGTTTCGCGTGGATTTTTACAAAGGACGATGGCACCACCCGTTCAGAAAGCAATGACAAACTACTGAATGTAATAATGTCTAGAAAAATCACAAACAGCGTTAAAAGCTGGGTTGATTCGCAAAGTCCTGTAAAGGATATGCAATTAACTTTTTAATAACTGTGTTGTGAACATATTTCCAAGCAGGCAAACAATTGGCATGTGTTTTTGTATAATCTCATTGCATTTCCGTTTGTTTGAATAAACACTTGGATATTTTAGAAGACTATCATCTGCCTGCAGGTGATAACAATTTATTATTATATGAACGATGCATTATCTTATCGTTCAACCAAAGTGTTTGTTTGGTTTGGGCACCTGCTGTTAGCAATAAACGACGTGTGTTCTTTCAAATACTAGCAGTGACTAAGTTACCAAGATATCTCCTGATGATCAGGTAACTAGCAGTGACTAAGTTACCAAGATATCTCCTGGTGATCAGGTAACTAGCAGTGACTAAGTTAGCAAGATATCTCCTGAAGAACTGTAGACACACAGGAATGTACAAAAATATTTTATTGAAAGAATTCTAGCCAGGCGGATACTTCTGTTCAGGGGCGGCTGGTCATTAAGAGCCAGTGGGCCCGGCTCCACCAATAATGGAAAGGGAATAACTTCCGGAATAGTAAAGGCTACAAAAATCAGGTTTTTTCCGAAAATTTGTGTCTGGCCCCACCAAGAAAAATGACCACGAGCCGCCACTGCTTCTGTTAGTTAGTGATTGTTGCTGGTTAGTGATTTTTGCTGGTTAGTGATTGTTGTTAGTTAGTGATTGTTGTTGAGTTAGTGATTGTTGTTAGTTAGTGATTGTTGTTGGTTAGTGATTGTTGTTAGTTAGTGATTGTTGCTGGTTAGTGATTGTTGTTAGTTAGTGATTGTTGTTAGTTAGTGATTGTTGCTGGTTAGTGATTGTTGTTAGTTAGTGATTGTTGCTGGTTAGTGATTGTTGTTAGTTAGTGATTGTTGTTAGTTAGTGATTGTTGCTGGTTAGTGATTGTTGTTAGTTAGTGATTGTTGTTAGTTAGTGATTGTTGTTATTAGTGATTGTTGCTGGTTAGTGATTGTTGTATTAGTGATTGTTTGTTAGTTAGTGATTGTTGCTGGTTAGTGATTGTTGTTAGTTAGTGATTGTTGCTGTTAGTGATTGTTGTTAGTTAGTGATTGTTGCTGATTAGTGATTTTGTTAGTTAGTGATTGTTGTTAGTTAGTGATTTTTGCTGGTTAGTGATTGTTGCTGGTTAGTGATTGTTGCTGGTTATGATTGTTGTTAGTTAGTATTGTTGCTGTTAGTGATTGTTGCTAGTTAGTATTGTTGTTAGTTAGTGATTGTTGCTGGTTAGTGATTGTTGTTAGTTAGTGATTGTTGCTGGTTAGTGATAATTGTTAGGTTAGTGATTGTTGCTGGTTTGTGATTGTTGTTAGTTAGGGATTGTTGTTAGTTAGTGATTGTTGTTAGTTAGTGATTGTTGTTAGTTAGTGATTGTTGTTTGTTAGTGATTGTTGTTAGTTAGTATTGTTGTTAGTTAGTGATTGTGTTAGTTAGGATTGTTGTTAGTTAGTGATTGTTGTTAGTTAGTGATTGTTGTTTGTTAGTGATTGTTGTTAGTTAGTGATTGTTGCTGGTTAGTGATTGTTGTTAGTTAGTGATTGTTGTTAGTTAGTGATTGTTGTTAGTTAGTGATTGTTGGTAGTTAGTGATTGTTGTTAGTTAGTGATTGTTGTTAGTTAGTGATTGTTGTTAGTTAGTGATTGTTGCTGGTTAGTGATTGTTGTTAGTTAGTGATTGTTGTTAGTTAGTGATTGTTGTTAGTTAGTGATTGTTGCTGGTTAGTGATTGTTGTTAATTAGTGATTGTTGTTAGTTAGTGATTGTTGCTGGTTAGTGATTGTTGTTAGTTAGTGATTGTTGTTAGTTAGTGATTGTGTTAGTTAGTGATTGTTGTTAGTTAGTGATTGTTGTTAGTTAGTGATTGTGTTAGTTAGTGATTGTTGTTAGTTAGTGATTGTTGTTAGTTAGTGATTGTTGTTAGTTAGGGATTGTTGTTAGTTAGTGATTGTTGTTAGTTAGTGATTGTTGTTAGTTAGTGATTGTTGTTAATTAGTGATTGTTGTTAGTTAGTGATTGTTGTTAGTTAGTGATTTGTTATTAGTGATTGTTGCTGGTTAGTGATTGTTGTTAGTTAGTGATTGTTGTTAGTTAGTGATTGTTGTTAGTTAGTGATTATTGTTAGTTAGTGATTGTTGTTAGTTAGTGATTGTTGTTAGTTAGTGATTGTTGTTGGTTAGTGATTGTTACTGATTAGTGATTGTTGTTAGTTAGTGATTGTTGTTAGTTAGTGATTGTTGTTAGTTAGTGATTGTTGTTAATTAGTGATTGTTGCTGAGTTAGTGATTGTTGTTAGTTAGTGATTTTGCTGAGTTAGTGATTGTTGTTAGTTAGTGATTGTTGTTAGTTAGTGATTATTGCTGGTTAGTGATTGTTGTTAGTTAGTGATTGTTGCTGGTTAGTGATTGTTGTTAGTTAGTGATTGTTGTTAGTTAGTGATTGTTGCTGGTTAGTGATTGTTGTTAGTTAGTGATTGTTGCTGGTTAGTGATTGTTGTTAGTTAGTGAATGTTGCTGGTTAGTGATTGTTGTTAGTTAGTGATTGTTGCTGGTTAGTGATTGTTGTTAGTTAGGGATTGTTTAAGTTAGTGATTGTTGTTAGTTAGTGATTGTTGTTAGTTAGTGATTGTTGTTTGTTAGTGATTGTTGTTAGTTAGTGATTGTTGTTAGTTAGTGATTGTTGTTAGTTAGTGATTGTTGTTAGTTAGTGATTGTTGTTAGTTAGTGATTGTTGTTTGTTAGTGATTGTTGTTAGTTAGTGATTGTTGCTGGTTAGTGATTGTTGTTAGTTAGTGATTGTTGTTAGTTAGTGATTGTTGCTGGTTAGTGATTGTTGTTAGTTAGTGATTGGTGTTAGTTAGTGATTGTTGCTGTTAGTGATTGTTGTTAGTTAGTGATTGTTGTTAGTTAGTGATTGTTAGTTAGTGATTGTTGTTAGTTAGTGATTGTTGTTAGTTAGTGCTTGTTGTTATTAGTGATTGTTGTTAGTTAGTGATTGTTGCTGGTTAGTGATTGTTGTTAGTTAGTGATTGTTGTTAGTTAGTGATTGTTGTTAGTTAGTGATTGTTGCTGGTTAGTGATTTTGTGCTGGTTAGTGATTGTTGTTAGTTAGTGATTGTTGCTGGTTAGTGATTGTTGTTAGTTAGTGATTATTGCTGGTTAGTGATTGTTGTTAGTTAGTGATTGTTGTTGGTTAGTGATTGTTGTTAGTTAGTGATTGTTGCTGGTTAGTGATTGTTGTTAGTTAGTGATTATTGTTAGTTAGTGATTGTTGTTAGTTAGTGATTGTTGTTAGTTAGTGATTGTTGTTTGTTAGTGATTTTGTTAGTTAGTGATTGTTGTTAGTTAATGATTGTTGTTAGTTAGTGATTGTTGTTAGTTAGTGATTGTTGTTTGTTATTAATTGTTGTTAGTTAGTGATTGTTGCTGGTTAGTGATTGTTGTTAGTTAGTGATTGTTGTTAGTTAGTGATTGTTGCTGGTTAGTGATTGTTGTTAGTTAGTGATTGTTGTTAGTTAGTGATTGTTGCTGGTTAGTGATTGTTGTTAGTTAGTGATTGTTGTTAGTTAGTGATTGTTGTTAGTTAGTGATTGTTGTTAGTTAGTGATTGTTGTTAGTTAGTGATTGTTGTTAGTTAGTGATTGTTGCTGGTTAGTGATTGTTGTTAGTTAGTGATTGTTGTTAGTTAGTGATTATTGTTAGTTAGTGATTGTTGCTGGTTAGTGATTGTTGCTAGTTAGTGATTGTTGTTAGTTAGTGATTGTTGCTGGTTAGTGATTGTTGTTAGTTAGTGATTGTTGTTAGTTAGTGATTATTGTTAGTTAGTGATTGTTGTTAGTTAGTGATTGTTGTTAGTTAGTGATTGTTGTTAGTTAGTGATTGTTGTTAGTTAGGGATTGTTGTTAGTTAGTGATTGTTGTTAGTTAGGGATTGTTGTTAGTTAGTGATTGTTGTTAGTTAGTGATTGTGTTAGTTAGTGATTGTTGTTAGTTAGTGATTGTTGTTAGTTAGTGATTGTTGCTGGTTAGTGATTGTTGTTAGTTAGTGATTGTTGTTAGTTAGTGATTGTTGTTAGTTAGTGATTGTTGTTAGTTAGTGATTGTTGTTAGTTAGTGATTGTTGTTAGTTAGTGATTGTTGTTGTTAGTGATTGTTACTGGTTAGGTGATTGTTGTTAGTTAGTGATTGTTGTTAGTTAGTGATTGTTGTTAGTTAGTGATTATTGTTAAGTTAGTGATTGTTGCTGGTTAGTGATTGTTGTTAGTTAGTGATTGTTGCTGGTTAGTGATTGTTGTTAGTTAGTGATTTTTGTTAGTTAGTGATTGTTGCTGGTTAGTGATTGTTGTTAGTTAGTGATTGTTGCTGGTTAGTGATTGTTGTTAGTTAGTGATTGTTGTTAGTTAGTGATTGTTGCTGGTTAGTGATTGTGTTAGTTAGTGATTGTTGCTGGTTAGTGATTGTTGTTAGTTAGTGATTGTTGCTGTTAGTGATTGTTGTTAGTTAGTGATTGTTGCTGGTTAGTGATTGTTGTTAGTTAGGGATTGTTGTTAGTTAGTGATTGTTGTTAGTTAGTGATTGTTGTTAGTTAGTGATTGTTTTTTGTTAGTGATTGTTGTTAGTTAGTGATTGTTGTTAGTTAGTGATTGTTGTTAGTTAGTGATTGTTGTTAGTTAGTGATTGTTGTTAGTTAGTGATTGTTGTTTGTTAGTGATTGTTGTTAGTTAGTGATTGTTGCTGGTTAGTGATTGTTGTTAGTTAGTGATTGTTGTTAGTTAGTGATTATTGCTGGTTAGTGATTGTTGTTAGTTAGTGATTGTTGTTAGTTAGTGATTGTTGCTGGTTAGTGATTGTTGTTAGTTAGTGATTGTTGTTAGTTAGTGATTGTTGTTAGTTAGTGATTGTTGTTAGTTAGTGATTGTTGTTAGTTAGTGCTTGTTGTTAGTTAGTGATTGTTGTTAGTTAGTGATTGTTGCTGGTTAGTGATTGTTGTTAGTTAGTGATTGTTGTTAGTTAGTGATTGTTGTTAGTTAGTGATTGTTGCTGGTTAGTGATTGTGCTGGTTAGTGATTGTTGTTAGTTAGTGATTGTTGCTGGTTAGTGATTGTTGTTAGTTAGTGATTGTTGCTGGTTAGTGATTGTTGTTAGTTAGTGATTGTTGTTGGTTAGTGATTGTTGTTAGTTAGTGATTGTTGCTGGTTAGTGATTGTTGTTAGTTAGGGATTGTTGTTAGTTAGTGATTGTTGTTAGTTAGTGATTGTTGTTAGTTAGTGATTGTTGTTTGTTAGTGATTGTTGTTAGTTAGTGATTGTTGTTAGTTAATGATTATTTGTTAGTTAGTGATTGTTGTTAGTTAGTGATTGTTGTTTGTTATTAATTGTTGTTAGTTAGTGATTGTTGCTGGTTAGTGATTGTGTTAGTTAGTGATTGTGGTTAGTGATTGTTGTTGAGTTAGTGATTGTGTTAGTTAGTGATTGTTGCTGGTTAGTGATTGTTGCTAGTTAGTGATTGTTGTTATTAGTGATTGTTGTTAGTTAGTGATTTTGTTAGATTAGTGATTATTGTTAGTTAGTGATTGTTGTTAGTTAGTGATTGTTGCTGGTTAGTGATTGTTGTTAGTTAGTGATTGTTGTTAGTTAGTGATTGTTAGTTAGTGATTGTTGCTGGTTAGTGATTGTTGTAAGTTAGTGATTGTTGTTAGTTAGTGATTGTTGCTGGTTAGTGATTGTTGTTAGTTAGTGATTGTTGTTAGTTAGTGATTGTTGTTAGTTAGTGATTGTTTTATTAGTGATTGTTGTTAGTTAGTGATTGTTGTTAGTTAGTGATTGTTGTTAGTTAGTGATTTTTGTTAGTTAGTGATTGTTGTTAGTTAGTGATTGTTGTTAGTTAGGGATTGTTGTTAGTTAGTGATTTTTGTTAGTTAGTGATTGTTGTTAGTTAGTGATTGTTGTTAGTTAGTGATTGTTGTTAGTTAGTGATTGTTGTTAGTTAGTGATTGTTGTTAGTTAGTGATTGTAGCTGGTTAGTGATTGTTGTTAGTTAGTGATTGTTGTTAGTTAGTGATTGTTGTTAGTTAGTGATTGTTGTTAGTTAGTGATTGTTGTTAGTTAGTGATTGTTGTTGGTTAGTGATTGTTACTGGTTAGTGATTGTTATTAGTGATTGTTGTTAGTTAGTGATTGTTGTTAGTTAGTGATTGTTGTTAGTTAGTGATTATTGTTAGTTAGTGATTGTTGCTGGTTAGTGATTGTTGTTGTGATTGTTGTTAGTTAGTGATTGTTGTTGGTTAGTGATTGTTGCGGTTAGTGATTGTTGTTAGTTAGTGATTGTTGTTAAGTTAGTGATTGTCTAAGTTAGTGATTGTTGTTAGTTAGTGATTTTTGTTAGTTAGTGATTGTTGTTAGTTAGTGATTGTTGCTGGTTAGTGATTGTTGTTAGTTAGTGATTGTTGCTGGTTAGTGATTGTTGTTAGTTAGTGATTGTTTCTGGTTAGTGATTGTTGTTAGTTAGTGATTGTTGTTAGTTAGTGATTGTTAGTTAGTGATTGTTGCTGGTTAGTGATTGTTGTTATTAGTGATTTTGTTAGTTAGTGATTGTTGCTGGTTAGTGATTGTTGTTGCTGGTTAGTGATTGTTGCTGGTTAGTGATTGTTACTGGTTGTTATTGATTGCTGGTTAGTGATTGTTGCTGGTTAGTGATTGTTGTTAGTTAGTGATTGTTGTTAGTTAGTGATTTTTGCTGGTTAGTGATTGTTGTTAGTTAGTGATTGTTGTTATAGTGATTGTTGCTGGTTAGTGATTGTTGTTAGTTAGTGATTGTTGCTGGTTAGTGATTGTTGTTAGTTAGTGATTTTGTTAGTTAGTGATTTTGCTGGTTGTGATTGTTGTTAGTTAGTGATTGTTTAGTTAGTGATTGTTGTTAGTTAGTGATTGCTGTTAAGTTAGTGATTGTTGCTGGTTAGTGATTGTTGTTAGTTAGTGATTGTTGTTAGTTAGTGATTGTGTTAGTTAGTGATTGTTGTTAGTTAGTGATTGTTGTTAGTTAGTGATTGTTGTTAGTTAGTGATTGTTGTTAGTTAGTGATTGTTGTTAGTTAGTGATTGTTGTTAGTTAGTGATTGTTGCTGGTTAGTGATTGTTGTTAGTTAGTGATTGTTATTAGTTAGTGATTGTTGCTGGTTAGTGATTGTTGTTAGTTAGTGATTGTTGCTGGTTAGTGATTGTTGCTGGTTAGTGATTGTTGTTAGTTAGTGATTGTTGCTGGTTAGTGATTGTTGTTAGTTAGTGATTGTTGCTGGTTAGTGATTGTTGTTAGTTAGTGATTTTTGCTGGTTAGTGATTGTTGTTAGTTAGTGATTGTTGCTGATTATGTGATTGTTGTTGTTAGTGATTGTTGTTAGTTAGTGATTATTGCTGTTAGTGATTGTTGTTAGTTAGTGATTGTTTGTTAGTTAGTGATTGTTGCTGAGTTAGTGATTTTGTTGTTAAGTAGGATTGTTGTTAGTAGTGATTGTGCTGGTTAGTGATTGTTGCTGGTTAGTGATTGTTGTTAGTTAGTGATTGTTGCTGGTTAGTGATTGTTGTTAGTTAGGATTATTGTTAGTTTTGATTATTGTTAGTTAGTGATTGTTGTTAGTTAGTGATTGTTGCTGGTTAGTGATTGTTGTTAGTTAGTGATTGTTGCTGGTTAGTGATTGTTGTTAGTTAGGGATTGTTGTTAGTTAGTGATTGTTGTTTGTTAGTGAATGTTGTTAGTTAGGGATTGTTGTTAGTTAGTGATTGTTGTTAGTTAGGGATTGTTGTTAGTTAGTGAATGTTGTTTGTTAGTGAATGTTGTTTGTTAGTGAATGTTGTTTGTTAGTGAATGTTGTTTGTTAGTGAATGTTGTTTGTTAGTGAATGTTGTTTGTTAGTGAATGTTGTTCGTTAAGTGCCATTTTCAATTGCTTTCTCTCTCTTTCTCTTTCTCTGTTATAAAAGTCTGATTTAAGTTCTATAAAAACAACAATGGATTGGTAGTACCCATTGTAACCAGACTAGACATACTAAATTCTCTTCTAAACAAATAGCTTCTATAAATCACTTCCTCATAACATTCTCTAATCTGTCCAACTTAAAACAACCTCTGTTTTGCTGCTATGAGAATTGGGCAAAGTTCTAGCGTCACTGACTGTTTTTGAGTGAAGACATCCTTTCCTTGTCAAGAGTGTCCCTTGCAATTCAGACAAGCTTTTACCCCGACATCAGAAGTAACATAACAATTTGAAAAGAATATTTCTTCCGGGTGTTTTGACAAAATATTTGTCTAGTTGCTTACAGTCTTTCCGTCTTGTATGATTTTTCAGAAAGAGTCACAATAAAAGTTGACTGTCTTCCAGTAAAATATATATGTTTTTCACTTGTCAATAATTTCTCGGTGTGTTTGGTGGAAGATGCTGAAACAATATGGATAGAGTCTCATGGTCCGTGGCACAATTCCACAGGAGAGTCAATTTGCTGACTTTTTGTTGACTGTAACGGCTGTGAGGTTGACCCAGCACAATATATAATAGAGAAACTCTGGAAAATATAGACAGCCTGCATGATGTTGATATTGTGCTGTGGCAAAGAAAAATATCGGCCTTACACCGTATTTCCACTGACTATACCTTGTACAGGGTGTTCAAGATAAAAACAGCCCCATTGAAAAATCAAAAGTTGCCAGGTACGCATTGCGTTTTGTCTTTTACTATTTCAACCATTTCTGACTGCATCGCCCTTCCATGCACCATAATTACACACCATCACAAATAAACTCTCATTTTACCTACAATATGTCATATTGAATATTCTCATTTTCATAAACATATGCCAGCTGGGGGCTGCTTTATCTTGAACACCCTGTAGTATGAAAGCGGGTTCCTATCATTCAATTTTCCAGTGAACTACTCCATTGTGTGACTAGATGAGGCAATTAGTCCGCAGTAAATAAATATGTACACTTCTCACTCACATTGACAAACAACACTTTGCACCACTTTCATATAACTCACACACTGACAAATAACACTTCACACTACTTTCGTATAACTCACACATTGACAAACAACACTTTGCACCACTTTCATATAACTCACACACTGACAAATAACATTTTGCACCACTTTCATATAACTCACACATTGACAAATAACACTTCACACTACTTTCGTTTAACTCACACAGTGACAAATAACACTTCACACTACTTTCGTATAACTCACACAGTGACAAATAACACTTCACACTACTTTCGTATAACTCACACAGTGACAAATAACACTTCACACTACTTTCATATAACTCACACACTGACAAATAACACTTCACACTACTTTCGTTTAACTCACACAGTGACAAATAACACTTCACACTACTTTCATATAACTCAAAGATTGACAAATAGCACTTCACGCCACTATAACTCACACAGTGACAAATAACACTTCGCACCACTTTCATATAACTCAAAGATTGACAAATAACACTTCACGCCACTATAACTCACACAGTGACAAATAACACTTCGCACCACTTTCATATAACTCACACATTGACAAATAACACTTCACACCACTTTGATATAACTCAAAGATTGACAAATAACACTTCACGCCACTATAACTCACACAGTGACAAATAACACCTCGCACCACTTTCATATAACTCACACATTGACAAATAACACTTCACACCACTTTGATATAACTCAAAGATTGACAAATAACACTTCACGCCACTATAACTCACACAGTGACAAATAACACTTCGCACCACTTTCATATAACTCACACATTGACAAATAACACTTCACACCACTTTGATATAACTCAAAGATTGACAAATAACACTTCACGCCACTATAACTCACACAGTGACAAATAACACTTCGCACCACTTTCATATAACTCACACAGTGACAAATAACACTTCGCACCACTTTCATATAACTCACACATTGACAAATAACACTTCACACCACTTTGATATAACTCAAAGATTGACAAATAACACTTCACGCCACTATAACTCACACAGTGACAAATAACACTTCGCACCACTTTCATTAACTCAAAGATTGCCAAATAACACTTCACGCCACTATAACTCACACAGTGACAAATAACACTTCGCACCACTTTCATATAACTCACACATTGACAAATAACACTTCGCACCACTTTCATATAACTCAAAGATTGCCAAATAACACTTCACGCCACTATAACTCACACAGTGACAAATAACACTTCGCACCACTTTCATATAACTCAAAGATTGCCAAAATAACACTTCACGCCACTATAACTCACACAGTGACAAATAACACTTCACACCACTATCGTATAAATCAAACATTGCTTACTGAACAAACATCATGGCACTCGGTTAGACACATAGGTTTTAGTCTCCCCGCAGATGTGAAATGCTATGCATACTTATGGTTCCAATGGCTCGCTAGTTAAACACACTCCTCACTCTGCCACTCAGACTTCCAGTTCTACTTGTACAACCTGTAATACTAAACTCATGAAATCGCTGGATAGATTCAACATCAATTTGAGTGTCCTCATTCAACAGAGGTTCGCCAAGAGAGCGAAGGAACATCCCACTTATCAACGTTTAGTCAACTCTCAAATGATCGATGCTGTTGATACAATTAGGTATGTTCCCGATCACATGTTCGCAATAACTCGAAACATAACATACATATTTTTGTTAATTAAAAAATTTTTTTCGATCCAGAAGCACTTGAGCTGAAAGCTCTTCGGCTCGGTGTCATGGACATCGTAACCCTTTAGCTCGGTGCCACGAACACCGTAAATCTGGGGAACCTGTAGCTTTTCTGCCAGTCCGCGGAGTTGAACCCGCACTTACAGAGGACTAGTCACCCGTAGTCCAACGCGCTACGAACACGCTGGGCACGCGGGCGAAACATTACTTACTTAATCCCGTCATGCCTAGTGACACATGGGGCTTCAGAAAGGACTTTCCATGCTCTCCTGTCCCATGCAACCTTCAGCGCAGAGCCCCACGTCAGAGATGCGGTGTCAGTTCCTCTTCCATCATGCGCCTCCATGTTGTCCGTGGTCGCCTTTCTTTCTCTTTCCTTCTGGTGTCCAAGTGAGGCTACCCTTGCAGGCATTTCTTGTCTCATTCTCATAACATGTCCGAGCCATTTCCATTTTCTCTTTTTGAGTATGTCATTCATTGCCTCTTGTCTTGTGTCTTGGAAATGATACACATACATATCGATTATATCATTCGGGGGTCACTGTAACCTTGAGGTATGGTGCTCGTCCATGTTCTAAAAGTGCACAATTTCATGAATTATGAAGAACCATACTTAAAAAGGTTATATGGGTGGTTACTGGAGTGTCTCCGTCCATGAACCTGACCTTTCCTAAGAAAGTGATCCGGATTAGCGGATATCCACCCCAGCCGTTCACTACGGACAATGCAGGAATCAACAGTTAAATGTACTTTTTTCATTATGATACTAAGTCTGACAGTAATCTTCATATCTTCATAAGATTAACGAAGCGATTTTCTAGAGCTAAACAGCTTTCTATAAAATGTACTCCATACAAATGGCACACTACCACACATTTTGGGAAATATATACATCGCTTGTGTCTTGTTTTTATTGTTCCAGGTCAGCTTTTACAGATCTCTATGCCAGAGCCATTTAGTAGGATCACATTATCCTTTAGGGAATCTCTGTGACTAAGTGGTTAGGGCATTGCCTTGTGTTCCGATCTTAGATCAGACGAAAAGAAACTAAATCGACAAGTCCTTATGTGGTCATCAATTGGGAAAAGAATACGGGGAAGACCTAAGACCACTCTTCGAAGAACCATCCAACAAGAAAGTAAACTATTAGGATGTAAAACCATACAAGATCTCCAACTGCTAGCAACGAACCGCATCACGTGGAGATCTAAAACCTCTGCCCTATGTGCTGCCTTTGGCACGAAAGGAAACAAAACTAAACTTGCGTTCCGAAGTTCGTAGGTTTCAAATCCAGATCGCGACGTTCTGTTCAAGATGCATTTTTCCATAAATCCCTAGGATTGTTACAGGAGATACGGAGTTCATGTTTTGTGTAATTATATTGACAGTGGACCTGTCATTTCTGCAGCGTAGAGGGACTACGCCACATGGATAAAAACTGATACATTGAAGTCAGTAATATTCTTTTCTCTCTTTCACTTCAAGTAATCCACAGCGTTTTTTTTGGTTTCCATATTAACCCATTTTATTTGCCAGTGAATTTGTAAAAGTGCGCGTAGACAGATCCCATTGGAGATAACAAAAAACGTTGCAGCAAGAAACAAAAATTGAAAATATGTGGAATTGTACATTTTTTTGCTGCTGTTGCCATTTCTTAATTATATTGCATGTTGTATAAATTTACGTAAAATATGTGTAATGGCCCGAGAAAATATCCAGCTGGACTGAGTAATTTCCCTGCAGAAAATTGATTCTTGTAAAAATAAAAAGTGTTTAGAATATAATTGTTTTTAACAAAATTATGCTACTTTTCTTGTTTAGCAATATTTCTTCTTTTCATCGTGTGCATTATTTTTCATATTTTCTGTTTTATATATGTGCTGGTTTGTAATGTGTATGTCAGTATGTGATGTCGTCTACTTCGTTTTTGATATTTTGTATAAGTTAATATAAGCTTCTAAGCTTTCAAGCTTGTAGTCAAACTAGCAGTGGCGGCTCGTCATTAAGGGCCACTGGGGCCAGGCCCCACCAAAAATAATGTGTAACGTGCATTTATTATTTTATAAACTAAAACATAACAACCCCAAACCATGATTTTTCGAAAATTTGTGTCTGGCCCCACCAACAAAAATGATCACAAGCCGCCACTGCAAACTAGATATTTAGTCAAGAGGCAAGAGATCTGGTCTATGTGTGTATGCGTGTGTGTGTGTGGAGAGGGGGAGAGGGAGAGAGAGAGAGAGAGAGAGAGAAGAGAGAGAGAGAGAGAAAGAGAGAGAGAAGAGAGAGAGAAAGAGAGAGAGAGAGAGAATCCGAATTACTTCTAAGGTTATTAAAATGTGCTCAGGACAAGCTAGCTATTGGTGAATCTGCAATGATCATGTAAAGCGGATGTTGTTTTAAAGATTTTGAATGTGATCAGATGAACCATCTATGTACGTATGGCTTTTCTTCTTTGAAGTGTATTGGATAGGGATAATGGTTAACTTTCATATAGGTTAGTGGATGTCTGAACTCTACCACCAGCGTTGAACAGAACATTAGCTCTGTTATTTCATGTAATTCCATAGTAGAAAGGTATCCAGGTATGTCGGAGAAAAATTGGAGATAAAATCGATATTGTTCAATTCTTGTCTAGTTTGATGCAGTAAAGTATTAGCAAAGTGAAGAATCCGTTTTCATACCAAGTGATATAGTGGGGTATACTTGCTAGACCCATATACCTGAAAACTAAGCTTTTGGGAAACCTGACAGACTTGAAGGTGACTGCCCAGTTTGTGGTCCACAGTAAATTAAGCCCATGACCAGAGATCGCTGAAGACGGAGAAGACCCATATGATTTGTCTGACCAACTGTAACATAATGGATAAGCATTACCTCGACCGCCTTTATTTCGCAGGATTTCTCTTGCACTCATTAGAGGTTAGGTTAACTTAAGAGCCATTGCTATAAAAAAGAAAATTTCACTACAATTGTGAAATGTAATCCTGGGAGCACTCTGCTGGTAAGCAAATTCACTAGCCACTGATCTATCGCGGTTGACACTTTAATGTAGTAAAATTGTTCATCTAGTAGATATATGCAGACAGTGGATACAATTACCATTGGTGGTATGTTGATTGTCTTGTTTTGATACTGATGTGCCGATCTTGTGAAGAGTTTCACTGTCTGGAGGAGAACTACAAGCTCTGTTAGAAAATTGAAGATATTTCTAGATAGACATGCTTTGTGTCCCAACTCTTTCAATGTAGAATCATATAAAAATGCCACATCATACATTCTTTACAACCATATTTGCATGCAGACACACACACACACACACACGCACGCAGACATACATACACACATAGTATACTTTGATGTAATTTTTCTTCGCTCATCACAAAAATGTCGTTGCTAATAGTTACCGAAAATATGTCGACGAAGGCGGGAAGTGAAAGTCTATTAGACATTCTTGTTTATTCCTTGTTGAAACGGAAACATTTTCATAATATTATAGCAATGGGATTGAAGAACTTGATGTGTGAATCAGCAGTTCGTGAACAAAAATTGCATAATGTGTGACATTACCAATAAGTAAGGGAAATATGTCTTAATTATAAAAAACCAATTATATAATAAGTGGTCAAACACATTTAACAAGAAAGATATAAGAGAAATATTGCACAATTCAAGTTATTGATAACATGATACGAGATGCTGGTAAACGGATACACAATAATGGTAAAGAGATGATTGGTTGGTGACAAATAGAAAGAAGTAGTTGATAGCAAGATACAAGTTACTGATATAAAGATAAGTGTTGCTGATAAAGAGACAGAAAACAAGGAAGAAAGATAGATAGGAATTTCTGTTGCAGGTACACGAGTTAAAGACATAATAAGATATACGAGTTGTTGATATACGAGTAAAATACGAGATTAAGACATGTAAAGAGAAATGAGACGAAGACCGATAACGATATAGGTGTTGTAGACAGATGACAAGAAATGGGATGTATGTGACGACATGTGAGTTGTAGACAGATGAAACGAAATGAGCTTTATATTGATGATGACATGTGAGATGTAGACAGTTACAACATTGTTGTTCCATAAGGCTTACAGCCTCATTAGTTAATAATGCCCTTGTCCTCTAATATGTTGCTGTCATGTCATAGTTAATAATCATACTCATTAGATCAATACAATCGAAACAAAGCTACACCACATATCTTAGCTGAACTGGTTCGGAATTCACGTTTGTCAAATAAATGTGGTATCTTTTCTTTCTTTCTCCAATCCTGTTTCGTCAGGATAAGAAAATATTTCTAGAATGAGAGTCCTTGCGTGTGATTCATAAATAGTTTCTTTCGTCACCTCTGTTATCTCTGAGGTCCATCTTTTGCACGACCGGCCTTTTGCTTTGTGTCCATTATTTCGAAGCAACATTGCCCTTTGAGGCGCACTGCCTGTTGCTAATCTGCTTATGTGGTCACACCATTTAATTTGTTGTTTCTTGATGAAGTCGAGGATATGTGGTACCACACAGTTCAAACTTTGTGACAAAGAAAATGTTGAACTCCACGTAATGCACACACTAAACATGTTAGTTAGCCCCTAATCCGACTGATACATAATATGTTATGCGTTATGTCTACGTGCTCCCAAATCACTGATATTTATTCTATCATGTTTGTTTGTCATTGTTTAATAACACCAATAATTCTATCAACAATATGTTTGTTTGTCATTGTTTAATAACACCAATCATTCTATCAACAATATGTTTGTTTGTCATTGTTTAATAACACCAATCATTCTATCAACAATATGTTTATTTTCAACTCTCTGCGCTTTGTGTTATTTATTGTACTAATGTTCATTCTTTTTTCTTGAAGTAGCAGAACTTGACATACACTTTCTAGAGTTTATAGTTAGAGTGCAAAGCATTACAGAACTTGACATACACTTTCTAGAGTTTATAGTTAGTGCAAAGCATTGCAGAACATTAACATAAACAGATTAAACGTTCCATACCAATTTTGTATAATGTTTAAACCAGAAACAAAACTCATCAAAATATAACAAATGGTAAGAATGACAGAGTTATTTATATGTTTTGTCAGAAATGCAAATATAATTAATACAATCAAATTGACAGGAGATACATTTTCTGAATGTGTCACGCTGACTGGTGTTTATAATTATATAATCCTACAATTTCCTATCTCTGGAGTTTTTTAATAGTTCCATTTTGGCAATTTCCTAATGAAATAATGTTAAATGTCTAGTAGCTTTTATTTGTTTTGTAGGCATTGCCTTTTTATCTTACCAATTTATTCATGTGAATAAAAGACATTTGCAACAGCTAGACCGTTTTGTCAGACTGAAGCCAAACACTGTCATGTCAGCAATACTGTTTTCCAATGATTGCTGAACATTATACAGTTTACCTGTTCATTTTTATTTTGTTTGTTCTCTAGTAACGTATCAGGTTTCACTTCATCGTTCCAATTACTAGAAATAATTGCTGCTTGTGCCCTTTCAGGTTTCATGCCGACTATTCCAATTTGAACATTTTGCCAAATTCGTTCAAAATGTTGTAGTTTGATTTCGTGAAGAATTCTAAAAACAATTGACAATTTTTTCTTGGTCACATTGTTTACATTTAATTTGATAATGATGTTTATTTTCTGCATTACATTAATTATTTTGATGTGTTTTTTTTCATGTTTCAGATTTGTTTTATTTTACAGTTTGATCAGCATTACGTAATGAGTAATTGGACACATTTCTTGTCCATGTTAATCTGATTCATCGTTCTAAGCTTTTATTTCGTTTTCATCTATATATATTCTTACATGTTCAATTGTATTGACTTACAGAAAGTAATGTTCAGCCTGAGGTTGTTTAGAGTTTTAAAGTACAATTTCCAGCGGTTTCGGGATCCCTACAGGTTTTCTCTATTTCTTATATATGCCGTTTTTCTAGTATATTAAAAAACACATATTGTATGCAATTAAAAATGCAGGAATTGCCGTTATAATTCTTCAGCAAGAGGAAGTTTATTGTCCTATAAGACAAACTTACTAATGTACGGACATTGTTACAATTTGTGGTGATTTAGTCTGTAGAGTATTAAACACGGAATAGAGGAATATTGTCCTCCCAATGAGACCATTAGCTTGCAGTGGTGGGGATGCTTGCGTGTTCCAATGATATAATAGGCTAAGATGGCAGGAACTTATCTTCCTGGCAGAGTCAATCAAGCCGGACATGCCACTAAGGAGGGGACAGACGAAGTATGGACTCCTGGTCCTCCAGGTTGGGGGTTGGGCTTGGGACTAACAATCCCATTCTTTAAAAAATCTTAACGTTACGGAAACAGGAACAAAGACACAACATATTGACGGGCATGAAGGACTACCAGAGTCTTTGACTCATATGACTGGAAGTAGTGAAAGCCGAAAGAAAGCTATTTTCATGAGGACGGAAGTCCTGAATGTCAAAGCCAAGACCAGAACTGGATTCTGGAATGTAAGAACAATGTATGAATCTGGAAAACTTACTGACACGATGTCAACAAGAGAATATGAGCACCATCATCCGAAGACAACGCTGGAGATGGATCGGACATGTGATGCGCTCGGAGACTGGCTCTGACACGAAAACTAGTAAAACTGGTCGACTCCAGAGGGTAAACGAAAACGTGGAAGACCCAAGACAACCTGGTGGAGAACGATAGAGCAAGAACTGAAAGAAATGAATCATAGCTGGAACACAATACAGAGGAAGGCCATGAATAGAGAAGAATGGTGCCCGTCTGCCCAGCGTGTTCGTAGCGCGTTGGACTACTGGTGACTATCCCTCTGTGTGTGTGGGTTCAATTCCGCGGGATGGCAGAAAAGCCACAGATTCCCCAGATTTACGGTGTTCGTGGCACCGAACCGAAGGGTTACGATGTCCATGGCACCGAGCCGAAGAGCTGAAAAGCTCCAGTGCTTCTGGATCGGAAAAAAAAAAAAGAGAAGAATGGTATGCGTTTGTTGCTGCCCTAAGCGCCAAGTGCGTAACAGGCTGAAGAGAGAGAGAGAGAGAGAGGAATATTGTCGCCCAAAAAATATAAAACATATTTTTTTAAAGTATTACAAAACACTATTAGCAAGTGCTGATGATAATATTGGTACCAGAAATCAAATATGATATCTTTGCGATACAGTTGTATTAGTGCAATATTTTAAAACTACCTTAGTGATATAGACATTAGCTGTCGACCAACATCGGACATCACACAGTTAAATGCAAATATCGCATGTAGTGCAGATACGCTCATGGAATCTGACCAGAACACAACCGTTAATTTTCATCATGAGAAATGAGAATCTGGTGAGATCATAGATAGGAAAGGTGTTAATATCATTTATGAGGAATGAGATTCTTGTCAGATCATTGAAAGACACGCAATGTGTTTATCCTGAAACACGTAATAACAAAGTACTGTAGTTTTACAAAATACAAAAACAATGACAATACGCAGCAACGTTTCGACCAAAAAGCCTTTATCAAGCAAACAATACAACAAAAGTGAGGAATGTCACATCACACTACATATAGATAAAATGTGTTTATGTGGAAAATATTTAGAAGTTTGCATAAGAAGTCTAAAGTCATGAAGGAATGGCTTCATCGCACCGGGTTTTACCCCAACAAATGACTCGGTCCCTTACGCCACCTGCAGACAGTATTTCACAAAGCACGAACTCTGTAGCTCCGGTAACAATCCTATGAATTCGTGAAAAACAGAAATTCGCGGTCCAGATTCGAACAAACGAACTTCGAAACGCAAGGCATCGACTTCAAAATATATGCAATTTGCTAAAACAGTATGATTTGGGTTGAAAAATAAAACAGTTCAGAAAAATGACAATGAACGTACTACAACAAACACTATAGAAAATATGTGTAACAATTGTATATGAAACAATGAATTAACTCCTAAATTACGGCAAGCCAACTCACGCGCGTATGTATTTAAAAAAGAATATTCTAATCAATTTGATGCTTTCTGTGTATAATTCTTTGGAGAATACTGTAGATTAATTTATCTTCTTCTTCTTTGCGTTCGTTCTTTACGACCAATTTTAATCACTCTTTGTGATATGTTTGTTCTTTGCCAAGAACGTGTGTACGTTGCACATGGTTTGGTAGGCTCCTAAACGCATAGATTTCTACACGTTTAGGACACATGCATCCGATTTCAGCCAAACCTCCTTAGTCGCCTCTTACGACATGTGGCAGGTAACAGTGGTTCTTTTCTTTACACCCCAAATTTGCGCCCCAGTAACCACTCGGGCGATTTATTTATAAAATGAAGCTTTTTTCAGTACAATAGTGTAATATACACTATAATAATATATAATAGTGTAATATAGTACAATATTGTACTATTGTGAAATAGTGTTCTGGAATAATATAAGAAAGTTGCAATATACTGAATGCAGCAAATGAGATTCTAGGGAACATCGCTTAATAACGTGGCTTTGATATGCGTATACTAGTGGGTACTGGGATAGTTATTGTAACTATTAGTTTGATAATACTGATTTGTTCAATGCGAACTGACCAAACTGCCTATGAAGCTTTCCACAACAGAATATCAGGAAGGAAGGCGAGAGGAAGACCGAGGAAAGGTGGATAGATAACGTAGTTGAATTCTGCCAGGGAACTAGAGAAACATAAAACCACGACACTGGGTGAACAACCCGGTAACAGTGTGATGACAAAAGTTGAATTCTGCCAGGGACTAAAAAAACCATCACACAAATCACCAGAGAAGCGCAAGACAAACACATAAAACCACGACACTGAGTTAACAACCCAGTAACAGTGTGCTGACAAAAGTTAAATTCTGCCAGGGACTAAAACCATCACACAAATCACCAGAGAAGCGCAAGACAAACACATAAAACCACGACACTGAGTTAACAACCCAGTAACAGTGTGCTGACAAAAGTTAAATTCTGCCAGGGACTAAAAAACCATCACACAAATCACCAGAGAAGCGCAAGACAAACACATAAAACCACGACACTGAGTTAACAACCCAGTAACAGTGTGCTGACAAAAGAAGAAGAAGAAGAAGATTTGTTCATATTTTGCCAAACATAGTGATGTAGGTGACCCACTCAGATCTGTTTTATTTAACCTTAAACAGAAATAGAAGTCTGACAAATTTAGCCTAAACTAAAGTGATCTCATTATATCCTCCCTTGTTTACAAAACTCCCCCTCACTCAAATACACACTAGATGCCGGAGTAGCCAGAGGGCAGGTTCTAATGATTCTGTAATATTTCAGATGATAAAATTACTTTCTACTGTAATACTGTATAGTTTTATGTGACTGTTACAGCGCTCTTAATAACATATCCCTCAGTATCCATAATCTGCAATCATACCTTAAGTATTTGGAAGGATTATTTCATGAAATCCGAGTTATAGAAAACATTCATTGTGTCTGGTATGAGATCTGAATATTATAGAAGTGAATTTAGACCAGCGTTTCACAAAGTGGGTGGTACCGTCCCCAGGGGCGCTGAAGCGTTCTAGGGGGGCGATGGTTGTTTCAGAAGAATTTGGGGGTGGGGGGTGATCAGGCGATTAGGGTCGGGGCTCCTTAAATAAGAAATTAATAATAAATATTTTTAAATAAATTATTATCGTGATTTCGAGATTGAATAATCATTTAAAATTTGAATTCTCATTTAAATTCATCCTGTGCATCAATTTTCTATTTTATGCATATACTCATTTGAAAATTGACCATGTATGACAGAAATATATATCAATTGTCTATGTCAAGAGAAAATAGAGCATGTATGTATGTGGGGAGGGCAGCGTTGGCAAAATGTTATAATCTGGAGGTGGGGAGGGGGTGTTACAAGTTTATGTTGTTTAAAGTGGGCGGGGGCCGAAAATGTTTGGAAATCTATGATCTAAACTTACTCCAGATATGTACAGCAAGGGTTGACACAAGTAAAAGCTATAAAAAAATTATAAATAATATTATTTAAAACAAACTGCTATAGAAACTGTTAAAACGTATGTCGTCTTAGATCTACTTACATTTACTGTTTCTTTCTGTGGGGAAAATACTAGAACAATGGTTTATTGTGGTCTGTTTCATTCATTGCTTTAGCTTGTTCTTTACGGAAATTTCTTGCATGATAGTTCCAAGGGTATGTGCATCGTTGGATTACAAAGACAAGCTGGGGTTTCCCTACTAGCGAGCATGGTTGAGTCCTTGCATAGGAAAGAGAAGCATACGGGACCACTACTCAGGGCCGTGCCGTGCTATGATGGAGAGAGGCGGCCGCATCAGGCGGAACCGTAATTGGGGCGGCATAAGCAACAAAATTAAAATTACAATTGAAGGTTATTTTAAAGAAAAAGATTTAAGAGGCGGCATTTCGAAGACTTGCATCACACTGAGAAAATATACCGCACAGTTCTGCCACTACTTTCACTATTTGGGTGGAGTTTGAGGCCGTTACTTAGGCTTCAGATGATCTTAGAATCTGTTTACTGCGATCGTTGCTGTTTTTGACTCTCAGTCAATGTTTTGTTAGACTAAAAATGACAAACTGCGTTATGGGTGTATGTCGTCTATTAAAGTTTTTAACCATCAGAAACATTATCATCGGAAATTTGAGGATGGATATGATTGATGTTATTTTGTCTCTTGGCATTGAATGAGGAAACTAAAATTGATGTTGAATCTATCCAGCGATTTAAGGAGTTTGGATGTTGTATATCTGCAATTAAATGCATGAGAAGCAGAAGGAGGAGTGTTGTTAACCAGCGAGCCGATCACGGTGCAAACCATCGACATCTGCTGGGGGAGACAAAGCACTTCTGGGTCTGTCCGAAGTGTTCAGAAGTTGGTTCAGTAAGCAGTAACCAATAGTCTAAATATATCTCTGTTCTTTGCTAGGTGGTGGCGTCTGTGGCTTAGGAGATAGTGACTCGGTCTATTAACCCCGACGTTCTGAGTTCGAATCACACTGCAGGCAGTTTGGTTGCAAATTGTTTCGCGTGGATTTTTACAAAGGACGATGACACCACCCGTTCAGTAAACAATAGCAAACTACTGAACGTAATGATGTTTAGAAAAATCACAAACAGTGTTTTAAAATGCTGGGGTAGATTCGCAAAGTCCTGTAAATCCATTTACAGGTGGACTGTTTGTTTGAACTGAGAATTACACACACACACACACACACACACTAAGCAGCAAGAAAACAAAACAAACATAGAAAATACAGTAACAAAAAAGTACATTTAATAAACAAATTCTTGTTGTATTGTAGCAACCGGATAATATAACAGGAACATTATAAGTCACTTTATAACAGAATACAAAGTATGGTTTATGAACTGGTTATAATCCATCTAACATGAGTTTGTTAAATTATTCGATTTACTTGATCGAAATCTGTTCTTTTCTTGGTTTAAAGGGTTTTAAGCCGAAGGTGCAACTTCATTCACTGGGTTTTACCTCATATGGCTCGGTCCTCTCCGCAGAAATGGCACGCCACCTGCCGAGAGTATTGCACAAAGCACGATCCTAGGTCTGTGGAAAAAACTGCACTCCGGATTCGAACCCACGACCTTCGACTCGCAAGGCAAAGGGTTTAACCACTCAGCCACAGATATCTCTTTTCTTGGTATCTTGTTACAAGTACCAGACACACACTTATACTGATGTGCCGACGGTAGCTAGTTATTAGACAAGCCAGTGATTTGTTATTAGACAAGCCAGTAACTATTTATTAAAGAAATCTAATCAAATATTCTTGCTAGGAAGCAACGCAAGATTAAAACTAGACTTGTGGGTTGCTAATACATCTTCTATAACATCATATAACAAATAAATGACCTGATGACCTGATCAGTCACATACATTAACCTAGATCGGTCTCAGCGGTCGTCTTGTGGTCAAACGTCAATCAAAACAGTCCATATTCACAATAGGCACTCCGCAGACTTATTTCTTTAACTCTTAGTGGACCAGGGCAAACGTCATTCTAAAGTAAAAACGTCACTTAGTGTGGCTCCTGGTCCACAAGGAGTTAATTCTAGTCGTTGTGTTGTGTTGGAACATTCTGCTAAAAGAGCACTCCAATCTTTTTACTGGTCGACCATTTTTCAATAGATAGATTGATTGATTGATAGATAGATTGATATCATCATCATCACTGCACTGTGGTGAATTTTCACTCCGATCTCTTTCTTACATAAGAATACATCAGCGGTAGAGCACGATCACCGTAACACCTACAATTTCTAAATGTAATTTTGAAGATGGTTACACATTTTGAAATAATATTATTTTAATCTTTAAAAAAAAAAATTTGCTCGAGCAAAAGCTTGGAGGACTTGGGAGTTTTTTTCTAACTGCCAATGATTTGCTAAACTTTATCACGATACGTACGTTTTATAGTCTGTCTCTGGTAGGACTACAGCCTCGATTTCACCTACACTGAGATCAGGGATATTTTGTACAAGATTCCGATCGCTTCACATGAGAGATAACCGAGTATCTTTGAATAGGGAGGCGTGCACCTTACCTCCGCATCACAGAGAACCTCCCCCTCTCTGTTTATAATACATTCTTTATATTCGACACTGTTCGTATAGTAAATAGTTTAGCTATATTTCAATTATTCTTGATCTTGATCTTGATTGTTTGTGCAATAACGTGTTACTCTGTCCGCCTGCCCAGCGTGTTCGTAGCGCGTTGGACTGCGGGTGACTAGCCCTCTGTGAGTGTGGGTTCAATTCCGCGGGCTGGCAGAAAAGCCACAGGTTCCCCAGATTCACGGTGTTCGTGCCACCGAACCGAAGGGTTACGATGTCCATGGCACCGAGCCGAAGAGCTGAAAGCTCAAGTGCTTCTGGATCGGAAAAAAAGGGTTACTGTCTCTCTCTCTCTACATATATATATATATCTTTGTTTTATCATGTCGGCTGATGTAAAAAAAATAATGAAAATCTGCTAAATCATTTGCCTGATGTTGTTAGCTCGGACTTGCAAGGGAAGTAGCTGATAGCAGGTAGATGCAGGGAATAATGATATTGTTATGTGTTAGTGTGCTATTCTGTGGTCTGTGGTGGGAAATCAGGTTGAGGTTTCCTTGCTTGCTTGTACAGCATCGCCCTTGTGGTTACCGGGGCCCAAATTTGGGTGTAAAGAATGGAACCACTGTTACCTGCCATGCATGTCGTAAGAAGCTAAGGAGGTTGGGCGGGGGGCTAGCTACCCTACACCGTAAAAAACACTAGATGGCTACAGAACGGAGAGCGAACCGAGTAAACGCTGGCTGAAACCGGATACATCGCCGAAGGATAAGCACCAGAGCTCCAAATGGTGCTGAAGATGTGACGTAAAACACACCAATGCTAAGGCTGCATGAATCAGATTTCCACATGAATAGAATTTATGGGGAGCTCTGGTACATCAGTCTGGGCGGTGATCGAGAGAGAGAGAGAGAGAGAGAGAGAGTACAGGATGACACTTACTTTCAATAATGGGATGAAAGTTTAGAACATGACTTTCTTCTCTTTCTCTTTTGTCCTTCTCTGCTTTTTTGCCGTTAGAAGTAGCAGGTTTAACTGATGATCGGTTTCCGAGATAGTGCACGCTCGTTCGCTTGATATGCTATGGTATTGTGGAGTTTTAAGATCAGGGACGTAGTCTCCATGTGTGCTAGGCTGCGCCGACAACTATATCAGGCCAGAAGAAATATTATTCTGTTAAGTATTCACAACAATATTTATTATAAAACATTTATATAGTAGCGATAAGTAGCTATCTATTATTGAATTGATGCCACTGAGTAAACTGAAAGTATCTATGGACACGCATTCCGATATGTTAATAATTAGGAGTTACGACCCTTGTTCTCCAAGCATCACTCGGTTGTTTCCGCCCTATGCTTGCGGGTCTCTCGATTCTAACGCGAATTATGACGTTGAGGAGGGGAGAGATTGGTGAACAGGTTGCGGTTTTACATAGTGAATGCGTGCGGGAGAAAACCAGCACTAACAATAAAGGCACTTGGTATTTCAAAGACGTTAATGTTGAAATGTTTGACTATTTACGATTTAAAAAATGAACTTGTGGTACTCTTTTGTTCGGAGAAGCTCTACAATAAGTCAGTTCATAACTTACTACAGCTTTTAGTTACAAATTATCTCAGTTCAGGTTTTAAAGAAGTGTTCAAACTGTCAGAATCGATCGCGACTATTCCAGCAACTACTGCGTCTGTTGAAATGTCGTTTTCAGCGAATCCGCAGTTGTTGCAGAACTACACAGTTAATATAGACTCTCCAATCTTAGCCTTTATGTGTTTTTCTGCGAACGCTCCATAGCGACCACTTGTTAAACTACTCTTCATGAGTTGTATATGATCTGAGCCTACGAGTGATTGACGAGAGACTAAAGACCTATAGCTCTCCACGACTCAGCATGACATGGCTCAACAATAAATAGCCTGTAACCAAATTATATTATTTATTACTGTTGTAGTAGCCTTCTATAAACTGAACTTGCATAGTTTCGTCTGTTTAACTTAACAATGAAGATTAATGTATGTATGCAAAGGATTAATACAAATGAATGTATCGATACATTGATTATTGGAATAATAGATGAATAAATTAATCTTTCTTCGAGTTGAATATTAGAAATTAAGAAACTAGTTAAAACATCCATGTGGTGTGTTTGTTCCTTAACAGCATCGAACCAAACTAACTTTTCTTCATCTTGAAATTCGTTCATTTCCTTGGAACGTCTTGAGCTGCAGCTCAGCAAAATTGACAGTTTAATGTGGTTTTCTCATGGCACTTGCTGTGACCGTTAATCCGAGTACAATCATTGCACTCCGTGCTACTCGTCCGCATTGCTTGGTGGCAATTTCAAACCAGACAAAAAGTGGCCAATTTCTGGCTTTTAATAGTTTAATCTTTTCTTTAACACACCTTAAAATGTACTCTCTTGTCAAGCCAGCACTTAGTTTCATGATTGTTTTCTTACACTAGACAGACGGACAGACTTGATGGAATGTTGCTGCCTTAGAATTAGAAGATAGACAGACTATAAAAAAAACCATACAAATATGACGTTTGCTGCACATAAATGAAACATATTATCACGATGATCTCTAACCTTCCTGCTCTAAATACATGCTAATCATATGACAAGCACGTAGAATTGTATGCATGAAATATAATGTATTTAACATTCAACCCCTTTCACGCACACACATACAGCATGCACACACACACACACATCTCTACACCTCCCGTATATAATATCATTAATTTACTTTCCAGAAATTGCGCTTAAAATTCAGTTTTGGCTACAGTTACAAAACATTGAGCTCTGCAATAACGATATATGCGTGTGACTGTCTCCAGATAAAATAGCAACTTTTGTTCCAAGTCACGGTTATGTTTCAACCACAAAATAAAGGACGAAAGAAACAGGGCGCCAATGAGTGGTTTGGGAAGGAGTAGCGCATATTTTCTGTCTGCTTATTCTTCTCAACGTAAACATTCACTGGCGTCGATAAGGCCATCACGTTTTTTTTTTTCAACAGATGTGAAACCTTAGTATTATTTTCTCCCTTGAGATCAGGTAAAAAATCTAGTTTTCATCTAGAAATGTCGATTGAAACGAAGAAAGTAGCCTCAAATAAAGTTTGGATGTGGCTTGCATTGAGTTTAGCTGTGTATACTTCTACTCAGTGGCGGCTCGTCATTAAGGGCAGAGAGGTCGGGCCCTACCAAAAATAATATGTAACGTGTATTTATTATTTAATAAATTAAAATATGACCTATCCCAAAGCCATGATTTTCCATAAAATGTGTGTCTGGCCCCACCAAAAAAAAACGATCACGAGCCGCCACTGCTTCCACTACTTGTTCTTTTGCGTTCGTCCATTATGAATTCAGGCATTGTCATGCGTATTGTGTGGCGCTTCTAACTGATTTTTGCGTGAACACCTTCTTGCCGTTTTATTAGTTTCCTTGCCATGCAGGCGAGCCGTCTCCGACTTCAAAGGTACTGTGTAAACAATATCGTGAAGATGAGTATTAGAAATGCAAGAGTGAAATTATGACGTCCAGTTGATATTTTTTGCTCTGATTGATTCATTGATTGATTCATTCATTGATTATGTGCCATCTCCACGTCGATTGTTGATTGATTCATAGATTATATGCCATCTCCACATCGATTGTTGATTACGTTGAATTTGTACAACTTTATATTTCTTGTCATGATGGTGTAAGACCTACCAGCTGGCACCATTACTACAACACCCAAAGATCAAGATGGAAGTGAAAAGACAGATGATAAAAGTATTTTTCTACCAACACTTTATTATCAGTGTCAAACTTGGTCTCTGACAGCAACACATCACAGAAAGCTCTCCACGTGTGAAATGAAATGCTTGAGGAAGGCAGTGAGAGTCACCAGGAAAGACAGACTACGAAATGAGGACATCAGAAGCAGAGTGGGCATAACTTCATGCACAGAATACATCGAAAGACAACAAATGCAGTGGTTTGGACATTTAATGAGAATGAAATACAACCAACCACCAATAACAACATACAATAAAAAGAGATCAGGTACTAGAGCTAAGGGAAGACCAAGAAAAGACAGATATACAATATCAAGACCACACTACATAAACACGGATATAACACAACAATGGCGACTCATCTGACCCTAGAACGCAAATTAAAGCTCCCATCCCCCCTACCCTTAACGGCAAGAGTGGACAGTCAACTACATCTTCCATCTGGGAATAGACAATAGATAAACATGGAGAATGTTCCTTTCCCGACTTGCACAAATCCCATCTCGACTTTACTTTCTTTCTCTAAAGGAAAGGTAAAGTTTATACGTTTGAAACTGAGCAAGTTCATAGTTCATAGTTCATAAGTACAGTTCCAACTTCACTGCAACGGATCATCCCATAATTGCTCCGTTCCTGTCCAATGAAAATCACACGAAATGCTAACAACTGTGAAATGTTTCCTGTGTAAACTAATTCCAGAATGAAACAGCCGAATACCACCACAAAAATCAACCTGCACCGCTTAAAATGTATATGGCCGTTGCTAATGTAGCAACACAAAACTGTTCCATCACTTCAATTTGCAATTATTGTCGAAGGGAACATCAATCATGACAAAATCCAGCTTTCTGCACTCGCAATATAACTGCATATGGCAGATTGAGCGTGTTCGTCATAACCGCTGTCCGCCATTTTCTGAATACACACAACAACGCACGGTTGACACAGCAAAAAGCATTCCATGTAACAGTCATAGCTCACAGTGTTGCTCAAGCGCTAACTCAGTAGCTCGGCAAACGAAACCGGAAAATACCAGACCAAACAAGGCGAAAATGCACTTGCAAAGTCGTGTTCAGAATCAAACAGTTCTGACTCTGAATGGACCTCCCGCATTCCGCCATTGCTGGCCAGATTTTTTCTGAGCAAGTGTTGCATGCGATGTCAGAAGATAGATTGGAACACACTTAATCATCAACTACCTTAAGGTTATTCCTTCCAGATTTGTGGTCGAGGTTTACTACACTGACCCATAAGGCAATGGGTATTTTCTTTAAAGCTTTACTCCATTAGTCGTTAGATTTCTCTAGCCAGAGCCAACTATAAACTACTGGGCCTTCGGGCTTAGTTAAGAATTATGGGAAATCAGACCCCAACTACACCAAGTGACCTCGCCTTCCAGTATTGTTGTATATAGACGAATTCATTTTAAAATCAACACAAAATGCTAAATCAAAGTTATATTATCAACAAGTTAAGTTTAACAATAAGGAATATCAATATTATAATATTTTTCACCAATAAATAACCATAGACTCACCGAATTGAGTAAAATTGCAAAAAAGCGTGCAGTGTTCTTTCAAACATCTGTAATTTCCAGATCCCTTTTCTTATTTAGGTCAGGGAATACCCGGTCAGTTGTATGGCCTGTGCTAGAGCCTGGCTGTGCTCTAGCCCTCCACAAGGCAGTAGATTTGACAACTGCATGTGAGCGTCTGTAGCTCAAACGGTAGTGAGCTCGATCACGAACCCAAGCGTACCTGGTTCAAACCCACGGTGGGCACGTTTGGAAGCAAATTCGTTTCCGTGAGATTTTTACAAATGGTAAACATAGACCTCATTGTTCAGAAAACAATGACAAACTACTGAACGTATAAGTGGTGCATATAGTACCATCTACTTGCTACGATAGTAGACGAAACAACGATATAGTAATCTAGTACTACGATAGTAGACCAAACAACTGCACCATCTACTTTGCTACAATAGTAGACCAAACAACTGATCTAATATAAAATTAATGGTCTAAGTAACAGATCACAATATACAAAATAGTAAAGAACACAATATCCAAAATAGTAAAACACAATATCCAAATAGTAGAACACAATATCCAAAATATAACAGACACAATATCAAATATGATATCAGACATGTTTGTGGTGGTATTCGATAAATATAAATTATGAAAAAAAAACGGAACATATAGAAATTCAGTTGAGATGCATGTGCAGTTCTCAATCTCAGAATGGAGAGAGATGGAGGGAAAAAAAAGATAGCAAATGTATTGGTGAGGGTATGGGCTGCGCTCCTTCTAGCGATGATCTCTTGAGCATTGATACCGCTGAAAATTGTGTGCTGTAATTTGTGTGTTTTCAGTGTTGTTTGTGTGTCAGCAGTGTCGACAAATACCATTAATCTGGCCCGCCTGACACTGACAAATGTCCCCAATCGAACGTAGTGATAACCTAAATTAGTTGCACCAACAAGTGTAAATCTAGAACGTTGTATTTTTTCTACATGAATCAGATCATGAAACGTGAATAAATGATCAAGCAGTCCGTTATAGAAGATTTCTTTGCATTTATTATATACACATTTGTTAGTGTCCCCGAATTTGATCTGTTGTTATTTATACAGTTATTGTTGTGTTCTTCAACGAGATCGTTGTATTCATGTGATATTCATCTCTACTAGTTGTGTAAGCGCTATGCTATGATTTATGTTGAGTACGATTGTTGAATGCATGGGCGTTCCATACGTTAGAGCAGTGGTTATCAATCTTCCTAATGCAGCGACCATTTAATACAATTCCTCGTGTTGTGACGACCCCCAACAGTAAAATTATGTAACAATATTTATTTCTCTTTCTTTTTTCTTTCTCGAATCCTGTATGCCTCACAGCGTCAGGTCAAGAAGAGATTTCTAAAACGGCCCTAGTATGCGCTTCGTAGATAGTCTCTTTCGTCGCTTCTGTTATCTCTGAGGTTCATCTTTTGCGTGGCCGGCCTTTTGCTTTGTACCCATTGTATCGGAGCAGCATTGCTCTTTGGGGTGCACTGCCTGATGGTAATCTGCTTACGCGGCCGAACCATTTAATTTGTTGTTTCTTGATGAAGTCTAGTACGATGTTGTACCCACTTTTTCCTGATGTCTTCATTTCTCAACCGGTCTCTTCTTGTTACACCCAGCATTCTTGTAGACACTTCATCTCTGTTGTGACTAGTTTTCTTCTATCGTTTGTTGTCAGCGTCCAGGTTTGGCACTGGTAACATAATGTGGGGAGAAAGATTGTGTTGAACATTGCTCTTTTTGTGTTCATGGTGACGTGTTTGCATCTTAAAATTGGCGCCATTTGCCTATCATTTGATTTGCTTTGTTGCATATGTGTTGAATTTCATTAGTTATTCTTCCATTTGCTGAAAAATGCTCCCCAGGTATGTGAAATCTTTTACTTGATTTAGTAGGTGATTATCGATGGAGATGTTGGTAGAGCTTTCCTCTCTGGCGAATGTCATTACTTCTGTTTTGTCGATGTTTATTCTCATGTTGTATTCGTTACATGCTAACTGGAGTCTTTTGATGTGTTGTTGTAGCTGTTCTTCTGTTGTTGATATGATTGCCTGATCGTCTGCAAAAAGACATTCATTTAAGAGTTCTCCGAGGCTGTTTCCTTCGCTGGTGTTAGCTATTTTACAGATGTGGTCAATATACGTGATGAATAGAAACGGGGATAGTACGCAACCTTGTCTTACTCCTGACCCTACGTGAAACTTTTCTGATAATCCTGTATTTGTTCTGATCGTACATTGGCTGTCAGTATAAATGTTCTTGCAAAGGTTGATAAGGTGTTCATTAACCCCATAGGTTGTTAGTATTTTCCACAACTTGTGCCTATCTACGCGGTCGAACGCCTTTTCCTGATCTACAAATGCAACGTGTAGATGTTTGTCGGATTCGATAGTCCTTTCTACTAACTGTCTGAGGGCGAATATTGCGTCTGTACAGCTTTTGTTCTTCCTGAATCCCATTTGGGAGTCATTAAGCTGTGGCTCGATGATGTGGCGGAGCCTTTTCTCAAGTATTTTGCAGAATATTTTTCCAGTGTGGCTCAGTAGCGCTATGCCTCTATACTTTGTACATTCCCTCTTGCTACCTTTCTTCTTCCAGATGGGAACAATTGTAGCATTCCTCCAATCTTCTGGTGTTTCTTGTGTGATCCAGACGTGGTTGAATAGTCTATGGAGCCAGCTAATTCCTACCTCTTTAGTTGCTTTGATTAGGTCGGCCGGGATATTGTCTGGGCCTGGTGTTTTATTAGGTGGGGCCATATTTACAGCATTTCTGATCTCTGATAGTGTTATGCTTGGTTCTACTTCTGAAGTTACATTTACTGTGTGTTCTTGAGTGTTCGGTTGGTCCTCTTATTGTAGGTTGAGAAGTTCATTAAAGTATTGTCGCCATCTGTTCATTATCATTTTTGGATCATTAAGAGCTTGGCCGTTTTCATCGTTAATAATTTCAGTTGGGCCATATTGTTCTTGTCTTTCCTGCGTGACTTTAATTTTCTTGTAGAAATGTCTTGCTGAATTTTTGTAGTCTGAATTTAATGTTTCGCCATAATCTTGCCATGCTTGTATTTTAGACTTCTTTATTATCTCCTTGGCTTGTTTTCTAGCTGTTCTATACTCAGTGAGGTCGTTTTGATGTTTGTTTTTTTCCCATAAGTTGTATCTGTGTTTTTTCTCCTTTACCGCTAGTTTTACTTTGTCATTCCACCAAGTTGTGATTTTTGGTCGGGTACCTCTGTATTTTACTGTTCCGCATGTTTCTTTGGCTGCTTCTAATAAAGTTCTCTTAAATACTGTCCATTCTTCTTCTACTGACTTGCTTTCTATAGTTAGTTTAGTAAAATTATCTGTGACTCTTTGAAGATATGACTCTTGTGTGTTGACATCTGTTAAGTTATTGATTTTGATTATCTCTTTTGTAGTCGTGTGTTGCCCTCTGGTACTCTTCTTGTGTGTTCTGATAGTCATAACTACCGCTTTGTGGTCCGTGTCTATGCATAAATTTGGTTTTAGCCCTAGCGTCTATCACTGACCTTCTTTTTGATCTTTTGACTAGTATAAAATTTATTTGGCTCTTGCAGTCTAAGTTGTTCCTAATTATTTATTTCTAATTATGATAAATATGTGTTTTCCTATGGTCTTAGGTTACTACTGTGAAATGGCTTTCGACCCCAAAGGGTCATGACCCAACTTGAGAACCACTGCGTTAGAGCAAGTGCCACTCGCTGGAAATGGATTTCTGATAAATCAGTTTTATGCGAATTTGGTCTTCTCCTCCATTTTGACAAAGTAAACTACCAACTAATTTCTTGTTTTAATGTCTCCTCGCCGAGGGTTACCGGGCCCAAATTTGGGGTGTAAAGAATAGAACAACTGTTACCTCCCATGCTTGTCGTAAGAGGCGACTAAGGAGGTTACTCCCCCAAATGCTTCTGAACCCACTATCGCTACCCTGGAAGGTTCAGTGCCTACTGGGGAACCCATGGTGTAGAACATCAGGAATTGTGAATAATAATGGAAGAAATGGGATTTCCATTACATTTAATACAGATCATAAGAGAACTTTATAGTGATCAAATGGCAGCTGTAAGAACATGTGATGATACGTCAGATTGGTTTGACATAAGGCAGGAGAGACAAGGATGCATATTGACGCTTTTGTCTGTTTAACATAAATGCAGAAAACATAATGAGGAATGTTACAGAAGATAGCGGAAATGAACAATACGATCCTTTTATAATGGGAGGAAGAGAAATAATTGAACTACGAAACTCTGACGATACAGTGTCACTGTCAACATCACAAAAAGGGATTGATAAATTATTAAGGGAAGTGCAAGATAAAAGCGATAATATATATATATTTATCTTGATGTGGCAAAAACAAAAATAATGACAACGGATAAAACGAACATGACAAAAGATGTTTTTGTCAATGGAGAGAAAGTAGAAAATGTGAACAGTTTTGAATATCTTGGATCACTGCTAATAACAGATGTAATTGGGATGAAGGAAATTAAAAGAAGAACAAACATGGCTTTACAAAAACTTAAACAACTAAAAACAGTGTACAACGGAACTGATAGGAAAAGAAAGATCAGAATACTAAGAACATGCATATCTCCAATGGCAGCGCATGGGTGTGAAGCATGGACATTTAATAAAGCAGTGGGAAAACATATATGTGCTTTGAATATAAGTGTTACAGAAGATTCCTTCGCATGTCATGGTCAGAGAAGAAAACAAATAGATCTATCCAGAAAGTACTTAAAATCAAAGAAAAACTGGCTGGTGCTACAAATAAGAAAGAAAATTGAGGTAATTGAACATATAAAAAGGCACTAATTTCTGGAGAAGACCATCATGGAAGGAGGCATTCCGGCAACGAGAAGAAGAGGAAGACCATGGAGAAGATGGATTCAGGTGTAACTGGTGGCTTGAACATGACGGCTGTAGAGGCGGGACATCTGGCCAAAGAGATAGTGAAATTACGAAGGACTGTTGGGGTGGCAAAGTTCTGCTCAGGACAAGCTATTTGATGATAATTATATATATATATATATGTCTGCTGACCCTACTTCTTAACATGGTTTTTCGAATAACCGTTTGTCTATTAAGCATTTAATACATTTCTCACGTCTATTTCTTTTCATGTTTCCTCTTCTCTCATGAATAATGTACAAATGACATCTTAAACGTTTCCATAGCAAATATTTAGTTAAACATAACGAAAGTTAGGAATCAATGCTGATATTTCTGTTTGTAATCTAGTACTGAAGAAAATATCACTAAAAAACTCGAATTATTGTTAATGTAATTGAGTCTCTACTTCAAGTTTCACAAACAATTTTTTATGAGTTCGTATATTTTAATTTGTTCCTCGTTATACTAGTTTTCTTGTTTTAGCTTAAGTCCAGTTAAGTATCTGTTTGCTGATGTATGTTCTTTTTATCTATCTATTCTCTAATTCTGTTTTGTCTTTCAGCGTCAGGTCAAAAAAGGAGACACCTGGAGCGAGCCTCTCTATGCGCCTTGTCTTTCAGTTGGAAATCTATATTTGATCTCTTTACCTCTATTGTTATTTATTTTTGTCTTATCTCTCTATCTTGTCTATGATTTTGATATATTTCAAGCGGTTTGTACGACAAACAAGCACAGAAGAAATAAAACACAGAGCGATACAAAATATAAGTTAAAATATTAAAAAAATTCTACGCAACACTAGAAGAAGGATGTTGTGATCGAGTAGTTAGCCGGTATGACACATTTTAATATGCATGTTGAGTTTTGTTGCAATGACTTCTCATATTTCACTTCAAAGCTGTTTCCTGTATTTCAAAAGAATTTATGACGAGGGGCAAGGTGTTCTAATCCAATCTCAA
The DNA here is from genome assembly GCA_020796225.1 of Arion vulgaris. NCBI lineage: Eukaryota > Metazoa > Mollusca > Gastropoda > Stylommatophora > Arionidae > Arion > Arion vulgaris. Next base: position 14,157,199 of record CM036765.1, read on the forward strand.
AAACTCACCGATTGTCCTAAGATCTAATACAGTTCTACCAGTTGTTGTTTTCTGACGTTGTAGTATTCAATGAGAATGACATCAACAACTGAATGAACGTTATCGATATGGCGCTATAGGGTCTTTTCTTGAACTATGCAGTGATTTTATGGAGCACATAAATCGTTGATAGAGACTTCCGGCTCACGACAGGAACCGGAAAGCTGGTGAAATCGCAAACCGGAAGCATAGCCTGCAGGTCTATCGTTTACACTTTCTGCTTTAGATTGGTGGAGGGAGATCAAATAGAGTAGTGAGAGGGGTGTCCAAGTTTTGCTGTTTGGGAAGAGAATCATATCAGATTTATGTTTGAAATACATTGTTTCACGTGGGCCTTTACAAACTGTGAACAAGCCAATTAAGAAAAAAAAAGTGTTGCGAATAATAATGACAATAGTTTTTTTAATGTTACTGAACTAACCATTTTTTTCTGTTTTACTTTCTTCTTTCTAAATTCAATAATACAACGACGTATGTGTTCTTGATATTTTTATTTTTCCGATCCAGAAGCACTTGAGCTTTTCAGCTCTTCGGCTCGGTGCCATGGACATCGTAACCCTTCGGTTCGGTGCTACGAACACCGTAAATCTGGGGAATCTGTGGCTTTTTCTGCCATCCCGCGAAATTGAACCCGCACACACAAAGGGATAGTCACCCATAGTCCAACGCGCTACGAACACGCTGGGCAGACGGGCATTCTTGATATTCAATCATATAACGTGCAGTGATATTAGCAGATGGCTGTAAGTTGTTTCTTTCTTCCATTCTGTTAGAAAAAACACATCACCCAACACTTGCACTATGTACTGGTCATAATTATCATGAAAAAATGAAAATCGTGGCATATCCTAAAGAACGTAGCCATCAACCACAGTAGACGAGTCGTTGATTTTGTAGGCATCACTTATACGTTCAGTAGTTTGCCATTGCTTTCTGAACAGTGAGGTCTGTTTTTACCTTTTTGTAAAAATCCCAAGAAAACGAATTTCCAAACTTGCCCACTGTGGGGTTTGAACCAGGTACGCTTGGTTGATGATGCGTACAAAGCTGGTGCTATCGGAGTATATTGTTGTCGAACTTTGATTTATTACTGCACGAAACTAGTAAATCACACAAGTGATCAAACATTGTAAAATAGATGGATTGTAAAGAAAAAAAAGAAAGCTGTGAAAGCTAATAAAAATAATCAAAATTGTAAATAAAAGATGCGATGAAAACAGAAAAAAATAATGAAAATACAGAAAAAGAGGACTTATAATAAAATATAACTAAATGGGGTGGGGGAGGAACCAAACATGTAAAGTGGAGGGGCACGAAATAAAGATTTAGTAACAGATAACGAAAGTAGTAGTTATAATATAAGAGGGTGAAAGAAGATTATGAGAATTAAAAATAATTACAAAAGAAAGGAAAAAGAGCAATGAAAATAAAAGTACAATGACGAGTTGAGAAAGCAGAAATAGAGATATCTTACATTAGTTTATCCCTCTTCCCCCACCCAACAACCTTTTCAAGGTGACTGGTGCCAATTTAGCGTTATACATCACGTAGATTTGTCCTGAGCTCACGCCAGTGACCTGAACAAAATCATGTTTTCCAACTTAAAGAGAACAGAAACAATGACAATGCAATTGGCTAATAATGCTATTCTACAGGGTGTTCAAGATAATTGCAGCCCCATTGACAATTCGAAAGTTGCCAGGTGCAAATTGAGTTGTGTTTATTTACCATTTAAACCGGTTCTGACTAGCTCGTCCTACGTCACGTTTGTTCATCGCCCCTTCCGCACTACAATTACACACCGTCACACAACCTTGACCTATACTACGTCATAACTGAACCTTCCATTTCCATACATATATGCCAGATTAGCTCAATTCACGGGCTGCAATTATCTTGAACACCCTGTAGCATGGACGCTGGCAACCTTGTGTTATTTGAAGATGTAACCGATGAATCAAAAGAAACAATAAATGAATCCAACTGGCGAGAAAACAAATAACGTAAGTCACATAAAAACAAAGAGACAAGTGTATACATGCTCACGGATGTAATACACATATTTTTATTATAGTCTTCGCCAGAATGTTTTTATGCAGCACTTAACAAATGTGAAGAATTTAGTGAATGTAATAGTTGGTGATGTGACAGAATGTTTTTATGTAGCGCTTAACAAATGTGAAGAATTTAGTGAATGTAATAGTTGGTGATGTGACAGAATGTTTTTATGTAGCGCTTAACAAATGTGAAGAATTTAGTGAATGTAATAGTTGGTGATGTGACAGAATGTTTTTATGTAGCGCTTAACAAATGTGAAGAATTTAGTGAATGTAATAGTTGGTGATGTGACAGAATGTTTTTATGTAGCGCTTAACAAATGTGAAGAATTTAGTGAATGTAATAGTTGGTGATGTGACAGAATGTTTTTATGCAGCACTTAACAAATGTGAAGAATTTAGTGAATGTAATAGTTGGTGATGTGACAGAATGTTTTTATGCAGCACTTAACAAATGTGAAGAATTTAGTGAATGTAATAGTTGGTGATGTGACAGAATGTTTTTATGTAGCGCTTAACAAATGTGAAGAATTTAGTGAATGTAATAGTTGGTGATGTGACAGAATGTTTTTATGTAGCGCTTAACAAATGTGAAGAATTTAGTGAATGTAATAGTTGGTGATGTGACAGAATGTTTTTATGTAGCACTTAATAAATGTGAAGAATTTAGTGAATGTAATAGTTGGTGATGTGACAGAATGTTTTTATGTAGCGCTTAATAAATGTGAAGAATTTAGTGAATGTAATAGTTGGTGATGTGACAGAATGTTTTTATGTAGCGCTTAACAAATGTGAAGAATTTAGTGAATGTAATAGTTGGTGATGTGACAGAATGTTTTTATGCAGCGCTTAACAAATGTGAAGAATTTAGTGAATGTAATAGTTGGTGATGTGACAGAATGTTTTTATGCAGCGCTTAACAAATGTGAAGAATTTAGTGAATGTAATAGTTGGTGATGTGACAGAATGTTTTTATGTAGCGCTTAACAAATGTGAAGAATTTAGTGAATGTAATAGTTGGTGATGTGACAGAATGTGTTTATGCAGCACTTAACAAATGTGAAGAATTTAGTGAATGTAATAGTTGGTGATGTGATAATTCATAATGGTTAATTAAGTAACTGTAAAATTACTTGTTACTTGCAAATTTTAATTATTTACTCAATTATTTGTTATTTTTGTCTACACGTTGACACTTTGAATGTCACTTGTATAATTTGGATATAATTTCGAGACCTTTTCAAAAGTTTTGATTCATTACATCGTAAGTTTTATTCTTTTCTGATTCCCATCTTGTTATGAATTGTTGTGATTTTAAAATATGATAAGAAGTTGTTTGTTGATATCAACTCACAACTTGATAAATGAAATATCTTAAATGTTCAGTGAACACGTTTCTTGTTATTGTGAATCTAATGAACGTATACAACTTTGGATTGGTCTAGGACATAGATTCCCACATTTTTCGGCCCACCGCCCACTTTGCACAACATAAACTTTGTAACGCGCCCACCGCCCACTTTGCACAACATAAACTTTGTAACGCGCCCACCGCCCACTTTGCACAACATAAACTTTGTAACGCGCCCACCGCCCACTTTGCACAACATAAACTTTGTAACGCGCCATCCGCCCACTTTGCACAACATAAACTTTGTAACGCGCCCACCGCCCACTTTGCACAACATAAACTTTGTAACGGCCTTCTACCCTTTATAACAGTTTGACAACGCCCCCCCACCCCAAATATATATATATATATATATGCTCTATTTTCACTTTGAGATAGAAAATTGATATATATTTCTGTCATATATGGTCAATTTTCAAACGATTACATACATGAAATAGAAAATTGATGAATAAATGGATCGTGTAAGATGGACATGAGAGCCGCTGTAGCGCAGTTGTTTGTGAACTCGCTTGGCAAGGCTGGTGGTCTGGGTTCAGCTCCCGCAATGTGCGTGGAATTTTCCCGACCACGACGGCTCTCAGGTCGACCCAGCCTCAAATGGGTACCAGACATGCTCTGGGAAGTAAAGGCGGCCGGCGTGATGCTGACCACATCACCCATTGTGTGCCGACGGTCAATGAAAAATACAGGCCTAACACTGTATTGACCTATATACCACGAGGTATGAAAAGAAAAAAGAAGATGCACATAAGATGAATTAAAATGCAGAATTCATATTTGTAATGATTATTTAATCGCAAAATCACGGGAAAAAACTTCCCCAAATGCTTCTGAACCCACTATTGCCTCCCCCTCCCTGGAAGGCTTCAGCGCCCACTGGGAGGAGGCAGCGCCCACTTTGGGAAACGCCGCTGGTCAAGGATTATCTAAACACGACAGTTTTAGATAATAATCTTAGCATGAAACATTGTTGACAAAAGCAAAAACTTCTTTAAGTGATTTTTAGGTAGAATCAATTGTTGATGATGGTTGGTTCACATTTCTCGGGCAGACCAGGTAATTGTCTCCATCAAAGATTCAAAGTATGCGGTGGTTCCTCCTCTGTATTCTAGTTCTGCTCTGCAGACTAACTTTAAATTGCTGTATAGATTCACACATTTTGTATAGATTCACCATCATTGATGTATGATTCAGTTCTATTGCTGTATTGATTCAACCATCTATTTCTCATATAGATTCACCATATGTACTGATTATATTCCATCTATTGCTGTATAGATTCATCTTTGCTGTATAGTTTCTTCAGCATCTATTGCTGTATAGATGCACTATCTATGCTCTATAGTTTCACCATCTATTGCTGTATAGATTCACCATCTATTGCTGTATAGATTCACCATCTATTGATGTATATATTCACCATCTATCGCTGTATAGATTCACCATCTATTGATGTATAGATTCACCATCTATTGCTGTATAGATTCACCATCTATCGCTGTATAGATTCACCATCTATTGCTGTATAGATCAAATATGCTTTCACTTTTCAACGTGTTATTATCAAAGTAGACTTTTAGATTGTCATAGATGGAGCTGTTTCCCTAGAACGTTGTTTATTCATTTCGCTTTATTTCTCTGTCTGCATCCCCCCTGGTTAATGCTCGACTCCGAATTTAGATTTTATCTTTATTGCTTTATATCTTTTCTTTCAGTCATTTATCTTCATTGCGAGAGTGTGTAACCATTTCTTTCAACTGTGTGAAGTTCAAGTGAATAGCGCATTTCCGATCTTTCGCATTGAACTTTTTTGCCACATCCTGAAACTCCAAATATTCATTTGTGAAATCACATCTTTTCAATCTACTCTAGTATTCTATTTTTCTTCATTGTTCTTTGTTTGTGTGCAGTTGATAAATATAAGAACATATAGTCATGCATTTATCGATTCCATTTGCATATAGTTGTTGTTGTTGTTTGCATTGACTCTACGTTAACCACTTGTTTCACAACTCTCCGTGGTCTGTTTTCATTTTTTTAAATTTGCGCCTTATAGCGTAGGTACGTTTTGTCACAGTTAAACACCTGCAGCCTGCAGAAGGCACATTATGTAAGCGTCTGCAGTAGGTATCTGCAGTAGGTGTGTAACTGTGCACCTAAATATGGTTTTTGCAAGCGTAACATTTTAGATTGCTTCCCTTGTCCTCGAAGTTCCCTCACTGTCTGCAGGTGCTACCACTTCGGCGGACACCGATTTGAATTCACTCTAGATAATCATTTTTCAATCACTCCTTATTACCTATATATGATCTGAGCAAAGAGCACTAGTGTTGGAGTTTCATAATCATATCTCTACTTTTCTTCTTCTTCTTCTTCTGCGATCGTTCTTCACGGCCAATTTTGGTCATTCTTATTGTGATGTATAATTGGTCCACTGGCAAGAAGGGAGTGATCTACGTCGGGACGATTGTGCGCCCATGGTGACTAGGCCCGCCCGTCCGTTTTCAGCCAGCTTTTGATTTACTAGGGTGAACTTTCCTTAGTTACGATCCTTTCTGCCGACTATGTCGGCTTGGATCTACGCCTTTACGATCAACTTTGCCGTATATTTGGGCTTTGTGATTTACGCCAGGACAGTGAGTTACGCTGTTTTGCCCGTTCTGACTGAGAAATATTTCTCGGGGCTTGTCAGCTTGTCCTCGGACGGCGTCTTACTCGTATAAAACACCGTGTAAAGTATCGGCCTTCGCCAATGTTCAGGACCCGGACTTCCTGTCTGATCCGTACATTGTCGGCCTTGCTTTACCGTACATTTTGAGTTTGATCCGGAGAAGGAACATTCTCAGCCTTTTCTAGACACGCGTTGGTACGTGGCAATTTGCAATTAACCTCGAAAGGCACCGGCATGGGGCCTAGTACAAACAATGTAGAGGGTCGTTTCAGTCGGCGCTATCAACGCAACTGAGGATTTTGCGTCCGCCACCACCATCCGCTCCAGTTATTCCGGGGATATTAGTTACGACTGCAATCGAACCTTGCCCGGTTGCTCCAAGGGCTGGCAGTTCCTTTAGGTATCACCGACCTCAGTTCTTCCGGGGATGTTAATTTTTATCCACAGTACCTGCACGATTTTCCCAGGGCGGGTAGTTTCGTTATGCACTAAAACGCAACGTGTTCTTTTACTCTCGGCAAACCTTGCCCATTACATGTATCTGCACTAGGCCACCGATGCGGAGTCAGCTGCAATCTTCTCTCGTACCGACACGAGGGTAGATTTTTATTCGTTACGGTCCTGTTTTATTTATTCTTGCCGACGGGCTGGCAATGTTTGCCCCCTCCTCAAGTCTTCGAGCTTCGCCCTTCGTGGGCACACGTTTCGTCACTGGATGCACCTCTCATCCATGTCAGAGACTTTTCGTTGCTGTTTCTTTACGTTCAGGAACTTTGGCAATATCTTGTTGGACATCGGTCAGGAGATTTGTGCATTTTGTTAGTATGGATCTGTTTTGCATTTCCGTACTTGCACTGCTACCACTACCAGTAGTTCTCCCCGATCCCTGCCCTCTTAGCCAGACCGGAACCAGAGTCTGTTTCCAGGGTCACCGCGTGGAGGTTGGGGCAGGGTCTTGGTTAGCGCGCCCCCTCGCTAACCCTGGCTCTTGTTACCACCTTAACCTAATGAGCCTTTGACCCCATCTCTATATCATTATAACATAAATGGGATAGGTAAGAAAACAGATATTTCTAATAAAACATACATATCGTAGGCAACATGGTGGAGGAACGAAGTCAGCAGAACTTGTGCTGCTAAACGTCGTCCTCCAAAAGACTAGGACTCGTAACGAAAATCGAGCAACATTTCAGGCTCCTTAAAACATTTGTTTAATCCGGCGATAAATAAATGTATGCCATGCATGCAAGAGAAGAAGAGGAAGACCACGGAGAAGATGGATTCAGGATGTAACTGATGGTTTAAACATGACGACTGTAGAGGCAGGACATCTAGCCTATGAGAGAGAGAAATTCCGGAGGATTGTTGGGGTGGCAAAGTTCTGATCAGGACAAGCTATTTGCTGATGATGATGATGATGCAAGAGAAATGAATTACCAGATGCGGGATAATTTTAGCAAAGACAAAGTGGCAGGTCACTAAAAAATTTATAAAGTATATATATAACGTGAGTGAGAACATAAATGTACTTATTATCAGCAAGTGATTGATTTCTTCCAATCGGTGTCAATAGATTGTCAGTTACATTCAAATCAACATACTCTGTTATAGTTTAGTCATATCATATTACACGTTTGAAATAGTCTATCAAATCTATATCTGCAGATATTATTTTCATGGCGGATATTGATGTGATCAAAATTGGTGCAGGCAATTTGCATCCACGTGGAAGCTTGACAGTTTTATGGTCTCCCAGAACGATGCGATCTGATTTTTTGTCCGTCGCACGTAATTTAGTGACGGCATTATCGACTAAACAATCACAAACACAGACTGGCACTTTAAGCAATAAAAATATATAAATACGCCCGCGCATACACACACACATATACACATACGGGTTCTCTGTGGCTAAGTGGTTAAGCCCTTTGCCTTGTGAGTCGAAGTTCTCTGTGGCTAAGTGGTTTAGCCCTTTGCCTTGTGAGTCGAAGATCTCTGTGGCTAAGTGGTTAAGCCCTTTGCCTTGTGAGTCGAAGATCTCTGTGGCTAAGTGGTTTAGCCCTTTGCCTTGTGAGTCGAAGTTCTCTGTGGCTAAGTGGTTTAGCCCTTTGCCTTGTGAGTCGAAGTTCTCTGTGGCTAAGTGGTTAAGCCCTTTGCCTTGTGAGTCGAAGTTCTCTGTGGCTAAGTGGTTAAACCCTTTGCCTTGTGAGTCGAAGTTCTCTGTGGCTAAGTGGTTAAGCCCTTTGCTTTGTGAGTCGAAGGTCTCTGTGGCTAAGTGGTTAAGCCCTTTGCCTTGTGAGTCGAAGGTCTCTGTGGCTAAGTGGTTAAGCCCTTTGCCTTGTGAGTCGAAGTTCTCTGTGGCTAAGTGGTTAAACCCTTTGCCTTGTGAGTCGAAGTTCTCTGTGGCTAAGTGGTTAAGCCCTTTGCCTTGTGAGTCGAAGGTCTCTGTGGCTAAGTGGTTAAGCCCTTTGCCTTGTGAGTCGAAGGTCTCTGTGGCTAAGTGGTTAAGCCCTTTGCCTTGTGAGTCGAAGGTCTCTGTGGCTAAGTGGTTAAACCCTTTGCCTTGTGAGTCGAAGGTCTCTGTGGCTAAGTGGTTAAGCCCTTTGCCTTGTGTGTCGAAGGTCTCTGTGACTAAGTGGTTAAGCCCTTTGCCTTGTGTGTCGAAGGTCTCTGTGACTAAGTGGTTAAGCCCTTTGCCTTGTTGTCAAGGTCCTGTGACTAAGTGGTTAAGCTCTTTGCCTTGTGTGTCGAAGGTCTCTGTGACTAAGTGGTTAAGCTCTTTGCCTTGTGTGTCGAAGGTCTCTGTGACTAATGGTTAAGCCCTTGCCTTGTGAGTCGAAGGTCTCTGTGGCTAAGTGGTTAAGCCCTTTGCCTTGTGAGTCGAAAGGTCTCTGGCTAAGGGTTAAACCCTTTGCCTTGTGAGTCGAAGTTCTCTGTGGCTAGAGTTAAGCTTTGCCTTGTGATCAGAAGGTCTCTGTGGCTAATGGTAAGCCCTTTGCCTTGTGAGTCGAAGTTCTCTGTGCTATGGTTTAGCTTGCCTTTGATCAATTCCGTGTGGCTAAGTGGTTTAGCCCTTTCCTTGAGTCGAATTCTCTGTGGCTAAGTGGTTAGCCCTTTGCCTTGAGTCGAAGGTCTCTGTGGCTATGGTTTAGCCTTGCCTTGTGAGTCAAAGTTCTCTGTTGCTAAGTGGTTTGCACTTTGCCTTGTGAGTCAAGTCTCTGTGCTAGTGGTTTAGCCCTTTGCTTGTGGTCAGAAGAGTTCTCTGTGGCTAGTGGTTTGCCCTTTGCCTTAGTGACGAGTTCTCTGGCTAACAATGTTAAGCCCTGCCTTGTGAGTCAAGTTCTCTGTGGTTAAGTGGTTAAGCCCTTTGCCTTATGAGTCGAAGGTCTCTGTGGCTAAGTGGTTAAGCCCTTTGCCTTGTGAGTCGAAGGTCGTGGGTACGAATCAGGACCGCACCGTTCTGTTCACGAGTGCAGTTTTTTTCCAGAGACACCTAGGATTGGTGCTGGAGATACGGAGTCCGTGCTTTATGCAATCTCTCGACAGGTGGCGTGCCATTTTGCGGAGAGGACCGAGCCATATGCGTTAAAACCCGGTGCAATGAAGTCAAACCTTCGGCTTTTAAACTTAAAACCCTTTATACACATATGCATAATATGTAAATGTATATACGAGTCGATGTGTATGTTGACGTGTGTGTGTGCGTACGTACACTCGATTTGATCTGATTTTTTATTTATGTTGATATTAACTATTGGTCATCCTTTGAATACATTCAATCAGCAATAATCTTTGAAACAAAGAACTGGAATGTGCCCACAAAATTCAATCAAATTGTGGACAATTTTATATACAATACGAAGAGAAAGTGATATTAGGAGATGGGCACATGCGTGATATAATTGGCTCATAGATTAAAGCTGTTAGATGTTTTGTGAGAAGTTGATATCTTCAATCGTATCAAGTCTCCACAATCTTATATAAAATTAACTATCTCATGAGGCTTCATCAGTGTTCTTATAGCTCTACAAGAAGCATAAGAAATCAGCAACTGTCCTACAACATGTTTTGAGGAAGTTAGCGTAGTTCAGTACAGCTCATTCCTGTCTTTTTCTCTTTCTCTGTTTAAACTCACATCATTTTTTCATTGTCTCGCTAAAGAAGGAGAACGTTATATGCGTTGTTCTATTCCATCCCCCCTTCCTCCTGATAGCACTTGTAAAATATATAATATAAATGGCTCGTAGTTTCGATTGATGAATTGATAACTGGATTTTGTGGACTACATAGATAACTGGATTTTGTGAGACACTTAACGGATTGTGCAGGTACATGGTTAAAGTTAACTAGTATGTGAGACTACATGAGTTAAATTAACTGGATATTGTGAGACTACATGAGTTAAAGTTAACTAGATATTGTGAGACTGCATAGATAACTAGATATTGTGAGACTGCATGAGTTGAAGATAACTAGATATTGTGAGACTGCATGAGTTGAAGATAACTAGATATTGTGAGACTACATGAGTTGAAGATAACTAGATATTGTGAGACTACATGAGTTAAAGATAACTAGATATTGTGAGACTACATGAGTTAAAGATAACTAGATATTGTGAGACTACATGAGTTGAAGATAACTAGATATTGTGAGACTACATGAGTTGAAGATAACTAGATATTGTGAGACTACATGAGTTGAAGATAACTAGATATTGTGAGACTACATGAGTTAAAGATAACTAGATATTGTGAGACTACATGAGTTGAAGATAACTAGATATTGTGAGACTCCATAGATAACTAGATATTGTGAGACTACATGAGTTGAAGATAACTAGATATTGTGAGACTGTATTGTGTGAGTTAAAGTTAAATGGACAGCGTGAGATTACAAAATCAAGGAGCTGATGAGCAGATCTCATGAAAACATCTCAGAAAAAAATTAGGAGATGTCATCAGTTGTAATGAAACCTGAGGTTCAAGAATTTGGGAGCAGAAAAAAATCGAAGAAAGCAAGAGACAAATGACATACAATGGAAAGGGGTTCAAGAGAAAGAATAAATACGAGCAGTATTTAGCTTGAAATAAAATCTACAATGAGAATTTGCAAAATGATGTAAAAATGGGAATGTTTTAGTGTGGTAGTGAGTAAACTATAGAGAAGCAAGAAATGATTAAAAAACTAGCCATGGTACAGAAACGAACGAAAACATCTTTGTAAATGTTTGAAGGATAAGAGTGAATGAAATAGATCGTGATGAAGGATAAAACAACGAAGGACTGAGAGTCAAAGATGTATGTATATATATTTACCAAAGCTGAACGAATCGATTTCTGTGTAAATCACTAGGCTATGACCCCCTTGTCAATCAAAGATATTTCAATTGGTTAATTTTAAGACAGTGGTTCTTAATTTGTTGATAAATGGGGGCATAAGTAAAATATGATGATAAAATAAGTAAACTTGAATGCAGATCTATCAAAAATAACAGCACCATAAAAACAACTTCTTTCCTTTCCCTGCACATCAGAGAGTTCGTCAGAGTAGACATCTTGTAGTTGAGTTCATGTAGTGACAGTCCGATTCTTCTTTGGGAGGAACAGGAGAAATTTCATATTAAAAGACTACAACAAAGTTTGCTTTCAAATTCTCTTATTCAACACTAGCACAATTATTACCTTCACAGCCAGATGTGTTTGAACTAGGTGGAGAGTAATAATAAATAGATATGTACACACACACGCACACACACACGCACATACAAACGAACACACACAAGCATGTATATATACATACACATATACTTATATACAGTGGCGTGCGTGATATTTTTTGTGTTGGTGGGGCCAGACACACATTTTCAGAAAAATCATGGTTTTGTGTTAGGGTATATTTTAATTTATTAAATAATAAATATACGTTACACATTATTTTTGTGAGGGCCGCCACTTACTCTTAATGACGAGCCGCTACTGCTTATATATATCTACACACAGAATAATTGTAAGTCAAGTACCGTAAAGATGAAGTAGGATAGTATTATAAGAAATCGTTAAAATTGTAATGTCGGAATTTGATAAATGTTAACAATATTACTAAACGATTTCCAGCAAAGAAAATTAATAAACGAGCTACTAACGAGAAGTAGGGATATTTTTTAAATTTAAAGATGAAAGTCGTTTTAAAAAAAATCAGTGCCACTTGCGTAGATATTATTTTTAATATTTTATTCTTGATATTAACTGATTTGTTGCATGCATTATTTTCTTGTAATCTTGAAGTACATTTCGATTTCAATACAAGTTAATATTGCAATTTTGCATTTATATATTGCTATTCTGATAATACCCAGATCAAACGTCACAATATAGAAACAATCTAATGTTGAATTGATGTTAAAGAAGGTGGAAGTAAGATTTTCTAAAGTATATATCGAGAGAATTTGGTAGAAATGTTTGAGAATTTCTACTGTAATACGTTGACCCCTCTTTCACCAGTGTGTCCCGTAGTCGACCTGACCCTGCTTATTTGCACAGTCGTGCCGATGTATATTAAAGACGCGATTCAATGCCAATTGATCCCTTTTCAAAGGCGATCCCTGAGTGACATTTACTTAACTCCGAACGACAGATCCTTTATCATTGAGTTCTGGAATGGGCAAGTCTAGAATGTTCTGTATTTGCCAGCATTGATATCAATTCAAGTTTGTAAAGAACGACATTGATGATTATTGCTGTACGTTGATGGAACGATCTTCTCTCTGATCAACTATTTGATGTTATCTTTCTGCCATGTTAACATACATCACAGTTTTTCTTCAACCATTTATCGCTCTTTGTCTTGTTTATTACGGCAAGTCATAAACGAACTAAATGCCATGAATCTAATCTGTTCTAAAACGCTTCGTCTTTCCCGTTCTCTTAATCCAGCACCGTGTTTTGTTGTTATCATGATATACATATTTACACACACACACACACACGTTATCTCTTTAATATACCAAGGATTGAATTTACACATTCTATATCGTATCAATATCTTATATCTTCTAAACATATTGTGTCTTCTGTAAGTATACTTTATCTCCTCTCTATACTTTATCTTCTAAACATATTGTGACTTCTGTAAGTATACTTTATCTCCTCCCTATACTTTATCTCAACATATTGTACTTCTGTGAGTATACTTTATCTCTCCTATACTTTATCTCAACATATTTACTTCTTAAATACTTACTACTCTATACTTTATCTTCTAAACATTTGTGACTTCTTAGTACTTTATCTCCTCCCTATACTTTATCTCAACATATTGTTACTTCTGTAAGTATACTTTATCTCCTCCCTATACTTTATCTCAACATATTGTGACTTCTGTGAGTATACTTTATCTCCTCCCTATACTTTATCTCAACATATTGTGACTTCTGTGAGTATACTTTATCTCCTCCCTATACTTTATCTCAACATATTGTGACTTCTGTAAGTATACTTTATCTCCTCTCTATACTTTATCTTCTAAACATATTGTGACTTCTGTGAGTATACTTTATCTCCTCCTATACTTTATCTCCTCCTATACTTTATCTCCTTCCTATATACTTTATCTCCTCCTATACTTTATCTCCTCCCTATACTTTATCTCCTCCTTATACTTTATCTCCTCCCTATACTTTATCTTCTAAACATATTGTGACTTCTGTGAGTATACTTTATCTCCTCCCTATACTTTATCTCAACATATTGTGACTTCTGTAAGTATACTTTATCTCCTCCTTATACTTTATCTTCTAAACATATTGTGACTTCTGTGAGTATACTTTATCTCCTCCTATACTTTATCTCCTCCTATACTTTATCTCACCTATACTTTATCTTCTCAACATATGTTACTTCTTTATACTTTATCTCCTCCTTATACTTTATCTTCTCAACATATTGTGACTTCTGTGAGTATACTTTATCTCCTCCCTATACTTTATCTCAACATATTGTGACTTCTGTGAGTATACTTTATCTCCTCTCTATACTTTATCTTCTAAACATATTGTGACTTCTGTGAGTATACTTTATCTCCTCTCTATACTATATCTTCTAAACATATTGTGACTCTGTGAGTATATTTATCTTCCTCTATACTTTATCTCCTCTCTATACTTTATCTTCTAAACATATTGTGACTTCTGTGAGTATACTTTATCTCCTCCCTATACTTTATCTCCACTCTATACTTTATCTTCTAAACATATTGTGACTTCTGTGAGTATACTTTATCTCCTCCCTATACTTTATCTCAACATATTGTTACTTCTGTGAGTATACTTTATCTCCTCCCTATACTTTATCTCAACATATTGTGACTTCTGTAAGTATACTTTATCTCCTCTCTATACTTTATCTTCTAAACATATTGTGACTTCTGTGAGTATACTTTATCTCCTCCTATACTTTATCTCAACATATTTTTACTTCTGTAGAGTATACTTTATCTCCTCCTATACTTTATCTCAACATTTGTGACTTCTGTATACTTTATCTCCTCCTATACTTTATCTCAAACATATTGTGACTTCTGTGAGTATACTTTATCTCCTCCTATACTTATCTCAACATTTTTACTCTGTATCTATCTCCTCTATACTTTATCTTCTAAACATATTGTGACTTCTGTGAGTATACTTTATCTCCTCCTTATACTTTATCTCCTCCCTATACTTTATCCCCACTATACTTTATCTTCTCTATATACTTTATCTCCTCCTTATACTTTATCTCCTCCATCTATCTCCTCCTATACTTTATCTTCTAAACATATTGTGACTTCTGTGAGTATACTTTATCTCCTCCTTATACTTTATCTCAACATATTGTGACTTCTGTAAGTATACTTTATCTCCTCCCTATACTTTATCTTCTAAACATATTGTGACTTCTGTGAGTATACTTTATCTCCTCTCTATACTTTATCTCACTCCTTGATACTTTATCTCCTCCCTATACTTTATCTTCTCAACATATTGTTACTTCTGTGAGTATACTTTATCTCCTCCTTATACTTTATCTTCTCAACATATTGTTACTTCTGTGAGTATACTTTATCTCCTCCCTATACTTTATCTCAACATATTGTGACTTCTGTGAGTATACTTTATCTCCTCTCTATACTTTATCTTCTAAACATATTGTGACTTCTGTGAGTATACTTTATCTCTCCTCTATACTTATCTTCTAAACATATTGTTACTTCTGTGAGTATACTTTATCTCCTCCCTATACTTTATCTCCTCCCTATACTTTATCTTCTAAACATATTGTGACTTCTGTGAGTATACTTTATCTCCTCCTTATACTTTATCTCCTCTCTATACTTTATCTTCTAAACATATTGTGACTTCTGTGAGTATACTTTATCTCCTCCTATACTTTATTCAACATTTATTACTTCTGGTACTTATCTCCTCCTTATACTTTATCTCAACATATTGTGACTTCTGTAAGTATACTTTATCTCCTCTCTATACTTTATCTTCTAAACATATTGTGACTTCTGTGAGTATACTTTATCTCCTCCCTATACTTTATCTCAACATATTGTTACTTCTGTGAGTATACTTTATCTCCTCCCTATACTTTATTTTCAACATATTGTGACTTCTGTGAGTAACTTATCTCTCTATCTATCCTCCTATACTTTATCTCAACATATTGTTACTTCTGTGAGTATACTTTTCCCATCACCTTATTATACACTTGGATTGAGTTTACACCGTATCCACATCAAATGTTGGCTGCAATTGATCTCCAAATCCAACATCTAGTGCCCGATGCGTTCTACTAATATATATGTACATACTGATGATATCTTCATGTTTCCTTCACAGTTATAAAGCTTTTATCATGTTTAACCTCAACATTTTCTTCTAGTCTGGCTACCACTAGTCTTCAAATAGTCTTTTATGTTTTCAAAATATTTCATTTGTCTCTTTTTAATCTATTTCACTAAATCTCTCTTTATTCCTAGCTTTGTTCAAGATTTCTTCATTTGTGTGTTGTTGTATCAATGAAATACTCCAAAATCGTCTAATCTTTTTCCTTATGGCTACAATTTCGTCTTCTGGCTGTTTACTATAATATATAAGCTACTATATCTGTTACTTGTTCTTGTCCCTTGTGTCTCATTACCATAAACAGATAGAGCTCCACGTTTGTAGGATGTATTAGATGAAATGTGTACCAAGTTGTATACGAGTCTCCCCGGGGATTGTATGAAGATATCCAGAAATGGACCTCACACTACGCATGCTGCAGTCTGTAGTGGTACCACTGTTCAGCTGTCGAGGATCAATGCTACAATCACTATATTGGATCAGACTGATACCGTCTCTCTAGTCCCGTCAAGTGTTCCCCATTGTCTGATGGAACATTGTAATTGCAGACAAAGCAATCCAGTAAAGTAACTCTAAAACTTGTGATCTATTACATTGTTACTTCGTTCAACTCTTAGCAGCAATATCTCATTTTTTACACTTGTTTGTGATGTTTGTTTTGTGACATCGACGATCGTCTTTTATTTAGATTTAGTTTCTGATCAATAGATTTGTTTGTGGGGATTTCGTTTCTGATAAATAGACTTGTTTGTGGGGATTTCGTTTCTGATAAATAGACTTGTTTGTGGGGATTTCATTTCTGATAAATAGACTTGTTTGTGGGATTTCATTTCTGATAAATAGACTTGTTGTAGGATTTCATTTCTGATAAATAGACTGTTTGTAGGATTTCATTTGATAAATAGACTTGTTGTGATGTTTGTTTGTGACATCGACGATCGTCTTTTATTTAGATTTCGTTTCTGATAAATAGATTGTTTGTAGATTTCGTTTCTGATAAATAGACTTGTTTGTGATGTTTGTTTTGTGACACCGACGATCGTCTTTTATTTAGATTTCGTTTCTGATAAATAGATTTGTTTGTGGGGATTTCGTTTCTGATAAATAGACTTGTTTGTGGGATTTCGTTTCGATAAATGACTTGTTTAGATTTCATTTCTGATAATAGACTTTTGTGGGGATTTCATTTCTGATAAATAGATTTGTTTGTGATGTTTGTTTTGTGACACCGACGATCGTCTTTTATTTAGATTTAGTTTCTGATAAATAGATTTGTTTGTGGGGATTTCGTTTCTGATAAATAGATTTGTTTGTGGGGATTTCATTTCTGATAAATAGACTTGTTTGTGGGGATTTCATTTCTGATAAATAGACTTGTTTGTGGGGATTTCATTTCTGATAAATAGACTTGTTTGTGGGGATTTCATTTCTGATAAATAGACTTGTTTGTGAATATCGTTCTGATAAATAGACTTGTTTGTGGGGTTTTCGTTTCTGATAATAGACTTGTTTGTGGGGATTTCGTTTCTGATAAATAGACTTGTTTGTGGGGATTTAGTTTCTGATAAATAGACTTGTTTGTGGGATTTAGTTTCTGATAAATAGACTTATTTGTGGGGATTTCGTTTCTGATAAATAGACTTGTTTGTGGGATTTCGTTTCTGATAAATAGACTTGTTTGTGATTTGTTTGATCAATAGACTGTTTGTGATTATCATTTGATATATGAATTTGTGAAATTTGTGTAAAATATTCACTACGTGAGATTTGTTTGGTGACAACAAGACTTTTTAGGTGAGAACTGTATTAAATATACTCTTTTTTATTTTGATGTAATTTGTAAGAAACTAGATTCATTTTAACGAGATGTGATATTTTTTAAACCTAATTGTTTGAGTAAACTTTATTAGTTATAAATTTATTTTGTAGGATTTGTGCTATGTGCAAACCAACATTCGCTTGGGTGTCTTTTGTGATAAATTAGAATTATTAGAGAAGATTTTGTTGCTAATTATACTTGTAAAGACTTTAGTGTAGAACAGCTACATATTTTTGGTTCATTTGACATGTAGAGTCTTAAAGACTTCTTTAGTAAGCTTTCATTTGTGTTTGCTTGGACTGTATAGCTTAAGTTTAGTTTTCTAGTTATATTATACTCAACAAACACCCCAAGATCTCATCAGCAGACTAAACAGAAAACAGCACACAACAATCTTTCGCCTAAGAACAGGGCATTGCGGGCTCAACCACCACATGCACAGAATAAAGCCTGCTCAGACTGCACAGTGTATATGCCAGACAGAAACACAGACTCCAGAGCGCATCCTGTAGTCATATCCATCATACATACACCAACGAAACGAAACATGGCCTCATGAACAAAGCTATTACAGAGCAAGCTATGGGAACTCTCGAAGAACTCCAACTGACATGCAGCTTCATAGAGGCAACCCATCTCATGATTTAGACGAGCATACGAAACCGAACGCAAAGAAGAAGAAGAAGATACGAAATTGTGGAAGATTATACATGTTACTCCTTGACGTAATTGATAAATAATTTGATGGTATTATTGACTTGTATTCACGTTTGAGAAGAATCCACTCGAAATATCTTGTTTAGTAAGACTTGATTTGAATTTAATAGAACCTTATTAATTTTTTGTAACAGAGCTAGTGGTTGGGATGATGTTATACTTAGGTTGAGATGTGAGAATTGGTTTTTTTTTAATGAAATTGTTATATTTGTCAATTAACATTTAAATTTCTTTAAAATTATATTTTTTTCTGCTTACAGCTCGAAAAGTGTTGCTATGATCTCTATTTTCTGCTTACAGTTCGAAAAATGTTGCTATGATCTCTGTTTTCTGCTTACAGTTCGAAAAATGTTGCTATGATCTCTGTTTTCTGCTTACAGTTCGAAAAATGTTGCTATGATCTCTGTTTTCTGCTTACAGTTCGAAAAATGTTGCTATGATCTCTGTTTTCATTGTAGTTGCTGATGCGGTTGAGATTTGGGTTGATTTTGTTTCTGTAGATCTAGCTTCCAGTGTTCCTACTCCATGACTCACCATGACTCACCATGACTCACCATGACTCACCATGACTCAATCAGGTTTCTTTGTTTCGTTGAAGATATGACTATCGCCCGAGTGCTTACCGAGGCCCAAATTTAGGGTGTAAACAATAGAACCACTATTACCTGCCATGCATGTCGTAAGAGGCGACTAGGGAGGTTTGGATGAAATCGGATGCACGTGTCCGCTAAGGAATGCTAACCTGAAACAAATGCTTGCAGAAAACGGATGCACCAGGCCGTAAGGAGCATAATATGTTGCAACGACCCCTCACAATGAGGTATGGGATAACAAATTCTACGGTCGCCAATCTGTCTCGGAGACTTAGCCACGAGTAAGAATGTCAGACCCACCATCACAAGGGTGGTCAAAACTTACTGCGAGAAAATGTCGGCACAAACGGGGAAGCAGATGTCACAGGAATTATATACTACAGAACTGCCCCCAGTATGCAGACTTGAAAAGAAAGAGGTGGTCCACTTACACTAGCGTCCAAGACAAACTGTATGGGGTGGCTGATAATCTGAGGCAGACGACTGCCTTTATTAGACAATCCGAAATCCCAATCTAGTGAGAACGCAGAAGAAGAAAGCAGAATATATGTCTGTCTGCGGAGCTGTCATACTGTGAAAAATTGTTCTTTTTCAAAATATGTGTCTAATTCTTCTACTTTCTGTGACTTTATTCGATGGATATTTCGTTATGTAATGTACACTTTGAGAATATACGAGATGGAGCAATGCTGCAGAATATAACACTATGGCAAGAGATATATAGGGTTCTTCTTCTTCTTCTTTACGTTCGTTCTTTACGACCAATTTTAATCATTCTTTGTGATATGTTTGATCTTTGCCAAGAACTTGTATACGTTGCACATTGGTTTGGTAGGCCCCTAAACGCACAGACTTCTACACGTTTAGGACACGTGCATCCGATTTCAACCAAACCTCCTTAGTCTCCTCTTACGACATGCGTGGCAGGTAACATTGGTTCTATTCTTCACACCTTAAATTTGTGTCCAGGTAACCACTCGTGCGATATAGGATTCGAGAAACATTGTAGACGGCTTTCGATGTGGTTTCATAGATTCAGAGCTTGATTGATATGATCTAACGTATTCCTCTTTCGGTGAATAACCATGTGCGCTCCAATCTTTTTCTTACACTGGCAGTTCGCATTGATAAAGTACGAGATCCGTACACCCGGCAGGGGTCCCTCCACAATCTAATTATGAAGATAGTGACAGTCAGTTTGTGTAAGAATTTGCTTTGAATCTACTAATCAACCAGTCAATATAGTTTTACTTTAGTCTTCCCTATTAGTCATGTGATATTATTTCTGTGTTGTACAACTTCTTCTTCTTCTTCTTTGCGTTCGTTTTTACAACCAATTTTAATCACTCTTTGTGATATGTTTGATCTTTGCCAAGAACGTGTATACGTTGCACATTAGTTTGGTAGGCCCTAAATGCATAGACTTCTACACGTTTAGAACGTGCATCCGATTTAAGCCAAAGTGGTAAAACTGAAGATTATAATGACTATGAGAGCGCATGATACAGTATACAAGTCTCAAAAGATTATGAGAACACATGATAAAAAAGTCATGTTCAAGTCTGAGAACATAAGTTAATCATAGTTAATATATGTTGACTATGAGAGGCACATGATAAAGCGATATACAAGTCTGAGACATGTTAATCATAGTTAATTGATGCATGACTGATATGAGAGCACATGATAAAGTATGCAAGTCTGAGACATGTTAATCATTGTTAATTATGATGACTATGAGAGCGCTTGATAAAGTATACAAGTCTGAGACATGTTAATCATAGTTAATTATGATGACTTAAGTGAGAGACACATAGATAAAGTATACAAGTCTGAGAAAATGTTAATCATGGTTAATTATGTTGACTATGAGGAGCACGATTGATAAAGTGATACAAGTCTGAAACATGTTAATCATTGTTAATTAGGCAATGTACGGAAATCTACATTGTGGTGGTCAGACCAGACCAGATCTGCAGAAAACCGTGAGTAGGCTGCGGTGGTACTAAGTAAATTAACGTTTAAGAACAAAGACACGTGTGTATAGTATAAATAATAATAATAAATAATAATAATTCATCTCGTACCGTTATACGTTGCATAGGACCTGTAAGTAATTTCTCCATACCGCCCTATCCTGGGCAACTCGCTCAATCTCCTCCATGGAACTGAGACCGATATTTCTTCTTGAACCCTTTGCATCCCATTTCAATGTCTGCTTTGATATTCGTTGATCATTTCTCCGCAAGGTGTGTCCAACATATCTCCATCTTCTCTCTCTTATAACAGTTGTCACTAGTGGTTGACCAGACATGTCTCTGATTTCATCACTTCTCCTGAATTCGTTCCATTTTATATTCATTATTTTTCGCAGACATCTATTTTCAAATGCATTCAACTTGCTTTCTATATCTTTAGTCATTTTGCATCACATAAGCAAGTAAGAATTTAATTAGATATAAATAAACAAGATACACATGACAATGACTATAACAAGATACGGCATCAGCTGACAATGAAAACTATAACAACAAGATACGGCATCAGCTGACAATGAGAACTATAACAAAGACTTTAACATAAGAAGAAATATATTAAGATTTAGTCATTAGTAGACATTGTCCACGCTTCTATCGAACACATATTTTTTTATCAAGTGAACACATGCACAAATGTCCTGCAAAATAAATAATTTAAGGTCGGATAGATTTTTGTTAGTGAAGAGTTGTGATAACCTTTGCACTGAGTTGGCTCTAAAGGTGTTCATGACCTCTTGTGATGTATAGCCTCAATTTCTCTTGCCAGTCAATAGAGATCAATTCTGATTATTTTGATGTCAGGTTGTGATTATTTGAACTGAACAAGAGTGTTGCCAGTGTGGAAAATGTGAGTCTAAACAAGAGTTTGACTGGTGTGAAAATGTGTCAAACAAGTTTGACAGTGGGAAAATGTGTCTAAACAAGAGTTTGACTGTGTGGAAAATGTGGTCTAAACAAGAGTTTGACAATGTCTGTGGAAAATGTGGATAAATCAAACAAGAGTTTGACGTGTGGAAAATGTGGTCTAAACAAGAGTTTGACAGTGTGGAAAATGTGGAAATGCTAAACAAGAGTTTGACAAGTGGAAAATGTGATCTAAACAAGAGTTTGACTAGGTGGAAATGTGGTCTAAACAAGAGTTTGACAAGGTGGAAATGTGATCTAAACAAGAGTTTGACTAAGGTGGAAAATGTGTTAAACAAGAGTTTGACAAGCGTGGAAAATGTGATCTAAACAAGAGTTTGACGGGTGGAAAATGTGATCTAAACAAGAGTTTGACAGCGTGAAATGTGATCTAAACAAGAGTTTGACATAGATAAATGTGCCTATACAGTTTGACAGCGTGAATGATCTAAACAAGTGTTTGACTGTGATCTAACATGAGTTTTCGCTTGTCATGTGATCTTCACATGATTTGACAGCTAAGAAAATTATCTAAAAACTCGCCATTTACAAGTAAATTTGGATTCAACACAACATCATTTTCATCAGCTAATAAAAAACCTATAACTATACAATAATCATAATAATGAAATAGTTTCCTTCATTGAGGTACTGAAGACATTTTATATGGAATAACACAAACCCAACAACAACAAAACAACAACAACAACAAACAACAACAACAAACACAACAACCACAACAACAACAACAACAACAACAACAACAACAACAAACTAATGAAGATGAGTTTCAACCAACTTTCAATCTGCAAATGGTACGTGCTCAAACATTTCAAATAAAATCAGTTGTAAGATGAGATCTTATGTTTCGTTATTTACTAAACCGTAAACTGGTTGTTGATTACTAAACCGACGTTATAGCATTCCGACATACACATAGGTGCGCAAGCTACTCCAGCAGGTATCGATAATAAGACTCGCTGGTTTAGTTAGTTTGTTTCTTTCGTGCCAAAGGCGGCACATAAGGCAGAGGTTTCAGATCTCCATGTGATGCGATTCGTTGCTAGCAGTTGGAGATCTAGTATGGTTTTACATCCCAATAGTTTACTTTCTTGTAGGATTGTTCTTCGAAGAGTGGTCTTGGTCTTCCACGTTTTCTTTTCCCAACTGGTGACCACATAAGGACTTGTCGATTTAGTCTCTTTTCGTCTGATCTAGGAACATGACCTAAATATTTCCACCTTCGTTTCCTTATAATATTTGATATGGGTTGTTGGTGTGTTCTATCTCTCACTGTGTTGTTCGAAACGAAATCACTCCATTTTACTTTTAATAATTCTCGGAGACATTTATTCTCATAGCTGTCCAGTTTCTTATCAATTTTGTTTGTTGATTTCCAACTTTCACAACCGGAGGTTAAACATCATCTCTGGTTTAACACCATCACAATATGTACCTCATACATTTCATTCTGCTTGTACAACGTGTGGTTAGAAACATATTGAAAATGCTGTATAAATTCAACATCGTTTCAGTGTCTCCATCCAACAGCATGTCGATAAGCAAATTACCGAAGTCTCCCGTATAAATCTTCAACTCCACGATGTTCCTTACTGTTT
Source organism: Arion vulgaris (assembly GCA_020796225.1). Taxonomy (NCBI): domain Eukaryota; kingdom Metazoa; phylum Mollusca; class Gastropoda; order Stylommatophora; family Arionidae; genus Arion; species Arion vulgaris. The sequence goes on from CM036765.1 coordinate 14,180,962, forward strand.
ATGCAAGCCTGTCTGTGCTCAGCAAACTACCGAAGTCTCCCTATGCAAGCCTGTCTGTGCTCCTCTCAATGCAGCGTATAACCGTATGTCCAAGACAGTAGATCAACACAAGACAGTGGATGTGTACGTCTCGATAGACTACATTCCCCGATACGTAACAGTTTGTTTTGGACCTCACAAAGTATAAACTGTCAGTAGAATACACTAATGGTCCCAGTAAACGATTTCTCATAGTGTCATTGTAGAGCGACATCAAACCATTGAAATTACTCGGCATTATGTTTGGGCCCAAAAATTTTAAATGATTTATTATTTTAAAAAATATGAACAAAATGATTTCTCGAAAAATTCTACCACATAAAGATCATGAGCCGCCACTGAATACTTTAGATTCAATCAAATCTGAAACACCTACGTGCGTACTGGCTAGGAAACCCCAGTCTGACTTCTGACTACGATGCAGAGGCGCATCTGTATATACAACATAATCATCAGTTACATTATCTGTCATCAACTGGTTAATTGCAAGATCTGCTTTCATATTATTTCAATCTCTAAATTCCCTTCCAAGAGTTGTAATGCTAATATTGTTGAAGCTTGACATGTTCATATCTTATCGGGGTTTGTTATCCCCTTTTAGAAGCGTCGCAAATGTAGTCACCTAGCCAATTTTTCTTTTAGCTTAGGTTCATATTTTGTATTCTTGTTTTCATATTAGTATTCTTGTGTACCTGAAATCTCTGATTCCCAATAACTGAATATATTCTTCGTTGTGTGCTACCATTTGTGGTAACGTGCATACAACGAACAGCAACAGATACTGCTATAGTTGGAAATATTATCTTCATATTTGTCATGCTAGATTCATTAATTGATTTCATAGGCCTCTTTGTTTCAGAGACAATAGGTCTTGCGTCATGTAGTATGTTCTGGGTTGAATCACAACGTTTCTTGTGGCTGTAATGACCTATTCTGGAGTGGCAATCCTTGCCACAGTTGCTGCAGGTAAAACTGGAGACTGGAGCTGATACATAGAATGTTTTCTCTATGGGCTGTGCGCTCTCTTTGCCTCCACATGTGATGTTGTTTTTCTTTTTTCTTGTTGAGCCGTCCTCACTGCCGCTCGCCATGTTTGCCTGTCTTTGGCCAGTCGCTCCTAGTGTTTTTTGTCAATGCCGCATGAAGTTAGATCACGCTTGCAGGTGTCAATGAAGCGTAATAATGGGCGCCCATGCTGTCTAGCACCAGTTGCGAGTTGACGATATAGAATGTTCTTTGGGATTCTATCATCGCTCATACGGCGCACGTGTCCCAGCCATCTCAGACGTCGCTGACTCAATAAGGTGTACATGCTTGGAATGCCAGCACTGTCCATGACTTCTATATTAGAGATGTGGTCTTGCCATCGGATGTTGTATATTCGCCTGAAACAGCGCATGTGGAAGGTGTTGAGGCGATGTTCTTGTCTAGAATATGCGGTCCATGTCTCACTACCATACAGCAGAGTGCTGAGAACACAAGCTTGTCATGCTAACGATGCTAGTAAATGATAGGACTGTTTTAGTTGGACATAATAAAAACATATTGTTTGAAGAGGTTTAAGATTTAAAGGTTTAAAAGTTGAAGGATTTGACTTCATTGCACCGGGTTTTACCCCATTCGGCCCTGTCCTCTCCGCAGAAATGGCACGCCACGTGCCGAGAGTATTGCACAAGCACGAACTCCAGAAACAATCCTAGGGTCTCTGGAAAAAACTGCACTCGTAAACAGAATGGCGCGGTCCGGACTCGAACCCACGACCTTCGACTCACAAGGCTTAACCACTTAGCCACAGAGACCCCCGTTATTTGAAGAGAAATTTGACGATGATAAAGAATATGGATAAGAAGAATTTAAGTGATCCGATCTCATTGCACTTCATACAGACCCAGTGATCCGATCTTATTGTACTTCATACAGACCCAGTGATCCGATCTCATTGCACTTCATACAGACCCAGTGATCCGATCTTATTGTACTTCATACAGACCCAGTGATCCGATCTCATTGCACTTCATACAGACCCAGTGATCCGATCTTATTGTACTTCACACAGACCCAGTGATCCGATCTTATTGTACTTCATACAGACCCAGTGATCCGATCTTATTGTACTTCATACAGACCCAGTGATCCGATCTTATTGTACTTCATACAGACCCAGTGATCCGATCTTATTGTACTTCATACAGACCCAGTGATCCGATCTTATTGTACTTCATACAGACCCATAGTTTTTCAGTCTCCCTAACAGAGAACAGAAATTATATATGCTGATTGTTCCAGTCACAACTTGGTTATACAGGGTGTTCAAGATAAAAGCGGTCTGTGAATGGAGCTAATCTGGCATATATATGAAAATGAGAAGGTTCAGCTATGACGTAGTATAGGTCAAGGTTGTATGACTGTATGTAATTGTAGTGCGGGAAGGGACGATGAACAAATGTGACGTAGGACGAGCTAGTCAGAACCGGTTTAAATAGTTAATAGACACAACGCGATAGGGTTATCTGGCAACTTTCGATTTGTCAATGGGGCTGCAATTATCTTGAACACCCTGTACATATGTCTATACCGTTCTCTCTCACGTCCGTTCTTCTCATTCTACGCCCGATTTCAAACTCTTTCATTCTTATCGCCGCTGGTTTATCTTTAGCAGTGCCTTCCTCCAGCAGACGATAATGTACAGACCTCAGTTATGTCTCCGTTACCAATACTCAATGTTCCCTTTACAAGATTCGTCGATGTCAGCATATCAGCTTTACAAGATTTGTCGATGTCAGCATATCAGCTTTACAAGATTTGTCGATGTCAGCATATCAGCTTGTTGTATTCTGTGCAAAAAAGTCATTTGATGTTTTAAAAATGATTTGTTCGTTTCTGTACATTCTAAAACCTACTTCCCTTTGTGTTTCAAATTCTTAGCTTCATCTCATGGTTTGAAGAACTGCTAATGTTATGTCTATTGTGATTCCATTACGACTCCACTTCTGCAGTTTTTTTTGCCACTACCTTGGTGACTCTTCTTGCTTTTGTGATGTTTGTCCTTTCTGATGTCTCTCTGCTTGATCTCTAGTCTTTTACAATTGTCGCGATGAATCACAGTGTGTGATGTCTCCTCTTGCTATCATGCTTTCTCTCTTTCAAGTTGCAATGTCGGTTCCTGTAGTGGTGATGTCTCTATCCGCTATTGTCGTGTTTCCAAAACTACTGCTTTTTTCTATAGCTGATGGATGTAGTTACTCTACCTGTTGTCGTAACGTCTCTGATGATGTTTGTAGTGACTCTAGATCATAGACTCAAACTTTCGGACTAGCCCATTTTGTACGACATAAATGTTGTACACCCTCTACATTATAACAGTTTGCTAGCGCCCTTCCACTATATGCATGCTCTATATTCTCTTTGACATAGAAAAAGCAGTAGCAGAAGTAGCAAATGCTACGGCCCCAGCGCTTTGGGGGGCGCCCTCTGGAGCTGTTGTCACTAGTCATAAACAAGGAACCAAGTTTGGGAGGTGGGTAATAATTTCCCCTTTTTTTTATTGAGGTTAGGGCCAAGGTCATGTTTACTCAATTTCGGACTTAATTGATGGTCACACTGAGCTCATTAACAACGTAACAGTTTTTTTACTTTTTGTATAGGAGTGTCTCTTGTGTGCACACGCTTCTAATAAACGAAAACTTGAAAGATTGAACAAAAGAACAATTCAATTTGACTCATAACCCAGTTCAAGTCTCTGTTCGTTCAGTAGTTTTTGCGCGCGAAACTTAGTTTAAAATAAATGCAAGTGGGCGTATGAAATATTGTTCTAAGACATGAGCCGATCTGGGCACTCCTAAATAAATTTCATGTCATTCACGTGTTTTGTGAGAAACTGTTTTGCACTCGACTAGATGTCCCAGAAAATAATGCGAGGGAGGGCCAAATGATTAAATAGAAAACTTGGACACACTTGAAGGAGCCGCAACAAGAAGCCGCAACACAAAGCTGCATAATTTTACAGAGAAGCACACAAACGGACACAAAGAGTAATTTTTTATTTGTTCTGCTAACTTTGAATGTATTTAAATCATCCCATCTTGTTATTTTATTATTATTATATTTTACATAGCTAATTTTATGTTTCAGTGAGAAATTAATTTTTAAAATAGTTTCTATCATTTTCGTTTTCAATGAATTCAAATGTTTTAAATCAGAGTTATAGTCATGTTAAGTGGTTAAATTACGAAGCACCCTGTATATAATATATCATCATGAGTAATTGTTATATCATAAAAGCTGTCAACTTTCACATTATATGTTATATTAGTAGAAAGTAGAAGAATTACATTTATTTGTAAATTCATTTTCTCTTCCCAGATTGAGATAGATATCATGAGCAGCAGAGCCAGAGATACGGGTCGACATTACGCTTCTGGAAGTGCAAAGCGTAAAGCACAAGATGAAAAGGAAAAATATAACCAAGTTCTTGTATCAAAAACGCAAAGCTGTCTGAATTTTTTTAATGTCGTGTGTAATGGTGCTGAATCCAAAGAAATCGAAGCAGAAAATATAGAAGTCGCGTCTCACAGTATAGTAGATGAAGATAGTGATATAGAACAATCATCTACCAATATTAAGATCAGCAACTCTTCACGATTTAGCCACATTTTCCACAAGACAAACTGAAGTCGAATGTACAGCAAGTCCTTCCAATTTAGCCATATCATTTTCAAGCCAAGAGGCAGAAGCACAGCACATGCTTCCAATGTAGCAACATCTTCTACAAGCCAAAGCACAACGAAAATAAAATGTACTAACGATATTGGGAATGGCCAATCAACTTCAATCGAGATTATTGATTGCGAAAGGAAGCAGCGAAGTGCAACATAGTGAACAGTGATTTCTTGTCTTCAAAAAAAACATACGATAAAGAAAACAATCACGAATTTAGTCGAAAATCGTTTTCACATATACACATAAACCAACAAACAAAACTCATGTGAGAGATTGGTTGTGTTATTCAGAAACTAAAGGACAACTTTTCTGTTTTGTTTGCAAGTTACTGATTCAGACTGTTCGTCACGGTTTACGAAAGAAGGATTTGACGATTGGAAAAACGCAAATAATTTGTTGAAAAGACATGAAGAAAGCACTTCCCATAGACAAGCGATAATTTCTCTGTTAGTTTGCAAAAGAAAGATGCTCGTGTCGATTCTCAACTTGTAAGCCAAATTGAGACCGAACAACCATATTGGCGGACACTTTTGGAGCGAATTACTTCAGTAATCCAATTTTTAGCAGAACGAGGTCTTGCATTTCGAGGTAGGGATGAAATTATTGGTTCACCTAATAATGGAAATTATTTAGGTTTGTTGGAATTAATAGCCAAATTTGACATTTTTCTGGCTCAGCATATAAATACTTATGCAAATGAAAGGGACATACATCATACTTATCAAAAACAACATGTGAGAAATTTATCCATCTAATTGCATCAAGCTTACTGGATCGTATTATTTGCGAAATTAAGAAATGCAAGTACTATTCCGTATCACTGGACTCTACTCCAGACATTTCGCATGTGGACCAACTCACTCTAATAGTGCGCTATGTGTTACCATCTGGACCAGTGGAAGGTTTGTGAAGTTCTTGGATATGGAAGGTCATACTGCTGAACAACTCGCCCAAAGTTTACTTGATATTTTAAAGGAAAATGGCATTGATATCAAAGACTGTCGCGGTCAAAGCTATGACAATGCCAGCAACATGAGTGGGAAATACAACGACTTACAAGCACGCATTAAGGAGATAAATAAGTACGCAGAATACATTCCCTGCTTTGCACATTCACTGAATTTAGTTGCGAAGTGTGCTGCAGAATGTTGTATAGAAGCATCCATTTTTCGATTTTGTTGAAAGTCTCTATACATTCTTTCGCTTTACCTATCGATGGGCATTCTTACAAAAGCACTGGAAGATACAGGTTCAAAACTCCGACTTTGAAGAGACTGTCGGACACCAGGTGGTCTTCCCGAGCTGATGCGACAAAAGCACTTTTATGTGGTTTTACCATTATCAAACAAGTTTTGGATGACATCTCAAATAACATGGATCAAAGGTAAGTGTCGTAATCAAGCGTATGGGCTAGTTTTGGAGATGAGTAAGTTGGAAACGGGAATAGTTAGCATTTATGGAACGGAATTCTAGAACGCTTGCAAGCGTCTAGCGCTTCATTACAGTCACCTGATCAAGACCTTAACACGGGATATGCTCTTTATGAATCGTTACACGGGGACGTTCAAGCAATGCGGCCTACATTTTCAGATATTGAGGCCAAAGCCAAAATCCTGACTCACTGTCAAGAATATCAGCAACAAACTTCACGACGACGCAAGCGAAATACTAAGTACGACGATTTTAGTGGCTCTACTACGCTCGATGAAGTTGTAAAAATCAAACACCCAAACAAAAATTTTAAAGTCAGGTGTTTATTGTCATAATTGATAATGTCTTGCCTTAGCTAAACGCATGGAACGTACTAGATTGACTGATGTATTTGGAACATTTCGGCAGTTAAAATCTCTTACAGCAGAAGAGATCTTGAAAGAACTCCAAATATTGTCAGCTCTTACCAAGAGGATTTGGAAGAAAGTCTAGGCGACGAACTTGTGCAGTTCGCTGAACTTCTTAAAACTAATGTAGCTGCTGCTATTAGCAACGAAAAGAATGAGGCCCCTGAACTGCAATTTTATAAACTTATAATGGAAAATTCATTAGAGTCGTGTTTCCCAAATGTAGAAATATCTACGAATTTACTTGTCTTTAATGATTACTAACTGCAGCGGAGAACGTTCTTTTTCAACATTAAAGCGTATTAAAGTGAGTTAAGAAACATGATGGGACAAGATCGTCTAAATAACCTCACCTTAATGAACATTGAATGTAATTTACTTAGAAATTGATTTGTCTAGTATTATCTCTAAATTTGCTCATTAAATCGAGACAAGTTTGTTTGTAAAATTTATGTTTATTATTTATTATCATACAAACTTAGGCCTGCGCTAAAATTTGCTACGGGCCCGCGCGCTGCTAATCCGGCTCTGAAAAATACTATAGTATCACAATGACACCAGTTGTTGAAAATATAATCATTGAAGGAACACATTTCATATTAGAACATGTACTTCTTATGACTGAGTGAAGACTATTCATAATATAAAAATATAATTATTGAAACAAAAATGTTGTGATGTCCAGAAAAACAAAGCCTTCAGATATGTTTCATCTCTTCATGAACACACATACGATAACACTAATAACTATTAGATGTGCCTCCTAATGTGCTGTTGTGCAAATTTGAATTACAATTGCAGAAACCCTCCAGAATAGGATCCTGATTGATTGCTGCTGAACACGATTGGTTTTGTCCGTTAGTAACTTCTGCTGCCATCACACTAATCGAATAGGGATTCCAGTCAATTTTACTTGGATCTACCCCCTGGATTTATATTCTTTTGGTACGAGCAAACCAGTAATTTATTGCAAAGTCTGGGATGAACCTGTCACGTGAGCTGTGGTAGTTCAAAATTGGATGGAATCTAACACGTTAGAGTAATTTTCTTATTAAACTATAGTGGTTGTTTCCAACAACGTTTCATTTCTATGGGACATTGTTCTATTCAGTGACTAATCCTGTAAAGATATATTTGGTTTGATATTTAAACATACTTTTATAGTAGTTGTTTCCAACAACGTTTCATTTCTATGGGACATTGTTCTATTCAGTGACTAATCCTTATCGATATATTTGGTTTGATATTTAAACATACTTTTATAGTGCTTGTTTCAAACAACGTTTCATTTCTATGGGGCATTGTTCAATTCAGTGACTAATCCTTATCGATATATTTGGTTTGATACTTAAACATACTTTTCATGTCTCGGAAACATATATTTTGGTCACGTTAGACAGGAAACTTATGCTTAGAGCATAAGTGCTTGTTTGAAAGTGCTTGTTTCAAACAACGTTTCATTTCTATGGGGCATTGTTCAATTCAGTGACTAATCCTTATCGATATATTTGGTTTGATACTTAAACATACTTTTCATGTCTCGGAAACATATATTTTGGTCACGTTAGACAGGAAACTTATGCTTAGAGCATAGATTCCCAAACTTTTTCGACTCACCTCCCACTTTGCACAATATAAACGTTGTAACGCCCCTCCACATTATAACAATTTGCCAACGCCCCCCACTTTCCACATATATACATGCTATATTTTGCCTTTGACATAGAAAATTGATATATATTTCTGTAATACATGGTCAATTTTCAAATGATTATATGCATGAAATAGAGTGTAAGACGGGCATAAGATGAATCAAAATGCAGAATTCAAATTTTAAATGATTATTCAATCGCAAAATCACGAAAATAATTTATTTTAAAATATTTATTATTAATTTTTCTTTAAGGAGCCACCAACCCCTAATCGCCTGAACCTGAACGCTCCCCAAATTCTTCGCAACCCACCATCGCCCCCTAGAAAGCTTCAGCGCTCACTGGGCAGTACCGTCCACTTTGGGAAACGCTGCACTAGATGCAGTCATGATGTCTCTATCTTTAGTCCTCGGTAGCTATGTAGTCTCTTCCTGGTGTTCGTGGTTTCTTTACCTGCAGTCCTTTTGTTTCAACCTGTCGACGTGATATCTCTGTCTGATGTTTGTAGTGTCTCTAGTCATGATATCTCTATCTTTAGTCCTCGGTAGCTATGTAATCTCTGCCTGATGTTCGCGGTTTCTTTACCTGCAGTCGTGGTGTCTCTACCTGTCGACGTGATATCTCTGTCTGATGTTTGTAGTGTCTCTACAAGAAATGAAAATCGTGACATATCCTTTACAGGACGTAGACATCAACCACAGTAAACGAGTCGTTGATTTTCTAGACACCACTTATACGTTCAGTAGTTTGCCATTGCTTTCTGAACGGTGAGGTCTACTTTGTAAAAATCCCACGGAAACAAATTTGCTTCCAAACTTGCTTACCATGTGTTTCTCTACATAACGTTATCATTTTGAACTGATCATTTAGTTACCCTTTTAGATATGCTAAAGTATTCAGACAGCATTATTTCTTCTAGAAAGTTCTCTCATCACATCCCACCAAAAGACTTTCCATCCATATCTAGATATCCCACCTTCTCTATTTTCTTGTTTAATGTTTCCTTTATGTCCTCTTCCCACGCTCGTCCTGGTTATCTCTTGTATCGTTTTCTAAAAGGAACCATTCTCTTCGTTACTGCTCTCTCTAAACCAGCGTTTCCCAAAGTGGGCAGGACCGCCCCCAGTGGCGCTGAAGCGTTCTAGGGCGATGGTGAGTTGCGAAGAATTTGGGGAGCGTTCAGGTTCAGGCGATTAGGGGTTGGTGGCTCCTTAAAGAAAAATTAATAATAAATATTTTAAAATAAATTATTTTCGTGATTTTGCGATTGAATAATCATTTAAAATTTGAATTCTGCATTTGATTCATCTTATGCCCGTCTTACACTCTATTTCATGCATATAATCATTTGAAAATTGACCATGTATTACAGAAATATATATCAATTTTCTATGTCAAAGGCAAAATAGAGCATGTATATATGTGGGAGTGGGGCGTTGGCAAACTGTTATAATGTGGAGGGGGCGTTACAACGTTTATATTGTGCAAAGTGGGAGGTGAGTCGAAAAAGTTTGGGAATCTATGCTCTAAGCATAAGTTTCCTGTCTAACGTGACCAAAATATATGTTTCCGAGACATGAAAAGTATGTTTAAGTATCAAACCAAATATATCGATAAGATTAGTCACTGAATTGAACAATGCCCCATAGAATGAAACGTGTTTGAAACAAGCACTTTAAACAAGCACTTATGCTCTAAGCATAAGTTTCCTTTAACGACCAAAATATATGTTTCAGACGAAGTATGTTTAAGTATCAAACCAAATATATCGATAAGGATTAGTCACTGAATTGAACAATGCCCCATAGAAATGAAACGTTGTTTGAAACAAGCACTATAAAAGTATGTTTAAATATCAAACCAAATATATCGATAAGGATTAGTCACTGAATAGAACAATGTCCCATAGAAATGAAACGTTGTTGAAACAACACTATAAAAGTATGTTTAAATATCAAACCAAATATATCTTTAAGGATTAGTCACTGAATAGAACAATGTCCCATAGAAATGAAACGTTGTTGGAAACAACCACTATAGTTTAATAAGAAAAATTACTCCTAACGGTGTTAGATTCCATCCAATTTTTGAACTACCACAGCTCACGTGACAGGTTCATCCCAGACTTTGCAATAAATTACTGGTTTGCTCGTACCAAAAGAATATAAATCCAGGGTAGATCCAATAAATTGACTGAACCCCTATTCGATTAGTGTGATGGCAGCAGAAGTTACTAACGGACAAAACCAATCGTGTTCAGCAGCAATTCAATCTAGGTACCCTATTCTGGAGGGTTCTCATTGTAATTCAAATTTGCACAACAGCACATTGGGAGGACATCAAATAGATTAGTGTTATCGTATGTGTGTTCATGAAGAGATGAAACATATCTGAAGGCTTTGTTTTTATGGACATCACAACATTTTTGTTTCAATAATTACATATTTTATATTATGAATAGGTCTTCACTCAAGTCATAAAATTCATGTTCTAATATGAAAATGTGTTCCTTAAATGATGCTATAGTTTTTTAACAATTGAGTGTCATTGTGATACTATAGTATTTTTCAGAGGATTAGACCAGCGCGGGGCCCGTAGCAAATTTTAGCGCGGCCCTAAGTTTGTATGATAATAAATAATAAAACATAAATTTTACAAACAAACTTGTCTCGATTTAATGGGAGCAAATTTAGAGATAATACTAGACAAATCAATTTCTCAAGTAAATTACATTCAATGTTCATTAAGGTGAGGTTATTTAGACGATCTGTCCCATCATGTTTCTAACTCACTTTATACGCTTTAATGTTGAAAAAGAACGTTCTCCGTCGGGTTAGTAATCATTAAAGACAAGAAAATTTCGTAAGACTATTTCTACATTTGGGAAACACGACTCTAATGAATTTTCCATTATAAGTTTATAAAATTGCAGTTCAAGGGGCCTCATTCTTTTCGTTGCTAATGGCAGCAGCTACATTAGTTTTAGAATTTCGGAATTGCACAAGTTCGTCGCCTAGGCTTTCTTCCAAATCCTCTTGGTAAGAGCTGACAATATTTGAGTTCTTTCAAGATCTTTTCTGCTGTAAGAGATTTAATGCGAAATGTTCCAAATACATCAGTAATCTAGGGCGCTTCCATGTGTTTAGCTAAGGCAGAGAGTACATTATCAATTATGACAATAAACACCTGACTTTAAAATTTTTGTTGGTGTTTGATTTTTAAAACTTACGAGCGTAGTAGAGCCCCTAAAATCGTCGTACTTAGTATTTCGCTTGCGTCGTCGTGAAGTTTGTTGCTGATATTCTTGACAGTGAGTCGGGATTTTGGCTTCCATATCTGAAAATGTGGGCCCGCATTGCTTGAACGTACCGTGTAACGATTCATAAAGAGCATATCCCGTGTTAAGGTCTTGATCAGGTGACTGTAATGAAGCGCTAGACGCTTGCAAGGTTCTAGAATTCCTTCCATAAAATGCTAACTTTTCCCCGTTTCCAACTTACTCATCTCCTAAACTAGCCCATACGCTTGATTACGACACTCTCCCTTTTTGATCCTGTTTTTTGGGAGATGTCATCCAAAACTTGTTTGATAATGGTAAAACCACATAAAAGTGGTTTTGTCGCATCAGCTCGGGAAGACCACCTGGTGTCCGACAGTCTCTTCAAAGTGGGGAGTTTTGAACCTGTATCTTCCAGTGCTTTTGAAGAATGCCCATCGATAGTAGAAGCGGAAAAGAATGTATAGAGATTTTCAAAAAATCGAAAATGGATGCTTCTATACAACATTCTCCCAACACTTCGCAACCAAATTCAGTGAAGGGCAAAGCAGGGAATGTATTCTGGTACTTATTTATCTCCTTAATGCGTGTTTTAAGTGTTGTATTTCCCCATGTTGCTGGATTGTCTAGCTTGCCCACGAAGTCTTTGATATCAATGCCATTTTCCTTTAAAAATCAAGTAAACTTTGGGGAGTTGTTCAGCAGTAGACCTTCCATACCCAAAGAACTCTAAAACCTTTCCACTGGCCCAGATGGAAACACATAGCGCACTATTAGAGGGGAGTTGGTCCACATGCGAAATGTCTGAGTAGAGTCCAGTGATACGGAATAGTACTTGCATTTTTTAAATTTTCCCAAAATAGGATCCAGTAAGCTTGATGCAATTAGATGGAAAAATTTTCTCACATGTTGTTTTTGATAAGTATGATGTATGTCCCTTTTCTTTATTTGCATAAGTATTTATATGCTGAGCCAGAAAAATGTCAAATTTGCAAATCCAACAAACCTAAATTTTTCCATTATTGGGTGAACCAATAATTTCATCCTACCTGAAATGAAAGACCTGTTCTCAAAAAATTGGGATTACTAAGTAATCGCCCAAAAGTGTCCCCCAATAGGGTTGTTCGGTCTCAATGCTTACAAGTGAGAATCGACACGAGCATCTTTCTTTTGCAAACTAACAGAGAAATTATGTTGTCTAGAGGTGCTTTCTTCATGTCTTTTCAACAAATATTTGGTTTTTCCAATCGTCAAACCCTTTCTTTTAAACCTGAGAAAGTCTGAATCAGTAACTTTGCAAAACAAAACAGAAAAGTTGTCCTTTAGTTTCTGAATAACACAACCAATCTCTACATGAGTTTTGTTTGTTGGTTTATTTTATATGTAAAAAACGATTTTGACAAATTCGTGGATTGTTTTCTTTATCGTATGTTTTTTTTGGAAGACAAGAAATCACTGTTCATAGTTGCACTTCCTTTCCCTTTCGCAATCCAATAATCTCGATTGAAGTGATTGGCCATTCACCAATATCGTTGAGTACATTTTATTTTCGTTGTGCTTTGGTCGGAAGATGTTGCACATTGAAAGCATGTGCTGTGCTTTTTTCTCTTGGCTTGAAAAAGATATGGCTAAATTGGAAGGACTTTCTGTACATTGACTTCATTTGTCTTTGGGGAAAAGTGGCAAATCTGAAGAGTTGCTGATTCAAAATTGGTAATGATGATTGTTCTATATCACTATCTTCATCTACTATACTGGAGACGACTTTATTTTTCTGCTTGATTTCTTTGGGTTCAGACCCTTAAAACGACATTAAAAAATAGACAGCTTGCGTGTTTTTGATACAAGAACTTTGGGTTTTATTTTTCCTTTTCATCTTGTGCTTTACTGAAATTCCAGAAGCGTAATGTCGACCGATCTCTGGCTTGCTGCTCATGATTCATCTCAATCTGGGAAGAGAAAACGAATTTACAAATAAAATGTAATTCTTCTACTTTCTACTAATATAACATATAAATGTGAAAGTTTTGACAGCGTTTTATGATATAACAATTTACTCATGATGATATTTTTATATACAGGGGGCCTGTAATTTAACCACTTAAAATGACTATAACTCTGATTTAAAACATTTGAATTCATTGAAAACGAAAAATGATAGAAAATATTTTTAAAAATTAATTTCTCACTGAAACATAAAATTACTATGAAATAAAATAATAATAAAATAACAAGATGGGAGATTTAAATACATTCAAAGTTAGTAGAACAAATAAAAATTACTCTCTGTGTCCGTTTGTGTGCTTTCTGTAAAATTATGCAGCTCTGTGTTGCGGCTTTGTTGCGGCTCCTTCAATTTTGTCCAAGTTTTCTTTTAACATTTGGCCTCCTCACTTTTTTTCTGGACATCTAGTCGAGGCAAAACAGTTCTCCAAAAACGTGAATGACATGAAATTTATTTAGGAGTGCCCAGATCTGCTCATGTCTTAGAACAATATTTCATAGCCCACTTGCATTTATTTTAAACTAAGTTTCCCTGCCAAAACTACTGAAGAACAGAGACTTGAACTGGTTATGAGTCAAATTTAATTGTTCTTTGTTCAACTTTCAAGTTTTCGTTTATTAGAAGCGTGTCACAAGAGAACTCCCAACAAAAAGTAAAAACTGTTACGTTGTTAATGAGCTCAGTGTGAACGCCCAATTAAGTCCGAAATTGAGTAAACATGACCTTGGCCTCAATAAAAAAATGAAAGGGGGAAATTATTACCCACCTCCCAAACTTGGTTCCTTGTTTATGACTAGTGACAACTTAGCTCCAGAGGCGCGGCCCCCCAAAGCGGGCCCGCAGATTTGCTATCGCCCACTATGCTAATTTCCCGGGTCTGAGTATTTTTAACAATTGAGTGTCATTGTGATACTATAGTATTTTAATAATTGAGCTGTTTTAATTGTGATACTATAGTATTTTCAAAATTGGTGTCATTGTGATACTATAGTACTTTCAACAATTGAGTGTCATTGTGATATATAGTACTTTCACAATTGAGGCCCTTGTAATACTATAGCACTTTCAACAACTTTAGTGGCATTGTAATACTATAGTACTTTACAATTGAGGTGCCCTTGTGAAAACTATAGTACTTTAACAATTGAGTGCATTGTGAGAACTTTTATGGTACTTTCAACAATTGAGTGTCATTGTGATACTATAGAACTTTCAACAATTGAGTATCATTGTGAAAACTATAGTACTTTCAAATTTTATTTTCATTGTAAAACTATAGTTTAAAAATTTCAACAATTGAGTGTCATTGTGATACTATAGTACTTTCAACAATTGAGTGGCATTGTGATACTATAGTACTTTCAACAATTGGGTGTAGTATTTTGTGATACTATAGTACTTTCAACAATTGAGTGGCATTGTGAAACTATAGTACTTTCAACAATTGAGTGGCATTGTGAAAATTATTAAAACACTATGGAGTTCCACCCACGATTGTAAAATTAATAAAGGAAACGTATGAAGGAATGAAATGCAGAGTCATACATGAGTGCCAATTGACGAAATCCTTTGAGATAAGAATCTTTTGAGATCAGATGTGAAGTCAGTGCTGTTCTATGGCTCGGAAACATGGAAGCCAACAAAAGAAACCATTAGAAAACTGCAGACCTTCGTAAATGGATGTTTACATAGAATAGAGGAACTGAAATGGCATGATAAGATTACAAACGAGGAAATAACAAAGCAGATACCAGTGGAGAAAGAGCTCAGGAAGAGGCGCTGGCGATGGATAGGACATACATTGAGAAGACCGACAGAGAACATTGCAAAACAGGCACTGTCTTTGGAATTCGCAGGGAAAGAGGAGTAGGGGAAGGCCTAGACATACCTGGAGAAGAGAGCTGGAGGCTGATATTAAAAGGATAGGTAAAACATGGAAAGAATTGGAAGGGATGGCAAGAGATAGGAAGAGCTGGAGGAAGTTTCTTGAAGACCTGTGCTCCGTTGGGATTTAAAGTGAAGAAGAAGAAGGAAGGTGAAGAAATGTATGATGGAAGAAATTGTTACAGGAAGCCTGAATTTTGTAATATAGTGGTTTGCTTTGCTGTTGGCTTCATATTTGGCGAGTCTGAAAAGAAGTTTTAGTTTTTATTGTAAACGCACCAATATGATATTTGATGACAAGTCTCATGCATAGACGTATCATCACAGCTCATACATGGGGCCAATGTTTATACTTGCAATAGAGTGATGAAATAAACTAGAAATGTAGACTTCATTGTATTATTGTTTTAAAATAATATATTAAAAAGATATGCAAGCATCACGTTAGCTTGTTCAAGGAGTTGAAGATGTCTTCAAATCCATCCTCGCTTTACTAAGTATCCACTTTGACACTTCGGTTGATCTGAGTGGAATGGCTGGAGACTACTATGAAAGTTTTCTTCAAACTACTTTTGCGAAAATTCAATGTAAACTGGTGTTAACTGAAATATAGTAGACGAAGGCAATAAATCAACACATCAAAAATGAAAACTTTTCCAGGTTTGAAATACTAGAGAAAAAGAAAAGAAATGACATCTGGGGAGAAACGTAAAATCTCTATAATCATGACAATATATGTAAACTGAAACGTATTGCAACATTGGAATTCCAATTTTAGATGGGCAATTTTAAATGATACTGATCAAATGACGATGTCAAACAGCTCAGACATTCCCGAGCAAGGAAACAACCTTTTCAGGAACTCTTGAAACCTAAATTTTTATTTTTTAGACGATCAGGCAATCATATCCACATAGCAAAATACCATGTCTACAGAACAAAGTTAATCAGACGTCCATTAACGGGTTTTAATAAATTCTCATTTTTTTGAGTTATAAAGCATCGGCGAAACCGTAGTAATGAGCTATTTTGTTGGTAGAGGAAATTTACCAGTCTACCTAAAAATCTCCATCGACAATCGCCCATTAAAACAAGTCAAAGACTTTACATATCTAGAGAGCATTTTTTCAGCAAACGGAAGAATAACTATTGAAATCCAACACAGATACAACAAAGCAAATCAAATGATAGGACAAATGGCATCAATTCAAAATGCAAACATGTCACTATAAACACAAAAAGAGCAATGTTCAACACAATCTTTCTCTCCACATTATGCTCTACCAGTGGCAAACCTGGACGCTGACATCAAATGATAAAAGAAAACTTGTCACGACAGAGATGAAGTGTCTACGCAGAATACTCTAGGTAACAAGAAGAGACCGGTTGAGAAATGAAGACATCAGAAAAAATGGGTACAACATCAGTACTTCATCAAGAAACAACAAATGAAATGGTTCGACCACATAAGCAGATAATCAACAGACAGTGTACCTCAAAGAGCAATTTTGTTTCGATACAATGGGTACAAAGCAAAAGGCCGGCCACGCAAAAATGGACCTCAGAGATAACAGAGGCGACGAAAGACACAATTTATGAAGCGCACACAAGGGCTCGTTCTAGAAATCTCTTCTTACCTTGACGTTGTGAGGCAAAACAGGATTGGAGAAAAGAAAAAAAGAAGGAACAAATTGACTTCAAACTCAATAGGAATGTTGTATCAATGTCTGTCCATGAGGAATATTTATATATATAATATTATTACTCGTTTGAGGTCAAAGGCGCAATTCTAGGGACAACGGCGCGCCAGGATTATTGAGCCGGCACTAATCAAGATCCACCACACCTTCACGTGATGACCCTGGAAACAGACAATGGTTCTGTCTGCTAAGCGGGTAGAGATCGAGGGAGAGCTACAGGTAGGGTAGCAGTGCAAGCACGGAAAAGTAATGCAGGTTCAAAATTCCTGAACAAAATGCCTCATCTCTGGCCGAAGTCCGACGAAAGTCGCCCAAATTGGTTGCTGAAACGTAAGGAATAGTAGCGTACGATCGTCTGTGAAGAAATTCCAACTCCCCCGGAGTAAATGGCCACATCAAGGGATGAGGGATGCATCTAGAGAAGATACGTGGGCCCACATGGGGCGAAACTCGTAGCAGTGAGGTTGGGCCGAAATGAGTTGGTGTCCTTACAGTCTCGAGACAGTATATGTGAGCACGGTGAGAAATCTGATAAACACGGTGAGCAGGCACCAAAACAGTGTGTACACGCATACGAACAATACACAAGTGAGCACACAGGTGAGGCAGACATACATGGTGCTGATGATGGAGCAACGAAAAGGTGTGGCAAACAACGCATTTACCAGCTCTCGGTAAAGATCGTCGGAAAAGATGCAATGTGAAGTGGCGACACAAGGGAAGATTGCAGTTAACTTCGTACAAGAGGCCAAGAGCAGATATATCTATTACGCAAAGTTGGTTGGCCGAGCTCAAATCCTAAAGTTGCGTTTTAGCGCCTAACGAAACTGGCTTCACTGAAACAACCGGGCAAGGTACTGTTGTTCTTGCAACTAACATCCCCGGAAAACCGATGTGGGTGATTCTTGGCAGCGTAAAAACTAAGTTGCGCTGATAGCGCCTAATTAAAGGACCCTCTACATTGTTTGTGCGCAGCCATAGTCCAGTGATTCACAGGGCCATTGAAAATGCAGAGTAGAAACTGCAAATTGCCAAGTGCCGACACAAGCCTCGAAAATACTGAGAATGTTTCTATTCCGGAATAAACTCAACGTGGTCAGAAAAGTAAGGCCGACATTGTAAAAATTTGACAGGCTGTCCAAATGGCGAAGGCCGACACATTTCACGGTGTGTTACAGGAGTAAGATGCCGTCCCAGGACCACCGTATGTGCCCCAAAAAGGCTGAGAAATGTTCCTAATCCGGAACATAGTCAGAAAGGCTGCACAGCTCTTTGACGTAGATCATAAAGCCCAAAATATGGCGAAAGATGATCGTAAAAGAGCAGATCCTATTGCAAGCTTCCGTAGTAAATAAAATGCTGGTGAAACCGGATGTGCTGGCTTAGTCACCATAGGCGCATAATTTGGCACAACGTAAAAACGTTCTTGTCAAAGATTTTTCCCCGATCCAGAAGCACTTGAGCTTTTCAGCTCTTCGACTCGGTGCCATGGACATCGTAACCCTTCGGTTCGGTGCCACGAACACCGTAAATCTGTGACTTTTCTGCCATCCCGCGGAATTGAACCCGCACACACAGAGGGATAGTCACCCTTAGTCCAACGCGCTACGAACACGCTGGGCAGACGGGCCTTGTCAAAGATAAATTATATATCACAATAAGAATGATCAAATTGGCCGGGAAGAACGAACGCAAACAACAACAACATATCACTCGTTTAACTCTTCACACAAAACTCATATCTTCTGGAATTGATTATCAGAATGGATAGATCATTACAGAACCGATATGATAGCTAATAAATGAAGAGACAAAGTAAATAGATAAGAGGACATACTCTCTTCTTCTTCTCTTCCAACATTCACTTCTTTATAGAAGTGATGGGGACGAAACGTAGTGATCTTGTGTGTGCTTATTTTAAGACACTTTGTAAGCTGGTATTCATGTTCGTAAGGCTGTTCTTGATGCCGTCGCTCCATCTTTTCCTCTTCATCTTGCTTTGTACTCATTATACTTTTTCTGTGTGGCACTCTGTGACGTACTAATGTGTGGCTCTCTGAGGACATACTAATGTCACTAAATGTACACCTGTTGCGTGTTGACACGAAAACAAATGAACTGCAAAGTCAGCTGCTTTGAGACAACATGAAATTGCAATCAAACAGGACATTAGTAAGAACAGTCACATGAAAGGGTAGCATTGAAGCGTGAACCACTGAAAACATAACTGACGGAGACTCTACCATCATCTATTGAGGTATACTGAGTCCGTGTGGGTCTCAAAGTATTAATGTAACGTCGTCTTTATTAACCATTGCTATACTCCTCATGCGGTATAATCGTTAAACATGCTTGGCTGCTTTTATTTGTGTTCAGTGGTAGAACTATCTAATTGTATTTCACTAAATCGTCATCTCTGAACAAAGATGCTGTCATCAGATTTAAACCAATTTCACCAATTAATCATTGCACTGATGTCACTTTTCTGTGGAAGGTCAAATAAATCCTCAGGGAATAGATTAAAGTGGAGTCTAGGCTGTTTGCGTCTTTGTTTGTTATGTTTCTTTTAGCGATAATCTATATTTATAGTTTAAGTAATTATTCACAATCAGATAACAACAAACACATCCTCTCTGTCTGTGATTCCGATCTGGTTTAGTGGTTTAGAGTTCACGGAAACAGCCGCAGGGAGAAAAAAAACAGATATTTCCCAACGGACGCTACGTTAATTGTTTTTCAAGACTGAACTGATGCCATCCATCTTTAGAGGCAATTTTGTGTATGTACTACCATTGTTTTCTAACATGAAATATGTATCAATATTAATGCCAACATTTGATTCAATAAATTAATTCAGATTTATTGAAAAGGAACGTATTCTTAATATTATAAGCATCCAATGGGCACCGTCCTTTCATTAAGGACCCATAGGGATTTTACCATGCCCAGAACACAGACCAATCATAATCTGCACTATACGGTTGCATGTCTGATCTATTTCCTTTGAGGATTTTACGCACAGACTTTCTATAACATATCTGGGACACTGCAGTCAAAGTTGACGGTGACATAAACATACATCATGCGTCAATCACGTGGAGCTCATTATTTCCTACTCTACTAAGCCTAATTGAATGGCATTACATATTTTGAAGCATTTGAGATTCATTCCGAACTAATTCACCAAAGATATATGACAAAGCTTTGTTTTGAACTCATTGATCTAATAACTATGATGTTTTGACTAGAACATGATAGCAACAGAGACAGAAAAGTTGCATCTAATTATATTAACACTAACAACCACAACACATCCATAATTAATAATGCTGTAAGTCGTATAGCTGCAATTAGTTCGTATTTAACTAAATCAGTTGTTCATAAAAGGATGAAAAAGTTACGCAGGACCAATAACTTTGTAAGTAGATATACTTTTGTTAAATATTAGAATTGAAAGGAAATCCCCTCAAAATTTGAATTGGAAGTAGCAAAAGCATATATGACTTTTATAGAGATAAGGGTACCAGGACATTTATCAATCAAATATGAGTGTACTATTGTACTAGGAAGTGCCGTAAAGTACAATTTAGACGTATATTATAAATGATTTAGTGTCATAAATTGCTTGTTATAAGTACTAGGTAGAGTACTTGTTTGCACGTGTGTTATAAGTACTAGGTAGAGTATGTGTTTGTACGTTTGTTATAAGTACTAGGTAGAGTTTGTGTTTGTACGTTTGTTATAAATACTACAGTTCGTTCAATTTGTCATGCCCACAGATAAAAATGTGAATCTTTGTAAACATTTGATTATATAACTTGAAAACTTGCATGTGAACTACACATGTTCCGACGCTACCAAATATTTTTTGCCATTCAAACAATCATACCATCTAGAAGTTCCTTCTTTGTGCTATATATTTAACGCATCCAGTGGCATGGTTGGAGAAAACTCATGTTTACAGCCATTTAATACATTGATGACAAAAATAGCAATATTCAGGACGAATTCCGTGTTTTTTTTCAACAATTCTTGCGTGTCCCGTGCACCAAATTGACTCGGGATTGACCGTGGTAAACAAATGTCGCCATTAGTGCGAGACGGACTTTTAGTTAAAGGCGTATACCGAAATTAGTGTGAGACTATTGGGTCATATTAATTCTTACGATATCAAGATCACAATGTGAACGACTCGAACGGGTTCAGAATGAAGGTATGCGTATAGTTCTGGGCTGCACTAGAGATACCCCATTGTGAAGATGAGATATATGCTTGGCCTTCTGTCACTACGCTCCCGTCATGCAATCGCCCAAACCAAGGCATGTATGCGGGTTACTTCGATAAGAGACATCCACTTCACAAGAACACTAATGATGTTAAGGGCACGAGAATCAAGCGTGGCATGTCGTGGATGGCCCAGGCTGAGAGAACAATTGGCCAGGTGACTACGGTTGCGACTCTACCAAAAGGGGAAGAATGGATCCCAACAGATGGTAGCATGATGAACTATCTCAACGTTATCATTACTCTTGGAAGAGAATGTAGAGATTGGGGCAACATGAAGGCTGATCTCGCAGTTAAGCAGCTGATAGAAGATAATGCAAGGGATGATGATGTTGTTGTATGTACCGATGGATCGGTTCAACGTGGTGAGAAATCCGGCTGGGGTTTCTTGGCTAATGCGCATGGTAGGGTTGTTGCAGAGCGAAGTGGGGCATACAGGACAACTACTTCTAGTATGAGGATGGAGGTTGAGGCCGTTACTGCTGCCCTCCATTGGATTTCTGGGACTTCATTTACTGGGGCAGTTGTTGTATCTGACTTTCAGTCGATGCTTCACAAGATCCAGAAGGGCAGGTTTCGGTATGAGTGGATGTCGTCTATAGAAGTTTCTAACCTCCAGCGGCTTACGTGGATATACTGTCCTGGTAATGCGGGTGTTTACGGTAATGAGAGAGCGGACAAGCTTGCATCATCAGCATCGATTGTTGGGGAGTTGAAGATGGATAAGGGGGATATTCTTCGGTCTCTTCGAGACTCTGTTGGATGAGGACACTAATATCGATGTTGAATCGATCAAGCGATTTAAGCAGTTTGGAGTTACCCGTTGTTCAAGTCGATCTGGATGCCTGAGAGGCAGAGTGAGAGGTGTGTTTAATCAGCGAGCCACAGGAACCATCAGTATGCATACTCTTCGATATCTGTTGGGGAGACTGAGCACCTATGGGTCTGCCGGAGTGCAATGACGTCAGTTTAGTAACCAATAACCAATTGTTGACTTCTCAAAACAGACATTGATATAACATTTCTAATGAGTTTGAAGTTACAATGCAAAAGTATCATTAATGCTATACGCGCATTTCCGCAAAGAGGCACATATGGGTCATCTGTACCACAGTTTACAGGAACCAGAGAAAAGAGCTATTTTATTATAGTGATACCTCACTACCACATATCCTTCCTTCCTTTGCGTTCCCAGCCTAGACTGATGGACCAACTTTTATCATGAATTTTACTGTTGTTTTTAGGGACTCAGTTCCTCCGTACAGCTTTTCTCGAAGCTCTGTGTGTTGTGGCCAGTACTCTTTCCTTATACCTGCTAAACGTTGACAGTCTTGCAAGACGTGTTCTGCCGTCATGTCTGCCATTTTGCAGGGGCACAGGCTAGTTGTGCAATTTTAAATTTATGGAACATGTGGGCTCTGAGCTTGTTTTGTCCGGTACGGAGGCGAAGTATGGCAACTTGTTCACTTCGAGAGAGACCATAGTATCCGTCAGTGTCTGTGTACTGAGGGTGGTCTTTTGCCCATTTGCTTCTATAGTGCGAACCGATGGTTGTTTTGACTTCCTCATAACTGATCTCGAGATCAGTCTGAGATAGTCGTCCGCCCTCTTTGGCTAGCTTGTCGGCTGCTTCGTTTCTCCTAACGTTGCAGTGTGACGGTATCCACTGGATGACGGTGCGTTTGAGTGAACTCGTTAGTTCAGCGAGGGACGTTTTGAGCTCATTCATCTCAGTTTTGCCAACGCATTTGAGTGCCGTGATGACCGATAGAGCATCGGTGAATATCACGACCTTGTTGCGTGTAGTGCTTCTTCTCTCCAAGATCATTTCGGCCGCCTCTTTGATTGCCTCTACCTCTGCTCGGTAGTTATTCGAGTATTTGCCAGTGGCAATCGCTTTCATGACCGTTACTTTCTTTGATATTTTAAGCACTATTCCTCCTCCGCCATCGCTTATTGCGTTGATTGCCGATCCGTCCGTGTAGACGTGCGTCCACTCATTTTCAGGGTACTCTGATTCTATGTACTCTTCTGTTGCAATTTTTCTCTCGAGGTTTTTTTGGACCCTTTTGTTCAGTATGCCTGGGATTAATTCCTTAGTTCTGGCATTTTGGTTTTCCATGGCGGGCACTTGTCGATTGCCGGGATTGGTTTGGCTGTGCATTTGGAAAGGACTAGATAGTCTTTGGTCAGTGCCTTAGAGATTCTAACGAAGTTAGATCTCTGTATTCTCCACTTTCCGAATTCATACATTCTTTCATGCATGGATGAGATTCGAGCCGTTTGAGTTTTTCCAAGAAGTTACGATTTCTAAAGAACGTCTCCAAGTAGCTCCGCCAATGTCAATCCCAAGCCTGGACGTGAAAGGGGATGGCATTATGACATGGCAGCTAACTTTAACTGTAACGTAAGTTATTTCAAAACAATAATACAACTAAGTCTACATTTTTTGTTTATTTTATGGCTCTATTGCAAGTACCAACATTGACCCCCATGAATAAGCAGAGATGATACGCCTTTGGATGGGACTTGTCATCAAATGTCATATTGGTGCGTTTACTGTAAAACTAAAATTTCGTTTCAGACTAGCCAAGTATGCCGCCAACATCAAAGAAAACCGTTATATTACAAGCTCCAGGTTTCCTAGAGCAATTTCTTCCTTCGTACATTTGCGTTGGTATAATTCTAATATTGGGTGCAAAGTTTCGCATTGGACTGTGGGCATGAGTTGTTGAACGAACTATAGGTAGTGCACTAGATTGCACGCTTGTTATAAATACTTGGTAGAGTATACTTGTTTACAGGCTTGTTATAAGTACTAGGTAGTGCACTAGATTGCACGCTTGTTATAAATACTTGGTAGAGTATACTTGTTTACAGGCTTGTTAAAAGGGTACTAGGTAGGCACTAGTTCTGTACGCTTGTTATAGGCACTAGTGTAAAAATACATAAAAACAAAGTACTGTAGTTTTACAAAATACAAAAACAATAACACTACAAAGCAACGTTTTGACCAAAAGGTCTTTATCAAGCAATGTATACAAGAGAAGTGAAGACATTCACTTTTCGACAGCAACAAACATCATCCTTATACTGACACATGATGATGATGTTTTATTACGGTGTTTAAATATAGTTTGTTATAGTAAGTTAATGCAAAGTTTTCATGCATATAATCTTCTTCTTCTTTGCGTTCGTTCTTTACGACCAATTTTAATCACTCTTTGTGATAGGTTTGATCTTTGCCAAGAACGTGTATACGTTGCACATTGGTTTGGTAGGCCCCTAAATTCATAGACTTCTACACATTTAGGACACGTGCATCCGATTTCAGCCAAACCTCCTTAGTCGCCTCTTACGACATGTGTGGCAGGTAACAGTGGTTATATTCTTTACACCCCAAATTTGGGCCCCGGTAACCACTCGGGCGATGCCTATAATAAGAAAAAGCATAATATTTGTCGGTACGGTATCTACAAGAAAATGATCTATAGAAGAATCAACTGAGATAATTGCGATCACAACTCTGATATATTCTTCTACCAGATTGAGAAAGTAAACCGTGCCAACTACTATTTACGTTAGTGGACAATGACGGAGCATTGAAAATATCTTCTGATGTCTTTCACTGTTTGTGTACACTTGAGCGTATCATCAATCTCGCCACTAGCTACTTATCACGACCTACCATAGACCCTGTGCACACAAACAGGAGAACTTCTTAATATGGAAATGAAAACAAAACAAATGGTGTCTGGACCCAAGGCGCAGAAAGTTAGATTTTTCTACTCACGAATAGCTACAATTACTACTTAAACAATCCCTGCCGCTGTTAAGTTACTGAACATTGCCAGAGATTTTTTCTACAATTTTAGGGAATTGGCATTCAGCTGAATTGGCTCGGCGAAGAATTTTTGGAGTTTAGGAACTATAAAAATGGTCGGCGGTGTCCCAGTGGCCGCGGAGAATCACGTTCCGTTGTTGACTCTGATTATTTGACCATTCCTAACCGCCCGAAACAAAAAGTTGATGAATCTGAAACACACGATCTAATATTGCTTGTCACACTTCCAAGGGAAGTGATTATAAAAGCTGAGTAAATTTGAATTGGCAACTTCAAAGTTGAATAATATTAGACTAATCATACATGCGTGCACATTTCAAATAAATATGAAGATATCTAAAGGAGTCACACTGTGTTTTTGTTTTGTGTGTGTGTGATTAGTGTTGAATAAGGATAAAACAATTGATGACATATAAACTTCGATAGAGGGAATCTAGTATCATACTACAAGAGAGGTAAGAGTGGACAATGTGAGCAGAAAGAGATTGTTTTTAACAAAATATTCACTAGCTCCATCACCCCGCATACACTTCGATATCTGTTTGAGGAGACTGACCATCTATGGTTCAGCCCAGAGTGTTGTGAGGTCTGCTCACTAATCACTAGCCAATTGATATAATTTGCATCGTTAAGTAGCAATTTCACTGCAACTTTTATAACTACTATTTCAAATTTATTGCAGTACATGGTTCATAGTTCATATGCACGGTTCCAATTTCACTGCAGCGGTTCACCCCATAATCACTCCGTTCCTGTGCCAACGAAAATCACACGAAATGCTAACAACTGTGAAATGTCTCCTGTGTGAACTAATTCCAGAATGAAACAGCCGTATAATGCCACAAAAAGCAACCCGCACCGCATAAATGCATATGGCCGTCGCTATAAAATGTCAACACAAAACTGTTCATTACTTGATTTGCAATTCATGTCGAAGGGAACATCAGTCCCAACCAAATCCAGCTTTCTGCACCCTCAATATCACTGCATACGGCATAATGAGTCGGTTCGTTATAACCGCTATCCGCCATTTTCTGAATACACACAACAAACGCACGGTCTGTACACATCAGTACATTGCAACCTTGAAAAAAGACACCTAAAAATGTTCAGAAATCAAATTGTGCTATGTTGCATTCTATGCGTTAGAATAGGGTAAAATATATGTGATCGTCAATTTTCTAGTACATTGTCTTTCATAGTTCAGTGTAGCGGTAGTGTTTTTTAGGCAAGAGAGAAGTGTTTTGGTTGTGACAACAAGTAGCATGACTATGGAAGTTGTGACCATGTTCAAGGCAATGGACTCGCTTAAGACGCAGAGCGCCATCAATGTCTGCACTATCAGTGACTCGATTAGCATACTAACTAAAGTTCGGACGGGTTGTATACGTAGGCTGGGGTTGAGTCTGTTTTGAGTTCGGAACTACAAACGTCACCTTCTTTTTTTAAATAGGGATGTGGGAGTCAGATGACATGAACAAGCAGAAAGATTTGCGGGAATGGCTACAGTGACAAGCGGTAGAGAAATGAGCATGGCTGACACCCTGAACGCCAGAGGAAGACGGACCGGACAGAGGATTCAGGTGGTGACTTAAATTCTATGCACATTTCTAGACTGGCGAAATGTGCAAATTTGGTAGAAAGTTGGTTCTTCTAGATTTGAATACAATATAGTGAGTAGACAATATTTCGTTAACAGGGCTAGGATAACAAGTTCCCGCTTACTGAACGATATACTGAAAATGATATTGTTACATGGGTTTGTTCCTTGCTCTAAGTGATATAATGACTGTTATCAGTTATTTAAGGACTATCATCATATATAGCAATCTATATCCACTATACGTCCATATCTACTATATGTCCGTAGGTTCTTCGATCCCCGCTTCAACAAACCCAGCAGCGCCAAGCGACCCAGCAGCGCCAAGCGACCCAACACGCGAGTTCGATGTTAATGAACTAATCTGTTTGCATATTTAGTATTGATTGATTGATTGATTAAAGCCGAAGGATTGACTTAATTGCACCGGGTTTACCCCATATGCTCGGTCCTCTCCACAGAAATGGCACGTCACCTGCCGAGAGTATTGCACAAAGCACGAAATCCGTAGCTCCGACAATCCTAGGGGCCTCTGGAGAAAACTGCACTCGTGAAAAGAAAGGCGCGATCCGGATTCGAACCCATGACCTTCAACTCACAAGGCTAAGGGCTTAACCACTTAACCACTTAACCACTGAACCACTTAACCACTTAACCACTTAGCCACTAAGACCGCCATTGATTTTGATTGACCATCATTCTTACACTGGCGAGTAACCATGTGCTAACTATTCTTACATCGGCGGAACCAGGTGCTCTAATCTATTTCTCACATCGGCGAGTAACCATATGTGCCTAATCTATTTTACACTTGGCGAGTAACCAGTGTGCTCATCTATTTCTTACACTTCGGCGAGTAACCATGTGTGCTCTAATCTATTTCTTACACTTCGGCGAGTAACCATTGTGCTCAATCTATTTCTTAACACAGTAAAGGTGCTGCAACATTTCTACACATCGGCGAACAATGTTGCCTAATCATTCTTACACCGGCGAGTACCATGTGCTATCATTTACTTGCAAACATGTGTGCTCTAACTATTTCTTACATCGGAGTTGTGTGTCTATCTATTTCTTACTTGCGAGTAACATGTGTGCCAATCTATTTACACTTGCAGAACATGTGCTAATCTATTAATAGAAGAACAGTGTGCTCAATATTTCTTACACTCCGAGTAATCAGGTGCTTTCTATCTACACTTCTCGAGTAACCATGTGTGCTAACTATTTACATTCGCGGTAAACCATGTGTCTCTAATCTATTTTACACTTCGGCAGTAACCATGTGTTGTCTAATCTATTTTACTTTCCCAGTAACCATGTGTGCTCATCTATTTCACACTCGAGAACCATCTCAATCATCTACACTGAAAATCGCACAGCAATGCACGACCGAACAGCAAGTCCCGATGTAATTTGCAAATGGTGAGATATTTGAGATTTATTTACCTTTTCAATGATTAGCGACATCAGCTTTTAGCACCGTCTCATTGTATTTCATTACGTCTCAATTAACCCACTACGGTTTTTCGTTTGTTCATAGGACTAATGATTTATCCTGAGATCGATTCTGGAAATATCCGATGGTCACGGCAACTATTTCCACTGACGGCCCCTAACCTCTACACCACAACCCACATATTTGGTTGGTTGTTCTTTTCGTGATGTACCATTATCGACATCTGTCTCTCTCAATCTGGACAAGCACTTAGACATAATGAGTGACTAACTAACTCCAGGTGATACAAGACACTTGTTTTAAATTCTAGTTCTTTCAAGTCTGACCTTCATTCATACATATTTTCTGGGACATATATTCAGACATTTTCTCCATCTGTGTAACCGTAATTATTCAATTACAAACAAAATTATATCTGATTTCAGACAACAGAGTGCAGAAATTCAGTTTCAGACTCAGTTTGGAATATCTTCATTGCATCAAAATAGTGTATACATTATGTCACATAAAACAATATATTGATAGACTCTCAGCGAGATTAAACAAAAGTAGAAATGACGTCATCGAAGTTTGTGTATTTTAGTAAAGGACAGTTGTGTCAGTATATTCAGATACGTTCGTAACTTTATTCTTTCAATAATGTTTCGCATTATTGTAGATAGATATTGCTCTTCTCTTCTTCTTTGCGTTTGTTCTTTACAACCAATTTTAATCACTCTTTGTAATATGTTTGATTTTTGTCAAGAACGTGTATACGTTGCACATTGGTTTGGTAGGCTCCTAAACGCATAGACTTCTACACGTTTAATACATGTGCATCCGATTTCAGCCAATCTCCTGTTTGAGTCCACATGTTTAACAATTTCAGAATTGGCACAACTAGCCTGTGCCATTATGAAAAGGCGGACATAACGGCAGAGCACATACTGCAAGACTGTCAGCTGTTAGCAGCACTGAGAAAAGAAACTTGGCCCGATAACACAGAGCTTCGCGAAAAGCTGTACGGAGGGACGGAGGCCCTAAAAGCAACAGCAAAATTCATGATAAAAATTGGTTCATCAGTCTAGGCGGGGATCGCAAGAGAGAGAGAGAACCATCCTCCTTAGTCGCCACTTACGATATGAGTGGCAGGTAACAGTGGTTGTATTCTTTACACCCCAAATTTGGGCCCGGTAACCACTCGGGCGATACATTCAATTAATAACATATTCATTTTTGACATGTAATTGATTTTCAACTTTATATTTCTTTTTGTTTCTTTTTAGTGATTGCTTTGCTTGTGAATCATATGTAGACTAGGTGACACTTCTTGATATCTTGCTTCCTTCTCTAACAATCATGTCAGAACAGCAGGAAAACACAGAAGTAGTCAGGACCGTGCGGTATATTTTCTCAGTATGATGCAAGTCTTGAAATGTCGCCCTTAAATATTATTTCCTTAAAATAACTTTCAAGTGTATATTTGATTTTGCTGCTGATGCCGCCCCATTACTTTACCGCCTGATGCATCCGCCTCTCAGTATCATAGCACCGTACGGCCCTGAAAGTATTCTATAAAGAAGTGACTACAGGAACTTATAATGGGATATATAGACTGTAAGCTGTAAATAATAAAATTAGAATGATTGTCAGAAGAAAAAATAGTAGGCTGAATTGATTCGCGTGATGTATTGCAATCTCTAGAATGTATGAAACAAATACTTCTTCATCTTCTTCTTCTTCTTCTACATTCTCAATAGATTGGGATTTCGGATTCTCTAATAAAGGCAGCCGTCTGCCTCAGATTATCAGCGACGACATACAGTTTGTCTTGGACGTTAGTGAAAGTGGGCCACCTCTTACATCTCAAGTCTGCATACTGGGGGCAGTTCTGTAGGATATACTTTCTTTGATTTCTGCTTCCCCGTTTGTGCCGACCTCTTCCCGCAGTAAGTTTTGGCCACCCTAGTGATGGTAGGTCTGACATTCTTACTGCGTGGCTAAATCTCCGAGGCAGATTGGCGACCGTAGAATCCGTTATCCCATTCCTCATTGTGAGGGGTTGTTGCACCATATTATGCGCCTTACGGCCTGGTGCATTCGTTTTCTGCAAGCATTTGTTTCAGGTTAACATTCCCTAGCGGACACGTACATCCGATTTCAACCAAACCTCCTTAGTTACCTCTTACGACATGCGTGGCAGGTAACAGTGGTTCTATTCTTTACACCCCAAATTTGGCCCCGTAACCACTCGGGTGATATATATATTATAACACATCTTAAACAACCTGACAGTATTACAATTTGTTTCTAGCGAAGATATCGAGATGTTTAATACAAATAAAAGTGTTAAAAAAATAAAATAAAAATCGTCTTACAAGGATCAGAAGAAAGCAGCCATCATTGCAACAACAATAAATAACACAGATACAACACCAACAATCTAACTGCAACAACAGTAAATAACACAGATGCAACACCAACAATCTAACTGCAACAAGATTAAATAACACAGATACAACACAAACAATCTAACTGCAACAACAGTAAATAACACAGATACAACATCAACAATCTAACTACAACAGCAGTAAATAACACAGATACAACACCAACAATCTAACTGCAACAACAGTAAATTACACAGATGCAACACTAACAATCTAACTGCAACAACAGTAACAATAACACAGATACAACATCAATAATCTAACTTCAACAACAGTAAATAACACAGAAACAACATCAACAATCTAACTACAACAACAGTAAATAACACAGAGACAACATCAACAATCTAACTACAACAAGAGTACATAACACAGATACAACATCAACAATCTAGCTGCAACAACAGTACCAATAACACAGAGACAACATCAACAATCTAACTACAACAACAGTAACAATAACACAGATACAACATCAACAATCTCTAACTACAACAACAGTAACAATAACACAGATACAACATCAACAATCTAACTGCAACAACAGTAACAATAACACAGATACAACATCAACAATCTAACTGCACAACAGTAATAACACAGATACAACATCAACAATCTAATCACACGTAATAAACAGATCAACATCACAATCTAATTGCAAACAGTAACATAACACAGATACAACATCAACAATCTAATTGCAACAACAGTAAATAACACAGATACAACATCAACAATCTAACTACAACAACAGCAAATAAGAGAAATAACTCTCAACCTCTGTTAACATTGCAATTAAGAAAAGAATATATTTCCATATATATAGTTTCCTATTATTTTGTGTTTTCTCCAATTTATTTTATCCTCTCACTTCTCATTGTACCTTTCATTTATGTGTGGCGTTTCCTTCACGTTTGTATCGGCATTGTGAGCTTTATCTATCTATTTTTATGCATTTTTAATTGTTGACTATAAAATATGTATCAATATTTCATTAATTATGTCTAAATGGAAAGAACAATATTAGAGGGCAGGGTCCCAGGACGCAGAAGCAGACCAAGAAGAAGATGGCTACAAGATATTAAAGAAACCATGAACATGACCATCGACGAAGTGGGTGAACTGACTAGAGACAGAGTGAATTTCAGATGCGTTGCAAAGAGAGCAACGTCATATAAAGGATACGCAGCTTGTTTATGATGTCTAAATAAGTTGATAAAAGAATACAAAAACAGCATACAAAGAAGAGGTCGGGTACTAGAGCTAAGGAAAGACCAAGAAAAATATAGACATACAATATCAAGACCACACTAAATAAACACAGATATAACACAACACGGGCGACTCATCTGGCCCTAGAACGCAAATTAAAGCTCCCATCCCTAAGCTTAACGGCAACAACCAACTCTATCTTCTACCTGGGAATATGCAATAGACAATAATTTGATATCACACAGCTGTTTAATATATCACAGGGTTTCTGTTGAATATATTACGTTGAAAACAACTGTTGAATATAGCACATGTTGAAAACACAACTGTTGAATATAGCACATGTTGATACACAACTGTTGAATATAGCACATGTTGATACACAACTGTTGAATATAGCACATGTTGATAAAGTTGATAAATAAAAAAGTTTTGATAACAATATCTCACGTCCACAAATGTATAACAAATCACCATGAGAGTGTATCTGTGAGTTATGTTATCCAAACACTACACCAACAATCACCATGAGAGTGTATCTGTGAGTTATGTTATCCAAACACTACACCAACAATCACCATGAGAGTGTATATGTGAGTTATGTTATCCAAACACTACACCAACAATCACCATGAGAGTGTATATGTGAGTTATGTTATCTAAACACTACACCAACAATCGCCATGAGAGTGTATATGTGAGTTATGTTATCCAAACACTACACCAACAATCACCATGAGAATGTATATGTGAGTTATGTTATCCAAACATCACACCAACAATCACAATGAGAGTGTATCTGTGAGTTTTCTTAACTAAAGTTTGGCAGCTAAATACATCAAGTAGGATATGTGTGTTGTAGCTCAAGCAACTGGATCTTGTGTAGAGATCGCAATCTTTTCCAACTGGAAAATCAATCAAACACTAAATTACACCAGTAGCTACTTTACAATCATACCACTTCAATACATTACCAATCATATTTACAATCATACCACTTAAATACATTACCAATCATATTTACATTCATATAACTTAAATGCATCAGCTGTCCGTTTTAGAATTAGACAAGTTCAATACATGACTAGTCCACTTTGCACTAAAACCACCTAACACCAGCAGTATACAAAAAACCACTAACAACATCAGCCACCAACTATATCATCAACCCGTTTAACAACACCAGCCGTCAACTTTGCAAAAGTATCGTTAATCCAAATTTCTGTTACTGTTAAAGTTTAGCATCAGCCATCAACACAAGTATAATTTCAACAGAAATAAATCACACATTAAAGTAGAAAGCAGAAATAAAAGTAGCAGACATTATGTGAACTTCAAACCAATGTCGTCAAGAATGAGTAAGAAAAACTAGATAGTGAAATGAAACATTTTGGTTTATTAAACAAAACAGTTGAAACTATTTGACATAATGTGATTAAAGTATAACTAGAGAGTACACAACTACAATATAAAACAACGCAACAAGGATAGAAGAAAACACAAACAACCATAAATTCTTCCGACCACTCATTATGATGATAAGCTGACAACTATTGTGACGATAAGCTGACAAACAAGAGACAGTTGTAAATTTAAACTTCCTCTATTCGCAAATGGAAATGTCGTTTCTTTCTCAGTAGTCCCCATTACAGTGTCTAAAGGAAATTACATAATATCCGGTCTGGTTTTCGAAAGAGTGATCTTCTCCTGTCTCAGAGACTTGCTATTATTGGACAGTTTATATGGCAGTGTGTGCCATTATTTTCAGCTGTCGTATGAATATTTTTGTCTAAACTAACTTTATTTATATTATATTCTCCGTTTTCTTGCCAGCTTGTGGTATATTTATGTATGTAAACTGGCGAATTAAATATAATGGGACTTGAGCCTTCTCTTTACTTGTGGATTTTGCACAAATAACTAACTCTTAGGGATGCAGTGATGCCTGAGTTTGTTATAGAAATTTCCTTTGAGAAGAATTTATGTGGCTTTTCTTTTCGCTTACAATACTTGTCTTGTCATACACAGTGTATACACCCTGAAATCCATAATCAACAATAACCAAATGCCATGGCATCCTATTTTCTCTGACTATAAGCACGATCTACTCTATAATGGCCACTTCGCACGATTTTTCAAGATGGCGGGTGAGGCGGAGTATTCAAAGTGTTTAGTAAACATATGGACTCTTTAGTAAACATACGGACTCAAACGGACTTCTTTAGTAAACATAACAACAAAATAACGATGCCTAGTAAGGGCTGTGTAACAAAATGCAGATCAAATTACGAGTACAATTATTTATGTATATTTAAGTTAATTTCACAAGTATTGTTACAAGTTTGCTGAGGCCATTATAATGTAGGCGTGCTATAAATGTCACCAAAACAGTGGTTTTATGTCAGTGATGTAACACAACAAATATCACTTTAAATGCTAGCCATCCAATACCAGTTCAAAAATGTGCTATATTGGGTCTGTAATCATTGCAAGCAGTTCTTTTGATAAAGACATCAACTCTTGAATATGTGTTTCGGCCACTACAATATAGCAGACTATCCAGGCGAGCATGAACAACACAAAATTAACATTGCATACACATTTGCAGATATATCTGTCCTGTGTAACTAGTGTCTTACTATGTGGGTTATAAACATGGACAGTTTACTTAAGACGTAAGAAGAGAATTAACATTTTGCACATTCGATGTATCTGCAAGATAGTGAACATCGGTTGGTATGATAAAACAATCACATACTGCATCATTAAACTTCATATCCATTAGGTAAGTGGTTTGAATCCTGTATTTGGTGATTTGTTTTCTCGAAAAGCTCCTAATACTTGTATATAAAAAAAAGTTAATTGCATATCCTTTACATGACTTTGCGAATCACCTCCCAGCTTTTAACGCTGTTTGGGATTTTTCTAGGCATTATTACATTCAGTAATTTGCCATTGCTTTCTAAACGGGTGGTGCCATCGTCCTTTTGTAAAAATCCACGCGAAACAATTTGCAACCGAACTGTCCGAAGCGTGATTCGAACTCAGAACGACGGGATTAATAGACTAAGTCACTATTCCCTAAGCAATAGACGCCACCAATATACTTATATACTATCTACTTATTGATCATATTCATTGTTTCTCCTGGGGTTCTTTTTTTCTCATCTTACAAAACCATGTGTGGAAACCTTTAAATCTGATGTGGTCAGAGAGCGGATCATATCAGATCTGGAGAAAACCGATGGAGGCTGCGATGATACGTAATAAATGGGCGTTACAGAATAAAGACACGTATGTATGGTATCACATAAAAAAGTAAAGGAACCCTTTCATACCTCGTGGTATATAGGGCAATACAGTGTTAGGCCTGTATCGTTCATTGACCGTCGGCACACGATGTGTGATGTGGTCAGCATCACGCCGGCAGCCTTTACTTTCCCATAGCATGTCAAGTACCCAATTGAGGCTGGGTCGACCTGAGAGCCGTCGCTGTCGGGAAAAATACCAAGCCCACTGCGGGAGTTAAAACCGAACCACCAGCCTTGAGAAGCGAGTTGACTAACAACTACGCTACTGCGGCTCTCTGAACTTGTTTGAAAAAACGTTGTTTGAGAAGTAAACGCTGTTTGAAACCGAACACACCACTAAATGATAAGCACTTGAGCTCCAATTGGTACTAAAGACTGTGCAGATACATTCCGTTCTTGATGTTTGGCTGTTTATATATCACAATAGAATGATAAAAACGGCTTAAAAACGGTCACGAGAGAAAGAGATAAGCAAGCAAAAATGAATAATAAAATAATAAAACTAACACAAATCTAACATATCGACTATAAGTCTTCTTCAGGAAACATACAGAAACACATAATGAATCCTAAATGAAATAAATCATGAATCTAAATAGGATGGTTATATATATAAACATTTCTCATCTTACATTAAACTTGAAGCTGCTTTGAATGATTTATACTTGTTTGTTACATGTGTATACATATGTATATTGCCTCGTCTCAAATAAACAAGCACACTAAACTTATAACATGTAGTTTGTGCAAACACTGCTCCATCGAACCGTACCTGATTATTCTATGTCTAGTTAAGACGAAGTGTGTGTGAAAGACACTCCTAAGGAAGACAGGTTTTTTTTAATGGCCCGCTGGTTGTGTATGTAAGAACGCTCGTATTGGTAGGCTAGGCAATGGGTACCGTAAGAAATCAGGGTAAGTGGTTCAAATCCTGTGTCTACGTCTGCCTTGTAGTTTGATTGGGGACAATCAAAGGCTAGTGAAGTAAACCGTTCACAAAACTGGACGGCAAGAAAACCAAGTAGTCCAAAAAAGACTTTCTGGGCAGATGACGCTCAACATCCCGGGAGGGTAGATCGTCTAAGGATCGCTACGCTAAAAGAAAATAGCAACCTGCTGCCTTGCAGGTTGGCTCGGGACAGTCACAGGCTAAAGGCGTACCCAGTAAACGTTGGTTGAAATCGAACACATTACCGAAGGATAAGCACCAGAGCTGCAAATGGTACTGAAGATTGTGAGCGTACACCCGTTCTTGGTGTTAGACTGTTTATATATCACAATTAGAATGATAAAAACGGCAGTAAAAGAACAATCGCAAGAGAGAGAGAGAGAGAGAGAATCCTGTGTTTGGTGATTTATTTTTTCGGAATGCTCCTAATATTTGTACACTGTCTATTTATTGAGCCCATCCAGTGGGGGAATACTCAGTAGAAGATGACTAAGATGACTGGGACAGGTGAGAAGAGCGAATAATGAACGCATACCAAAACAGGTGTTGTACTATAAACTTTCAGAAGGGAATAATCTTGTAGGCAGATATCGAATCAATTATAAGGATAACTGCACGGCCTCAGTGAAGAGCTTTCTTTTTGTATCGGTCGCAAGGGTCTCGGTGGCTAAGTGGTTAACCTACTGTCTAGAATGATGTGGGTTCGAACTGCACTGCTCTGTTTATAAGTGCATTTTTTCCAGAGACCCTCTAGGATTGCTGCAGTAGCTACAGAGTTCGTGCTTTAATGCAGTACTCTCGGCAGATAGCTTGATATTTTTGTATAGTGGGACCCAGCAATATGTAGGAAAACCTGATGCAATAAAGACAAACCTTCATCTTTAAACACTTGAGAAGCTCGCGTTCCCAGCGTGTTCGTAGCACGTTGGACTACGGGTGACTAGTCCTGTAAGTGCGGGTTCAACTCCGCGGACTGGCAGAAAAGCTACAGGTTCCCAGATTTACGGTATTCGTGGCACCCAGCCGAAGGGTTACGATGTCCATGACACCGAGTCGAAGAGCTTTCAGCTCAAGTGCTTCTGGATCGGAAAAACAAAACAAAAAAAACTTGAGAAATAGGAAAAATTCCCCGATGACCGAGTTGTATAGAAAGCAACGATACGCATAGTTGCAGAGTATCTCGAATAGAAACTTGGAAATGAACTTGAAGGCAATAGAAACATGCGGAAACTCATAGGTCGTAACAGTTATAAACTTGCCACATTATCGTCTGTAAAGGTGAAAATTACATATATATATGCAGTGGCGGCTCGTGCTCATTTTTGTTGGTGGGGCCAGACACAAATTTTCGGGAAAATCATGGTTTTTAGGTTAGGTTATATTTTAATTTATAAAATAATAAATACACGTTACACATTATTTTAGTGGGGCCCGGCACCACTGTCCCTTAATGACGAGCCGCCACTGTATATATCCCAAATAACTAATAACATAAAGGCAGACACGTAGGAATACCTAATAGAAAATGAAAATAAAATGTAGAAGTATATGAGAAGAAATGAATGAGCAGTAGATAAAACACTCCAATAGCTAAAGAATAAAGAAAGACAAAATAATAGAAGACATTTCAGAACAAGAGTTCCAAAATATGCTGTAGAAGCTCCATAACTTCTTCAATGTGCGTGTGAAATGCACCATATCCTTTTCTACGTGGCTACATAAATACATAAATACATTTCTTGAGTAAACACTCACGAGAAAGACACACTTAAGATCTAGCAATTATACTCTATTCAAAATCTTCAAATCTCTGCATGCTACGTTAATCATGGATATTCTAAAACGATCATCTCAGACAAGACATCTAACATCAAAAATATATTTAGCTTTATTTGGATATTTTAGGTAAATAAAATTATGCACAAGTTTTCTGAACATTTTTCTACACTTGATTAATTTTCAAGTCTAGTGGAGCGTGACTTGTATTCACTTTACTGTTTTATTGTGTCATCAATGCGGAACCGGTTGTAAAACTAAATATCGTCGCCCGAGTAGTTACCGTGGCCCAAATTTGGGGTGTAAAGAATAGAACCACTGTTACTGCCATGCATGTCGTAAGAGGCGACTAAGGAGGTTGGGGGTGGGGCTAGTTACCCCACACTGTAAAAAACACTAGATGGCTACAGAACGGAGAGCGAACCGAGTAAACGCTGGCTGAAACCGGACACATCGCCGAAGGATAAGCACCAGAGCTCCAAATGGTGCTGAAGATGCGACGTAAAACACACCAATGCTAAGTCTGCACGAATAAGATTTCCACATGAATAGAATTTATGGGGAGATCTGGTACATCGGTCTGGGCGGTGATCGCGGGAGCGAGAGAGATAATTATATATTAACATTTGGAACTGATTTGACTGTTTATAATTATTATTTTATCTGATTGTTTAATTTATGTATTGAATTAAGAGCTAGTATTGAATTATGTTTCTTCTCTGCCAGTAATGTACATAATGCCATATATTTGTTAAAATACAATAAAATAGTGTATATGCATCTATATAAATGATATTAATTTGATAGGAGAGCAAATATTAATCAAATATTTCCACGAGGGATGGGACATCCTGGAAAAAGGATGAAAACCACTGTGCTAAACGAGCAGCTGCTTCTGATAGAAGGCGGCAATGGAGTCAATGATTAACATCCGTAGAATTCAAAGTTGTCTGCTTAACGAAATGCTGAAGTCGCTGCTCAAGTACATGATTGACGTCAACCTAAACGAGCTCGGCATTCATTCAAAGAGCAAGATTCTTGACGTGTTCGGTACGTCTCCCGAATTCAACAAATCAAACTAAGTTAGGGAAACACATAATACATGAAAGAAGTGGCAATATGGCGTGCTGAAAAATGCTGCTTAGAAACAACATTCATGTTCATAGTGCTGTTATGCTATTTCGAATCTTGAAACCTTTAACAAGAACAGAGTTACCTGAACTAGTTTATGGTGCGATGAATAGTGATTGTCAGTCCCAGTGGCGGCTCGTGATCATTTTTGTTGGTGGGGACAGACATATATTTTTGGAAAAATCATGGTTTCGGTTAGGACATATTTTAATGTATCAATTAATAAATGCACCTTACACCTTATTTTTGGTGGTGCCGGCCCCACTGGCCCTTAATGACGAGCCGCCACTGGTCAGTCATATCCTTCTACTGATAATGACGTTGAAAATGTTACAGAAGACAGCGACAATGAACAATGCTATCTTTTATAATCGCAGGAAGAATAATACATGAAATAAGATATGTTGACGATACAGTGTTACTGTCAACACCCAAAAAAGGGATTGAGAAATTATTAATGGCTTCCAAGAGAAAAATCGAAAACAAAATCTATATCTCAATGTGGAAATCAAAATAGAAATAATGACAATGGACAAAACAGGAATGACAAACAATATTTTTATCAACAGAAAGAAAATAGAAAATGGAAATAGTTTTGAATATGTGGTTTACAAGAGATGGAAATGGGATGAAGGAAATTAAAAGAAAACCAACCATTGCCCTGCAAAACATTAAACAACTAAAAAGAGTGGAATGGAACTGATAGGAAAACGAAACTCAGAATACTAAACTTAATACTAAACATGTCTAACTTATTCCATCGATAAAATGCACACTTGACATTTGATACTGGAGGACAGTGTCTAACCTTTTTTCTAGTCCAGATGCTATCTTTAAAAAAGTAATGAGCTTCTACTTAACAAATGAATCAGGATAGCAATTTGTTTCAACTTTATTATTGTGTTGTTTGTTTGTTTGTTTAGTCGTTGGATCATCATGACTGCACGTCGAACCAATTAGTCCATAAGTGCTCCAATCTTCCCTTCAGTATTTCACTCAGTGTGTGGCGACTAACGACACCGGTTCTTTGTTGGTTTACTATTCTTCTGTGGCCACTAGCATAGCGTTCTTGTCGAGCTACACCACACTTAACTTTGAGTTCTTGCAGTCTGGTTAGTGTTGTAGATTCCCCACTATTACATGAATCATGTACACGACCTCTCTCCCTTAAGGAATTTATAATATCAGCATGATCCATTGCTCGCCCGCTTTCCACAGCAGCCATACCTGCAAGCCTATCCGCACGTTCCTTCCCCTTACACCTGCATGCCCTGGCACAAAAATAAAATTGATCGTTGTCAGCTTGGACTTCCCCAGCGACTCCATCCAATGTCTGGACAATATTATTGATAGACGGACACTAGTATATATATTATGTGGGTGTGTATGTTGAAAAGTGTACAGTAAGTCGTTAGGTTCGGAGAATAAAATAATCAATGACTGGAGATACGGAGCTGCATGGTCTGCCACGCTGTAGACGTCCTGCCACAGCCCCTAATTTAAAAAAAATGAAATGCGCCGAGGACATTATTCTTAATGATAGACGTATCAATACTCAATAACTGTCCTTACAGCTGTCAGTCAGTAATGTTAGTGCAAACACAGTCTCAGATTTCCCAAAGTTTGAGTAAAATTTCTTCTTCGAAATCTCACAACTGACCATCGAATGCAAAAGAAAGCAATTTCTTTTAAATTGTTAAGGCGCTTTAATGATGATGGAGAGAATTTTGGGGCATAGATCATTATATGTGGCGAAACATGGGCACATCATTTTGAACCTGGGACAAAAAGATATTCAATGGAGTAGCATCATCTGCAATGACAATGATATTTGCAAATATATTTCAAATAAATGTATGTATCACAACAGTCTGAGAATTTCACATGCTGGAAATGATATTAGCAACATCAACATCGTTATCATCACATAGCTTGTAATGAGCAGAACTTTGTCACCCCAACAGTCCTCCGGAATTTCTTTCTCTCATAGTCCAGATGTCCCGCCTCTGCAGCCTTCATGTTCAAGCCATCAGTTCCATCCTGAATCCATCTTCTCCGTGGTCTTCCTCTTCTTCTCTTTGCCTGTATGCCTCCTTCCATGATGGTCTTCTCCAGCCCTTCGTGTCTTCTTATGTCCAAAATATCCTAGTTTTCTCTTTCTTCTTCTTCTTCTTCTTCTAACGCTCCCCATCGACTACTTGTCAACCACTCTGTGTGATTTGTATGTAATCTGAGCCTAAGAGCGATTGTACGATGTGCCAGTTATGCGCTCACAAGTAGGCCAGCACATCCGATTTCTGCGCTGCTTTTTATTTACTAAGGTAGTATCCCTAGGGCCTACATCAGTCGCCTTTTACGACATGCATTGTAGGCTGCAGTGGTACTATTCTTTGCTTCCCTTGTGCGGCCCAGCACCAAATGGGCAAATTTTCTCTTTCTTATTTGTAGTATCAGCCAGTTTTAACACCATAGCTGTTGATTAGAACAGAATACACATATCGTATGTATGAGTCCATAGTATGCCAAGATTTGTTTGAGATTTGCCTATCTGTCTATAAATGATGTTCTTCTGTTTACAGATGAGCACAAGGAGTTTAAAAGCAGAGGAAGCAAATCAAAAGGGTAAATGAATGAGATAAACAATAAACAGGGTACAGGTATTAGAGCTTCAGAAAAACAAATGACAAAGGGATCGAACATTAAGCATGAGAACACAATCGCAGTAGCAATACGATCGTCTTTACGAACTGGCTAAGCTATACGAATGTAGTCAAGATATGTAGCATCGAGAAGAAAACATCGATTGCTAAGCTGTAGCGATTGAGTCATAGGACTAGATAAGTGGTCGAGTCGAAGACGCTCTGTGCTAGCAGATGATTGAGTCAAGACAGAATGGTCAGTCGTAAAGATGTGGCAAGCTAGGGATTGGTCGAAAGGGACTAAGGTAAGTGTTTCGAGTCGTAAAGACGCTCGTGTCTAAGAGGCGATTGGTGTAAGGATTAGGTAATGTTTCGAAGTCGTAAAGACGCCATGGCTAAGAGACGATTGGTCAAGACTAGGTAAGTGGTCGAGTCGTAGAGACGCTCGTGTGTAAGCTACACGATTGTGCATGAAGACTAGAGAAAGTCGATTCCTGAGTTTGTCTATTTGTTTTCAGGAAGCCTAATACCTGCCTGTTTATTGTTGATCTTGTTTACAGGACATTCGCGAAACTCCAACATTCCGTCTATCATAGCATGTGCAATACTTCACTCAAGTTGTTAATTATTTTGTCATTCTTGAACATTACATTCTTGTTTAGGCATTGATGTCTTAATTTAAGTAAAACAATAACCAAAGTAGTTTCAAATTACAAAAACAAAATATGCGACGTTTGACCACAAGTTTATAAGCAAGGGATAAGAAAATCAGAATATAGAATAGAACTACAGTGATATCACAGAGCAGTCAGATAATAAAAACTTAACGTCATAAATAAAATATGTGACTAAGAAGAAACAAATAAATTTGAAAACTGAAATCAGAAAATAAGAAATATAAATATACTAATTAAAATATACATTAATATACAATTTAATATATGACATATAGTATAGAGCATGAGAAGAAACAATATCACGAAGAGTAGCAATAGAGCATGAGAAGAAACAATATCACGAAGAGTAGCAATAGAGCATGAGAAGAAACAATATCACGAAGTGTAGCAATAGAGCATGAGAAGAAACAATATCACGAAGTGTAGCAATAGAGCATGAGAAGAAACAATATCACGAAGAGTAGCAATAGAGCATGAGAAGAAACAATATCACGAAGTGTAGCAATAGAGCATGAGAAGAAACAATATCACGAAGAGTAGCAATAGAGCATGAGAAGAAACAATATCACGAAGAGTAGCAATAGAGCATGAGAAGAAACAATATCACGAAGAGTAGCAATAGAGCATGAGAAGAAACAATATCACGAAGAGTAGCAATAGAGCATGAGAAGAAACAATATCACGAAGAGTAGCAATAGAGCATGAGAAGAAACAATATCACGAAGTGTAGCAATAGAGCATGAGAAGAAACAATATCACGAAGTGTAGCAATAGAGCATGAGAAGAAACAATATCACGAAGAGTAGCAATAGAGCATGAGAAGAAACAATATCACGAAGAGTAGCAATAGAGCATGAGAAGAAACAATATCACGAAGAGTAGCAATAGAGCATGAGAAGAAACAATATCACGAAGTGTAGCAATAGAGCATGAGAAGAAACAATATCACGAAGTGTAGCAATAGAGCATGAGAAGAAACAATATCACGAAGTGTAGCAATAGAGCATGAGAAGAAACAATATCACGAAGAGTAGCAATAGAGCATGAGAAGAAACAATATCACGAAGAGTAGCAATAGAGCATGAGAAGAAACAATATCACGAAGAGTAGCAATAGAGCATGAGAAAAACAATAATACACGGAAAGTAGCAATAGAGCATGAGAAGAAACAATATCACGAAGAGTAGCAATAGAGCATGAGAAGAAACAATATCACGAATGTGCAATGATAAGCATGAGAAGAAAATATCACGAAGGAGTAGCAATAGAGGCATGAAAAGAAACAATATCACGAAGTAATATTAAATATAAAGCATGAGAAGAAACAATTCATCGAAGTGTAGCAATGAAGCATGAGAAGAAACAATATCACGAAGAGTAGCAATAGAGCATGGAAGAAATAAATCACGAGTGTAGCAATATAACATGGAAGAAGAACAATATCACTAACTGTAAATAAGTCATGGAAGAAACAATATCACGAAGAGTGATGGCATGAGAAGAAACAATATCACGTAGTGTAGCAATGAGAGCATGAGAAGAAACAATATCACCATACAAGTAGCAATAGAGCATGAGAAGAACAAATCACGAAAGTAGCACATGAGCATGAGAAGAAACAATATCACGAAGAGTAGCAAACTGAGAATAAGACTAAACCACCGACCGACAAACCGACCCACCTACCGACTCACTGATCCCACGATAACGAACCCACCAAC
Organism: Arion vulgaris; assembly: GCA_020796225.1. NCBI lineage: Eukaryota > Metazoa > Mollusca > Gastropoda > Stylommatophora > Arionidae > Arion > Arion vulgaris. The sequence goes on from CM036765.1 coordinate 14,225,111, forward strand.
CGATCATCCGACCGATGACAGACCCACCCACCCACCGACCAATAAACCTACCGACCGACCCATTCACCAATCCACCCACCGACCGACCCACCGACCGATGACCAACGCATCGATCGATGACCGACGGTCCACCAATCGACCGACCCACCCACCCACCGACCGACCTACCCACCGACCGACCTACCCTCCGACCGACCCACCCACCGACTAACCCACCCATCGACCGATACACCGACTGACCGACACAGCCATCCACCGACCAGACAGACGGACGGGGACGAATAGATGGATGGCTGTCTGAGTCGACTTCTGGCATGGTGGGTAGGTAAGTAGTTGAGTAGGTAGATAAAGAGAGAGTGAAATCAAGAAATATTGTGAAATACAGCTAATCCTAAAAGAAAACATTCATATTTAGATAACAATAAAGAATTAAGTAAACTATTTGTACCTGCGAACAACTGTATCAGTTACGAAATAAAATTGCCCGAATGGTGTTCCTTTAAGAATCTCCTGCTTGTTTTATTTCTATCCATCTAATTCTTCTCTGTATGCAACTCTTATAAGTCTGTGATATCGTTCACTGTTAGTCCATCTTTCTTGTATGTGTCCTTTTAACATTTAACATTTCCCTACTTCTAAGTATCTCATTTATCGGATATGTTTCCTTCTGTATATCTTTGAGAATGTGTACTGCAGATATGTCCTTACCATACGCATTCTCAATCTCGTATCTCTCTCTTTCCCTCTCTCTCTACCTCTCGCATCTTTCCTTCTACACCTTTGCGTTATGTTAAAACCCACAGCGGTGAGTACACCTCCCGTTTCTAACTCAGATGTTAACCTAGGTTATGCATGCTAGGGTAGACCGCGTGAGCACGGGGACTGCCTTGAGCCGACATACACACACATACATACATATGCCGCTTACAGCAATACCTTTCACGAAAAGGTAGGTGAGTAGATCTTTAACTTATACTGCGCTGGAGTTCACACCACTCAGGCTGCTCACTCACGCAACTTAGTTTACGTGGGATACATTTCGTTGGCTTTCCAAGCCTAGTTAATCCAACTTCATTTACTTCAGATCAGTGTATTGTATTCTACACGTAAGTTCGGATTTTAGTGTATTCCTTTTGAAGATTCCTGGATACAGCAACACGAACACGATGTGGTAATGAGATAGCTAATGTGGACCGAGATTGCCGTCCGTCATGATGTTCATAATGTTGTTGTCTAAACAAACTTATGAGAGTACTTCAACTTTTGTTTAGTTTGGACAATTGTTTTTGATACATCAATTCACGGTATTAATTTTGATACAGGTAACCATGACAATGGAATCAAATTAATCATGTTTGAGCATTGACTCATTTAGTAATATTTAAATTATTATTTTGTTCAATATTAAATGTGGAATATCAATACATCAAGTTGAAATCTTTCATATTTATATTTCGTATGCGTCTCTCGTTTCATTTCCCCTAGGGACAACTCTTTTATTTATTCTATGACTTAATCCTTGTCAATACAAGGTTTTGTCAGGTTATTTGGCTCAACTGAGCTAGTTTCTTCTTATTTATTATTAACAGAACTTGATTTTTAATAATTAAAACTGGAACCTACCAACACCAGGTTATGCATATGCTTCATGTCTTCAAAGTATTTAGTCCGAGTATGTATTGCCTTTATTCTGCTTACATCTTACCAGAAATGTCGTTTGTCTACTTGGAGAATGTCTTCAAGTGTTCCATCTGTATGCGCATATACTAACCTGTTCCCATTCTGTTAACTCCACTACCAACTGTTACCATATTTGCTATTTCTGTGTACACTCTCACACGTCAACTTTAATAGCCACAGAGAAACTATTGATCAGTTTGACGCTGTTATTGTTCTCAAACATCATGTCTAGGAACGTCATCGATGATGATCACATAAGTTGCTTTATTTTTCTCGTGTCTTGTACACTTTTTCAACATGTTTTGTACATTATTTGTATATGTATCACATTCCCACTCATCACAAGTTGATATCTGTAACTTGAGAAACAGTTGGTACTTCAGTTATTTCTCAGATTTGTGAAGTGTCAAAATGCTTATTCTACATCTATGTAGCTGGCAATGTGCATGGCGTTTTAGATATCCTGTGTCCCACTTGCTCGTGTATCATATTTTACCAAACATATCCGATTTGTCAATTGTTATTTTTGTACCGTGTGTGAGAGTCCCTTCCCCCATACTCACCCCACCCCCACCACCACCTCCAAATCCTTTCCAAGTTATAATTTGTCATTCTATCTACCTTTTCTGTTAAGAAGTTTGCTTTCGATGGCCATCTGAAAAAGTGCTTCAATGTGAAAACAGAAGTTAGACAGTATTGTGCAGAGATCAACAATATAAAGAAGAGCTGGAGGGAGCTGCAGGAGATAGCTAGAGATAGGAAGACTTGGCATGAGTTGGTTAAGGGCCTATGCCCCAATCCGGAGTAAAAGGCAAGAGAGAGAGTATTGTATTCTGTCACCATTCTTGTTTAACCTTGCCGATAAGGGAATCCATAAATGATACCAGCATAGACATTCGATGGATACTTAGTACTGGAAGATTTGAATTTGGAAGACGATTTTAATCATTTAGTCAATTCAAACGAGGATGCTCAAACGAAAATAGATACACTTTACAGAACAGCTTTCAACAATAAGACGTATCATTTGTATTGCAAAAACGAAAGTAGTGAGGAATAACCAAAAATCATAAAACCCAATTATGTTGCTTGGCTGAAATCGGATGTACGTGTCCTAAACATGTAGAAGTCTATGTGTTTAGGGGCCTACCAAACCAATGTGCAACGTATACACGTTCTTGGAAAAGATCAAACATATCCCAAAGAGTGATTAAAATTGGTCGTAAAGAACAAACGCAGAGAAGAAGAAGAAGAAGAATGTTGCAAAATGAAATGATAGATGAAGTTCAGGACTTTGTATACATTGAAACTACTATATCGCAGGATAATGATTTAGAAAAGAACATATTTGCAAAAATCAAGAAAATAAGTCAAACTTACGCCATGCTCAACAAAATGTGGAGAGCCAAATGAACTAATCTTAAAACACAATTTATAATACAGGGTGTTCAACTTAAAAGCAGCATACGAATGGAGCTAATCTGGCATATATGTATGGAAATGGGAAGGTTCAGTTATGACGTAGTATAGGTCAGGTTGTGTGATTGAGTGTAATTGTAGTGCGGGAAGGAGCGATGAACAAATGTGACGTAGGACGAGCTAGTCAGAACCGGTTTAAATAGTAAATAAACACAACGCGATAGGTTATCTGGCAACTTTCGATTTGTCAATGGGGCTGCAATTATCTTGAACACCCTGTATATAGAACCAGTGTCTTGGGAGTGTTACTATGCAGTCGTGAGTGCTGAAGAAATGATCCAAACATCATAGACAAGCTGGAGACATTCCAAAATAAATGTTTAAGAAGTATCCTACAAATATTCTGCTCAAATACAATAAGCAAGTGAAGAGCTTAATAATCTGTGCATCACTTGAGAACATTATTAGAAGACAAGGATGGAGGCGGATTGATCATGTATGTCGTATGCCAGTAGGAACTTGGCTATCTCTTCGATGGACAGCGAATGAGAAAATAAAACATGTACATCCGATGGAAACATGGAGAATAACTGTATAAAGAGAGTTAAAAGATTGTGTCCTGACATGGGAAACAATTGGTAGAAAGACGGCAGAACGGTAGCAATGGAAATTTGTTGCGTAAGCGGTATGTATCAAACGGGACAAGTAGAGAATATAGATCTACTTCTTCATTGTAATATATTTTGTGTAAGCGGTATGTATCAAACGGGACAGGAAGGGAATATAGATCTACTTCTTGAATGTAATACATTTTGTGTAAGCGGTATGTATCAAACGGACAGAAGGGAATATAGATCTACTTCTTGATGTAATAATTTTGTTAAGCGGTATGTATCAAACGGACAGAAGGAATATAGATCTACTTCTTCATTGTAATACATTTTGTGTAAGCGGTATGTATCAAACGGATCATGAAGGGAATATAGATCTACTTCTTGAATGTAATACATTTTGTGTAAGCGGTATGTATCAAACGGACAGGAAGGAATATAGATCTACTTCTTGAATGTAATACATTTTGTGTAAGCTGTATGTATCAAACGGGACAGGAAGGGAATATAGATCTACTTCTTGAATGTAATACATTTTGTGTAAGCTGTATGTATCAAACGGGACAGGGAGGGAATATAGATCTACTTCTTTAATGTAATACATTTTGTGTAAGCTGTATGTATCAAACGGGACAGGAAGGGAATATAGATCTACTTCTTCATTGTAATACATTTTGTGTAAGCGGTATGTATCAAACGGATCATGAAGGGAATATAGATCTACTTCTTGAATGTAATACATTTTGTGTAAGCGGTATGTATCAAACGGACAGAAGGGAATATAGATCTACTTCTTGAATGTAATACATTTTGTGTAAGCGGTATGTATCAAACGGGACAGGGAGGGAATATAGATCTACTTCTTGAATGTAATACATTTTGTGTAAGCGGTATGTATCAAACGGGACAGGAAGGGAATATAGATCTACTTCTTGAATGTAATACATTTTGTGTAAGCGGTATGTATCAAACGGGACAGGAAGGGAATATAGATCTACTTCTTTAATGTAATACATTTTGTGTAAGCGGTATGTATCAAACGGGACAGGAAGGGAATATAGATCTACTTCTTGAATGTAATACATTTTGAATCTCTGAAAATTAAGTCTATTCCCACCCCTGTGTTGCTGTGGCCCTCAGAGGGAGCAAAGAATAGTAACACTGTGACCTACAAAGCATGTCGTAAGAGGATACTGAGGTAGGAGCCTTGGGAAGCTGCCCTAGTAAATACAAAACGTCGCAGAAATCGTTTTTTTTGGCTTACTTGTAGGGGCATAATTGTCACAACGTACACTCGCTCTTAGGCTAGGATCACATACAAGTCAGAAAGAGTGGTTACCAAGTGGTCAGTATTGAGCGTTCGAAGAAAAAGAAAATGTCTATGGCAAATAACAAAGTATGCAGAGTTTCTTTGTTAAGATATTGAAGATCTGTACATACTTTATTGTTTACTTGATAATTTAACTATTGATAACGCAATAAGATCTGTGACGGGTTATTGGTTATTGAACTAACGTTATTGACTTTGGACAAACAAACAAATGCTCAGCGCCTCATCTGTCACACCGCCTCAGATCTCTACAGATCACTACAACTGTAATATTTCTGTTGAAATATAATTTATAAGATCAAAATCAGCATCAGAACAAAAGTTCACATACAAAAATCATTGATATTATTACCTCTGAGGTCAGCGAAGACCTACCTGCATGGCGATGAATTCAAGTCAAATGGTAGAAGCATGCCTTCCCGCAAAAATCAGTCAGAAGTGCCATACCAAACGTCACGGCTAACGCCTGAATTCACAGCGGACCAGTTATTGGTTACTAAACTAACGTCATTGCTCCGGGCAGACCCATAGGTGCTCAGTCTCCCCAACAGATATCGAAGAGTATGCATACTGATGGTTTCCGTGGCTCGCTGATTAAACACACCTCTCACTCTGCCTCTCAGGCATCCAGTTCGACTTGTACAACAGGTAACTCCAAACTGCCTAAATCGCTTGATCAATATCGATTTTAGTGTCCTCATCTAACAGACAGTCGCGAAGCGACCGAAAAATATCCCCTTATCCATCTTCAACTCCCCAACAATCGATGCTGTTGATGTAAGCCAGTTCGCTCTCTCAATACCGTAAACACCCTCATGCCCAGGACAGTATATCCACGTAAGCCTCTAGAGCTTAGGACCAGTACAGAAGAAGAAGACAAATTCGTATTATTTATTCTTATATACAGATCTTAGACAACTGCAGACATTGAGCAAAGAAGGATCTTAGACACTGCAGACATGGAAAGAAGGATCTTAGACACTCACTGCAGACATGGAAAGAAGGATCTAGCAGACAAACTCACTGCAGACATGGAAAGAAGGATCTTAGACACTGCAGACATGGAAAGAAGGATCACTCTAGACAGCTGAATCAGACATGGAAAGAAGGATCTTAGACACTCACTCAGCTGGAGAAAGGTCAGCTCCACAGAATGAAAGGATCTTATGGATCTTAGACACTCATTACGACAGATCTCACTCTGAAAGCTTACAGGATCTTAGACACTCAGACTCAAAGCAAGAGCATGTGATAAGAAGGATCTTAGACACTCACCAGACATGGAAAGACTAGGATCTTAGACATCACATGCATGACATGGAAAGAAGGATCTTAACCGACACCTCACTGCAGACATGGAAAGAAGGATTTTAGACACTACTGCAGAGCTTAGACCATACAGAAGAAAAGAAGGATCTTAGACACTCACTGCAGACATGGAAAGAAGGATCTTAGACACTGCAGACATGGAAAGAAGGATCTTAGACACTCACTGCAGACATGGAAAGAAGGATCTTAGACACTCACTGCAGACATGGAAAGAAGGATCTTAGACACTCACTGCAGACATGGAAAGAAGGATCTTAGACACTCACTACAGACATGGAAAGAAGGATCTTAGACACTCACTACAGACATGGAAAGAAGGATCTTAGACACTCACTTCAGACATGGAAAGAAGGATCTTAGACACTCACTGCAGACATGGAAAGAAGGATCTTAGACACTCACTGCAGACATGGAAAGAAGGATCTTAGACACTCACTGCAGACATGAAAGAAGGATCTTAGACACTTGCAGACATGGAAAGAAGGATCTAGACACTCAGACATGGAAAGAAGGATCTTAGACACTCACTGCAGACATGGAAAGAAGGATCTTAGACACTCACTGCAGACATGGAAAGAAGGATCTTAGACACTGCAGACATGGAAAGAAGGATCTTAGACACTCACTGCAGACATGGAAAGAAGGATCTTAGACACTTACTGCAGACATGGAAAGAAGGATCTTAGACACTCACTGCAGACATGGAAAGAAGGAACTTAGACACTCACTACAGACATGGAAAGAAGGATCTTAGACACTCACTGCAGACATGGAAAGAAGGATCTTAGACACTCACTGCAGACATGGAAAGAAGGATCTTAGACACTCACTGCAGACATGGAAAGAAGGATCTTGACACTACTCAGACATGGAAAGAAGGATCTTAGACACTCACTGCAGACATGGAAAGAAGGATCTTAGACACTCACTGCAGACATGGAAAGAAGGATCTAGACACTCACTCAGACATGGAAGAAGGATCTTAGACACTCACTACAGACATGGAAAGAAGGATCTTAGACACTACAGACATGGAAAGAAGGATCTTAGACACTTACTGCAGACATGGAAAGAAGGATCTTAGACACTCACTGCAGACATGGAAAGAAGGATCTTAGACACTGCAGACATGGAAAGAAGGATCTTAGACACTCACTGCAGACATGGAAAGAAGGATCTTAGACACTGCAGACATGGAAAGAAGGATCTTAGACACTCACTGCAGACATGGAAAGAAGGATCTTAGACACTCACTGCAGACATGGAAAGAAGGATCTTAGACACTGCAGTCATGGAAAGAAGGATCTTAGACACTGCAGACATGGAAAGAAGGATCTTAGACACTCACTGCAGACATGGAAAGAAGGATCTTAGACACTCACTGCAGACATGGAAAGAAGGATCTTAGACACTCACTGCAGACATGGAAAGAAGGATCTTAGACACTCACTGCAGACATGGAAAGAAGGATCTTAGACACTCACTACAGACATGGAAAGAAGGATCTTAGACACTCACTGCAGACATGGAAAGAAGGATCTTAGACACTCACTGCAGACATGAAAAGAAGGATCTTAGACACTTACTGCAGACATGGAAAGAAGGATCTTAGACACTCACTGCAGACATGGAAAGAAGGATCTTAGACACTCACTACAGACATGGAAAGAAGGATCTTAGACACTCACTGCAGACATAGAAAGAAGGATCTTAGACACTCACTGCAGACATGGAAAGAAGGATCTTAGACACTCACTCAACATGGAAAGAAGAATCATGGTTTTGAAAAGTAATGCTACAGATGTGTGTTACGATTACGAATGTGTTTTTAGAACATAAATAAATATTTATGTAAGAGACGAAATCAATCTGCTTACAGGTAGACTGCACTCACTGTTGGCAGTGATGGAACGACGTACATTTGCCTGGTTTGAGACTTGGCACTACTCAATTCTAAGATTATTTTACAAAGGACAGTTCGGGGCGGATATAGTAGATAAGATCATTTACTGGGGTCGTTGTTGTATCTGACTCTCAGTCGATGCTTCACAAGATCCAGAAGGGCAGGTTTCGGTATGAGTGGATGTCGTCTTTAGAAGTTTCTAACCTCCAGCGGCTTACATGGATATACTGTCCTGGGCATGCGGGTGTTTTTGGTAATGAGAGAGCGGACAGGCTTGCACCAACAGCATCGATTGTTGGGGAGTTGAAGATGGATACAGGGGGGTGTTCATCGGTCTCTTTACAACTGTCTGTTGGATGAGGACACTAAAATAGATGTTGAATCGATCCAGCGATTTAGGCAGTTTGAAGTTACCTGTTGTATAAGTAAAGCTTGATGCCTGAGGGCAGAGTGAGAAGTGTGTTTAATCAGTGAGCCACGGGAACCATCAGCATGCATACTCTTCGATATCTGTTGGGGAGACTGAGCACCTATGGGTCTGCCCGCAGTGCAATAAAGTCAGTTTAGTAACCAATAACCAATAGAAGAGAAGAGGAAAGAAATTACAGGACTGTGCACATCAAGAGGTGGGCAGAGTATTAGGATATTACGCCTGTACATTTGTTTGAAAAGTTGAAGACATAGAATTATGGCAGACGTGTTGAAACCTCCATCATGATACACCTATGACACTTGCGGGTTATGGAGCTTATTAACCTATTAATTCACTTCTAAACGAGCATTAAACTATGTACATATGTTTTCAACCTATCTAATGTTCTACAAATTTATACAGACTAACTTTTCAGTTTGAGAGAGCAGCAGTGGCGTAGTTGTTAATGATCTCGCTTCTTAGGCTAGTGGTCCAGGTTCAATTCTAGAAGTAGGTGTGGAATTTTTTCCGACCGTAACTGCTCTCAGGTCGATGAAGCCTCAATTGGGTACCAGGAAAACAATGGTTGACCACATGACCCATCGTGTGCCTACGGTCAGTGATAAATACCGGCCTAACACCGTAATACCGTACATATCACGTGGTATAAAAAGGTTCCTTGACTTTCTACAAAACTTTCAAGTTAAACGTCTTAAAGTTTTTGATTTGTTCATGTTTAAGTTGAGTCTGTTTATTTCTGAACGTATGATTGTCTTTTTAAAGATTACTAGCGCGTGCCTACAGTGTCATCATTTTTTGCAATCTCTGGCCTTTTCTTTGTTCTAGTTTATTAAATAAACCTTTACTGCTGGGAATGTTGCTTTAACTGTGTTAGCAATTTGTCGAGAAAACTGGGTACACCTGTACAGCTGTGGGTCTGCTCGCTTCATTTCTCAAGGTGTAGACAGAATGCACGATCAACTACAGCGTTCAACATCTGGTTCGTTAATTGCTTATTCATAATTTATTTGCAATTTTTGACGTTGCTAAAAGTGCATACGTGTGTTTTTAATTGGTATTCGGTTGTTTTAAGTCATTTGTATTCTGTTGTTTTAGGCAATTGGTATTGTGTGGTATTTTTCTGTCCTTCTAAAGTTTTTCAGACTTCGACTTGTATACGTCTAAAGTAGTTAGTAGTCAACTGGAGTCTGTGTTCATCTCAGCATAGCTTGTCTTGGACTGGCAGAGTGGCTGGCCATGTGTTTTTTTCTGTTTATTGTACGTTGGTTACTGTTGCTGGATTTGTGTCTCTGTGTCGCCTTACTGGTGCCACATGTGTATATGTCAGTAGGGCATATCTTGTATTTGTTAAACAGATGGTACCTCAGCCTATTGTGCCTAGTTCGTAGCCGGTAGATCACAACCTGTTCTTCTCTATTGAGTTGTGTCTCTGTATCGCCTTGCTGGTGCCACTTGTGTATATGTCAGTAGGGCATATCTTGTATTTGTTAAACAGATGGTACCTCAGCCTATTGTGCCTAGTTCATAGCCGGTAGATCACAACCTGTTCTTCTCTATTGAGTTGGTAATAGGCGTCATCTCTTTTTGTGGACCTGTTTGATCTCTGGCCCATTTGTTCGTGTAAGCCATTTTGATTCGTACTGTCGCTTCCTCATATCTTACTGTTGTCTCTAGTAGAAAATGAATCCATCAGATAAGCATTAAAAAAGTTAATTGCATATCCTTTACATGACTTTGCGAATTAACCCCAGATTTTTAACGCTGTTTGTGATTTTTCTAGGCATTATCCCGTTCAGTAGTTTGCCATTGCTATCTAAACGGGTGGTGTCATTGTCCGTTTGTAAAAATCCACGCGAAACAATTTGCAAACAAATTGTCATCAGCATGTTTCGAACTGAGAACGTCGGTTTAATAGACCGAGTCACTATCCCCTAAGCCACAGACGCCACCTCAGATAAAAATAACATGCAATAAATGACAAAAATTAAAACAGACAAACAAAAGTCAACTAAAAAATAGAAAGTTGGAAAAAAATTATTGCAGAGAAATGTATGAATACACTAATAAGAATCTAAATGTGATGATGGAAAATAAAGAACAAGATATAGAATCTTTGTTAGAGGTAGTACGTTCTGCAATGCAAAAACACATGAAGAAAGAGAAGACACCAGGATGCTATAATATACTAACTGAACTAGCTAAAGCAGCACAGGAACGGAGATGAGCGATCATATTTATCATACAATATGCGTGAATATCTAGAATAGTACAGTGTGATTCAGAGCATGGGGAAAAACGGAATCACAACACATTGTTTTATTATTGTTTTCTATAGCTAAAGGAAGAAGAAGCAGGATCAACCTTTGTTATATATAATTCGTATCAAGAAGTTTTAAATGTATAATGTGTAATATAACCTTGCTTGAATTACATTGAGAAACAAAGAATGAAGTGGTTTGGCCACTTAATAAGAATGCATCCAAACCCCATAGTATACAGAGTCTTCTACAACAGAACATCGGGAAAGAAGGCAAGAAGAAGACTACGAAAAAGATGACTAGGTGGCATAGGAGAATCCTGTGAAAGTGCAAAAATAACAATCATCCAAGCCACCAGAACAGCACAAGACAAAAACAGAAAACCACAACACTGTTCAACAAACCCGGTTGCAGTGTGACGACAAAAGAAGAAGAAGAAGAATGTGTAACACTTATAAACAACAATTTCAAATGTATAGAATGTAGCAGTGGCGGCTCGTCATTAAGGGCCAGTGGGGCCGGGCCCACTAAAAATAATGTATAACGTGTTTTATTATTTTATAAATTAAAATATAGCAACCAAAAACCATGATTTGTCCGGAAAAATGTCTGGCTCCACCAACAAAAATGATCACGAGCCGCCACTGGAATGTAGTATAGTATAGAGTGTACGTTTACGCAAACTATCAGATGTACACGTTACATGACATGAACATCTTAAATATTTCTATTTACATTCCTAGCGAAGACCTTAATGTTTTCATCTGAATAATTTGTTTCTTTCCTTGTCTACTTTTAGCTACTTGTTTTACTGTTTACCGTTACCACTGAATACAAAAATGATCATCTTTTCTATATTCAACAAAATCCTAAGAAGAGGATAGACTGTAATCTTCAATCTCACACCGCCACCAAGATCCTGCTGTGAAATAAACATGAAATTTGTATGTTCAGAGAAGGTAGTAATTCTGTTCAATTTAATGTATAACTATAGTTATGTGTAAAACACGAAACTGTGCCAAAGTTTCCAGCTTTTGAAATCCTATTTACTGGTGTTTAATGTTATGAAACATTTCAATCTTTCAACAAATGAAGTAAGCAATCGTTGATATTTTATTATAGGTTGAGTTATGTATTACAACATTCAGTTCTTATTCTACAAGGTAGAAACTCTTAAGAGTATTGTACCCTGTCTGAAGTATATATGTCTGACACTGAGAGTTATGCATGCCTGAATAATAACGATGTTTCTTGAACATCCTCTTAATCTAAAACATAATCATCTTTCTTTTGATTTTGACTTCTAATATTCTTTTTGCAGAAGATGCTTGTTTCTCCAATTGACATTTATTCAGAACAGTAAAATCCTTTCGTTTCTTTCTTATTAGTTGTCTCTTAGTTCTTATATCATCATCATCATCATCAAGGTGCGTATCCTTTATAGGATGTTGCTCTCTTTGCAGCACATCTGAAATTCACTCTGTCTCTAGCCAGTTCACCCACTTCGTCGATGATCATATTCATGGTTTCTTTAATATCTTGTAGCCATCTTCTTCTTGGTCTGCCTCTGCGTCCTGGGACCCTGCCCTCTAATATTGTTCTGTCCAGGCCATCGTGACGCTTAATGTGACCAAAGTATCAAATTTTTCTGTATAGTATGTTGTTTATCAGCCAGTTCTCTTTAACATTTAGTTCTTTCAGGACATGATTGTTCTTTCTTTTTTTCTGTCCATGATAGTTCTTATCTACTAAAGCCAATTTGGGAAGCAATACACTATAATTTGTTTTCTTGATGAACCATTTTGTTCACAATTAATGGCATTTATACACAAGATAAGTCTATTGTCTATTCCCAGGTGGAAAATGTAGTTGGTTGTCCACGCTTGCCGTTAAGCGTAGGTATGGGAGCTTTAATGTGCGTTCTAGGGCCAGACGAGTCGCCTTTGTTGTGTTATATCCGTGCTTATGTAGTGTGGTCATGATATTGTCTATCTGCCCGCGTGCCCAGCGTGTTCGTAGCGCGTTGGACTGTGGGTGACTAGCCCTCTGTGTGTACGGGTTCAATTCCGTGGGCAGGCAGAAAAAACCACAGATTCCCAGATTCACGGTGTTCGTGGCACCGAACCGAAGGGTTACGATGTCCATGGCACCGAGCCGAAGAGCTGAAAAGCTCAAGTGCTTCTGAATCGGAAAAAAAAAAAAAAAAAATTGTCTATCCATCTTTTTCTTGGTCTTCCCTTAGCTCTAGTACCGATCTCTTTTTATTGTATGCTGTTATTGGTGGTTGGTTGTATTTCATTCTCATTAAATCAAGATAAGTAAACATTTCCTCCAAACATTCTATTGTTTCTATATAATTCTCATTAACTTGTACAGCCTGACGCCCGTACGAAACAAGTGCATTCGTTGTTACATGTGTCAGGTTGTATCCTGCTTAATCAGCCATTTCTTTATTGTTTTAATCACATCCTCACTATCATCAAACCTTACTCAACATAGCGCGTTTTTAAGTAGACCAGAAGATACAAATCACAGGGAACCAGATCGCAGCCGGTAGCGCGTTTTAAAAAAGACCAGAAGATAAAAAGTCACACGGGGAACTAGATCGAAGCTGTAGGGTTGATAATGAAATACAGTCCAGCCTAATTTGTTAATTGCCACCATTGTTTTCTGATGTGTGTTTAGTTTTTTTAAGTTTAGTCGTTGGATCATCATCACTGCACGTCGAACCAATTAGTCCATAAGTGCTCCGATCTCTCCCTCAGCATTTCCCTCATCGTGTGACAACTGACGACACCGGTTCTTTGTTGGTTTACTATTGTTCTGTGACTACCAGCATAGCGTTCTTGTCTAGCTATACCACACTTGACTTGGAGTTCTTGCAGTCTGGTTAGGGTGGTAGATTCACTACTATTACATGAATCATGTACACGCCCTCTCTCCTTTATGGAATTTATAATATCAGCATGGTCCATTGCTCGCCCGCTTTGTACAGCAGCGCAAGCCTATCCGCACGTTCATTCCCCCTTACACCTGCATTTCCTGGCACACAAATAAAACTGATATTTTTCAGCTTAGACTTCCCCAGCGACTCCATCCAATGTCTCCTAGCCCATACTGTTTCAATCTTCCTGAGCGTACTCATTGAGTCACTGAGAAAACATGAATGGATAAAAGTCTGTGATTCCAGCTAAACCATCGCTTTAGTAACCACCATGATTTCCATGAAGTGTGTAAAAACGTACATTCTTGTGTTGGAGAAGTCATTCCGCTGGATTCTTGTTAGACCCAACTGTGGAATCTCTTAGTGAGTTTTTTTTTGTAATGCGCCTACCATCACGAATAATGGCATCATCAGCGCAGTTCAAGTCGCTTGAACTGGTAGCCGTGTCAAAACATTCAGAGCGCGGCTGATCTTGCAACTTCATTTATTCACTTTTTGAAACTTTTAACTTTACTAGTCCATCGGCTGACGATACTCCTATCAACTGCTCAACTTCCATACACATCATACAAACGTTTGTGAATGTTCACGAGACTTTCTTATTTCTGCAACCAGAAATTCTTTTACAATTCACTGTTTTTGTAACGTAAATTGTTCTCACGCCCCATTTTTAACGGATTATTGCAGCTGTTTAAATTGTCTCAGTGTGATGTAATTTCATACAAATAAAAGAGATATTCCAAATTTGAAGTGTTTATGAAGAAGCAGGCTTTTATTTTTATTATTCTCTTTTTACAAAAATTGGGTGTATTATTTTTTAACTGACCATTTTATTTTACAACATATTCATATTATCATTTGTTTCTCAAGCTTACTCGTGCTTATACAATTCTGCTGTTTCCTTTACTCGAATTTCTCATTATCATTCAGGTTCAGTTGACATTTCTATGTCCTGTATAATTGTACTTCTGGTTCCATCGTGTTCTTGACCTGCCTCGTGCTCTGCGTCCTGAGTGTCGATTATTGTAGGCACGTGATGGTAGTAAATGTGGTTCCATTCTCATTAGATGGACAAACCACTTGATTTTTTGCTTCTCGATGTACTGTATGCACGGTATAGTACCAACGATGCTTCTGATATTCTTGTTTCTCACTCTATCTCTCCTTGTAACGTTGATAGCTTTTCGTAGACATTTCATTTCACATGTTGTAATCTTTCTTTCTTGTGTCTTAGTAAGGGGTCATGTTTGGCACTGACAGCAGAGAGTAGATTAATCTTGTAGAACAAACTGCTGCAGAACCTTCACTTCACAGACCGATGGGTATGATGCATTAGCTCAGATTTTATGCAAAATTGTGTTAACGTTGGAGGATATTCCAATCTTGTATAAGAACTCTGTTATGTAATAGGTCACAAACAGACCGCAAATAACAAGAGAACAGGCTCGTCTGGAATTTTGTTTGACATATATTTACAAATATATATTTTAGCTATGTAGACTAAGAGATTTGGACATTTAATGAGAATGAAATACAACCAACCACCAATAACAGCATACAATTAAAAGAGATCGGGTACTAGAGCTAAGGGAAGACCAAGAAAAGATGGATAGACAATATCAAGACCACACTATATAAACACGGATATAACACAACAAGGGCGACTCATCTAAACCTAGAACACAAATTAAAGCTTCCATCCCTATGCATAACGGCAAGAGTGGACAGCTAACTACATCTTCTACCTGGGAATAGACAGTAGACTCTAATATAGACAATAATCTCTCATAATGGAGACAATATTAACTTTATCATAATGGAGGCAATATTAACGTAAGCATAATGGAGACAATATTAACTTTATCATAATCATGGCAATATTAACTTTATCATAATGGAGACAATATTAACTTTATCATAATGGAGGCAATATTAACTTTATCATAATGGAGGCAATATTAACTTTATCATAATGGAGACAATATTAACTTTATCATAATGGAGACAATATTAACTTTATCATAATGGAGGCAATATTAACTTTATCATAATGGAGGCAATATTAACGTAAGCATAATGGAGGCAATATTAACTTTATCATAATGGAGGCAATATTAACTTTATCATAATGGAGGCAATATTAACTTTATCATAATGGAGGCAATATTAACTTTATCATAATGGAGGCAATATTAACGTAAGCATAATGGAGGCAATATTAACTTTATCATAATGGAGACAATATTAACTTTATCATAATGGAGACAATATTAACTTTATCATAATGGAGGCAATATTAACTTTATCATAATGGAGGCAATATTAACTTTACCATAATGGAGGCAATATTAACTTTATCATAATGGAGACAATATTAACTTTATCATAATGGAGGCAATATTAACTTTATCATAATGGAGGCAATATTAACTTTATCATAATGGAGGCAATATTAACTTTATCATAATGGAGGCAATATTAACTTTATCATAATGGAGACAATATTAACTTTATCATAATGGAGACAATATTAACTTTATCATAATGGAGACAATATTAACTTTATCATAATGGAGGCAATATTAACTTTATCATAATGGAGGCAATATTAACTTTATCATAATGGAGACAATATTAACTTTATCATAATGGAGGCAATATTAACGTAAGCATAATGGAGGCAATATTAACTTTATCATAATGGAGGCAATATTAACTTTATCATAATGGAGGCAATATTAACTTTATCATAATGAACAATATTAACTTTATCATAATGGAACAATATTAACTTATCTAATGGAGCAATATTAACTGTACATAATGGAGCAATATTAACTTTATCATATGGACGCAATATTACGTAGCATACGAGGCATATAATTTATCATAATGGAGACAATTTACATTTATCTAATGGACAATATACTTTATCTTGCTTTGATTTACATATGAGGCATATAGCTTACCAAATGGCGATATTCTTTATCATATGACTATTAACTTTGTACGTTGATATCTTTATCATAGGAGCAATATTAACTTTATCATAATGAGCAATATTAACTTTCTATGGGAATATTACTTATAATGGGACAATATTATTTACATAATGGAGAAATTTTAGACTTTATCTAATGAGACATATTAACTTTATCTAATGGAGCAATATTAACTTATCAACTGGAGGCAATTTACTTTATCATAATGGAGACAATTTAACTTTATCATAAAATATTTAACGTTGGAGGATATTAACTTTGTCATAAGAATCATATTAACTTTATCATAATAGACGCAAATAATTTCATAAGGAACAGTATTGAACTTTATCTAATGGAACATATTATTTATCATAATCAATATTAATTACTAATGAGGCACTAAGTATCATTAATGGACAATTTAATTATGAATGAACAATATTAACTAACCATAATAACAATATTAATTTTACATAATGGAGACAATTTAGCTTACATAGGAGCAATATAACTTTATCATAATGGAACAATATTATTATCATAATGGAACAATTTTAACTTGATCATAATGAACAATATAACTTTATCATATGGAAATTTTAACTTATCATAATGGAGACAATATCTAACTTATCAAAATGGAACAAATTAAGCTTTATCTATGACATAAACTGTCATATGGAAGCAATACATCTTATCATATGGGCAATATTAACTTTATATATAGACAATATTACTTATCATAATGGAGACAATATTAACTTTATCATAATGGAGGCAATATTAACTGTATCATAATGGAGGCAATATTAACTTTATCATAATGGAGGCAATATTAACTTTATCATAATGGAGACAATATTAACGTAATCATAATGGAGACAATATTAATTTTATCATAATGGAGACAATATTAACTTTATCATAATGGAGGCAATATTAACTTTATCATAATGGAGACAATATTAACTTTATCATAATGGAGACAATATTAACTTTATCATAATGGAGACAATATTAACTTTATCATAATGGAGGCAATATTAACTTTATCATAATGGAGACAATATTAACTTTATCATAATGGAGACAATATTAACTTTATCATAATGGAGACAATATTAACTTTATCATAATGGAGACAATATTAACTTTATCATAATGGAGGCAATATTAACTTTATCATAATGGAGACAATATTAACTTATATGGCATATTTATCAAATGGAGACAATATTAACTTTATCATAATGGAGACAATATTAACTTTATCATAATGGAGGCAATATTAACGTAAGCATAATGGAGGCAATATTAACTTTATCATAATCATGGCAATATTAACTTTATCATAATTATTGCAATATTAACTTTATCATAATTATGGCAATATTAACTTTATCATAATGGAGGCAATATTAACTTTATCATAATTATGGCAATATTAACTTTATCATAATGGAGGCAATATTAACTTTATCATAATTATGGCAATATTAACTTTATCATAATTATGGCAATATTAACTGAAACATATTTTTGACAATATTAACTTAAACAGTATGGAGGCAATACTAACTTAAATATAATGGAGGCAATATTAACTTAAGAATAATGATGACAAAATTAACTTAAACATAATGATTGCAAAATTAACCAATTATTAAGTACTATTCCACTATAAATATCAAGTTATGAACTATTATCACTGAAATATTTCTTTACCATGACCACTACCACTGCCTTATTGAAACTTGGTGGAGTAATTTAATCGGTTTTAAAGTATAAATCTCTTCGTGGCTCCATTTTTTGTAACAAAATTATTAAAGGTCTTACACAATTTTGAAAAAAAAACTATTATTTTAGAAAGAAATCTTTTAGATTCCAGATGGACTATGAAGCCCTAGTCTCTGTCTGATTTAGCTTACAATGTAAATACAACCCTTCTTCTCCTTTTCTTCTTTGCTTTCGTTCTTTAGAAACAATTTTTATCACTCTTTGTGATATGTTTGATCTTTGCCAAGAACGTGTATACGTTGCACATTGGTTTGATAGACCCTTAAACTTCTGCACGTTTAGGGCACGTGCATCCGATTTCAGCCTAACCTCCTTAGTCACCTCTTACGACATGCGGGGCAGGTAACAGTGGTTCTATTCTTTACACCCCAAATTTGGGCACCGGTAACCACTCGGGCGAAATACAACTCTGATAGTGACGTATTGTGATAGTCATTTCAGGATTATATGCTAAGGCTGATATTGGTTTTTTCTAGTCAAGGTATATTGATCTCCAAACTATTGTATTCGTTTCTCGTAAAGTAATGCCATCGCCAGATAGATCGATATTTCTATTCACTATTTTCAACCACACACGCAACAGTTGATGCACGTGCATAGACTTAATTACACGTAGATGGAAAAGAACGGATTAATTTCGTGCGCTGACACTCAGAGATGCGTGTAATTAATGTGTCATTTGCTTAACCCTGGACTTGATTTTTCACGTTCTGCATAACATATTGAGTTTGCTTTTATCTGCATTCCAACTCATTTTGCTTAATTTAGATAGCGGATGATCGGTAGATAGGGCGGAATGACTACCTCTGACACTGAAATAGCGTGTTTTTTTTTGTTTTTTTTACAGCAGTGCAAATTGTTTAAATTTCTGTTCAAATCATTAACGAAACTGTGGATGGCTTTTGTCTTTACGGATTGATTTTGTTTGTGTATAGCTTATGTTGAAGTCGATCGGTTTTGTCTCTGTGATCTTCTGTGTCTCTGTGGATTTCGTTTGTCTGTGTTGGGTCGCGAATGAGACACGACATTGTCTCTAGTGGATCGCTGTTGTTTGGATATTTTTCTCTCTGTGGATAGTTTGCGCACAGTGATAGTTTGTGTCACAGTGGATAGTTTGTGTCACAGTGGATAGTTGTCGTGATAGTCACAGTGGATAGTTTGTGATGTCACAGTGGATAGTTTGCGCTCTATAGCTAGTTGAGTGGATAGTTTGCGTCACAGTGGATAGTTTGCGTTACAGTGGATAGTTTGCGCCACAGTGGATAGTTTGCGTCACAGTGGATCGTTGTTCTCTTTGTGGATAGTTTGCGTCACAGTGAATCGCTTTTCTTTCTGTGGATAGTTTGCGCCACAGTGGATAGTTTGCGTCACAGTGGATCGTTGTTCTCTTTGTGGATAGTGTGGACTTGATTTGGTGTACTTGTCGAAATTTTACAGTACGATTGTCAAGTTTGTCTATAACTAAGCATTTCCGTGTTCCACATGCAATTCAGTGCAAGTCAAAATCGGGAATCCCGTGGAATTAATCACTTTACAATGTTTCATATCGACTGTCATTGGCGTATGTACGCAACATTTCATTTATAGAAGTGGAAAGTATCATTTGTTCACTATGTCACATTGCTTTTTATAATATGTGATAGGGATACACCTTTGCAAACATTGACCACCATTTTGTGTATTAATGTAAATTCTAAACTTTGGCTATCATTTTGTTGTGCTTATGCAAAATTATATAACAAAAAAAAGTTTTTTGCATCAACTAAGCTACCTACCAATTAGTTAAACATGAATTCGTAAGTCTGAGGTATATAAGACTGCATGCACAAAATTGCTTTTATCCATCAGGTAGATTTCGTACAAATTAAACCTTAGTGTGATCACGAATTTTGGAACAAACTATATCTTAGATAAGTTAGTGAGTATGATCTTAGTCAGCAATTTTTCCAAACCTTACCTTAAACACATGCCAACACACTGTGAATTCTACTTTTTGAAGAGCTTTGCGTTTTGTTGAAGAATCTATAGTGGTAATATGTCAACGAACCAAAGTATAGATTGCCAGGTTGTTGTATTCATTGATTTGTTGCCATAATACCAGCCTAGAGATCTCCCAGTACACTGATTTCACACTAATGTCGATAAACTACCAGTTTGGTAACTTTATTCTTCATCATTCGTAAAGAATTCGTACAGGCTTGCATCAACAGCATCGATTGTTGGGGAGTTGAAGATGGATAAGGGGATATTCTTCGGTCTCTTCGCGACTGTCTGTTGGATGAGGACACTAAAATCGATGTTGAATCGATCAAGCGATTTAGGCAGTTTGGAGTTACCCGTGGTTCAAGTCGAACTGGATGCCTGAGAGGCAGAGTGAGAGGTGTGTTTAATCAGCGAGCTACAGGAAACATCAGTATGCATACTCTTCGATATCTGTTGGGGAGACTGAGCACCTATGGGTCTGCCCGGAGTGCAATGACGTCAGTTTAGTAACCAATAACCAATAATCATTCGTAAAGATCTTCAGCTCTGTGGATTTCTGTAAGTTTTCTTTGGCAAGTACTTTTGTTTCTTCTTTTACTATCTCGGAAAGTTTAGTTCTTCTTCTTCTGCGATTAACTTCTGCTATGTACCACTCCAGTATGTGTCACACACAGGGCGGTGCACTTGAGGTCTTCACCGGTCCCTCATAGTTTGTCTTGTAGTGATGTTTCTGTTGGCCAGATCTCTATTCTCGCAGTATTCAGACTGGGGCAGTCTTGCAGGATGTGCTCTGGGGACTGCTTAGGTGCTCCACAGGTGCAGGCTGCCGAGTTCCAGAGACCCATTCTGGGGAGGTGTGCTCTAAGACTGCAGTGTCCCGTTCTAAGTCTGAAGATTGTGTTCTGTGCTAGAAAGTTTAGTTAATTATACGAGTAGTTAGAAGATAGGTTTTTTGCTTGGTCAGTTGTAATGTATTTTTTGTTATATTGGATCAGTAAGAGCCATCATCAGAATAATTTTAAGAGAAAAAAAACTACTAAACAATAAGTCTATGTAATTTATGAAAATATTGAAGTTTAAGAACAATAAAAACAACACGTCACTACTTTAGCATGAGCTAATACAATCTGCGGTGTTAGATCAGTGATTTGATATTGTACTTTGTTAGTACAGCACATTGTGACAACCGGTAAAATCGAGGGTAGACGAGACAGAGGAAGACAGGAGAGAAAATTTTGGATAGCCTGACTTCATGGCACGGTAGAGCGTCAACATCTGAGTTGATAGCAAACACCAACGACGGAGATTTGTGGAGATCCATGATCGCCAATGCCAGCCGGAACGGCACCTGATGATGATGATGACTTTGTTGGTTGCAACATTATTTCTACTAAACAGTGAGACGTTTTTCTTTATTTAGTAGATATTTGGTTTCAAATTCTATTTCTGAAACCTCGACCCAACGCGGCTATGCTGTATTCTCTAACTGAGTTAACCATTGTTTTAACCGTTAAGAAATGTAGCAATCGTCAAACCAAGTCTGAAGTGGGGCGTCCTCCTCTCTCCTCCCACAGATTAAATAATACTCATCCTATGTTCTGATAGTATATCACCATAGACAATCTAGGCTAAACCCGAAACAAGACTGGCAGGGAAATACACAAGAACGATAGTTATTTATCCAACCAAATCCTAGCAATTTATCCTTGGTCTGATTTGTCTTGTCAAAGTGCGATATCATCTATATATTCAGTGATGGGGGGTGGGGGTAGGACCCCACCAAGATTTGCCTGCTCGCTAAATTGCCCGTTTGTCCTACTAGATATTTAAGCCATTTATAGCTATCTCTGCTGAAAGCAGATTTTATTTTTCAATCATAATTTTTTGTGTGAGTGGCAAGCGTGTAGACAGCATTTCCTGTCAGAAGCCATGATTACAAACTTTGCAGTGAACAAGAAGTTGTATCATTATTCTTGGATTAAATTTACAAGATTTGCTTTGCGACGCTCACGATTTGTCCTCGTCTTCATCATCAAAGAATGTTAGATAATTTCCATGTCCATGTTCAGTTTTAGCAATGAAGTTGTATGAGTGGAAACTCAATTTGTAGGCTAAGCCAGTAAGTAAAATTAGAAAACTAAAATTAAAGAAACGAAGAACCAACGAATCATCGATTTTATTTTCCAAGAACCATAATTCAAAGTTCACATTCTTTAAAAAAAAAAAAAGAAAACTTAAGACAATAAAAAGATGTGTATCTATTATTTAACAGTCTCGTTGCAGAGAACCTCAAGTAACAACATTTTTCTACACGTAAATATATATATATTGCTAAAGAACAACAATATAACAAAACTGAAATAAATACAGACATTTCGTCTCGAAAAGAAATAATTATAAACTTTACAGATATGAGAAATTTTAATTACAAAAAGTAAATGTCTTGAAACTAGGTACACAGATCTATGAATTTCATTTACTTACTGAGATTGCGTCATCAGTATTTGTGTAATATATCAGTGAAATATATTATTTGTGATATGTTTCTGGAGTTTTACTAAACCAATGTCTTCGTGTGTCATGTGATACAACATTCAGTGTGAAACTATTTCTTGTGAAGAAGAGAGATTTATATATGCATGATCTACTCATGAGCAAACATACGTGGAGTGTCTTCATTTGAGAAATTTCATGACAACTCTGGCGCCCTATATTTGCTGTTTATCGGCAGGAGATGGATTTCATTATTCTCAAAGTAAGTAAATTAATTATATATTTCTTTATTATTGTGTTCAGTGGCGGTTCGTAATTAAGGGCCAGTGGGACCGGGCCCCACGAAAAGTAAGGTGTAACGTGTATTTTTTATGTTATACATTAAAATATATCCTAACCGAAGCTATGATTTTCCCGAAAATTTCTGTCTGGCCCCACCAACAAAAGTGACCACGAGCCGCCACTGATTGTGTTTATGTATAATGTTTGATTTTTTAATATGGATTTCAGCATTTTCATTTCTTAAATGTTGATACTTATTTTGATACATACGAATATCTTTATAAATTATGAGAATTCCTTGATGTTTTCCTTTGATAAATGTATGTCATTATCAGATAGCGCCTTGGGTGGTTGCCGGGGCCAAAATTTGGGTGTAAAGAATAGAACCACTGTTACCTGTCACGCATGTCGTAAGAGGCGACTATGGAGGTTTGGCTCAAACCGGATACATGTGTTCTAAACGTGTAGAAGTCTATGCTTTAGGGTCTACCAAACCAATGTGCAACGTATACACGCTCTTGGCAAAGATCAAACATATCACAAATAATGATTAAAATTTGTCGCAAAGAACGAACGCAAAGAAGAAAGAAGATTATCAGATAGAATGAGACAGAATGTATCAGTACGATATACCAATATTAGGAATAGGAAGCTTAAAGAATTGTTAGTAAGATATTAAGCTGATTAACAGATCAAATCTTGTGTTGTGACGGGCGCTACAATAAAGTTGCTAATACGAGCAGTAAGTTGAATCCAGGTCAATGACCTAGTGGTATTCTGGATGTGTGGTGATATGTTAAATGTGGTTGTGGTAAGAACTAGTATGTATGTGTGGATTTGGAAAAGAGCTTAGGTTGTGTCTTATGTTTGATGTATGAGTTGGTTATGATGATTGTATGTGTTCTATATAAAGATGATTGTACTAGTATATGTAAGTGTTGATATTGGTGTAAGATTCAAGATAAAAACAGAACAAAGAAAAAGTAAGAATAAAAACAAGCAGATGTCAGTGATGATGGGCATGAGTGGGTCAGTGATGATGGGCAGTTTCAGTGATGATGGACAGATGTCAGTGATGATGGATATACAAACATGACGTTGCAAAATAAGATTTAAATATGAACGTTGATCAAGAAATATATAGAAAAATAAACATACGGATAGAGAGAGAGAGAGAGAGAGAGAGAGAGAGAGAGAAGAGAAGAGAGAGAGAGAGAGATAGAGAGAAAGAGAGAGAGGCAGTTATGAATGTTTAGAAATATGGGCAGCTCAACAGATCTGCTCTTTGTAACTTGTGTCTAGCACACATGAAATATGCATATCTGGTATGAACATTAGACAAATAAATATTCGAACATAGTGACAATAAATGAAAGTTTGTTACGGATATTCCCTTAGTTTGTAAGTTAACAAATCTCAACTATTATTTCAGTTTGTAAGTTAACAAATCTCAACTATTATTTCAGTTTGTAAGTTAACAAATCTCAACTATTATTTCAGTTTGTAAGTTAACAAATCTCAACTATTATTTCAGTTTGTAAGTTAACAAATCTCAACTATTATTCCAATTTGTAAGTTAACAAATCTCAACTATTATTTCAGTTTGTAAGTTAACAAATCTCAACTATTATTTCAGTTTGTAAGTTAACAAATCTCAACTATTATTTCAGTTTGTAAGTTAACAAATCTCAACTATTATTTCAGTTTGTAAGTTAACAAATCTCAACTATTATTTCAGTTTGTAAGTTAACAAATCTCAACTATTATTTCAGTTTGTAAGTTAACAAATCTCAACTATTATTTCAGTTTGTAAGTTAACAAATCTCAACTATTATTTCAGTTTGTAAGTTAACAAATCTCAACTATTATTTCAGTTTGTAAGTTAACAAATCTCAACTATTATTTCAGTTTGTAAGTTAACAAATCTCAACTATTATTTCAGTTTGTAAGTTAACAAATCTCAACTATTATTTCAGTTTGTAAGTTAACAAATCTCAACTATTATTTCAGTTTGTAAGTTAACAAATCTCAACTATTATTTCAGTTTGTAAGTTAACAAATCTCAACTATTATTTCAGTTTGTAAGTTAACAAATCTCAACTATTATTTCAGTTTGTAAGTTAACAAATCTCAACTATTATTTCAGTTTGTAAGTTAACAAATCTCAACTATTATTTCAGTTTGTAAGTTAACAAATCTCAACTATTATTTCAGTTTGTAAGTTAACTAAATTCAACTATTATTTCAGTTTGTAAGTTAACAAATCTCAACTATTATTTCAGTTTGTAAGTTAACAAATCTCAACTATTATTTCAGTTTGTAAGTTAACAAATCTCAACTATTATTTCAGTTTGTAAGTTAACAAATCTCAACTATTATTCCAGTTTGTAAGTTAACAAATCTCAACTATTATTTCAGTTTGTAAGTTAACAAATCTCAACTATTATTTCAGTTTGTAAGTTAACAAATCTCAACTATTATTTCAGTTTGTAAGTTAACAAATCTCAACTATTATTTCAGTTTGTAAGTTAACAAATCTCAACTATTATTTCAGTTTGTAAGTTAACAAATCTCAACTATTATTTCAGTTTGTAAGTTAACAAATCTCAACTATTATTTCAGTTTGTAAGTTAACAAATCTCAACTATTATTTCAGTTTGTAAGTTAACAAATCTCAACTATTATTCCAATTTGTAAGTTAACAAATCTCAACTATTATTCCAATTTGTAAGGAACTCAAACACTTGGGCATGTCGAACTTTTATTTTGTTCCAAAACCACATACATTACATAAGAAAACTTGATACAAATGGCAAAAAATCGTGCATAGCTACACTTGCAGTTTTTCTGTGTAATATTTTAATTAAGAAACTTGACATGATGACATACGTAGTCTCATACATTGTACCCTTAACAGTCGTCTGCTGTCTGGCTGGGAAAAGCAGGTCTACGCCATCAGCCATTGAAGTTCTTCTCTGAGTGACGTTTATTGTGCACGCTCACCCTGAGATAGTTTAGTGTCAGAGAAATCAAGATATGTTACATAACATCACCTAGACCAGTGGCGGCTCGTTATTAAGGGCCAGCAGGGCCGGACCCCACCAAAAATAGTGTATAACGTGTATTTATTATTTTATAAATTAAAATATAGCAACCAAAATCATGGTTTATACGGAAAAATGTCTGGCCCCACCAACAAAAATGATCACGAGCCGCCACTGCGCTAGACTATTTTTTTCAAAGCAAGTTCTCTCTCTTATCTTTGGCTTTTGCTAATGTTCATATAAGTTACCATTGCTTTTCGTAAAAATCCGGTAATCTACAGTAAGTAAAAGTAAGTAAAGGAACCCTTCATACCTCATGGTATATAGGGCAATACAGTGTTAGGCCTGTATCGTTCATTGACCGTCGGCACACGACACGATGGGTGATGTGGTCAGCATCACGCCGACCGCCTTTACTTTCTTAGAGCCTGTCTGGTACCCAGTTGAGGCTGGGTCGACCTGAGAACCGTCGCGGTTGGGAAAAATACCACGTCCACTGCGGAAGTTGAACCCGGACCACCAGCATTGAGAAGCGTGTTCACTAACAACTACGCTACTGTGGCTCTCAATCTACGGTAGCTTTTTATAAATAACACATAGACAATAGTTTTCTTCCCTAGCTTTGTCAGTTATTTTCACGGTGTTGTAGCATATGTAGTATTTCATATGACACTTAGAAGAAATCAACAACTGGTGTAAGTTGATATGTAATGACATGAATCAGCAGAGAGAGAGGACAAATACCAAGACCACTGTATACAATATAAGGCAAGAAGGGAAGGAAAGCGAACGTAAGTCTAGACTGGGTGTGGTGGATACAATGGTGGAAATAGTGGTGGAGAAAGTGGTAATAACAGTGGTGGAATAGTGGTGGAGAAAGTGGTAAACAGTGGTGGAAACAGTGTGAGAAGTGGTAAACAGTGGTGAAACAGTTGTGGAGAAGTGGTAAAACAGTGGTGAAATAGTGGTGAGAAGTGGTAATAACAGTGGTGGAAATAGTGGTGGAGAAAGTGGTAATAACAGTGGTGGAAACAGTTGTGGAGAAAGTGGTAATAACAGTGGTGGAAACAGTTGTGGAGAAGTGTAAACAGTGGTGGAAACAGTGTGAGAAAGTGGTAATAACAGTGGTGGAAACAGTTGTGAGAAAGTGGTAATACAGTGGTGGAAACAGAGAGAACAGTGGTAGATGAGAGAACAGTGGTAGATAGTAGAAACAATGGTGGAACAGAGAGAACAGTGGTAGATAGTGAGAGAACAGTGGTAGATAGTGAGAGAACAATGTGGAAAAGAGAACAGTGGTAGATAGTGAGAGAACAGTGGTGGAAACAGAGAGAACAGTGGTAGATAGTGAGAGAACAGTGGTGGAAACAGAGAGAACAGTGGTAGATAGTGAGAGAACAGTGGTGGAAACAGAGAGAACAGTGGTAGATAGTGAGAGAACAGTGGTAGATAGTGAGAGAACAGTGGTGGAAACAGAGAACAGTGGTAGATAGTAGAAAACAGTGGTAGATAGTGAGAGAACAATGGTGGGAACAGAGAGAGAACAGTGGTAGATAGTGAGAGAACAGTGGTAGATAGTAAAAACAGTGGTGGAGATTGAAGACAGTTGTAGAAACAGAAGTGAAAATTGTAGACAGTGGGGAAGGGATCAGTGATGGAGACAGTTGTAGAAACATGAGTGAAGATTGACAGTGCATGAAGACTGGAGACGAGACTGGGAGGGGGACAATGGTGAAGACTGAAGACAGTTGTGAAAACTCTAGTGCAGACAGGGGAGAAAACAGTATATATTAAATAGGAGGATTTGATGGCTGCTTTCTAGCTACCCTGAGCTTCCAGCCGTCTATACCATAACTACATACAACAATTCGGTTTGAAAACATAGGCTGTGCATTCTCTATGTATTGACGATATATTTTAAGAGATCACTGATCTCAGTGTAGGAGAAAGCGAGTTCCTAGTTGTATCGGAGATGGACGATGAAACGAAGGTCCTGTGTTCAAGTTGAGCACGTCAAAGAACCCTAGGCAGTTCAAAATCGAGAGAGCAGGCTGGAAAGCGCTGCCTGGGAAAAATTCATTAAAACGACTAAATAATAAAAATTCCTACAAAATACTTCACCATCTTCTAAATTACATCGGGGATCCTCGCCGGTGCTACAGTAATACCACTAGTTGCACCTAGCACTACTAGTATGTACGGTAATATCACTAGTTGCTCCTAGCATGTACAGTAATACCACTAGTTGCTCCTAGCACTACTAGTATGTACGGTAATATCACTAGTTGCTCCTAGCACTACTAGTATGTACTAGTACATACCATCTAGTTGCTCCTAGTACTACTAGTATGTACGTAATATCACCTAGTTGGGCACCTAGCACTACTAGTATGTACGGTAATATCACTAGTTGCTCCTAGTACTACTAGTATGTACGGTAATATCACTAGTTGCTCCTAGTACTACTAGTATGTACTGTAATAGAAATAGTTGCACCTAGCACTACTAGTATGTACTGTACAACCACTTGTAGCAACTGTTACACTTGTAGTATACAAATCACACAAACTGTAATTGTTACAGTAACAAAATAGTGCACACACACACACATACACATACACACACACACACACACACACACGAGAATACTAAGTTCAGTGATATGAGAATATTGTTGCCATGCAATTTAAATTAGTCAGGGTTTTTCTTTTTTGGTTTGGTCAGGTGCAATATTGGTTGCAATCGAATTGTTGAAAGTGATTGTTCTCTGCCAATGATTATTACTACAATCTTTACTACATTCTTCATAATTACATTTTCTCTATGCTTGGGTGTTTTTTATTTTTATTTGAAGTTAATTATTTCTTCCCTATAAACTTAATTTAGTTTCACAATTTGGTTGCAACTTTATAGCGAATTAAGTACGTGGTGGAGATATTGAGTCATTGATTTGCATTCTGGTTGATCTCGGAGAGCTTTCATTTCTCAAACTTTATTTGAGCACTGCTTTTGTTGTGATATTGAGTGACCTTCATTTTCCATATCAACATCCTCATACTTATCATCATTTATTTTCTTGCTTTGTTAGCTTTGCAGTTGAAACTTGCATGATACAAATTTCTCTACTTTCTACTTGCTAATTACAATCTCAACTTCTTCTTTTTCCAACGTTTTCAGACATTGAATTGGATACTTTAAAGTAGTTAGTGGTCAACCGGAGTCCATGTACATCTCCATATAGCTTGTCTTGGATTGACATTGATTTGGATACTTTTAAAGTAGTTAGTGTCAACCGGAGTCCATGTACATCTCCGTATAGCTTGTCTTGGACTGACATTGATTTGGATACTTTTAAAGTAGTTAGTGGTCAACCGGAGTCCATGTACATCTCCGTATAGCTTGTCTTGGACTGATATTGATTTGGATACTTTTATAGTAGTTAGTGGTCAACCGGAGTCTATGTACATCTCCATATAGCTTGTCTTGGACTGACGTCGATTTGTATACTTTTATAGTAGTTAGTGGTCAACCGGAGTCCATGTACATCTCCGTATAGCTTGTCTTGGACTGACATCGATTTGTATACTTTTATAGTAGTTAGTGGTCAGCCGGAGTCCATGTACATCTCCGTATAGCTTGTCTTGGACTGACATCGATTTGTATACTTCTAAAGTAGTTAGTGGTCAACCGGAGTCCATGTACATCTCCGTATAGCTTGTCTTGAGCTGACATCGATTTGTATACTTTTAAAGTAGTTAGTGGTCAACCGAGTCCATGTATATCTCCGTATAGCTTGTCTTGGACTGATAGGGGGATTGGTCATGTGTTTTCTCTCTGCTCCTTGTATGTTGGACATTCTTGCAGTATGTGTGTCTCTGTCATCTTGCTGGTGCCAAATGTACATATGTCAGATGGGCATATTTTATACTTGTTAAACAGATGGTACCTCAGCCTATTGTGCCCTGTTCGTAGACAAAAATGACAACCTGTTCTTCTCTACTTAGTCTATCAAACAAGACACCAAAGTCCAAATCTCCTACTAAATAACCATATATTGCTCCCAGAGGAAAACCCCACACACCTTGGAATCACCTTCGACCAGCGCATGACATGGAAGGCTCAGATTGAAAACAAAACACCCATTATCGAGATCAGACTTACGTTTTAATCCCTTCGTTTTAATACCTCACATATTTTCCATGTAAAATACAAGTTATAATTTCCACTACAATTTTATGTTAAGTGGTCCTGTAAATTTTACTTAATTTTATAACGTATGTCAATAGGAATATCACGTATGTATGTGATATATCTCTCTCTCTCTCTCTCGCGATCCCATGTATGTGAGATATCTCTCTCTCTCGCGATCCCATGTATGTGAGATATATATCTCTCTCTCGCGATCCTATGTATGTGATATATCTCTCTCTCTCTCCTCATGATCCCATGTATGTGAGATATCTCTCTCTCTCATGATCCCATGTATGTGAGATATATATCTCCTCTCATGATCCCATGTATGTGAGATATCTCTCTCTCTCGCGATCCCATGTATGTGAGATATCTCTATCGTCGCGCGATCCCATGTATGTGATATATCTCTATCTCTCTCAGATCCCATGTATGTGATATATCTCTTCTTCATGATCCCATGTATGTGATATATCTCTCTCTCTCGCGATCCCATGTATGTGATATATCTCTCTCTCTCTCGATCCATGTATGTGAGATATCTCTATCTCTCTCGCGATCCCATGTATGTGAGATATCTCATCTCTCTCGATCTCATGTATGTGAGATATCTCTCTCTCCTGATCCCATGTATGTGAGATATCTCTATCTCTCTCGCGATCCCATGTATGTGGATATCTCTCTCTCGGATCCCATGTATGTGAGATATCTCTATCTCTCTGGATCCCATGTATGTGCGATATCTCTCTCTCTCTCGCGATCCCATGTATGTGCGATATAATCAAGTTTCTACATGCACTTGTGGTACCTGTTGTGTGGTAACTCCACTAAAACTATCAGCTTGAATTATCATTTATCTAACTGCTGTAATGATATTGATGTACTAATGTGAGATATATATATACAGTGGCTTCTCGTCATCAAGGGCCAGTGGGACCGGCCCCACCAAAAATAATGTATAACGTGTATTTATTATTTTATAAGTTAAAATATAACAACCAAACACCATTATTTATCCGGAAAAAATGTCTGGACCCACCAACAAAACTGAGCACGAGCCGCCACTGTAAATATATATATATATATATAATTTCTGAACTAATTAAACTGTATCTGTTAACCAATAGCCAACATTATATATATATCCAACTATATATATATATATAACCGCAACGTGCAAACCTGCCTTCCATCATGGGCATGCTCAGCAGTAGATGACTAAAATGGTTGGGGCATGTGAAAAGAATGGAAACTTGTCGCATACCAAAACAAATGTTGTTCTGTGAACTTTCGATGGTGAAGAGGCACCAGGGCAGACCACTGCTCAGATATAAAGATGTCTGCCAAGCCTCAATGAAAAACTTTTCTATAGGTCCCTGCACATGGGAAAAACTAGCTGATGACAGAGTTGTGTGGAAAGCCAAATTGCGAAAGGACGCAGAGTCTTTTGATAAGAGACTTATGTATGAGCTGAACGACAAGAGAGAAAAGCGAAAACTCAGACGTTGTCACAGTAAAACATTTGCCAATTGACAGTAAAGACGAAAAAGGCCATACATACACACACATATATATATATCGAGAGAGAGAGAGAAATTCCTCTCGTAGAGTTATACGTTACATATGGCCTTCAGTTAATTTCTCCTTATCGCTCTACCCTGGGAATCTCCACAGCTTCTCGCCCGTGTGGTGCCGGGTCTCACAAGGAAGCAAAGAATAGTACC
The DNA here is from genome assembly GCA_020796225.1 of Arion vulgaris. NCBI lineage: Eukaryota > Metazoa > Mollusca > Gastropoda > Stylommatophora > Arionidae > Arion > Arion vulgaris. Next base: position 14,257,516 of record CM036765.1, read on the forward strand.
ACTGCGACCTACAATGCATGTCGTAAGACGCGACTGATGTAGGAACCAGAGAAGCTACCTAGTAAATAAAAAGCATCGCAGATATCAGATGTGCTGGCCTACTTGTATGTTCATAACTGCCACATTGTACAATCGCTCTTAGGCTCAGATCACATACAAATCACACAGAATGGTTAACAAGTGGTCGATGTGGAGTGCTCGAAGAAGAAGAAGAAGAAGAAGCTCAAATTCTTCCATAGAATTGAGTCCGATAGTGTTTGCCTCTCTCAGCAAAGTTTGTTTCAGTGTTTCACTAGAGCGTCCTCTCTTCCTTGAACCTATTGCTTCCCACTTCAATGCCTGCTTAGTTATTCTTTGATCATTTCTTCTCAGAGTGTGTCCAACATATCGCCATCTTCTCCCACTTCAATGCCTACTTAGTTATTCTTTGATCATTTCTTCTCAGAGTATGTCCAACATATCTCCATCTTCTCCCACTTCAATGCCTACTTAGTTATTCTTTGATCATTTCTTCTCAAGGTGTGTCCAACATATCTCCATCTTTTCTTTCTTATAACAATTGTTACTAGTGGTTGACCAGACATTTCTTCTCAATGTATGCCCAACATATCTCCATCTTCTCTTACTTATAACAATTGTCACTAGTGATTGACCAGACATTTCTCTGATTTCATAACTTCTCCTGAATTCGTATAATTTTATGTTCATTATAAAAATAGCTCTTCATTTATTCACAATAAAAGACATAACCTGTTCTCACCTGCAGAGGTCGACATTCTGAAATATACTTGCACTTACACTATGAAACTTTACGCTTGATATGTCTTTGAGATGTACACAAAAATATCAGCATATAGTGTTAATGATGCATAGAATGATGCCGACTTTCCTGCATTCATGATATTATTATTGCAGAATAATCAATAAGTGAATTAGTCAAGAGTGAAATACTCTAGAAATTAATGGTAAAATATGCAGTATTTTTTTTTATGTGCGAAAATGTCTCCAAAACGTCTCTAAGAAGCAAAGAAAGAAGTGAACATTTGATATTTTAAAAATAAGTTATAGCTATGCAAATCAACATATTGTGTTACCCGATACCCGGCAGAAGCAACTATATTATATTTATAGCACAATCTAAATAATGATTGAAAGACCACCCACAACATAACAGTAATGATGGGTACTTTGGTCTGTCCCGTACTGAACAAGTTGCCATATTCCGCCTCCGTACCGGCCATAACAGACTCCGTGCCCACATGTTTAACACATTTAAAATTGGCACAACTAGCCTGTGCCATTGTAAAAAGGCGGACATAACGGCAGAGCACATACTGCAAGACTGCCAGCTGTTAGCAGCAGTGAGAAAAGAAACTTGGACCAATAACACAGAGCTTCGCGAGAAGCTTTACGGAGGGACGGAGTCTCAGAAAACAACAGTAAAATTCATGATGAAATTTGGTTCATCAGTCTAGGCGGGGATCACGAGAGAGAGAGAGAAAGAGATAACACAATCTTTCGTCCAACTTTAAGCTACTACCAACTCTAGAAGTGAATGATGACATACACAAAAATGACAGCGATAGTAATGATATTCTTGAGAATAATATCAATTGTACCAAGAAGAAAGAAAATCATAAATGCTAGAATTAGTTCCAAAGTAGGTGTAAAAGCAGCAGCAGAATTCGTTCATATGCAACAGGTCCAATGGTTCGGTCATACCACACGATAGCCTTCAAACAGTATAACACGCTAGACAATGATACACAGAATAAACTAAAACAGGGTGAAAAGACAGGCATGCAAGTACTTGAAAGATGAAAAAGCATCGTCCCTGAATACCTCTATATACGAAACGAAAGCATAGATGGGATTGTACCTTTTTGAAGTGGAGATCTCTACATTGCGCCTACCTGAGTATTCATCATAGGGTGAACATCATAATGTTTTCCACAATATAGATGAGACTGCAGTCAAACTATTTCATTGGCGAAACACGTAATAACAAAGTACTGTAGTTTTACAAATTACAAAAACAATGACAATATACAGCAAGGTTTCGACCAACAAGGTCTTTATCAAGCAAACGAACAACAGGAGTGTCAAATTTTAAAAACACACTAACATATAGATGACTACATACGGAGACATTCAAACGTTTCTAATGAAAATCTGGAAATAAAAACAAATAAAGTAAATGTAACACAAAAACACACATAAAACTAGAAATAAAAACATAATGATTCCATCATTCTTTTTGCGTTGTTTTTGGGGCATACTGGTTATTTGTTCAGTACGCTTCTTAACTTGATGTTTTAGGGCCTACCAAACCAATGTGCAAAGTATACACGTTCTTGGCAAAGATCAAACATATCACAAAGAGTGATTAAAATTGGTCGTAAAGAACGAACGCAAAGAAGAAGAAGAAGAACTTGATGTTTTCAACTTCCACGTTCTGACTTACTAGATGAGACTGGTCTCTTGTTCGAAGGATGTAGGGATGGGAAAGGGTAACGTGGGGAAGCTGAGAAAGATTTCTCCTACATCAGTCATGTTGCTTAGCAAGTTAATCAAAACTGTTGTCCGTGGTGTGACACAAGGAGCCATAGCGAGCCTGATACAACGCACAATAAAATAAACGATACAAAAATATCAAACGCCTGCTAAACGTTGGAAATTGCTAAGTGTTATCAGCTACGAAGGAGGTGCTCGATCTGACAATAAACGTTGACTGAGTAAGGCATGAAGTGAATTGATGACCCTTCAGATGGTTTGGAAATCATTTCAATATAACATCAAAAACAAGAATATTTTCAACCACAGCTGTGAGCTATCAACTTTACTATACGGACCAGCATGCTGGAGAATGACAGACTAAGATATGTTCAATCTCTCCAGCTTCCATACAACGTGTCTGTGAAAGATCTTACTACTGTTCTAGCCAATCTAACAAAGAACGGCTAGCGCAGTAACAATAAGAGAATATGGGCACCATCATTCACAAGAGGTGCTGGAGATGGAAAGGACAATGATACGCATGAGAGTAACTCCATCACGAAAACTGCACTGAGATTGATACCAGTGGGTAAACAACAACGTTGAAGACCCAAAAGAAAATCTGGAGGTGAACAGTGCAACAAGATCTGAAAGAAAATCTGGAGGTGAACAGTGCAACAAGATCTGAAAGAAAATCTGGAGGTGAACAGTGCAACAAAAATCTGAAAGAAAATCTGAGGTGAACAGTGCAACAAGATCTGAAAGAAAATCTCGGAGTGAACAGTGCAACAAGATCTGAAAGAAAATCTGGAGGTGAACAGTGCAACAAGATCTGAAAGAAAATCTGGAGGTGAACAGTGCAACAAGATCTGAAAGAAAATCTGGAGGTGAACAGTGCAACAAGATCTGAAAGAAAATCTGGAGGTGAACAGTGCAACAAGACCTGAAAGAAAATCTGGAGGTGAACAGTGCAACAAGACCTGAAAGAAAATCTGGAGGTGAACAGTACAACAAGATCTGAAAGAAAATCTGGAGGTGAACAGTGCAACAAGATCTGAAAAAACGCACGAGAGGTTACAGGAAATTTGGTGTAAGAATAGAACCACTGTACTGCCACGCATGTCATAAGAGCTAAGGAGTTGCTGAAATCGGATGCACATGTCCTAAACGTGTAGAAGTCTATCGTTTAGGGGCCTACCAAACCAATGTGCAACGTATACACGTTCTTGGCAGAGATCAAACATATCACAAAGAATGATTAAAATCGGTCGTAAAGAACGAACGCAAAGAAGAAGAAGAGCAGTTGGAATCATTCACAACCATTATGTGAACTGTTGATAATAGGTAAGTTTGTTTGTAACTGGAGATGGTCAGGTTGGCCGTGATCAAATTAGTAAGGTCAGACAATTTTAGCAGCTGCAACTTTATGCCATTTTTGTTAATTTTTTATTAACATTCCTATCCTAGGCAGGCAAATACACTTTTATAGGAAATAATCTGAAAGCACGAAACTGATTACACTGTTAATCATTGAAGCGTTGAATTAAGTATAGACATTAGACTTAAAAGTTGAGCGTGCACAAAAAAATGAAGTCCATTTTATTGTGTTTTTTGTTTTTGAAGTGAGGGGATGGAGTAGGTTGAAAAGCATGTCTCTTGTCTGCGGTAGGGAAAGATCAATATATGAAAGCACTGAGTTCGAATCTATACTTCACATTGTCACTTTTTCTATTGTTTGTTATATAGATATATTTCTATTTTTGTGTAAAATATTATTATCATCATCAGGTGCCGTGCCGGCTGGCGTAAGCGATCATTGATCTCCACAAAAATAGCAATCTTTGGTGTTTGCTATCAACTCAGATGTTGACGCTCTACCGTGCCATGAAGTCAGGCTATCCAAAATTTTCTCTCTGTCTTCCTCTGTCTCGTCTACCCTCGATTTTTACCAGTTGTCACAATGTGTTCTAAACCTCCCCTCATCACATTCCCGAAAAATGATAACTGCTTCTTTCTTATATTGATGATACGCTTTCTCTGTGTCTTGACCTCATTCAGCACCTCAACATTACTCATTTTAGCAGTCCATGGGATTCTCATTCTTCTGTAAAACCACATCTCTGTGGCGCTCAGATATTTTTCAATATGTGTGTTCATTGTCCATGACTCGCATCCATATATCAGTATCGGTTCTATGTAGCACTGAATAACTCGCATTCTGATCGGGATTGACAAGGACTTGTTGCAGATAATACTTATCATTTTCTGGAACGATGTTTTCGCCTGCCCTATTCTGCTCTTTATTTCTGATCGGCATCTGCCATCTGCTGTTACCAGGACTCCGATGTATTTAAATTGCTGCACTTGTCTTAGATCAGTCCCATTTACTGTGATGGTGCATTTTGGCAAAATCTGCTTTTTGATATGATCATAACTTCTGTCTTCTTAATATTCAAACTGAGTCTTTGTTATTACTTTCTTTCACAAAGTGTATCATATGCTTGTTTGTAAAAGTGTTTAACATTTGTCTATATTGCTTCCATTTCACTTGTTGAGTGGAACTGTTTGAAACGTTTACATTTGTTAGCGTACAGCAACATAGTAGATATAGCATTTATCGAAACATAAAGTTGGAGACCTTTTACATAGATATCGTTCCTTTGTTAAGTGACACAAAATGCATTCATTTTGTACAGCAGATGTCCCAACCCACATACATTTTACTAACACTCTGATAAGAATGTTTAAACACTATCTGAACATTGAAAGTCGGATTGACATACTGTTGAAAGTTGAAGCACATATACAATTAACATAGTATAAGCTGACAAAGATCGGTTTTATTTTTGTGCCAGGGCATGCAAGTGTAAGGGGGAATGAACGTGTGCATAGGCTTGCAGGTATGGCTGCTGTACAAAGCGGGCGAGCAATGGACCAGACTGATATTATAAATTCCTTAAGGGAGAGAGGGCGTGTACATGATTTTACGTAATAGCGGCGAATCCTACAACACTAACCAGACTGCAAGAACTCAAAGTTAGGTGTGGTGTAGCTCGACAAGAACGCTATGCTGGCAGACAAAGAAGAATTGTAAACAACAAAGAACCGGTGTCGTTAGTCGCCACACGCTGATGGACATACTGAGGGAGAGATCGGAGCACTTATGGACTAATTTGTTCGACGTGCAGCGATGGTGATCCGACGACTAAACTAAAACTAAACTAAAACTAAACTAAAACATAGTATAACTATGAAGATCTCTACTTTTACATTTATGTTATGCAGATTATCCGTCTAGTATGTTAACACAATTCTATAACTAAAATTCTAATGTGTAATTAATCTTGTCATACACAGAATCAAATACAGATCAGAATACTGAGAGCATGCATGTTACCAGTGGTAACGTATGGGTGTGAAGCATGGACATTAAACAAGGCAGTGGAAAAAAACACACCATATATTTGCTTTCAAATAGATGTTTTACAGAAGAGGCATCCGTATATCATATATATATATATATATATATATATAAAGAACTCAGAATCAAAGAGACTGTCTGATGTAGCAATATTTGTAGCAAATGGTAATTTTTTTTTCCGATCCAGAAGCACTTGAGCTTTTCAGCTCTTCGACTCGGTGCCATGGACATCGTAAATCTGGGAATCTGTGGCTTTTTCTGCCATCCCGCGGAATTGAACCCGCACACACCGAGGGATAGTCACGCGTAGTCCAACGCGCTACGAACACGCTGGGCAGACGGGCAGCAAATGGTAATAAGAAAATTGAAGTACTTTGATCAACTAAAGAAACACAAAGAGTTGGAGAAAACCATTATGGAAGGAGCATTCACGCAAATCGGGTCTCTTTGGCGTAGAATTTAGATGCTCGCCTCTCGTTCGAAGGGCACTCGTTTCGCTCCCTAGTGGAGCCATCAAGATCTTTTTCCATCATTCTGATCATTATTGTAAAGTTGATACCAAACAGTTATGGTTTATATTATACTTGGTTCTCATGCTTTATTGTGCTGATTTCCAGACCATCTGAAGGATCGATCGTGAATGCACTCCTTGTCTTATTCAGTCTACTTGTAATGTCAGATCCAACTCCTTCTTCGTGACAACACTTCCAAGATATATGAAAGAAGTGGTATTTTGAAGGAATTTATCTTCTAGTTTGACTGGTGCTAGAAATTTACCATGTTCATGTAAACACTTCCAAGATATGTGAAAGCAGTGGTATTTTGAAGGAATTTATCTGTCTAGTTTGACTGGTGCTAGAGTGACCATGTTCAGACAACACTTCCAAGATATGTGAAAGCAGTGGTATTTTGAAGGAATTTATCTGTCTAGTTTGACTGGTGCTAGAGTGACCATGTTCAGACAACACTTCCAAGATATGTGAAAGCAGTGGTATTTTGAAGGAATTTATCTGTCTAATTTGACTGGTGCTGATGTTTGTCCATGTTCAGATTCATTATTTATGTTTTCTTCTGATTGTTTATCAACCCAGCCATCTGGCTGCATTGGTTAAGGCAGCAAATCTTTTCTTCGACATCTTTATGTGTGTGAGATTGTAGTTCGATATCATCATCAAATTATAAGTCTTCCAGGGTGGATGTGAGAGTCTATCTGATACCATTTGACTTATATTCAGTTGTTGTACGGTCATCATCATCATCAAGGTGCGTATCCTTTACAGGACGTTGGTCTCTTTGCAGCGCATCTGAAATTCACTCAGTTTCTAGCCAGTTCACCCACTTCGTCGATGGTCATATTCATGGTTTCTTTAATATCTTGTAGCCATCTTCTTCTTGGTCTGCCTCTGCGTCCTGGGACCCTGCCTTCTAATATTGTTCTTTCCAGGCCATCGTGACGCTTGATGTGACCAGGGTGAATGTGAGAGTCCATCTGATACCATTTGACTTATTTTCAGTTGTTGTACGGATCACCAAATCTATTACAATATTGAATAGTAGGGCAGATAGTACACATCCGTGTTGTACGTCTGTTTTTACTTCAAACTTCAGCTCGGAAGTATCAAAACTACATGTGAATTTGCTGCAGCAGCTTTTCATGTTTATGAAACACAGTGGAATTCCATACCATCTTAGAATACGCCAAAGACTTTCGCGGTGTATGCTATCAGATGTCTTTTTGAAGTCAATAAATTTGATATGCTTTGCCATTCTGTTCACTGTTCTATGATATTTCTAGAAGCAAGTATTTGGCTTATACAGCTCCGTACTCTACGAAATCTAGCTTGTTCCCTTTTCAGTGTCTTTCTACTGCATCAGTAATGTCAGGACCTTGCGGTGTATTTTCTCAGTATGATGCAAAGCTTCGAAATGTCACCCCTAACAATTGTGCTGTCACCCATTTTTCAACAAGGTCTAGCTCACTGCCACTGTATTTTTGGGCATGAACAGTTTTCATGGTGATAATCTTTTTTTTTAAATCATAAAAAATAAACTAATAAAAACTTTTCATTTTGAGACTATGGGATAATTTTGATATATGGCTGAGCTACTTACCTGTCTATATGTAGATGTATTATTAATAATCCACACGCTATTGCTGTAACTGCTGTTGGCGTCGGTCCCCATACATATCCACAGTATGATACGCCCCCGGTTTCGAGTTGGGTGCTCATCACCTACACCTGTACGACTGGAAATAACTGCTATTGATCTATAAACTTCGTCACGTAAATCAAAATCCAATCTTGTATCACATTCAGAGCCCGTTTATCACTACCACTGACTAAGAAGTCAGAATCAGTCATTTTGGACCTGACTATCATCAGATAAATCTCCCATTGAAAATCTTGGTTTACATGCGAAAAAAAAGGTGCCGGACGACACAAGTCATCGGCGGCAGCCAAAGGAGTTTTCGATTTTCAACAATCTACTAAAGTTTTACCCTTCTAACTTTAAAATTTGCAAACTCGTTAATTAGGGATGTATAGTCTAGAGGGGCAGCCAGTGTAGATTCAATAGAAGTTAATGACATATTTCTAAGTTTTGTTTGGCTTATTGATCTACCTAAGTAGTGTTTTATTAATTTTAATTTGGAAAAACTTCTTTCCACATGGTCTACAGATATACATACACACACACACACACACACAATATATATATATATATATATATATATATATATATATATATATATATATATATATATATATATATATATATATATATATATATATATATATATATATATATATCGACCCTCATTCTTACCTGTATACAACACATATTGTACATTGCATTGTGGAATGAATGGATTCGTGAAACTGAACATTGAACATTCTCAAATTCAGCAACATTTTTGTTGGTTTATTTAATACAACCAACATAATAATAATTCCTCTCGTACCGTTATACGTTACATAGGGCCTGTAAGTAATTCTCCATACCGCTCTATCCTGGGCAACTCGCTCAATCTCCTCCATGGAACTGAGACCGATATTTCCTGCCTCTCTCAGCTAAGTTCGTTTCAGGGTCTCCTTAGGTCGACCTCTCTTTCTTGAACCCTTTGCATCCCACTTCAATGCCTGCTTTGATATTCGTTGATCATTTCTCCTCAAGGTGTGTCCAACATATCTCCATCTTCTCTTTCTTATAACAGTTGTCACTAGTGGTTGACCAGACAACTGTCTGCAACCAACATGTAAGGACGATAACTGGTCCGTCTACCTCCAGCGTACATAGACCTAGAAATGTGAAGTACCAGACATTTCATGACATACGGTCTCTGCTTGTGCTACATGACATGCTCATGTTTTGTATTTCCAGACAGAACTACAAAAATAGCATACGCAGTCTTTTCTTTGTTTTGAATTTCCTAGAGGTCTCGACGAAAGTAGAGATGTTCTTATTTGTTGCTGTAGGAACCTGTACTCAATCTCTTCATTTACTCCTACATGTGTTGTTTCTGTGTTCCTACATGTTTGTTTCTGTGTTCCCTACATGTGTTGTTTCTGTGTTCCTACTGTTTGTTTCTGTGTCTGACATGTGTGTTTCGTTCCTACATGTATTGTTTCTGTGTCCTGTTCTACATGTTTCTGTTCCCTACATGTTTGTTTCTGTGTCCTACATGTGTTGTTTCTGTGTCCCTACATGTATTGTTTCTGTGTCCTACATGTGTTGTTGTGTCCCTACATGTTTGTTTTGTCCCTACATGTGTTGTTTTGTGTCCTACTGTGTTGTTTCTGTGTCCCTACATGTTTGTTTCTGTGTCCTACATGTGTTGTTTCTGTGTCCCTACATGTTTGTTTCTGTTCTACATGTTTGTTTCTGTGTCCCTACATGTGTTGTTTCTGTGTTCCTACATGTGTTGTTTCTGTGTCCCTACATGTGTTGTTTATGTGTCCCTACATGTGTTGTTTCTGTGTCCCTACAATATGTAATAATTTGTATTTTATGTAAAGACGTTTCTAGTTTCTTGTAGAACCTTTCTTAAGTAACCTTCCATGGTATACCTGGTTTGGCGTGGTGGCCCTATTTTATCCCGCTTAACCACTCCGCCCTCCGACAATAGTGCTCACCAACTCTATTTTTGCTTGCAGATTACACTTCACGCATTATTTATTTATTTCCTGCAAGAGTGCTTAACATACAATAAAGAGGAGACACACTTGACTATAACATACAATAGACAATGGAAACACACTTTACCATAAGATACAATAAACAAAGGAAGCACACTTGACCATAACATATAATAAACAAAGGAAACACACTTACCATAACATATAATAAACAAGAAACATACTTGACCACAACATACAATAAACAGGGGAAACACACTTGTTCTACATACAAAAACAGAGAAACACACTTTACCATAACATATAATAAACAGAGGAAACACACTTTACCATAACATACAATAAACAGAGGAAACACACTTTACCATAACATATAATAAACAGAGGAAACACACTTTACCATAACATACAATAAACAAAGGAAGCACACTTGTTCATAACATACAAAAAAACAGAGGAAACATACTTGACTAAAACATACAAAAACAGAGGAAACATACTTGACCATAACATACAATAAACAGATTAGACACACTTGACCATAACATACAATAAACAGAGGAAACATACTTGACCATAACATATAACCAATATAATAAACAGAGGACAATATAAGAAACGCACTTGACCAACCCCCGTATCAGTTCAAAACATGCTATATGGAGATGTACACAGACTCTAGTTGAGCCTTAACTACTATATAAGTATACATGTCAATGACTGAAAACGTTGGAAGGCGATGACTATTCCTCTACTTGTTCAACCTTTCATATTCTACTTTAATGTGACAACACACAAGCAAATACAGTGACCTACCAGCTGGCACCATTACTACAACACCCAAAGATCAAGATGGAAGTGAAAAGACAGATGATAAAAAGTATTTTCCTACCAACACTTTGTTACCAGTGCCAAACTTGGTCTCTTACAGCAATACATCACAGAAAGCTCATCACGTGTGAAATGAAATGCTTGAGGAAGGCAGTGGAGTCACCAGGAAAGACAGACTACGAAATGAGGACATCAGAAGCAGAGTTGGCATAACTTCATGCACCGAATACATCGAAAGACAACAAATGCAGTGGTTTGGACATTTAATGAGAATGAAATACAACCAACCACCAATAACAGCATACATTAAAAAGAGATCGGGTACTAGAGCTAAGGGAAGACCAAAAAAAAGATGGATAGACAATATCAAGACCACACTACATAAACACGGATACAACACAACAAGGGCGACTCATCTAACCCTAGAACGCAAATTAAAGCTCCCATCCCTGCTCTTAACGGCAAGAGTGGACAGCTAACTACATCTTCCACCTGGGAATAGATAGATACATACTCTGTAATACAGCATTCAGTTTACTTCTATTATCGCATATCCGTCAGCCGATTGGTATGTCTTCTAAATCCCTACGTAACATGTCTACTAATCCTCTTTGAATATATCATTACTTTTCCGTAGTGACATACTAAAAAACCCACTAAATTCTTAACTGAATAGACTTAACGTTCAGATCTATCGTAAATAGACTTCTATTTGGTTGTATATTGTCCTAGCCCGCATATAAAACCGTATCTCTGTGTGTTTTATTGACAACATTCCCAAACTCTCTTCCTCAACGTTCACTAGTTATGAGTTACACTGAAGGTTGGCAGTCTAATGTCGACAGATAGGGAAAAATGGTTACAAAACAACAGACACACACGGCTCTTTCGTGCTCTAGAATTGGCCGGCAGGCATTTCGTAATGAGCAGTTCTAAAAACAATACATTTTTCTCTTGCAGCCCAGCACGGAGATGGAATTTTCATTCCTCCCATAAGACCATGAGCGGAGAGATTAATTCAGGATAGAATCACATTGATCTCAAGTTATTGGCACACAAGAGAGGGAGGAAATAGATAAGATGTGTCACTAATAAGAGACTTGTAGCTCGTTTTTTCATAAGTCATGTCCAGGCTAATTTATCTTGACTTGTGTGTGTTTGTACAGACATGAAGAATCTATTGTACTATTTTATTTCTGATTGTCATTTTATGTTATAACATATATCCTATATACCAGTGGCGGCTCGTAATCAATTTTGTTGGTGGGACCAGACATAAATTTTCGGAAAAATCATGGTTTCGGTTAGGTTATATTTTAATGTATGAAATAATAAATAAACGTTACACCTTATTTTTGGTGGGGCCCGGCCCTACTGGCCCTTAATGACGAGTCGCCACTGTTATATACATCTTTGACCATTTTTGTACAAATCATTGATTAGTTAGTTAGTTAGTTAGTTTCAGTGGCGGTTCGTGATCATTTTTGTTGGTGGGGCCAGACAAGTTTAGAAAAATTCACTGTTTTGTGCTACATTATATTTTAGTATTTGCTATTATTTGTCTATTCCGGGAAGATATTCAACTTTCAAAGCTAATCACTATCACGTTAAAAGTAAACAAATATGAACAAAATATTGATAAAATAACAAATACACGTTACGCATTATTTTTGGTGGGGTCCGCCCCACTACCCTTAATGACGAGCCGCCACTGGTTAGTTTGTTCCTTTCAGTGCAAGGCGGCACATAGGAGAGGTCTTAGATCTCCATGTGATGCGGTTCGTTTAACAGTTGAGATCTTGTTGGTTTACATCCCAATAGTTTACTTTCTTTTAGGATTGTTCTTTGAATATTAGATCTTTGAAAATCATTGATCATATATTAGTGATTAGTGGTTGGTTAGGATCATTATCACAGTAGTCTGTCAGGTCCATAGTGCAGGTCCAAACAAGTATCTTTTCCAGCGTGTAACGACTAATCGTTTCAGTTGATTCATTAAATATATCGTACCTCTAACAAAATGTGTACAGTTGATTCATTAAATATATCGTGTCTCTAACAAAATGTGTACAGTTGATTCATTAAATATATCGTGTCTCTAACAAAGTGTGTACATTTGATTCATTAAATATATCGTGCCTCTAACAAAGTGTGTACAGTTGATTCATTAAATATATCGTGCTTCTAACAAAGTGTGTACAGTTGATTCATTAAATATATCGTGTCTCTAACAAAGTGTGTACAGTTGATTCATTAAATTTATCGTGCCTCTAACAAAGTGTGATTTCTGGCAGATCTCATTTCCTCCATCTCCTTTCAATCTCGATAGGATGTAGTGATCTATTAGAATTATGTAGACATCAGAGAATGCAGTAGAGATGCAGTAGAGATGCAGTAGATACTATACAGTAGAGATGCAGTAGAGATGCAGTAGAGATGATCAGTAGGAATACAGTAGAGATGCAGTAGAGTGATGAGATGCAGTAGAGATGCAGTAGAATACAGTGAGATGCAGTAGAGATGCAGTAGAGATGCAGTAGAGATGCAGTAGAGATGCAGTAGGAATACAGTAGAGATGCAGTAGGAATACAGTAGAGATGCAGTAGAGATACAGTAGAGATGCAGTAGAGATGCAGTAGAGATGCAGTAGAGATACAGTAGAGATACAGTAGGAATACAGTAGAGATGCAGTAGAGATGCAGTAGAGATGCAGTAGAGATACAGTAGGAATACAGTAGAGATACAGTAGGAATCAGTAGAGATGCAGTAGGAATCAGTAGAGATGCAGAAAGGAAATGCAGTAGAGATACAGTAGGAATACAGTAGAGATGCAGTAGAGATCAGTAGAGATCAGTAGAGATGCAGTAGAGATACAGTAGGAATACAGTAGAGATGCAGTAGGAATACAGTAGAGATGCAGTAGGAATCAGTAGAGATACAGTAGGAATACAGTAGAGATCAGTAGAATACAGTAGAGATGCAGTAGAGATACAGTAGATCAGGAATACAGTGAGATAAGTAGGAATACAGTAGAGATACAGTAGGAATACAGTAGAGATACAGTAGGAATACAGTAGAGATACAGTAGGAATACAGTAGAGATACAGTAGGAATACAGTAGAGATACAGTAGGAATACAGTAGAGAATACAGTAGGAATACAGTGAGATACAGTGACAGTGAGATACAGTAGGAATACAGTAGAGATTCAGTAGGAATACAGTAGAGATTCAGTAGGAATACAGTAGAGATACAGTAGGAATACAGTAGAGATACAGTAGGAATACAGTGGGAGATACAGAAAAGGGAATGCAGTAGAGATACAGTAGGAATACAGTAGAGATGCAGTAGAGATGCAGTAGAGATGCAGTAGGAATACAGTAGAGATGCAGTAGGAATACAGTAGAGATGCAGTAGAGATACAGTAGAGATGTAGTAGAGATACAGTAGGAATACAGTAGGAATACAGTAGAGATGCAGTAGAGATGCAGTAGAGATGCAGTAGAGATACAGTAGGAATACAGTAGAGATACAGTAGGAATACAGTAGAGATACAGTAGGAATACAGTAGAGATGCAGTAGAGATGCAGTAGAGATACAGTAGGAATACAGTAGAGATACAGTAGGAATACAGTAGAGATGCAGTAGGAATACAGTAGAGATGCAGTAGAGATGCAGTAGAGATACAGTAGGAATACAGTAGAGATACAGTAGGAATGCAGTAGAGATACAGTAGGAATACAGTAGAGATGCAGTAGGAATACAGTAGAGATACAGTAGGAATACAGTAGAGATACAGTAGGAATACAGTAGAGATACAGTAGGAATACAGTAGAGATACAGTAGGAATACAGTAGAGATACAGTAGGAATACAGTAGAGATACAGTAGGAATACAGTAGAGATGCAGTAGAGATGCAGTAGGAATACAGTAGAGATACAGTAGGAATACAGTAGAGATACAGTAGGAATACAGTAGAGATACAGTAGGAATACAGTAGAGATACAGTAGGAATACAGTAGAGATACAGTAGGAATGCAGTAGAGATACAGTAGGAATACAGTAGAGATGCAGTAGAGATGCAGTAGAGATGCAGTAGGAATACAGTAGAGATGCAGTAGGAATACAGTAGAGATGCAGTAGAGATACAGTAGAGATGTAGTAGAGATACAGTAGGAATACAGTAGGAATACAGTAGAGATGCAGTAGAGATGCAGTAGAGATACAGTAGGAATACAGTAGAGATGCAGTAGAGATGCAGTAGAGATGCAGTAGGAATACAGTAGGAATACAGTAGAGATGCAGTAGAGATGCAGTAGGAATACAGTAGGAATACAGTAGGAATACAGTAGAGATGCAGTAGAGATGCAGTAGAGATGCAGTAGAGATGCAGTAGAGATGCAGTAGGAATACAGTAGAGATGCAGTAGAGATGCAGTAGAGATACAGTAGAGATGCAGTAGAGATGCAGTAGAGATGCGGTAGGAATACAGTAGAGATGCAGTAGAGATACAGTAGAGATACAGTAGAGATACAGTAGAGATACAGTAGAGATACAGTAGAGATACAGTAGAGATGCAGTAGAGATACAGTAGGAATACAGTAGAGATGCAGTAGGAATACAGTAGAGATACAGTAGGAATACAGTAGAGATACAGTAGGAATACAGTAGAGATACAGTAGGAATACAGTAGAGATACAGTAGGAATACAGTAGAGATACAGTAGGAATACAGTAGAGATACAGTAGGAATACAGTAGAGATGCAGTAGAGATGCAGTAGGAATACAGTAGAGATACAGTAGGAATACAGTGAGATACAGTAGGAATACAGTAGAGATACAGTAGGAATACAGTAGAGATACAGTAGGAATACAGTAGAGATACAGTAGGAATGCAGTAGAGATACAGTAGGAATACAGTAGAGATGCAGTAGAGATGCAGTAGAGATGCAGTAGGAATACAGTAGAGATGCAGTAGGAATACAGTAGAGATGCAGTAGAGATACAGTAGAGATGTAGTAGAGATACAGTAGGAATACAGTAGGAATACAGTAGAGATGCAGTAGAGATGCAGTAGAGATACAGTAGGAATACAGTAGAGATGCAGTAGAGATGCAGTAGAGATGCAGTAGGAATACAGTAGGAATACAGTAGAGATGCAGTAGAGATGCAGTAGGAATACAGTAGGAATACAGTAGGAATACAGTAGAGATGCAGTAGAGATGCAGTAGAGATGCAGTAGAGATGCAGTAGAGATGCAGTAGGAATACAGTAGAGATGCAGTAGAGATGCAGTAGAGATACAGTAGAGATGCAGTAGAGATGCGGTAGGAATACAGTAGAGATGCAGTAGAGATACAGTAGAGATACAGTAGAGATACAGTAGAGATACAGTAGAGATACAGTAGAGATACAGTAGAGATGCAGTAGAGATACAGTAGGAATACAGTAGAGATGCAATAGAGATAAAGATTTATACATGTTTTCAATCATGTATACTCATAAATGAATCATTCTATATATACTATTAGTCATGATATCTGTACTATTAGTCATGATATCTGTACTATTAGTCATGATATCTACACTATTCATTGACTATCCTTCCTCGATCACTGCTGTTTCAGCCAAATGATCTGCTCGCTCAGTGTAATCCTTCATCACCTGATACAAAAATAAAGTTTAAATGATAAAATTGAACATATATCGAAATGTCAATGTTCAAATCTGTACAACCCCTAAATCCAATCGTCCCATATTGCTCATTTGATTTCTATAAATCGATTATCATTTCTATAAAGGTCATATATCAGATCTGTAGTTATCGTTGATCAAATGTATACATATTTGGGTCGAATCTGCATAATATATTTAAACAGATCTCTATATAACGTTGATAAGTACTCTCTCTCTACACATCAATTATCTAAGATCATCAGATCTTAGATAGTACGTTAAAATGTGCAAGATATGTAACACATGACCACTGTTACAATCTCTTCATGGACTTGATCATTACCAAACTATTATTGAAATATAATTTGTTATTGGTTACTAAACTAGCGTCATAGTACTCCAGGCATACCAGTAGGTGCTCAGTATCTCCAAGCAGATAACCTACGTTGTTTATGCTAATTGTATTTTTGGATCGCTAGCTAACCTTATGCATCATATTGGGCATGCACACAGACATTGAACATTGTGGAATATGATCATTGCTCTTGTCCTATATCCCCGCTTCAGGGGGGCGTGTCAGTGAAAAATTGCTATATCATTTCGTGACTAAGGATATGAAGAAAACTATAAGAAGAGTAATAAGTGTCATTTCGTACTGCTGCTACTTGTTCTCATTTCTTACTGCTGCTACTTGTTCTCATTTCTTACTGCTGCTACTTGTTCTCATTTCTTACTACTGCTACTTGTTCTCATTTCTTACTGCTGCTACTTGTTCTCATTTCTTACTGCTGCTACTTGTTCTCATTTCTTACTGCTGCTACTTGTTCTCATTTCTTACTACTGCTACTTGTTCTCATTTCTTACTGCTGCTACTTGTTCTCATTTCTTACTGCTGCTACTTGTTCTCCTTTCTTACTGCTGCTACTGCGCCCTAGTGGTTAACAGGGCCCAAATTTGGAGTGTAAAGAATAGAACCAATGTTACCTGCCACGCATGTCGTAAGAGGCGACTGACTAAGGAGGTTCGGCTGAAATCGGATGCATGTGTTCTAAACATGTAGAAGTCTATGCGTTTAGGGCCTACCAAACCAATGTGAAACGTATACACGTTCTTGGCAAAGATCAAACATATCACAAAGAGTGATTATAATTGGTTGTAAAGAACGAAAGCAAAGAAGAAGAAGAAGAGACTGCTGCTACTTGTTCTCATGATAGATTATTGATGAACTTAATATTTGTGTTTCATCTTCGTCTAATTGTTCAAGACATTTCATTAGCTTTTTTTTCCTTTTGAACTGACAATAAAGGTACACTATAACCAATGAAGATTTTCTGTTGTTGGTATATTTAATAAGAATACTTCGTCTTGTGTGCCTTTGTTTTTGTATTAAGTAAAGTACTCTTTACCTATGTGCATTTCAATTCTACATCTCTCATGTAAAATTGTGAGTACTTTCAATATATGACTTATCAAAGAGATTGTTGTTTTGTCTTCATAATCCGTGCTAGAAAACTCTTCTCACCCTGAAGCTGTGAGGCAAACCAGATTTGTCTTCATAATCCGTGCTAGAAAACTCTTCTCACCCTGAAGCTGTGAGGCAAACCAGATTTGTCTTCATACTCCGTGCTAGAAAACTCTTCTTACCCTGAAGCTGTGAGGCAAACCAGATTTGTCTTCATAATCCGTGCTAGAAAACTCTTCTTACCCTGAAGCTGTGAGGCAAACCAGATTTGTCTTCATACTCCATGCTAGAAAACTCTTCTTACCCTGAAGCTGTGAGGCAAACCAGATTTGTCTTCATAATCCGTGCTAGAAAACTCTTCTCACCCTGAAGCTGTGAGGCAAACCAGATTTGTCTTCATAATCCGTGCTAGAAAACTCTTCTCACCCTGAAGCTGTGAGGCAAACCAGATTTGTCTTCATACTCCATGCTAGAAAACTCTTCTCACCCTGAAGCTGTGAGGCAAACCAGATTTGTCTTCATACTCCATGCTAGAAAACTCTTCTCACCCTGAAGCTGTGAGGCAAACCAGGATTGGAGAAGATAAAGAAAGGCAATGTGCATAGAGAGGCTAGCTCCAGGTGTCTCCTTTTCGGCCTGACGCTGAAAGACAAAACAGGATTAGAGAATAGATAGATAGAATCTAGTCATATTGTTGTATTGGATCATTTTATAAATGTTCCTGTCTTCATGTCTTCTGTTATGTATCTTGCACTGTGTATGTCACTGCATAGATTCTCTTACTGTATCAATGCCAACATTCTCTAGGGATTTCTATAGACTTTCGTCATTTCTAATTGTTAAGTTATTCAGTCCTACGCCGAATAGTACAGACCACAATCTTCAGACTTAGAACGGGATACTGCAGTCTCAGAGCACACCTCCATAGAATGGGTTTCAGTGACTCGGTTGCCTGCACATGTGGAGCACCAAAGCAATCCCCATAGCACATCCTACAAGACTGCCCCAGCCAGAGAAGTGTGAGAATGGAAATCTGGTCAACAGAAACAACACTACAAAACAAATTATGGGGGAGTGGGGAAGACCACACGCGCACCGCCCTATGTCACATACCGGAGTAGTCGCATAGCAGAAGTTGATCGCAGAAGAAGAAGGAGTTCCACGCCTTTTCCTTGTTTGATCATTTGTATTGTACTTTAGATGTCACATTCGAGAAGTTCAACACAATGATTATTGTTAGATTATTGTTTTTATCCAATAAGTCTGTTACATATTCAAGTCATTTATTTTCTTTGTCGATTTAATTTAATAACATTTTACCTTTTCCATGCACTCTCCTACTTTTATATATTTTTTAATAATTGATTTTAATTGATTTTCTTGGTGCATGTTTTTTTGTATTTAGTTTTGCGCTTTGTCCGCACATGTCCCATACGTAACGCTTAGTGTTTAACAAATGGTTATTCTACAGCGAACGTACACAAGCAACAACAAACTATATTATACACTTACGTAGTCTTCTCTGTCTTTTTTCTTCCATATTGCTCAATGTTTTCTGTCTATATAATAATAATAATAATTCCTCTCGTACCGTTATACGTTACATAGGGCCTGCAAGTAATTTCTCCATACCGCTCTATCCTGGGCAACTCGATCAATCTCCTCCATGAAACTGAGACCGATATTTCCTGCCTCTCTCAGCAAAGTTCGTTTCAGGGTCTTCTTAAGTCGACCTCTCTTTCTTGAACCCTTTGCATCCCACTTCAATGCCTGCTTTGATATTCGTTGATCATTTCTCCTCAAGGTGTGTCCAACATATCTCCATCTTCTCTTTCTTATAACAGTTGTCACTAGTGGTTGACCAGACATGTCTCTGATTTCATCACTTCTCCTGAATTCGTTCCATTTTATATTCATTATTTTTCGCAGACATCTATTTTCAAATGCATTCAACTTGCTTTCTATATCTTTATTCTGTGAATATACATTTCTACGAGGAAGTCAATAAGTAAGCCACAAATGGCTGTAGAAAAATAACTAAACATGATAACAACTTGAAACCAGTTTATTTTTATACATACATTGTTCCTTTATTTCTCAACATAATTTCCACCAACATTGATGCACTTATCCCATCGTTTTATCAATCCTCCCAAACCGGCTGCATAGAACTGCGGGCTCTGTTTTCTAAACCACGTTTTCACTTCACATTCAACTTCAGCGTTATTCGCGAAATGTCTCCCGCCAAGGTGGGTTTTCAGTGGACCAAAAAGGTGGAAATCGTTAGGGGCTAAGTCGGGACTGTAAGGTTGATGTTCCAGAACTTTCCACCGTAGTTGGTTAATTTTCTCCTGAGTTAATCGAGCCATATGTGGTCTGGCATTGTCATGAAGAAGCAACACTCCTGTAGTCAGCAGTCCTGTGCATTTTTTTTTAATTGCATCATGAAGCATTGATAGAACTTCACAATATGATTCAGAATTCACATTGTCACCTTTCTTCTTGAAATTGGTTAAAAGCACTCCTTGACAATCCCAGAACACCGTCAGCATGACTTTCCCTGCTGATGGCGCAACCTTGAATTTTTTGACACAAGACAAAGAAAGATGTTTCCACTGTATTGAAGCACGCTTTGATTCGGGCTGGTAGTGATGCACCCATGATTCATCCTCAGTAACAATCCTGTTCAGCATGTCTTCTCCTTCATCTTCGTATCGACAGAGATGACGCAAGGACAGGCCAAATCAGTTCATTTTGTGTTCCTCCTTCAATTGTCTGGGTACCCACATTGAGCACACTTTCTTCAATTGTGTTAAAAAATTCAAGGTTACGTCATCAGCAGGGAAGATTATGTTGACGGTGTTCTGGGATTGTCAAGGAGTGCTTTTAACCAATTTCAAGAAGAAAGGTGACATTGTGAATTCTGAATCATACTGTGAAGTTCTATCGATGCTTCATGATGCAATAAAAAAAAAATGCCCAGTTGAGTGTTGCTTCTTCATGACAATGCCAGACCACATATGGCTCGATTAACTCAGGAGAATATTAACCAACTACGGTGGAAAGTTCTGGAACATCAACCTTACAGTCCCGACTTAGTCCCTAACGATTTCCACCTTTTTGGTCCACTGAAAACCCATCTTGGCGGGAGACATTTCGCGAATAACGCTGAAGTTGAATGTGAAGTGAA
This sequence comes from Arion vulgaris, assembly GCA_020796225.1. NCBI lineage: Eukaryota > Metazoa > Mollusca > Gastropoda > Stylommatophora > Arionidae > Arion > Arion vulgaris. The sequence continues at coordinate 14,278,726 of CM036765.1, forward strand.
AACGTGGTTTAGAAAACAGAGCCCGCAGTTCTATGCAGCCGGTTTGGGAGGATTGATAAAACGATGGGATAAGTGCATCAATGTTGGTGGAAATTATGTTGAGAAATAAAGGAACAATGTATGTATAAAAATAAACTGGTTTCAAGTTGTTATCATGTTTAGTTATTTTTCTACAGCCATTTGTGGTTTACTTATTGACTTCCCCTCGTATTTATTGTTCTCACCTTCTTCTTCTTCTTCTAACGCTTCATATCGACCACTTATCAACCAATCTGTGTGCTTTGTATATGATCTGAGCCAAAGAGCGATTGTACGTTGTGCGTCTACAGGTAGGCCAGCACATCCAATTTCTGCGATGCTTTTTTATTTACTAGGGTAGCATCCCTAGGGCCTACATCAGTTGCCTCTTACGACATGCCTTGTAGATTGCAGTGGTACTATTCTTTGATTCCCTTGCGGGCCCCGGCACCACACGGGCGCTGGGCAGATGTTAATAATTGTTCTCACCAATACGATCCTACTGATGTTTTACTTCTTTGTGTCTCACTCCATCTGAGAGTAAGTGCGTATATTCTTGTTTAAGCATTTCAGTTTTATACTTACATTTATTCCTTGATATTATCTGTTGTCACAATGTGTTCCATTTAGGCTTGCATCAACAGCATCGATTGTTGGTGAGTTGAAGGTGGATTAGGGGATATTCTTCGGTCTCTTCGCGACTGTCTGTTGGATGAGGACACTAAAATCGATGTTGAATCGATCAAGCGATTTAGGCAGTTTGGAGTTACCTGTTGTACAAGCCTGAGAGGCAAAGTGAGATATGTGTTTAATCAGCGAGCCACGGGAACCATCAGTATGCATACGCTTGGATATCTGTTGGAGGAGACTGAGCACCTATGGGTCTACCTGGAGTGCAATGACGTCAGTTTAGTAACAAATAACCAAACCTTACATTTATTATTACATTTTTTTTATATATAAATTGATGTATGCAATACACTAGTCAACGACACAGCCGATTTTATAAGCTGGAGCGTTTAGGAATTGTTGCCGGAGCTACTGTTTAGTTGATAGGATGCTAGACTTTTAGCATTATGAACAGGACTTTGCAAATACACGGGAGTCATGGGTGCAGAGACCCAGATCCAATGTGTTTCCAGATATAAATTGTTTTGACTAACTGTGATCGACTGATTTGTATTTGTGTTTTAAAAAAATATCTTTTCTGTCCTAGGCCCCCAACGGAATAAATAACATTGTGCACAGATACAACTATTTCAGTCTCTCCATGGTTTCCACTTCTCACGTTTACTATCTAATACACTTTCTATAATTAACATTCACGTAACAATAATGATTATTGGTTAACATTGCACAATGTATCTATGCTTCTATTGTAGGACATTGGTTGTTTTTTTAAAGTAATTATTTGATGAAAGTAAGCATAAAATATTCCAGCTTGATATTATATATATATATATATGTTATATTTGAGCAGTAATAGTCTAGTGGCTAATGCATTAGCTTCTTATGCGCATCATCATCATCAGGTTCCGAGCCGGCTGGCGTAACCGATCGTGGATCTCCAACACATCTTTGTCTTTGGTGTTTGATATCATCTCACATGCTGACGCTCTACCGTGACATGAAGTCAGGCTAATCAAAACTTTCTCTCTCTCTCTCTCTCTTCCTCTTTTTTTGTCTACTCTTGATTTTATCTGTTGTCATAATGTGTTCTAAACCTTCCCTATTCATCACATGCTCGAAATATGATGACTGTCTCTTAAACGCGTAGTCCGGGCTTCTTCTTCTTCTTTGCGTTCGTTCTTTACGACCAATATTTTAATCACTCTTTGTGATATGTTTGATCTTTTCAAGAACGTGTATACGTTGCACATTGGTTTGGTAGGCCCCTAAACGCATAGACTGCTACACGCTTAGGACACATGCATCCGATTTCAGCCAAACCTCCTAAGTCGCCTTTTACGACAGGTACTGGTACCTGCTTTTGTGGCAGGTAACAGTGGCTCTATTCTTTACATCCCAAATTTGGGCCCCGATAACCACTCGGGCGAGTCGCGGCTTAATTCCATAGAAGAAGTGGAATTATCTTTCTATCGTGACGGCTCTCATGTCGATCCAGCCTCAGTTGGTACCAGAAAAGCACTGGGAAGTAAGGATGGTTTCCGTGATGTTGACCACATCACATTTCGTATGTCCAATGATTAATGCAATGATTAATACGTGAATAAACAAACTATTCCCCAATATACGTCATAGTATCAAAAATGTATTCTACTTTACTATATCAAATATAATTATCTCATTTCATTTTCTCCAATGAAGATAAGCATCTATTATATATATATTTATATATATAACCCTCTTCCCAATAATTCTCTCTGTCAACATATATTTGTTGAAGTCTCTGATGTGTGTATTTCTTTACATCTGAAATAATTTCTTTACTTTTTTTTCAATATTTCTGTTGTCCAGATCTCAGATTTAATGTTCACTAGTATGATTTTTAGTGCAGATGCCAGTGGAGAAAAAGGTAAGGAAGAGACGATGGCGATGGATAGGACACACATTGAGAATACCGACCAGAAGCATTTCAAGACAGGCACTGGTTTGGAACCCACAGAGAAAGAGGAGTAGGGGGAGGCCTAGACAGATCTGGAGAAGAGAGCTGGAGGCTGATATTAAAATGATAGGTAAAACATGGAAAGAGTTGAAAAGGAAGGCAGGAGAGAGGAAGAGCTGGAAGAAATTTGTTGAAGGCCTGTGCTCCGTTGAGAGTTGAAAGGTGAAGAAGAAGATGAAGTATCATTTTTACAACTGTTATCTTTGTAAACATATTTGTGTGATTATGTTGTTAAGTATGATTTGAGATCATCTGTGTGCTTAGTGTTACTATTTTGTTGTATAATTTAGTAGAGCTCTAAATGGTTAACAATACTTCTCATGATATCACTTCGCTTCATTGAAGATGATGTACAAGCAAATAACAAGCTGTTCAACACCAACATTCAAGTTTAGATAGAACCCACATCATGTTAAGCTACTATATACAAGTATTCATAAATTAACTTTGTCAACAGATGTCAGTTATCAGCACAAACTATGATTATTTTAATGCTACTTCCCGCATCCATTATCACTGACTTACATTTTCACTGAGCTCACTTTATCCATGGCTCTTATTATCTATCACACACACACAAATATGTATGATGTATTTAAAACATACATTACACCATAGCTTACGTGGAATCACAGATGTTACATGCACTATCATAAATTATAATTTAGTTGGTACAATTTGATATGAAGTACAATCAAATACAATAGGTCTATAAATTGTCCTGTCCATACTTCAGCAAATAATAACGAATATATACTGAAGCACATTAATAACGCACCACCTATATAATCCAGGAACAGAGTGTGAAATGTAAATATAAGTGTTTACAAGCTTACATATTTGTAATCCGTATTCATTTTCCTTTCAATGCATGATGGTAATTAATTTGTACATTTGATTGTTATGAAATTAATTGCATTTTGTGCAGGCAAGGGAGAACACCAAAAATACAACCAATAAAAAAATTCATTCACACTATCCTCAGTATCTGGTATGTCCACCGTGTGCTTGCAAACAAGCTTGGCAGCGGCTTCGCATGGAATGCACAAGTCTGTGAAGGAAATTATGTGGAATCAAGTCCCATTCACGTGTAAGAGCATCTTCCAGCCGTTGCAGATTAGCTGCCGGGACGTGCCTGTAGACTGCGTCCAAGCTCGTCCCAAAGATGTTCTATAGGGGACATGTCTGGTGATAGGGCAGGCCAATCAATTGTGCGCACGTGCGTTATCCTGCTGGAGAAGCTGCAAGTCTGGATAATTTCTGAACGCAGGAGCAACCAATGCATCCAGAACCTCATCTCGATATGTCACAGCATTAACATTTGCACGGAAGACGTGAAGAGGCAAGCGATGGTGAAAACTGAATCCTGCCCAAATATGAATACTACCACCTCCAAATCGGTTGTGTTGACGAACACATCAATCTGCAAAGCGCTCTCCACACCGTAGCCAAATCCGCACACGTCCATCAGCAAAGGATAGGTTGAATCTGCTCTTGTCTGTGAATAGGACAGCATTCCACTGCAGTCTAGTCCATCTGACATGTTGTTCTGCCCATTGCAGGTGCTGCTGACGATGTCTGTGAGTCAAGTTTGGCCCAACATAAGGTCGTCTTGCAGTAAGGCCTGTATCTCTGAGTCGTCGTATGACTGTCATTCGAGAGACTTGCCCACGTCTACCCACTGTTGATGTTCGACTTGCCGGGAGAGAACGATTCCTTAGTGACTGAGCACAATATGGCGATCTTGCACAGGGGTAGTAACTCATGGTTGGCCGCTCCGACGTCTATCCCGGGCACTGCCAGTGGCTCCGTAACGTTCATTGATACGTACAATAGTGCTGTGGTGGCAATTCATCCTTCTGGCAATGGCCCTCGAGCTCATTCCGGTAGACAACATACCAATGGCTCGTTGGCGGTCATTTTCCGATATTTTAAGCTTTATTCAATTCAACTTCAAGCATGTAACCTACAATTCATTTTACATTTACGGTTTGCACATATTTAAAGTAACAGACATCGTGTTGTTAATATTTAGTGACAGACAATTCAAAATCCAGACAAGGGTTATAGATATCAAATTACGTACAAATCATAGAACATCAAGTTACGTTATCCAATTTCTTCTTTCAAAGAATCACGATAGACGTCCAAACTCAAAATTCTTTTCTTTTTTCTTTTCTTTTTTCAATTTTTTTCATTTTTTCTCTTTTTTAAAATTTTTTTAAATTTTTATTTTTAATGAATTTGTTTTTCTTTTTCTTTTATTCCTCTCCCCCCTATAAAGTTAAATCAGCCTCTAACACGGATTTTTACTTAAAACCAGTTCCTAACACAAAAACTCTAATTTAAACTTATTTTAGTCTTTTATCACTTGCACAATGCTATCCTGTTTGTGTCACTTTCTATGTGATGAAACCGAATTTATAAACCATTTCTCCAAAGCCTTTCTTTCTCACTCGACTCCTGTATTGGTGCTCTTCTATTGGCAGTGTGTGTCGTGTTGTTATTGGTGTGTTGGATGTATATATGTTGGAAAAGTCGTGCGTTGTATTGGCAATTACTGTGTTTAGCGTTGTTTCTGCACACCCATACGAGTAGCCTGAACTCTGCCAGCATTGTTAGTATTCATTGTTGATTGCAAGAACATTTTGCTTATTAAATGATGTTTGCGAAGTCTAGATTATCTGGTATTGTCTCTGTATGGTCGGTCTGGATATTTTGAGGACTTTCCTCGAAAATTTCTGCTGCCAGTTCCAACCACGAAGAGGTGGCTGTGAGTGTTGGTATAATGTTGGAGTCGGCGGCGTGTGTGTAGTTTTCTTGTTCACTATCTGATATCTTAGTCTGTGGTGACTATTCTCTGGGTTCAATGCTTGTCGTTAGTTGTGTGTAGCTTTTTCGTACTGTTGGTATCTTGTTTCTCTTCCGATTTTGTTCTATTTTCTTAAAGTTGTCGCTTGAGTCTTCGGATTCCATATCTGCGTTATCGGTAGGATTCTTGTGGGATGTTGACGGTCTTTCCCCGTGGCCGTCGTTTTTCGTCATTGGCGTCTTTTGTTCTCTGTATGTTGGTGGTTTCTCAGGAGGAAACGTAGCTGCAGTTGTTGCGGACTTGACCTCTAGTGTTGGTGGCACTGGATCTTGTCCTTCTTTAGAGGGCATTGTCGTTGGCGATTTTTCGAGTCTTACTGCTAGTTTCGGATTTTGTCTTTTGCCAAATGGACACTGGCTTGACCAATGCGTGTCTTGGCCGCACGTAGCACATTGTGTTCTCCGGCCCGGCAGAGTAATCCATATGTTGCTCTGGCTCTCCTCGTTCTCACCATGTATGTTGATTTTTGCGTGGTGTGGGATTCTTTTTGGAGTAGGTTTATATGTAAAGGCCCACTTATCCGGGGCACTGGGAATTTTTGACACTTCTGTCTTTGGATCTCCGGTGATTGTTTGCGCTAAATTTTGCACCTGTGTTATTGTCATTGTGGGGGTATCCAATGGATCACCCCTTGTTCTTTCCTTCTCTAGATGTTCGATTGTGACGGCTAGTTCTGGGTCTTGAAGTTGGAAGGTTGTTCCGTGAATTCTTTGGTAGTGCTGAATGTGTGCCGCTGAGGACAGAGTCGCAAACCATTTATGAGGGTTTTCGAAGCGGTAGACGGAGGTGACTCCACCGGAGCCGATCCCTCCTGGTCCCATCAGTATGATGGTCATAAGAGAGTATGAGATTTTATGGACTTGTGGTCCGCTTACTGTGATCACTAGTGTGCCTTTTCTGTGAAGTGAGCCGCCTTCGAAGTCTTTCTGTAGATCGAAGTTAAACACCGGAATTGGTTCTGCCATTTTTTGGGCTAGTTGCGCTGGTATCTGTCTTGAGTGTGTAATGTCCCACTACTCACAGACAGCGCTGTTTTAAAGGCTCGTTTTACACAAAATAACAGTTAATGTAGTACCAATGTTGAAAACCGCAAACTCGTGGCATTGTAAGCACATGTACCGGGTGTTTTGTCTCAACGGCCTTTTTATACCGAGTATACTGCCACAACGCCTACACACTTTCAAGGTCCTAGCTGTTGGAAATCGTGTTGCACGTGTAACTTTCATTGTTTTCTTGTAGTCTGTACACAAACCCGTGGGTTTGAAAATTCACTTTCCATTCCAGCAGCAATTCGCTCTCTACCTCATGACAAACACGGAGAAAATACATTCCCACACTTTTTTTTGCTCACCCTCTCAGCAACAGTATTTATCATAGTGGTGTGTTTTTAATGTGCTTCAGTATATAATTCAAACAAGATTTGCTTATATCCCTAATCTCTTTACTGACAAGGGAGAGAAATATCATAGATGGGATTGAACAAGTTACCTGGGATAAAGCGATATAGAAAAATTGCTTTCAGACCCTATATATATATATATATATATATATATATATATATATATATATATATATATATATATATATATATAATGGCCTTTTCGTCTTTACTGTCAATTGGCAAGTGTTTTACTGTGTCAACTTCTGAGTTTTCGCTTTTCTCTCTTGTTGTTCAGCTCATACATAAGTCTCTTCTCAAAAGACTCTGCGCCCTTTCGTAATTTGGCTTTCCACACAACTCTGTCATCAGCTAGTCCCTCCCATGTGCTGGGACCTATAGAAAAGTTGTTCATTGAGGCTTTGCAGACATCTTTATATCTGAGCAGTGGTTTGCCCTGGTGCCTCTTCCTCCGAAAGTTCACAGAACAACATTTGTTTTGGTATGCGATAAGTTTACATTCTTCCCACATGCCCCAATCATTTTAGTCGTCCACTGCTGAGCATGCCCATGATGGAAGGCAGTTTTGCACGTTGCAGTACTTCAGAGTTGGTTATCTTGTCGTACCACCTGATGTTCATAATCTTGCGGAGACATCGATGGTGAAAGATGTTAAGTCTCCTCTCGTGTCTTGAGTAGGCTGTCCATATTTCTGAGCCATATAGTAAAGAACTAATTACACAGGCTCGATATATTTGAATCTTCGTCTGCAATGTCAGTTTTGTGTTGTCCCACGCTCGCTTTGATAGTTTGCCAAATGTAGTAACCGCGCTCCCTACACGAGCGTTGATTTCTTCATCAAGAGAAAGGCTGGCAGTGACCATGAACCCAAGATAGCAGAATTTTTGAACTGATAGATGGTTGCCATTTAAAGTGATATTTGTTGTGTTACCTTCCTGACATAGTACAACTGTTTTGGAGACACTTATAGTCAGAGAAAATAGGTCGCATGCCTTTGACAAATTATTGAGTAGGCATTGCAGTGTAGTCTCACTGTGGGCGACTAAGGTAGCATCGTCAGCGAAAAAGATGTCCTTGAGAAGAATTTCCGTCGTTTTTGTCTTGGCTCTTAAGCGAGCCAAGTTTAACTGTATAACTGTATACAGATATACAGTAAGGAAATATAATGTCGAACAACTAACAAATACATTGAGTTATTATTGATTATTATTATATTTCTCTAGGTCCTGAAACAATCCAGGAAAATGACTGTGAATGTCCAGGAAAAGGACTGTGAATGTCCAGGAAAATCCAAGTATAACTGTACTAGAGAAATATCTTCTTCTTCTGCTATCAACTTCTGCTATGCGACTAGACTACTCCGGTATGTGTCATAAACCGAGCGGTGCGTTTGAGGTCTTCACCGGCCCCCATAGTTTGTCTTGTAGGGTTGTTTCTGTTGACCAGATCTCCATTCTCACACTATTCAGACTGGGGCAGTCTTGCAGGATGTGCTCTGGGGACTGCTTAGGTGCTCCACAGGCGAAGGCAACGAGTCCCTGAGACCCATTCTATGGAGGTGTGCTCTGAGACTGCAGTGTCCGTTCTAAGTCTGAAGACTGTGGTCTGTGCTTTTCTGTTTAGTGTATTTATACTGTCGTGCTCTGGCTTGTATCCTCCATTTGTTTTTCTCCAGATCATTTTCCTGGATTGTTTCAGGACCTAGAGAAATATAATAATAATTAAAATATCTCAACGTATTTGTTAGTTGTTAGAAGTTATATTTCCTTACTGTATATCTATCCATTTCTGCACTTTTAATGCAACTATATTTTCCATAGAAGATATTTAGACACGAACGTTCAGATTACTAAAAAAAAAAACTTATATTATTCATATGCACGTGCACGTACTCTATAAAAATTATCATCATCATCACAGGAAAATATAATCTAACAAAATGTAAGAACAGAGGAAACAATTTGTAAACGTTGACGTTGTGTACACTTATCTGCCACAGTTGATATCATTGGTAAACACAATTATCTCATTGACATCAAGGTAATGGGTTTGATCAGTGGCGGATCGTGGTCAGTTTTCTTGGTGGGGCCAGACACAGATTTTCGGAAAAATCATGGTGTTTGGAGTATTTACTATTATTTGTCTATTCTGGGAAGTTATTCTCCATTTCGATTATTGGTGGGGCCGGGCCCCACTGGCCCTCAATGACGAGCCGCCCCTGGGTTTGATAAAGTCGAAACTAGATTTTAGATCAATGTTAGTTGATCGCTAGTCAAAATACAATCAGTTAGATAGAACTTTCATACACAAATCTTTTATAAAACTAGCATCATCATGTGGCATACAACCATCTTGGATCCTCAGAAATGTCTGTCCTGCGAATTGATTATCAGTTTAAATGTTGACATTCTTGTGTACCATGAGGTTAAGCTATATGATCTATGCCGTTCTAAACCTTGTCCCGTATCGACCTTGTCAGATGTTACCATGTATTCTAAATCTGCTGCTTTCCTCGAGACATTCCCGATAAATTATGAAACTATAATATAGTACTATAACAGAATACTTTAATACCAGACTTCATTGCAAAACTATAACAGAATACTTTAATACAAGACTTCATTGCCAAACTATAACAGAATACTTTAATACCAGACTTCATTGCAAAACTATAACAGAATACTTTAATACCAGACTTCATTACAAAACTATAAAAGAATACTTTAATACAAGACTTCATTACCAAAGCTAATAGAATACTTTAATACAAAACTTGAAAACATCATATTAATGATGGTATCCTGCTAGTCTCAAGAGAAATGGATGCAGTAATCTTAGAGCAATGTTGTATGAGTATTTGTTTTTCTCATGATACAGCGAGCAGCTTTAGTCTGGCATCATTGTTTCTTAGAGCAGTGCTCATGATCTGCTTCCAGCTTCTGAAATCTCTCTCTCTCTATCGCAATAACCGCCCAGACCGATGTACCAGATCTCCCCACAAATTCTATTCATGTGGAAATCTGATTCATGCAGCCTTAGCATTGGTATGCTTTAAGTCACATCTTCAGCACCATTTGGAGCTCTGGTACTTATCCTTCGGCAATGTGTCCGGTTTCAGCCAGCTTTTACTCGGTTCGCTCACTGATCTGTAGCTATCTAGTGTTTTTTACGGTGTTGGGTAGCTAGTCCGACCCTCAACCTCATTATTCGCCTCTTAAGACATGCATGGCAGGTAACAGTGGTTCCATTCTTTACAGCCAATTTGGGCCCCGGTAACCGATCGGGCGTGCTTCTGAAATGAAAATCAACATCCTTAATCACATCTCTTTTTTCTATGATTCTAACCGCCATGTTAGTAATGACCATCACGAAGTACAAGTCATCAACCTACTTTTTCCAGAATACGGTATTGTTCAAGTCTGCACTATTCAGTTCTCAATTTCATGTCTGTTATGGATGTGTCTTGCTATATCCGTTATTACGTCTAGAAACTCTAAAAATAAACTATGACCTGCTGGTCTGAAATCTGACCAGTTCTACAGTAGATTACTTTACATGTTTGATGAGGATGTTCGTCCATCACGGGTGGTGATGACCACACAATTTTCATCCAAGGGAATGTTATTGTGTTATGTTTGTCTGTGTGTGCGTAGATGACTAGTGAGCCCGATACGAGCTTGAAATGTTCTTGTACGGTGTGGGTTCGGTATACTTGCACTTGCGGGGAGTTTTACTGTCTTTCACTTACATGTTTACTGTGCCTTTAGTTACCTACAAGATAACACCAGCTATCACATAACTTCACGAGCAATGTCGAATTGTTGACCTGCCAACAAGAGTGACCAGAGTCAGTGTCGAATTGTTGACCTGCCAACAAGAGTGACCAGAATCAGTGTCGAATTGTTGACCTGCCAACAAGAGTGACCAGAGTCAGTGTCGAATTATTGACGTGCCAACAACAGTGATCAGAGTCAGTGTCGAATTGTTGACCTGCCAACAACAGTGACCAGAGTCAGTGTCGAATTGCTGACCTGCCAACAAAAGTGACCAGAGTCAGTGTCGAATTGTTGACCTGCCAACAAGGGTGATCAGAGTCAGTGTCGAATTGTTGACCTGCCAACAAAAGTGACCAGAGTCAGTGTCGAATTGTTGACCTGCCAACAAGGGTGATCAGAGTCAGTGTCGAATTGTTGACCTGCCAACAAGAGTGATCAGAGTCAGTGTCGAATTGTTGACCTGCCAACAACAGTGATCAGAGTCAGTGTCGAATTGTTGACCTGCCAACAAGAGTGATCAGAGTCAGTGTCGAATTGTTGACCTGCCAACAACAGTGATCAGAGTCAGTGTCGAATTGTTGACCTGCCAACAAGAGTGACCAGAGTCAGTGTCGAATTGTTGACCTGCCAACAAGAGTGATCAGAGTCAGTGTCGAATTGTTGACCTGCCAACAAGAGTGATCAGAGTCAGTGTCAAATTGTTGACCTGCCAACAACAGTGATCAGAGTCAGTGTCGAATTGTTGACCTGCCAACAAAAGTGACCAGAGTCTGTGTCGAATTGTTGACCTGCCAACAAGAGTGATCAGAGTCAGTGTCAAATTGTTGACCTGCCAACAACAGTGATCAGAGTCAGTGTCGAATTGTTGACCTGCCAACAAAAGTGACCAGAGTCTGTGTCGAATTGTTGACCTGCCAACAAGAGTGATCAGAGTCAGTGTCGAATTGTTGACCTGCCAACAACAGTGATCAGAGTCAGTGTCGAATTGTTGACCTGCCAACAAGAGTGATCAGAGTCAGTGTCGAATTGTTGACCTGCCAACAAGAGTGATCAGAGTCAGTGTCGAATTGTTGACCTGCCAACAAGAGTGATCAGAGTCAGTGTCGAATTGTTGACCTGCCAACAACAGTGATCAGAGTCAGTGTCGAATTGTTGACCTGCCAACAAAAGTGACCAGAGTCAGTGTTGAATTGCTCACCTGCCAACAACAGTGACCAGAGTCAGTGTCAAATTGCTGACCTGCCAACAACAGTGATCAGAGTCAGTGTCGAATTGTTGACCTGCCAACAAGAGTGATCAGAGTTAGTGTCGAATTGTTGACCTGTCAACAAGAGTGGTCAGAGTCATGTTAGTACATTTCTTACATTACAAAGTTGATGAACATGTCATATCTCTCAACAGTTACATAGATCATAATTACATAAGGTATTCAGAATAAAGCAATGCGAATAGTCATAAACTGTACCAGAGACCCTAACATTGTGAGAATGAGATATACGCGAGGCTTTATATCACTACGTTGCCGACATTCTATAGTTCCTGATGTATCGGTTGCTTGATAAAGGCCTTTTGGTCGAAACGATGCTATGTATTGTTATTGTTTTGTATTTTGTAAAACTACAGTACTTTGTTATTACGTGTTTCGACATTCTATAGCCCAAACCAACGCATATCTTTTTTGAGCCAAGTAATGATTTCCGCAAATCGCTTTTCATCAGCAACTGTCACTGATGCACTCGATGCACCGTACACCACCTGGTTGATGTGTTTACCTGTAAGGTGTCCTTTCTAGCAAGTTTATGTAGCTCTCCAAATTACTTTTGGTAAGGTAGCTAACCTCGCACCAAAGTCCACTTACTTTTTCATCTGGGCTTGAAACTGACATCGTCGGAGTTCTTGCAAGATATACATATAAATTCATGCAATCTGTTGTCGTTTGAACAAGAGAAAGTCATTTAGGATATGTGATTCTTTTTCAAATGTTGACTAAATAGAGATACCTGTCATGAAAACAAACATAACAGGAGGTCAAGTTACAGACATTTCGAACTACAGCCAAAAACAATTTTACCGTATACCCTCTCATCTGCACTCATCCGAGAAACCACACTAGCGCAAATATAAACGTAGACACATATGCAATATTGGCTGTATCCTGTACTGAAAGTACCACGTTTTCAGCTGGACATGTTAAAAGTAGTACGTAATCAAACTGGCACTGTTTAAGCAAGAAGGCAGTTTGTCATCTCCCTGGAAATGTCAACTTTTTTCTGACAGAAAGAATGTACTTACAGAAAGAATGTACTTACAGAAAGAATGTACTTACAGAAAGAATGTACTTACAGAAAGAATGTACTTACAGAAAGAATGTACTTACAGAAAGAATGTACTTACAGAAAGAATGTACTTACAGAAAGAATGTACTTGCAGAAAGAATGTACTTACAGAAAGAATGTACTTACAGAAAGAATGTACTTACAGAAAGAATGTACTTACAGAAAGAATGTACTTACAGAAAGAATGTACTTACAGAAAGAATGTACTTACAGAAAGAATGTACTTACAGAAAGAATGTACTTACAGAAAGAATGTACTAGGTTTTCTTTCCAAAATTATAACAATTAGCTAACTGAACTAAAACTTAAAGTTTGTTGTATTAGCGTCCTGATCGTATATTTCACACCTGTTGGATCCAACTTGATCACAAAGAACTCAGAAACCTTAGTTATCTTCTAATGTTCTCAGTCTATAGATATCGAGAGAAACCATGACACTTAGTGAATTCTAATCCTCAAAACCAGTGGCGGCTCGTCATTAGGGGCCGTAGGGCCGGGCCACACCAAAACAATGTGTAACGTGTATTTATTATTTAATAAATTAAATTATAACCTAACCCAAAGCAATAATTTTCCCGAAAATTTATGTCTGGTCCCACCAACAAAAACGATCAATAGCCGCCACTGCTCCAAAACATTCACTGACATTTTGAATGCAAAAATTATTATTGAAAATGTATTGTCCTCATTATTGCATCTATTGTGTATATAATGTGTAACCATTAAAGACTTGCACTAGAGTCGTTTCATACTATAAACGTGTGTCTATGATAACTCAATCATTGCCATTAACTACTATAGTGGCTGACATAATTGGGACAATCATACCGCAAGCTGCTACAATGGTTGTCCACATAGTGGTCTTTCTAACTGTCCCTTTATACTAAACTTTCCTCGTTTTTTTCTAACTATAAATAACAATTATATAAATATATAAATATATACAAATATATATAGTATTAGATGATATGTATATTGGTATTATTAATGTCATAGCTGCTGCAAACAAGGACAACACAATATGTTTGTGTGATAACAATTCTGGAGTCATGAAATACTTGTGGTCAGAACTCTGTAGTATACATTGTGTGGCCTGAATTAAAGTCTCTCTCTCTATATATATATGTATATAAAGAGAGAGACCAGAGCAGACCACTGCTCAAATATAAAGATGTCTACAAAGTCTCAAATGAAAAACTTTTCTATAGGTCCCTGCACATGGGAAAGACTAGCTGATGACAGAGTTGTGTGGAAAATTACGAAAAGGTGCAGTCTTTTGAGAAGAGACTTATGTATGAGCTGAACGACAAGAGAGAAAACGAAAACTCAGAAGTTGTGACAGCGAAACACTTGTTAATTGACCGAGTTTCTCGCCAATGGAGGCCGATTGAATAAGTTCATCTTTGCTGATCACGTTTATTATTTGTATAAATTACATTGCACCTACTATTACGCCAAAATGGTTACCAGGGCGCAAATTTAGGGTGTAAAGAGTAGAACCACTGTTACCTACCACGCATGTCGTAAGAGGCGAGTAAGGAGATTTGGCTGAAATCGGATGCACGTGTCCTAAACGTGCAGAAGTCTATGCGTTTAGGGACCTACCAAACCAATGTGCAAGGTCTACACGTTCTTGGCAAAGATCAAACATATCACAAAGAGTAATTAAAATTTGTCGTAACGAACGAACGCAAAGAAGAAGAAGAAGACCTACTATTACAATAATAATGATTGTTATCGATGATATTCATGTTTACTAAGTCGAATTTGATATAATACAAGAAGAAGGACAAACATAAACAATAAGCACATGATGAAGAAATTTGAGATGTTGTGAGACAAGTGCAGATAGGGCAGCTTTTTCGTAAACATAGAACACAGCAGACGGTACTTATACGGTCAACATCACACGCACGCACGCTCGCACGCACGCACACACAACAACACACACACACACACACACACCACCACCTTAACCACCTTAACGACCACCACCACCTTAACCACCTTAACCACCACCACCACCTTAACCACCACCACCACCTTAACCACCATCACCACCATCACCACCACCACCACCACCACCTTAACCACCTTAACCACCCCCACCACCACCACCTTAACCACCTTAACCACCACCACCACCACCTTAACCACCATCACCACCATCACCACCACCACCACCACCACCACCACCACCACCTTAACCACCATCACCACCATCACCACCATCACCTTAACCACCTTAACCACCACCACCACCACCACCTTAACCACCATCACCACCACCACCACCACCACCTTAACCACCACCACCTTAACCACCACCACCTTAACCACCACCCACCACCACCCACCACCACCCACTCACCCACCACCACCCACCACCACCCACCACCACCCACCACCACCACAAAGTTGTCGTCTGTAACGGATTTATATTAGAACAAAATGAGAAGAAAATGTTTGTTTAAAAAAATTTTATTTTATTTTCATTTATTTTCTATCGCATAATGTCTGTGATACTTACAAATCATTTTCATTCTTTTCATCCATGCTCCCTCCACTTTAAGTTTTTTCTTTCTCCAAATTACCATTCGCTCAATTCCCTCTCCCCTCTATTCCCTCTCCCCTCTCTCTCTCTCTCTCTCTCTCTCTCAATCTTTATCTGCTTATTTCTGTTTCATCACTTCCAATTTCTTTCTTTTTCTATCGTTCTCATTTTCTTCCATCACAAGCAACAGCAGAAAAGACAATGTTGGAACACAACGTTGCTTTAATTACATCAACAGACAAATAATGAAGTGGTTCGGCCACATAACAAGAATGCAACCAAACGTTACTGTAAACAGAGCATCAAGAAAGACCATATAAACGACATCAAGAAACAGAACATCAAGAAAGACCAGAAAAACGACATCAAGAAACAGAGCATCAAGAAAGACCAGAAAAACGACATCAAGAAACAGAGCATCAAGAAAGACCAGAAAAACGACATGAAGAAACAGAACATCAAGAAAGACCAGAAAAACGACATCAAGAAACAGAGCATCAAGAAAGACCAGAAAAACGACATCAAGAAACAGAGTATCAAGAAAGACCATATAAACGACATCAAGAAACAGAGCATCAAGAAAGACCAGAAAAACGACATCAAGAAACAGAACATCAAGAAAGACCAGAAAAACGACATCAAGAAACAGAACATCAAGAAAGAAGACAAGAAAAAGAACAAGAAAAAAGATGGATAACTGGCATAGCAGAATCCTGTCAAAAAGCACAAATATCTAACACCCAAGCCACTAGAAGAGCGCGAGGCAATACATAGACAGAAAACCACAACACTGGGCAACAGCCCGGTAACAATGCCATGACAAAAGAAGGAAAGAACAAAGAAGATCAGCAATTCTGTAAGGGTTTGCAACCCAAATCTATTTTTGTTTAAATAGCTTTCTTACAGTAATTGCAATACCGATATTACATTACAATAACAGTACTATTATTGTTTACGATTGCTGGATTTGCTGCTTGTTTACTTTCGTTTTTATCAACAAAGTTAGTCGCAGTTTGTGATCTGTGGTGTTTGCGCTGAGAACTTGAATACGTTTCGAACCTGCTATGCCCCTACGGCATGTAAAACAGTTACATCCGAATTTCGGCTAAAGTGTATGCATAGTATCCAACGAGACACGAACTAGTGCAGACGAATACCCAAGATTTCACAAACAGATAAACCCAACGTTATACAGGGTGTTCAAGATAATTGCAGCCCGTGAATGGAGCTAATCTGGCATATATGTATGGAAATGAGAAGATTCAGTTATGACGTAGTATAAGTCAAGATTGTGTGACGGTGTGTAATTGTAGTGCGGGAAGGGCGATGAACAAATGTGACGTAGGACGAGCTAGTCAGATCCGGTTTAAATAGTAAATAAACACAACTCAATTTGTACCTGGCAACTTTCGAATTGTCAATGGGTCTGCAATTATCTTGAACACCCTGTAGTACCACATGCCCGCCTGCCCAGCGTGTTCGTAGCGCGTTGGATTGCAGGTGACAAGCCCTCTGTGAGTGCGGGTTCAATTCTGCGGGCTGACAGAAAAAGCCACAGGTTCCCCAGATTCACGATGTTCGTGGCACCGAACCGAAGGGTTACGATGTTCATGGCACCGAGCCGAAGAGCTGAAAGCTCAAGTGCCTCTGGATCGAAATAAAAAATATAGTACCACATCAGTAGTTGTTAATCAACATCAAACTGGCGTGTTGGACCGCCGGACGCTGCTGGATTTGCTGAGGCGCAGATCGGAGCACCTATGGACATTTCCGGAGTGCTATGATGATAGTCTTCATATAACTGATAACTGATAACTAAAGCGTATTATCAGCTTTACAACGCCATAGGAAGACCATCCGAGCTTGGCTCATGCTGCTAAATGTTAGTGATAAGCTGTTCCAACATGCTGTTTTACTGGTAACGAAAGGGAACAAGAGATAGAGACATCCAAACGAAAATTCTTAATGAGTTAGATAAGATGGGGAACTTGAATTAAAATCCTTTACACGCTAAGGTCGTGTATAGACGTTTTCCTCATTTACTGCTAACGACGTATTAACACGTCTGTTATTATCTCTCTTCTGTGGGATAAAGACAGGTTAACACGTTATACATTTCTACTGTCACTGCTATAGGCGTACATTCACGTGTGTGACCTAGAAACAAAGAGTAGCTATTTTTAACTCCGTCGTCGGAAAGTATGTAGCAGCGAAAGGGTTACAGAAACATGCATTTATTTAGAAAGATAAGGTTTTGTCATACTACCATTCCAAACGATAATTACTGAGGACATTATTATCTCTTAACCAGTGTCGGCTCGTGATATTTTTTGTTGGTGGGGCCAGACAAACATTTTCGGAAAAATCATGGTTTTGAGTTTGTTTTAATTTATAAAATAATAAACACACGTTACACGTTCTTTTTGGTAGGACCCGGCCACAGTGGCCCTTACTGACAAGCCGCCACTGCTCCTAACATTTCTTTCTCAACTTAACGAACAGACAAGATAATATAACTCCCGAAACTAGACTAGTTGAGATATGGGGGCATGTCTAACTGAGCATTGCAGTTTGTTTATTGTCCAGACGCCATCTTGTCAAGCTGCTGCCTGAGGTAAACCTTCAGCCACCTTCTTTATTGCTTCTCTGTTCGGTTCTAGCACTGGTAATTGTGTGCCTGAGGACAGATGTGAAGATATTAATCCTTGCACACGTTAGTTAAGTGTTCAAACTGTCAAGGTGCAGAGACAGATAGCACGTGCAACACCCGACCTTCATATCTTACCTAGTGTTGAAACTATTTGCTTTCATTGACGTTATTATCTTCTTCTGTCAACTTCTATTCTTATTGTGTATTCCCTAATTCAATATTTTCTGGTTATTATATTTCTCGCTTACTTTCTTCTATTTCAAACTTATTGTTTTCTACCTAGTTCTCTGTTCTCTGTTTTCTTCTCTGTTTATTCACACTCTGTTCTCTCTCTCTCTCTCTCTCTCTATCTCTCTCTCTCTCTCTCTGTCTCTCTCCTCTTTCTCTCTTATTCATTATGTATATGATAAACATTACGTTTATCCCAGAATTTATCCCAAAATCTGAGGGAAGAGAAAGATTCCAATAGACAAAAACTGAGGGAAGAGAAAGATTCCAATAGACAAAAACTGAGGGAAGAGAAAGATTCCAATAGACAAAATACCATGAAGGAGTCATGCCTTCTTCTACATCTGCGAACGTCCCATTTATTAAACCACTATTTGTGATCTGTATGTGATCTGAGCCTAACATATATATTACAAATATGTCTAACTGTCTTCAGATTTGTTGGATACTACTTCTATCTTCTTCTTCTGCGAACGTCCCATCTCTCTCTTTTCTCTTGCCTTTTACCCCGGGTTGGGGCATAGGCCCTCAACCAACTCATGCCAAGTCTTCCTATCTCTAGCTATCTCCTGCAGCTCCCTCCAGCTCTTCTTTATATTGTTGATCTCCGCCTCCAAATCTCGTCTCCATGTATTTCTCGGCCCCCTTCTTTCGCTGCCCCTGCGGGTTCCAGGCAAGGACCCTTCTTGTTATATTCCCTCCGGTTTTCGCAAAGTGTGTCCTATCCAGCGCCAGCGTCTTTTTAACCTGTTCGTTCACTGGAATCTGTCTTGTTCTCTCCATAAGTTCCTCATTTGTGACCCTATCATACCATCTTATTCCCTCTATTTTGCGCAACCAGTTGATGAATGTTTGCAATTTATGCGCTATTGTTTTAGTTGTTCTCCATGTTTCTGACCCATACAGTAGAACTGCTTTAACATTAGAGTTAAATATCCGAATTTTTGTTCTAGATTTGATTTCTTTGGACTTCCAAATGTTTCCCAGTGCAATGAAAGCTCCTCTTGCCTTCTGTATTCTTATTTTAACATCTCTATCTGTTCCACCCTCTTTGTCTACGTTGCTGCCCAAATATGTGTATGATTCTACCTCTTGAAGTGGATTTCCCGGGGAGATCGAGTTGTCGTTTGCTTGGTTAATTCTCAATATCTTTGTCTTTCCCTTATGAATGTTCAGCCCTAGTTGCTGGGACCTTTGATTCAATGTGTTAAGCTTATCCTGCATCTGATTTCGTGTATGTGACAGAAGGGCTATATCATCAGCGAAGTCCAGATCATCTAGTTGCTCTGTCAGAGTCCATTGGATTCCATTTCTGGTGTTAGTTACTGTGGTCTTCATAATCCAGTCTATTGTCAGTAAGAACAACAAAGGTGATAGAAGACATCCCTGACGCACTCCTGTTTCTATTCCGAAAGTATCTGTTAGTTTACCTTCATGAAGAACTCTACATTTCATATCTGTATATGTTGCTTTTATTAGGTTAATAATTTTCTGTGGGATTCCATAATGCCTCATTAATTTCCAAAGGGTTTTCCTATCAATACTGTCAAAAGCCTTCTCATAATCAACAAATCCGATATAAAGTGGGGATTTCCATTCAATACTTTGCTCTATTATTATACGTAATGTGGCTATCTGGTCAGCACAGGATCTATTTGGTCGGAAGCCTGCCTGTTCATCTCTTAGCTTTATATCGATGGCATCTCTCAGTCTCTCCAGGATGACTCTGCTTAGTATTTTCCCAGGTACTGACAACAGCATTATTCCCCTATAGTTTTCACACTTCTGAAGGTCCCCTTTCTTTGGTAGCTTCACCAGGTATCCTTCTCTCCAGTTTGCTGGTATTTCTTCGTCTCCCAGATTCTGCTAAATAATTTATACAGTATTTCTGTGGATGTGTTTATGTTGGCTTTAACCGCCTCTGCTGGAATACCATCTGGACCGGCCGCTTTTCCATCTTTTAAAAGTTTAATGGCTTTACTAATCTCCTCCTTGGATGGTTTCTCACAGTTGATGTCCAAGTCAATTTCTGCCGGTTGGATATCTGGGGGTTTGTAGGTGCTGGTCTGTTCAGGAGTTCCTTGAAGTATTCCATCCATCTTTCCATTTGGTCTCTAACATTAGTGATAGTTTTCCCACTACTATTTTTGATCAACCCATTTGATGGTCTGTATTTTCTCGCTAGCTTTCTAGTGATATTGTAAAGATCCCTAAGGTTTCCTTTTCCTGCAGCTACCTCTGCTTCTCTTGCTAGATCTTCTACGTATTGTCTTTTATCTAACTTTATTTGTTTCTTCACTTTCTTGCTAGCTTCTGTGTACTTTTCCTGGGCTATGGCTTTGGCAGTTCTAGTTTTGCTATTATTTAAATCTGCTTTCCTCTTTTTCCTTTCTTCTATTTCCTTGAGAGTTTCTGGAGTTATCCATGCCTTATGATTCCGCTCCTTCTTTCCTAATACCTCTGTGCATGTTTCATTCCAAATATTTTTGGCTTGCTGCCAGCATTCTTCCGCACTCTCCTCATCTTGTAATTGCCGCAAAACCTCATACTTATTAGAGACTGTGACCGTGAACTGTTCCTTTGTTTCTTGACTTCGAGGTATCCTACATTATATTGGTGTCTATGTTCATGGGATGTTATGTATCGCTTAAGCTTCAGTTTAATTTTACTTATCAGCAAATGGTGATCCGAATCTACATCTGCCCCCTTAGGACCCTTACATCTTGTAGAGATGACCTGAATTTCTTGTTTATGCATATGTGGTCAATTTGATTTTCTGTTCTGTGATCTGGTGATACCCAGGTTGCTTTATGTATTCTTTTATGTGGAAAGACACTTCCACCTATGACGTATTGATTCGCTGCACAGAAATTAGTGAATAGTTCTCCATTTTCGTTCATTATCCCTAGTCCGTGTTTCCCCATGATCTCCTCGTAGCCTATGTTGTCCGAACCTATTTTGGCATTGAGGTCACCCATCAGAATTTTGATGTTCCCATTTCTCTGATTACCTATAGTATTTTGAAGTTTTATGTAAAATTCCTCCTTTACTTTTTCCTCTTTATCATTGGTAGGTGCATAACACTGGGTCACATTCAAGAATACTTTCTTTTGGTGGTTCTGAATGTTGCTGTGATTATCCTAGGACTCACTGCTTCCTATTTTATTAGTGCAGTCTCCGCTTCTTTAGATAGCATTAAAGCCACTCCTTCACTATGGGGGGCATTTTATTCCATATGGCCTGAGAACAGCATTGTTTCTCCTGTGTTTAGACGTTGTTTGCCTGCACCATTCCACCTAGTTTTACATAATCCCAAGATGCCAATCCCGTGAAATTTCATCTCATTTACAACCTGTGCTGTCTTTCCCATTTGATACATACTTCTAACATTCCAGGTGCCAATTCTGGAGCTTTTCCTAGGTGAAAGGAAGATAATCTGCGGTGTAGACTCCTTGCGGCTTTCTCTGCATCGCTTCATACCTCTTCTAGAAGAGCTTCCTTTCCTCTTGGTTGGCACAGTTTTTATTTTATATTTATGTGACTTGTTCATGGTTGGTTGGATTTTGTGGCTAAAATTTTCTACTGGATAGGGTAGCCAGCCCTACGCCAAACCCCACCTTAGTCGCCTCTTACGACATGCCTTGTAGGTCGCAGTGCTGCTACTCTTTGCTCCCCTTGCGAGCCCCGGCAGCACACGGGCGGCGAACGTCCCATAACGACCACTTATTAAACCACTCTTTGTGGTCTCTGTGTTATCTGAGCCTAAGATATATGTATATATAACAAATATGTCTAACTGTCTTCAGATTTGTTGGGTACAATACAGGGCATATTGTTTTTCTGAATTTTATTTTCCTATCTGTATTTTATTGCTGGTGTTAGTGTTGGCTTAGTTCTATTTTTCTATCTTTATTCTATAAACTCTACTTCTCTCTGTCAGCCAACGACTACAGAACTTGTGGACATATTTCTAACATGCATGGAAGTAGGACGATTTAATCCCTCATTAACGTTAAGCACGATAATATGAGATCAAATGTTCAAATAAAAAACATCTCATTACAGAAAGTTGAACCTGAGTTGAGCGCGCATGCGCTATAGCGGAATGATCATCATCGTTAGCGCGTTTTCAGTGGCTACCTGAGCTGAATAAGACGCACTGAAGCGCGCTCAATAAGCACTCATATGAAGATTGACTTTACGGCGTTTCTTTCACTTCCGGAGTTGTGGTTCGTGAATTGTTGTCATCACGTGGTCTCTGTGCCCGAAGGCTGTATTATAATTATTATTATTATTATCAGACGAAGGAATTTGCTTGCTTGTGTAGAAGACTGATGTGACAAATTATTTATCAACCACGAATTAAAACATAAGGGGGCACAGGAAGTAAGAGATAAATTGCTTCCAACATTTCTTCTGTATGCTTTAGTTATACTGCGGTGTGTAGTGAAGCCTAGAATATCAATAGTTGCATAAAAAAGTGTTTTAAAGCCGAAGGATTGACTTCATTGCACCGGGTTTTACCTCATATGGCTCGGTCCTCTCCGCAGAAATGGCACGCCACCTGCCGAGAGTATTGCACAAAGCACGAACTTCGTAGCTCGAGCAATAATCCTAGGGGTTTCTGGAAAAACTGCAATCGTGAACAGAATGGCGCTGTTCGGATTTGAACCCACGATCTTCAACTCACAAAGCACAGGTCTTCTAATTGGACATGAAGAAATATGTTAACATTATGTTTACCTAGCTCATATTGTTTGATTTCAAGAAGTAACCCATTTGTTACTTCTGTAGCCACGATCCCCGAATATATGATCCTGGACTGATTATCATTAACTACAAAACCGATAAGAGAGCCGCTGTAGCGTAGTTGTTAGTGAACTCGATTCTCAAGGCTGGTGGTCTGGGTTCAGCTCCCGCAATGCGCGTGGAATTTTTCCTGACCGCGGCGGCTCTCAGGTCAACCCAGCCTCAACTGGGTACCAGACATGCTCTGGGAAAGTAAAGGCGGCCGACGTGATGCTGACCACATCACACATCGTGTGCCGACGGTCAATGAAAAATACAGGTTTAACACTGTATTGACCTATATACCACGAGGTATGAAAGGGTTCCTTTACTTTACTCCTTTTACAAAACCGATAGAGACATCTGACGATATTGAATTGTTATACTAATGTTCAAGTTTATTGAAATTTCTCGTTCAGTATGGTAGTGTCAAATGGCGAGTGTCAGTGTAGTAAACCAACAAAGAACCGGTGTCGTTAGTTGTCACATTTTTTACCCTGGCCACGCAGGAGTTAGGGGTAATGAACGAGCTGATAGATTGGCTGGCTTGGCTACAATATCAGAGGGAGCTGCCATGGATCGAAATGACATTCTTCACGCATTGAGAGAGTCTTTCCGAACAGAGGAATTTCAGGGCTGTGAATTCCACTCGCTGATCAGATTGAGAGAGATGGGTATCCAGATTGGTGCAGCCCGATAAGAGCGACATACTAAATATGCAAAGAGATTGATTAATCAACTTCAAACTGGCGTGATAGGCCGCTGGACGCTGCTAGATTTGCTGAAGCGGAGATCGGAGCCTCTATGGACGTTTCCAGAGTGCTATGATGATAGTCCTCATATAACTGATAGCTAAAGAAGAAATCGGAACACTTATGGACTACATGGTTCGATGTGGAGTAATGATGATCCGATGACTAAACTAAACTAAAACATAATAGTTAAGAATTAGAAGGAAGAATGAAACGAAGAACGAGTCATTAAGCAATTAAGACAGATGAAATGTATTCGGGCAGTTCACATTATAGCTCTCTGCTACTTGTGAGGCATGTACATGAATGTTGATATGACATGAATTCTGATATCTTACTTGTGTAGCATAACAACTTGTATAGTCAAACTAGAAATATAATAGACAAACACAGTGGCGGCTCGTGATCATTTATGTTGGTGGGGCCAGACATTTTTTTCCGGAAAAATCATGGTTTTTGGTTGCTATATTTTAATTTATAAAATAATAAATACACGTTATACATTATTTTTGTGGGGCCCGGCCCCACTGGTCCTTAATAACGAGCCGCTACTGGACGAACATAAAACATAACAGCTTGTACAGTCAAACTAGAAATATAATAGACGTACAGAAAGCATGATTAAAAATTATTATTTTAGTTAAAGAATGCGACGCTGCTTCAGGTAAACCTTTACCTGCTCAGTCTCTTCTGGCAGATGGCGAAGAGTTCGCATGCTGACAGTTCCTGGAGCTCTCTGTTTATATACATGTTTCATCTGTCTTAGCAGAGGTAAATGCTGACTCGTGCCGAGTTTTTTTAAACAAATGTCTTTCCAGTCCTCACTTTCTGACCTTCCTCTTTTCTGCTTCACTTCTTATTTTGGGAACATAAACCACTGCTGGAGAATGTTTACTCACCGCTCTAGCCATCTGTTCCCAGTCTTAGCAAGTTTGATGTTCTTCTAGTATAGTACTCATACTCGGTCTAGTTTTGACTTTCAATTCCGGAATCTTCTTTAGTAATCGTATTGATGAAAGTGATCTAGTTGTATGCTTCTTCTTTAGTAATCGTATTGATGAAAGTGATCTAGTTTGAATGCTTCTTCTTTAGTAATCGTATTGATGAAAGTGATCTAGTTTGAATGCTTCTTCTTTAGTAATCGTATTGATGAAAGTGATCTAGTTGAATGCTTCTTCTTTAGTAATCGTATTGATGAAAGTGATCTAGTTTGAATGCTTCTTCTTTAGTAATCGTATTGATGAAAGTGATCTAGTTTGAATGCTTCTTCTTTAGTAATCGTATTGATGAAAGTGATCTAGTTGAATGCTTCTTCTTTAGTAATCGTATTGATGAAAGTGATCTAGTTGAATGCTTCTTCTTTAGTAATCGTATTGATGAAAGTGATCTAGTTTGAATGCTTTTTCTTCTTTGAGCGCTTCATATCGACCACCAGTCAACCATTCTGTGTGATTTGTATGTGATCTGAGCTTAAAAGCGATTGTACATTGTGCCAGTTATGCGTCTACAGGTAGGACAGCACGTCCTATTTCTGCGCTGCTTTTTATTTACTAGGGTAGCATCCCTAGTGTCTACATCAGTCGCCTCTAACGACATGTATTGTACGTCGCTGTGATACTATTCTTTGCTTCCCAAGCGGGCCCCGACAACCTGGTTGAATGGCTGAGTTTACTTGTTGCTGCACTTTCTAAAACATGACGTTAAACAAAACGATAGAGTTCTCTCAGTTCAGTTTCTTAGCTCTCAAATAATGGTAGAGCATTCCTTGAGTACCGACTGATTATCCCAGTTCTATGTACGGGAGAGGGTGAATTTCAGATGTGTCATCTTACAATATAGCAACCACAATGTACAATGTAAGCGCATGAAAAGTGTTTCAGAATTGCAAGGATAAGTAATATCCTCTGTAACACTATAGATATACTTGTGAAGATGACATGCATGCTTGGCCACCTGTGACTATATGGCTGATATTGTATACAAGGATATATCTGTTTACAGCAGTAAGCAACATGGCTGGTATTGTATACAAGGATATATCTGTTTACAGCAGTAAGCAACATGGCTGGTATTGTATACAGTGGTATATCTGTTTACAGCAGTGAGCAACATGGCTGATATTGTTTACAGTGATATATCTGTTTACAGCAGTAAGCAACATGGCTGATATTGTATACAGTGATATATCTGTTTACAGCAGTAAGCAACATGGCTGATATTGTATACAAGGATATATCTGTTTACAGCAGTAAGCAACATGGCTGGTATTGTATACAGTGATATATCTGTTTACAGCAGTAAGCAACATGGCTGATATTGTATACAGTGATATATCTGTTTACAGCAGTAAGCAACATGGCTGATATTGTATACAAGGATATATCTGTTTACAGCAGTGAGCAACATGGCTGGTATTGTATACATGGATATATCTGTTTACATCAGTAAGCAACATGGATGTTACTTTGTATATAACGTCAACGACATGTACATTGGTGAGCGAAATAAAACATACAGAACACCTAGCTCTATTAAGAGATAGACGATTGTGGTCGTTACTGCTTGACTTCAATAATCCTAGGAGACTCCGTATTACATGTGTAGCCGATGACTTTTACGTCTCTAGAAGAAATGTATCTGATGATAAAATCAAGAAATGCTTCTGAAACTCCATGTTCTCATATCATTAACGCCTGAGTGGTTACCGGGGTGTAAAGAATAGAACCACTGCTACCTGCCACGCATGTCGTAAGAGGCGACTAAGGAGGTTTGGGTGAAATCGAATGCATGTGTCCTAAATGTGTAGAAGCCAACCTGCTGCCTTGCAGGACGGCTGGGGACAGCCAAAGGCTAACGGAAAGCGAACCCAGTAAACGCTGGCTGAATCCGGACACATCGCCGAAGGATAAAAAAGGGTTTAAAAGCCGAAGGATTGACTTAATTGCACCGAGTTTTACTCTATACGGCTCGGTCCCTCTCCGCAGAAAGGGCACGCCACCTGCCAAGAGTATTGCACAAAGCACGAGCTCCGACCCACCACATGCTCGTGCTTTGTGCAATACTCTTGGCAGGTGCGTGCCCTTTCTGCGAAGAGGACGAGCCGTAACTTCACGAATCAGATTCCCACATGAATGAATTTACGGAGAGATCTGGTACATCGGTCTTCTAGGTGATCGCGAGAGAGAGAGATATCATTATGACATGATAACATCATTTGGCAGCAGCATGCAAATGCTCCACTTTAGAAGAGTAACAATTGTGAAAGAAAGCAAATAAAACAATAAATAAATACTTCTTTCTCTCTCTCACTCTCTCTATATAACCAATAATCATAACCACTAACCACTAACCACCATAAACCACACCTTAGTAACCACACCATAACCATCTAACACTACCATAACCACACCTCACGTAACCACACACTAACCATCTAACCACACCCAGTAACCACACCACTAACCATCTAACCACACCCAGTAACCACACCACAAAAAGTACCCACAACCACCAGTACCACAACCCAGTAACCACACCCAGTACCACCAGTAACCACACATGCCACCGTAACCAAGTAACACACCAGTAAGCCAAAACCTGTACACACCCAGTAGCCACACCCAGTAGTCACACCCAGTAGCCACACCCAGTAACCACCCAGTAACCACAACCAGTAACCACAACCAGTAACCACACCCACTAACCACCTAACCACGCTCAGTAACCACACCCAGTAAATATAGTAATCAACTTATGGGCAAATGGACTTTCGGATGGCTGGAGGAAAGCGGAGGAGGACATAGCATGCATGGGAATGCCCAATGTGCCATGACGTCGATCGCATAACATAACATAACACACAGTAACCACACCCAGTAACCACACACAGTAACTACACACCCAGTAACCACACTTCGAACCCGTTAAGTATGGACTAACATCCTATAAGAATGTACACAAAGTTGACAAATTGATTAAACCACATGTTTGACCGAGATATCAGATTAATAAACCTAATCCTTGTCAACATCAATCCTGTCTCCGACAATCTTCAATCAAGGACAATAAAAACTGTACACAATACACAATCCATAACAGCAGAGCCCAATCCTGAACAAAACAGACCATTTACTCAAGTCGAAAATCTGATACACAGAAACCTCATTAAAATTGTATCGTCTTGAATATTATCTCAAGTTAGATATGAATTGTTATCTGAACAAGTCGGCACGAAGTGTGTGTTTGTATGGTGGCTGGATGCTGTTGTCAAATGTTTACAATTTGACCGTCTTCAAATTCATAGAGAATCCAAGAGAGAACAAAGAGCTGGATGGATACTAATCGATCATAGCATTCTTCAATCGAACACTTTCGTTCAGCACATTTATTTTACTCTAGAATTTTCTTAATATCTGCTTTCAAGTTTTGTTAGCTTTCACAATCTTTCTTCAATCTTTTTCTTAATCTGTGCACATAAACTCATATTTTTTACATAAAACTCATGTTTCTACATAAACTCATATTTTCATAAACTCATGTTTCTATACATATTTATAAACTCATGTTTCTACATAAACTCATTTTTTTTACATAAATTCATGTTTTTACATAAACTCTGTTTCTACATAATCTCATGTTTTTACATAAACTCATGTTTTTACATAATCTCATGTTTTTACATAAATTCATGTTTTTAACATAAATTCATGTTTTTACATAAACTCATGTCTTTACATAAATTCATGTTTTTACATAAATTCATGTTTTTACATAAACTCATGTTTTTACATAAACCCATGTTTTTACGTAAACTCATTTTTTTACATAAACTCTGTTTCTACATAAATTCATGTTTTTACATAAATTCATTTTTTTATATAATGCTGATGTATTCACTTCTTTTCTTCATTTAGTTACATTCTCAAATGTCTTCTATTTCAACCTGAGGTCCGTGTCGTGCTATGATGCAGGGAGGCGGCCGTATCAGGCGGCATCGAAAGGGGGGCAGAATAAACAACGAAATCGATATACCAATTTTGGCTGAAATCGGATGCACGTGTCCTAAACGTGTAGAAGTCTATGCATTTAGGGGCCTACCAAACCAATGAGCAATGTTATACAACGTTGACAAAGATCACACATATAACAAAGAGTGATTAAAATTGGTTGTAAAGAAGGAAATAAAAATAAGAAGAATATAACAATTGAAGGTTATTTAAAAAAAAAAATTATTTAAGGGACGGCATTTCGAAAACTTGCATCATAATGAAAAAATATACCGCACGACCCTGCTGAATCTCTCACACATTCTTACTATCAATTCATTGTACACTATCACATACGTCCATTCTCTATCTTATATATATATATATATCTTCTTGTGTAAGAAAGATATCGAAGCACATGTGGTTACTCACCGAATTGCAATGTTGGTGGTTCTATCAATTAATCTCAATTATTACTTATTCTCTCTCGCCCGAGTGGTTACCGGGACCCAAATTTGGGGTGTAAAGAATAGAACCACTATTGCCTGCCACGCATGTCGTAAGAGGCGACTAAGGAGGTATGGAGGAAATCGGATGCACATGTCCTAAACGTGTAGAAGTCTATGTGTTTAGGGGCCTACCAAACCAATATGCAACGTATACACGTTCTTGGCAAAGATCAAACATATCACAAAGAGTGATTAAAATTGGTTGTAAAGAACGAACGCAAAGAAGAAGAAGAAGAAGAGACTTATTTTCTCTAGCTCTTTCTGATTTTCTCTCTCTTTCTCGCTTTTCCTCTCTCTCTCTCTCTCTATCTCTCTATCTCTCTATATTTCTCATCTTACAAGACTCTTTTCTATCTGAATTCTCTATCATTTTCTCAGTTCTCTCTATCTCTATCTCTCTTTCTATCTCTCTCATCTTACAAGACTCTTTACTACCTGAATTCTCTATCATTTTCTCAGTTCTCTCTCTCTCGCACATCCAATTATCTTTCTCTTCTTACGTTTCACCGTCCAGTCTTTCTGACCAGTTTTTACATTTGACAGTCTCTAAACAAGTTATAAAAGCGAAACCATTGACTTCTTTGCACGGGATTTTCACAACGGCTAAGTCACTCTCCGTAGAACTCACACATCTGCTTAGAGTATTATGCAAGGTAAAATCTCCGTAGCTCCAGCAGCAATTGTGCACAAAATTAACTCGGTAACCGAACCAACCAGTCCAGATTCAAACCCACAACCTTTAGTATGTAAGACAAACTGCTTTTCCACTTGGTCACATGCACAGAGACTGTGTTTCTTTCTCTACTAAATCATAAAACTTCAGATATGTACACTGATTTTTACAGGAGGTAAGAGTCCATTCATGCTCATTCTCTCTCAATTTTCTTCTTTTTTTCTCTCTTCTTTCTTTCTACTTCTCTCTTCTTTCTTTCTCTCTCTCTTTCTCTTTCTATCTCTCTCTTTCTTTCTTTCTCTCACTTTCTCTCTCTCTCTCTTTCTCTCTCTCTCTTCTTTCTTTTTCTTTCTTTCTCTCTCTTTCTCTCTCTCTTTCTCTTCTCTCTCTTCTCTTTCTCTCTTCTTCTCTCTCTCTTTTCTCTCTCTTTCTCTTCTTCTCTCTCTCTTTCTCTCTCTCTTCTCTCTCTTTCTCTCTCTTTCTCTTCTCTCTTCTCTCTCTTTCTCTCTTCTCTTCTCTCTCTTTCTTCTCTCTCTTTCTCTCTCTTTCTTCTCTCTTTCTCTCTCTTTTCTCTCTTTTCTCTCTTCTCTCTCTTTCTTTCTTTCTCTTCTCTCTCTTCTTCTCTTTCTCTCTAGTCATGTTTCATACTAAATGTTAAATACTAATTTTCTATGTAACATCATTTCTTTATAAAGTAATGTTCTATATAAATAATTTATATATAAAGTAATATATCTATATAAAGTAATGTATCTATATAAAGTAATGTATCTATATAAAGTAATATATCTATATAAAGTAATGTATCTATATAAAGTAATGTATCTATATAAAGTAATGTATCTATATAAAGTAATGTATCTATATAAAGTAATGTATCTATATAAAGTAATGTATCTATATAAAGTAATGTATCTATATATAAAGTAATGTATCTATATAAAGTAATGTATCTATATAAAGTAATGTATCTATATAAAGTAATGTATCTATATAAAGTAATGTATCTATATAAAGTAATGTATCTATATAAAGTAATGTATCTATATAAAGTAATGTATTTATATAAAGTAATGTATTTATATAAAGTAATGTATCTATATAAAGTAATGTATCTATATAAAGTAATGTATCTATATAAAGTAATGTATCTATATAAAGTAATGTATCTATATAAAGTAATGTATCTATATAAAGTAATTATCTATATAAAGTAATTATCTATATAAAGTAATGTATCTATATAAAATGTTAATGTATCTGTATAAAGTAATGTATCTGTATAAAGTAATGTATCTATATAAAGTAATGTATCTATATAAAGTAATGTTTATATATAAAGTAATGTTTCTATATAAAGTAATGTATCTATATAAAGTAATGTTTCTATATAAAGTAATGTTTTCTTCTTCTTCGAACGCTCCATTCGACCACTTGTTAACCACTCTGTGTTATTTGTATGTGATCTGAGCTTAAGAGCAATTGTACGTTGGGCCAGTTATGTGCCTACAAGTAGGCCTGCCCATCCGATTTCTGCGCTGCTTTTTAATTTACTAGGGTAGCATTCCTTGGGCCTACATCAATCGCCTCTTACGACATGCATTGTAGGTCGCATTGGTACCATTCTTTACTTCCTTTGCGGGCCCCGGCACCACACGGGCGAAGTAATGTTTCTATATAAAGTAATGTTTTCATATAAAGTAATGTTTTCTATATAAGTAATTTTAAATATAAAACTAACTGCCTGTGTGTTAAATTAATTTACCCATCCCATACAACATTAGTTAACATGTCACATACAACATTAGTTTACACATCACATACAACATTAGTTTACACGTAACATACAAGATTAGTTGACACGTCACATACAACATTAGTTTACACGTCACATACAACATTAGTTCATACGTCACATACAACATTAGTTTACACATCACATACAACATTAGTTTACACGTCACATACAAGATTAGTTGACACGTCACATACAACATTAGTTTACACGTCACATACAACATTAGTTTACACGTCACATACAACATTAGTTTACACGTCACATACAACATTAGTTTACACGTCACATACAACATTAGTTGACACGTCGCATACAAAATTAGTTTACACGTCACATACAACATTAGTTTACACGTCACATACAACATTAGTTGACACATCACATACAACATTAGTTTACACGTCACATACAACAT
This sequence comes from Arion vulgaris, assembly GCA_020796225.1. Taxonomy (NCBI): domain Eukaryota; kingdom Metazoa; phylum Mollusca; class Gastropoda; order Stylommatophora; family Arionidae; genus Arion; species Arion vulgaris. The sequence goes on from CM036765.1 coordinate 14,311,105, forward strand.
TAGTTTACACGTTGCATACAACATTAGTTGACACATCACATACAACATTAGTTGACACATCACATACAACATGCACTAGAAGAGCATTTCTCCCTTATGTTTCCTTTCTGCGCATAATGCACAACTTGCTGCTGTCTGAGAGAAAAACCTTAAATAGATGTTGCTAACACATCACTGGTGGCGTCTGCGGCTTAGGAGATAGTGACTCGGTCTATGAACCCCGTCGTCCTGAGTTCGAATCACGCTGCGTACAATTTGGTGCAAATTGTTTCAGTGGATTTTACAAAGGACGATGGCACCATCCGTTCAGAAAGCAATGGCAAACTACTGAACGTAATAATGCCTAGAAAAATCACAAACAGCGTTAAAAGCTGGGGTTGATTCGCAAAGTCCTGTAAAGGATATGCAGTTAAATAAAAAACACATCACTGACCGATAAATAAACCAAACATCGAGAGAAGTATTCTTAGAAGCGGGGGTTAACTCTTCTAGCCAACAATAAACCAAGAGTTTGCATAACCTCATCGAGGTAAATCGGTGCAGACTAAAATGCACCGATCGTTTATCAAACGCATTCATTTCTCAAACCTAACTGTCACTTTCTCAACAAATACATCAATTTCATCTGCGTGATTGAATAACAAAACACTACGGTAATTCAACACGTCACGAAGGTGCAAGCGTTCTTCTTGCGACCTATGTAAAATAACAACCTCTATGTTTGAACTTATGGAAAACGGAACAGTGATTCTATATTTAGTTTGTTCCTCTTATTTTTTTTTTTTTTAATTTTTTTAATTTTTTTATTACAACAGTGTATCCCAAAATACTAAAATAAGTTTTTTTTTTTTTTTTTTTTCTTTTTTTTCTCGTTCGTTCTTTACCACCAATTTTAATCACTCTTTGTGATATGTTTGATCTTTGCCAAGAACGTGTATACGTTGCACATTGGTTTGGTAGGCCCCTAAACGCATAGACTTCTACACGCTTAGGACACATGCATCCGATTTCAGTCAAACCTCCTTAGTCGTCTTTTACGACATGCGTGGCAGGTAACAGTGGTTCTATTCTTTACACCCCAAATTTGGGCCCCGATAACCACTCTGGCGATAAGTTAGTTTGTTCCTTTCGTGCCAAAGGCGGCACATAGGGCAGAGGTTTTAGATCTCCATGTAATGCGGTTCTTTGCTAGCAGTTGGAGATCTTGTATGGTTTACATCCCAATAGTTTACTTTCTTGTTGGATGGTTCTTCGAAGAGTGGTCTTTGGTCTTCCACTAAAATGAGTGTATCTTTAAAAATAGATTTGGCATAGTCGTGTGGTTACATAGCTTGCTTATTTGCTCGGTTACATCGCTGGCATCGGCTTGACTGGTTTAGTCGTGTTGCTACATCGCTGGCATAGTCGATTTGGTACATTGCTGGAAGATGGCATAGTTACTTGATTACATGGCTGACATAGTCGCGTTGTTTCCTCCCTGACATAGTATTGTTGCTACATCGGTGTCATAGTCGTAGGGTTACATCGCTTGAATAGTCACTTGGCTACATTCTTGACATAGTCACTTGGTATCGCTGGTATAGTTGTAATAATTTACCCCAAGCAAATGTGAGACGGGCTTCCGGGGTATTCCAGGGGTGTGTCTGCTGTTTATCGTGTGTCGCGGTTTATTCCATTAACGCTTATAGGGGTTCCTGTGTGATAAAACAGGAGGTATACCGAAACTGACATAATTTCCTCTTTTAATTTAATACCAATATCGAATACTTACAAATTGTTAACAACCAAATTTGTAACTATACGACATATCTACAAATAGACACAATTGCTACCAAATTTGTAACTGGTTTACCTGTCCTAAAATGGCCCGTTCTTCGACTTCCTCCGACTCGTCACGATATATCTAAAAATAGCCACAGCCGCTTGTTTGGGGTAAATTATTACACTAGTACCGATGACTGACATAGTTGTATGGTTATATACTGGTATACTCACGTGATTGCAACACTGACATAGTCGTTTTGCTAAATCTCTGGTATAGATTTGGTACATCGCTGGTACTAGTGTAACCATACATCGCTGGCATTATCGCGTGGGTATATCGTTGGCTTAATCACTTAGGCACATCGCTGACTTAGTCAAACCGCTAGAGCAGTTTCTTCGCAATTGTAATATAAGGAGTTCGTCTCGTGTGTCATGCACGGTATGATCGACTCAGTGTAGATAGGTAGCTCGCTAGCAGAGTTAGTGAAGGGTAAATATCGTTAAAGAGAAATATCCCGTCAACTCCAACTTTTGCAGCTTATTATTGTGAGATTTCTAATATTTCACACCTGTACCATATTATATGTTTGTGTTTACATTCTCTTAACTTAGATTTCAAAAGTGGTTTTTTTAACGTTTTTTTGTCAAGAAAAATTTGTCAAGCAGGAATTTTGACATTGATAGAGAGAAATTCCACAAGACTTGTTATATTGATAGAGTTTAGTACAAGATAAACTACTTGAGATTAGTCAAACTTTACCACAACCTGGAGTATAGGTCCTCAACAAACATACACCATTTGTTTCTATCTTGTCGCATTTTCTCCAGTTTTCTTCGTGCCTTCTGATTCGCCCTAACATCCACGTTCAGCTATCTTCATGTAATTGTTTATGTCTTCCTCTATCTCTCTTTTGTTTGCGGGTTCCAAACTATTCTCTCTTTGCTATACTATTTGCTGGTCTTCTTAATGTGCACAAAGTTTGTTCTAGCCAACGTCAGCCTCTTTTCTTAAGCCCGTATTTCAGCATATATGTCCTGAAAGAACTAAATGTTACAGAGAATTGACTGATAAACAATATATTATACAGGAAAATTACCTACTTTGGTCACATCAAACGTCACGATGGCCTGGAAAGAACAATACTAGAGGGCAGGGTCCCAGGACGCAGAGGCCGACCAAGAAGAAGATGGCTACAAGATATTAAAGAAACCATGAACATGACCATCGACGAAGTGGGTGAACTAGCAAGAGACAGAGTGAATTTCAGATGTGCTGCAAAGAGAGCAACGTCCTATAAAGGATACGCACCTTGATGATGATGATGTTTGGTTATTTCCATGAGTACCTCATTAACTTGTTATAACATTGTCAAACTTGTATCTTGAGCTAACAGCTATTTATGAAAGTCTCTATTTTTTGGTATTAGTCATTGTATGTTGTTCTCAAAATTTTCCATCCATACATAAGGTCTCTCTCTCTCTCTCTCTCTCTAGCGATCTCTCTATATAAGGTCTCTATCTATCTCTATCTCTCTCTCTCTATCTCTCTCTCTCTCTCGAGATCTCCATACGTAAGGTCTATATCTCTCTCTCTCTCTCTCGAGATCTCCATACATAAGGTCTCTATCTATCTCTCTCTCTCTCGAGATCTCCATACGTAAGGTCTATATCTCTCTTTTCTCTCTCGAGATCCCCATACATAAGGTCTCTATCTATCTCTCTCTCTCTCTCTCTCGATCTCCATACATAAGGTCTCTATCTATCTCTCTCTCTCTCTCGAGATCTCCATACATAAGGTCTCTATCTATCTATCTCTCTCGAGATCTCCATACATAAAGTCGCTATCTATCTCTCTCTCTCTCTCTCTCTCTCTCTCTCTCGAGATCTCCATACATAAAATCGCTATCTATCTCTCTCTCTCTCTCTCTCGATCTCCATACATACGGTCTCTATCTATCTCTCTCTCTCTCTCTCTCTCTCGAGATCTCCCTACATAAGGTCTCTATCTATCTCTCTCTCTCTCTCTCTCGAGATCTCCATACATAAGGTCTCTATCTATCTCTCTCTCTCGAGATCTCCATACATACGGTCTCTATCTATCTCTCTCTCTCGAGATCTCCATACATACGGTCTCTATCTATCTCTCTCTCTCGAGATCTCCATACATACGGTCTCTATCTCTCTCTCTCTCTCTCGAGATCTCCATACATAAGGTCTCTATCTATCTCTCTCTCTCTCTCTCTCGATCTCCATACATAAGGTCTCTATCTATCTATCTCTCTCTCTCTCTCTCGAGATCTCCATACATAAGGTCTCTATCTATCTCTCTCTCTCTCGAGATCTCCATACATAAGGTCTCTATCTATCTCTCTCTCTCTCTCTCTAGATCTCCATACATAAGGTCTCTATCTCTCTCTCTCTCTCTCGAGATCTCCATACATAAGAACTGACGAGACATGTGGGTAAAACACCTTTAGTATGATTTGATTTCGTTTGTTTTTCATATATTTTACCTGTGCATGACCTCTTGCCTTTTCTATTCCTATTTTGATATTCTTATCTGTTTTTCATCATTTCTTACTAAGATAAATGTTTATGTGTGTGTATGCCTTCCCGTGAGAGTTCCGGTTGAGGCCAGTGACCTCACACTTTGAAAAGCAAACATCTGCAGAACGAAGAGACATAAAAAAAATATAAATTGCTCATGACGATCTGGACGTAATCGTGAAAGGCACAAGATGCAATTGTGAGGCAATTTTCTGCTTCTGTCTTCCCGTGTGTCAGTGAACGCGATGAGGATTGGATCAAATATGCATACATGGGCGGCTCGTCATTAAGGGCCAGTGGGGCCCAGCCCCGCCAAGTAAAATGATCTCGAGACGCCACTGTATACATATATATGTATATATATTCTTCTTTAGCTTTCTGAATAATTGAGGTTTATTGCTGCAGATACCATCCACCTTCATTCACCTCTGTTCTTAGAAATCTCTTCTCAATTGATAACCCCTAGTATGTCTAGAACTCTGCCAATGCCTTCATTCACTTCTGTTCTTAGAAATCTCTTCAGTTGATAACCCCAGTATGTCTAGAACTCGAATGCCTTCATTCACCTCTGTTCTTAGAAATCTCAATTGATAACCCCTAGTATGTTTAGAACTCTGCCAATGCCTTCATTCACTTCTGTTCTTAGAAATCTCTTCTCAATTGATAACCCTTAGTATGTCTAGAACTCTGCCAATGCCTTCATTCACTTCTGTTCTTAGAAATCTCTTCTCAATTGATAACCCTTAGTATGTCTAGAACTCTGCCAATGCCTTCATTCACTTCTGTTCTTAGAAATCTCTTCTCAATTGATAACCCCTAGTATGTCTAGAACTCTGCCAATGCCGTTTCCAAGCCCAGATGAAAAAGGGGGAGAACTTGTGAGTGAGGCCATCTACCTCATCACACGAAATTTAGAGAGCTACAGAAACTTGCAACAAAGGACGAATATTGAAGTAGGAGGGTTCAAGAAAGAGAGGACGACCTAAGAAGACTCTGAAACACACTTTGCTGAGAGAGGCAAGAAATATCGGTCCCAGTTCCATGGAGGAGATTGAGCGAGTTTCCCAGGATAGAGCGATATGGAGAAATTTGCTTGCAGGCCCTATGTAGCGTATAACGGTATGAGAGGAATTATTATTATTATTATTATTAGTAGGTCTAGATCTACATCAATGTTATCTATCAATCATTTTTGGATCTTCCTCGTGGTCTCTTTTCTTTTATCTCTTATTAGTATATATAATCTTAGACTCTCTGTTCGCTGCCATTGTTTCAATATCTCCCAGCCATGGTATTTTATTAATCTTCATGGTGGTAGTACGTAATGGCCATTTTAACGAGGTATAAATATATTGTGAGCGTCTGTAGCTCAAGCGATAGTGAGCTCGATCACAAACCCAAGCGTACCTTGTTCAAACCCGACGGTGGGCCAGTTTGGAAGCAAATTCGTTTCCTTCGGACTTTTACAAAAGGTAAAACTAGACCTAGAGAGCCGCTGTAGCGTAGTTGTTAGTGAGCTCGCTTCGCAAGGCTGGTGGTCTGGGTTCAGCTCCGCAATGCGCGTGGAATTTTTCCCGACCGTGACGGCTCTCAGGTCGACCCAGCCTCAACTGGGTACCAGACATGCTCTGGGAATGTAAAGGCGGCCGGTGTGATGCTGACCACATCACCCATCGTGTGCCGACGGTCAATGAAAAATACAGGCCTAACACTGTATTGACCTACGAGGTATGAAAGGGTTCCTTTACTTTACTTTAAAACTAGACATCACGTTCAGAAAGCAATGGAAAACTACTAAACGTATAAGTGGTGTCTAGAAAATCAGCTTCGTTACTATGGTTGATGTGGTTGATGGTTACGTCCTGTAAAGGATATTCTACAATTTTCATTTCATAAAGAAACATGAATGTTGTCTATGTTTCAATAACGACAAGTTGTGAGTCTATGTGCAGGCCCGTGCTGTATATTTTCTCAGCATGATGCAAGATTTCAAAATGCCGCCCCTTAAATGTTTTTTCCTTAAAATAACCTTCGATTGTAATTATGATTGTGCTGATTATGTCGCTCCCTTTACGGTCCCGCCTGATACGGCCACCTCTTTGTATGATGGTACGGCGCGGCCCTGTCTATGTGGGTGTCCTTAATTCCAAATTGTGAATTCAAGTGCACATGCTTACTATTTCAGCATTCAAATTTATGGATACATTTCTTCTACTAATCCATTCTCTACATCATATTAAATGTTTCATCTTCTTCTTCGATGTCTTCTTTAACTTTTTTTATTTTGATGTAATTGACTTTAATCAATGCAACGCTCTTGGAGTGTTAATTAACTTATTCGCTAACAAACAATTCTACTAAATTACTCTCTCTCTCTCTATTTACTTCGTCCATTATCGTCTGTACAAGAAGTTTCAAATGCTCTTGGTCGACTCTCACGATCATCGCACTTCCCTAAAACCCCTCTTTATAAACCTTGGGTCCACTCTAAGATAATCACTGTTTTGTGTGGTTCTTGAGAGAGACGACTAACAATGAGAGGTGGTACCGGTAAACCAGAGAAGTAGAAAAACGGGTGTGTGGAGGTGAGGGGTAAATTAGACGCAAGGAGTGTGAAGTGCAGGCGGAATTTTCTTTCTATATAACATCTGTAAAAGAAATATATGAATTCTATTGATCGTACATTCCTAGATACACTTGAATATTTCCAAAGAAAGCAGTGGTTATGTTGATATCATAATAGAACTTCTCTCGAGATGGTGCTTTCAAAGACCGTGTAAGCTTCCGATGGTCCTCATATGTCGACACTTAATAAACCAGTCGACTGCTTTCAAGAGCATAGTCACATTATATCGCATTGTGTTTGAATAATACTCAAGACAAAATATAACATTTTATTGTCCTGTATAGTTCAGTAGCGCCTGTAGCTTTAGAAGTAGTGAGCTTGATCACACCCCAAGCGTTCATGGTTTAAACTCAGCAGTTGGCAGGTTTGGAAGCAAATTATTTCCCTTTGATTTCTACGAATGGTAAAATAGACCTCACCGTTCAGAAAACAATGGCAAACTACTGAACGTATAAGTCGCCCGAGTGGTTACCGGGGCCCAAATGTGGGGTGTAAAGAATAGAACCACTGTTACCTGCCACGCATGTCGTAAGAGGCGACTAAGGAGGTCTGGATGAGATCGGATGCATGTATCCGCTAGGGAATGCTAACCCGAAACAAATGCTTGCAGAAAACGGATGCACCAGGCCGAAAGGCGCATAACATGGTGCAACGACCCTCACAATGAGGAATGGGATAACGGATTCTACGGTTGCCAATCTGCCTCTGAGATTTAGCCACGCAGTAAGAATGTCAGACCTACCATCACGAGGGTGGACAAAACTTACTGCGGAAGAGGTCAGCACAAACGGGGAAGCAGAAATCATAGGAATTATATCCTACGGAACTGCCCCCAGTATGCAAACTTGAGAAGAAAGAGATGGCCCACTTACACTAGCGTCCAAGACAAACTGTATGGCGTGGCTGATAATCTGAGGCAGACGGCTGCCTTTATTAAAGAATCCGAAATCCCAATCTAGTGAGAACGAAGAAGAAGAAGAAGAACGTATAAATGGTGCTTAGAAAATCAACGACTACTTTACTGTTGTTGATGGCTTCGTCCTGTAAAGAATATGCCACGAGTTTCATTTTCATAGTTCAGTTGTCGTCGGCCATCAATGTGATAAAAGTTTATATCAAATAGTTCATTATAGATATGTTAGAATTCTATTAGATAAATACATTGTGTGTGTCGTTATCGACCTACAAAAAAGTGAAGTAAATTAAATATGTATGCAGTTCAACAGAAATGTTACAGAAAGATCCTACGAATACCATGGACAGAAAAAAGAAAGAACACAGATGTCCTTAAAGAACTGAATATTAAAGAGAATTGGCTGATAAACAAAATATATACAGAAAAATTTGATACTTTGGTCACATTAAGCGTCATGATGGCCTGGAAAGAACAATATTAGAGGACAGGGTCCCAGGACGCAGAGGCAAAGACAGACCAAGAAGAAGATGGCTACAAGATATTAAAGAAACCATTGATGAAGTGGGTGAACTAGTAAGAGACATAGTGGATTTCAAATACGTTGTAAAGAGAGCAACGTCCTATAAAGGATACGTACCTTGATGATGAGTTCAGCTGACTGGGCAACATGAAAAAAAACAAGTATACTAAGGGCATACACATTCCCAATGGCAACATTCGGGTGCGAGAAGTTACTATTATCTTGATAGCAAGAATGAGTCCCGAATGAAGATTGCAAGAATGCACCCTGATGCGAATTGCAAGAATGCGTTCCGAAGGGAGATTGCAAGACTGCGCTCTGAACGCAGATTGCTGAGGCTAACGGCTCAAAGATCGATATAATCTTTGCTATAATTACGCCTACTGAAGATTCTTGCCCTGTTCCACCGAGAAGGAACCAACCCTTTTATCTACTACATGTCTATGAAGCTGTAATAGGGTCACAGCACCGTGCCCTGTATCGTAGAAGACTGTCCAGCTATTTGTATTACCACCCCTCCCTTTCTCACCATATGAAGTAAAACAACAATCTTGTATTTGAAAGTATGTTCTGGAAATATACCCAGTCAGAGAGAGTCACCAGGAAAGTCATTAACCTTAAATCGAAATTATAACCGCCATTGTCTGGCACAGGTAGCAAGAGTACAAACTTCTACTTGGGAATTGAAACAATCGGATCAGATTATTGCAAACATTTCTCCTTGTTTGTATGACGCTATGGAGTAAAGTATTAATTGTATCATTTTATCTATAATCTATGTTGTATAGGACTATCGTTTGTATCGCTTTTGTTGTGTATCTTTTAGCTTCCTGTATGGTGAACTTGAAGGGGGTAGACGTTCAGCTGGTGGACAGAAACAACGCTTTAAAGACACTCTTAAAGTGTCTCTGAAATGCTTCGATATAGACTCCCGTGATGGGAATCCTTCAGCAAGATCGCCAAATGTGGCGATGTAACAACAAAGAGGACCCCCATAGCTGAAAATCATCGTGTTGTTGAGGCACAGAGAAAACGAGCAGCGCGAAAAGACAGAGCACACAACACACACATGTCTAACCTTGATCATGTATGTACCACCTGTGGTCGGGGATTCTGTTCTAGGATTGGACTCTACAATCACCTCCGCACACATCAGAGAGGTGCAGCAGCACACGTCTGAGATTGTTGTCATCATCGCTTGCGATGGACGGCTATATATATTTTTGCTTTATAAAGACATTTTAGTGAAAACGTCGTTGTGTCTTGTTTTGTAAAACTAACTTGTTTCATTTTTATATGTTTTCCATGAAGCATGTATTACATTTTTATGTTTTATCATAACTAATTGTGAACTGAGAACAAACTAAGCTCAATAATGAACAACTGTTCATCTCATTATGTTTTTCCTCCATCTACATACACCTCTAACAGTTGTTCTTTTTTATTTCGATTATTACAAACTGACAGCTTATTTGTAAAAATTGTTTGTTGCCCTTGTTCAGTTTCTTCATAATCTATGAGCTGTTTTATTTCTCTTATCATTTTGTCTTACACCTTGTTAAAATCCTCACTCTTACTCCTGTTTATATTGCAGATTGAATAAACAATTTCTAACTGAATCTTACTTCGACAGCCAGGGTCGAGCGGTATATTTTCTCAGCATGATGCAAGTCTTCGAAATGCCACCCCTTGAATGTTTTTTTCTTTTAAATAACCTTTAATTGTTATTTTGATTTCGCTGTTTATGCCGCCCCTATTATGGTGCCGCCTGTTGCGGCTGCCTCTTTGTATCATAGCACGGTACGGTCCTGTCGGCAACCGTCTTATAGCAGAGGGCATATATATATCTATCCATCCATCCATCTATCCATCCATCTATCTATCTATATGTAGTAGGGCTGATGTTTCGTTTGTGACGTTAACCAGAGTGTGTGTACTACATGATGACCACCGTGCTCTCAATGACCACAGTGTATTATAACGTAACACGAACTCAGTTCTTATAGTTGATTTTGATACATATTTATTGATATTATTTTGACGAGGATTTGATAAACACGTCCGTCCATGTCTAGTATTTATGTTCGTCTCCTTTGTTGTCACTACGTCGCTAAGCAGTACTAACTAATCTACGTCAACTAGTTTCACTACGTCAATGTTTCGTTCTACAGTCTGTCCATTAATTCGTGAGCAGTTTGAAATTGATTTTCTCGAAAACTACCTGTTGGATCTCAGTGATTTTTTGCATGCAGCCTTAGAATATCCATGACGCTAAAATAAAGCTAACCAGTAGTCCATAGATGCTACGGATTTTGCACATCGGCGAATTCCTTTGATCATTTATGACAATTGCAACATGGAGGGCTCAAATTTAGATTTTACAGTATCCCTAGAATTTGTCCATGTCAATTCTATTCATAGGTGTATCTCCATATTAACTTGATAGGTCAAGTAATTAGGTGTGTTGCCCTTTATGTGCAATCGTGAACTTGGATACAATATGCAACAGTTAGTCCTCCCCTTCGGTCACCATTAGACCCCACGGTGTCTTAACTTCACCACAAATTGTATGATGGTAGACGCATTTGGATATGGAAATGTATACGTTGCTATTTCTCAGTCTGTAATCAAAATATGATTTGTATCATCCCGAATCTGACGATTCCATGAGGTTGATAATTGTTACTGGCTGGACAAATTGTAATCCATCTCGGTGCCAGTACTCGTCTTCCTCTCGAGCACATGTTCAACACACTTCTTCCAGAACTGCATGTCTATCATTGAGAAGGACTCACGTGTCAGAACTTCAACATCACACATTTTAAACGTCCTGTTCTGTTCGGCAACTTGCCCTTTTACTTTAGCCCAAACAAGCTCTATCGGATTGAGCATGATATGGAGGTAGTCGCAAAGACGTGTGGCCGTATTCCGCAATGATTTTGTCAATATGAAACACCTTTGTCTTATTTGTCATCCTCACCAGGTGCAACAACTCGGGTTTCAAATATGTATCATCGAAGCTGACATTTTCCTTAGCAAGCCAAGTCCTAATTTGATCTTTTGTATTTGATGCAGTTGGTACTTTGTCTTCCGCTGATACTGCGTTGTGATAGGATGCATTATCCATTACCAAGCATGATGGTCTGTTTAGAATTGGAAGTAGATCTTTCTCCATCCAGTGCCTGAAAATATGTCCATTCATTTCTGTGTGGTAGTCCCTACCGTCGGTACTTTTTGATTGCAAAATAAGTCCAGCGTCATGACAAGACCTTCTTCACTGCTTCCTGCATGTGTTAGTATAATACGCTGGCCTTTGTTGCTTGGTATTTTTCTTTTCTGTTCACCGTCTACTGATTGCCATTCTTTAGCATTGGTGTGGTGAGCATTGACCCAGGATTCGTCCAAATATACAATATCATAGCCTTGCCTCCGCCGCTCACGGATCTGACTCAGGTATTTACTTCGGGCAGCAATTAAATGTGGCTTTTCACAATAATATTCCTGCCGCCTATAGTTTTTCTGAAGGTGAAGCCGGCGGCTCTTACAATTTTTCATAGAGTACTTTTAGAAATGTCATGCTGCAATCTGATTGCAGTTTTAATTTCAGTTTCCTGAGAGTAACAAGTTGATTTGTCGCAAACATTTTCAAGAGCTCCCGTCTTATGACATCTATGTCAAAGTAGTCAATTGTTCTTTTCCGTCCTTGCTTGACATTAGTGCACTTTGTGTCCTGTTTAATCCATCGGGAAAAGGATTCTCTATTCAGACCAAGCGCCAGTTGCGCTCGTTTCTCAGGGTTATGAATATCGCAATATAGATGACCTCTCTAGATTCCCTACGGAAGTGTTGGTATAGTAAAACTGTAACCTTCTGTATTGTTATAAATGTGCACTTCAGACTCATTATGAATGTGATATCAATGTCAGTTTTGATAAGCCAACAAATATGATACAATAGTTCATACAAATAGCGGATACGCCTATAACTATACAACGGTATCCCAATTATAACGTCATATGCTTTCCGCTTTCAAAGTCGACTGAGTTAGGTGCACGGGATTTCGTGAAATTGTTGTTTACTCACGATATTTCTATGTTACCATAATGTATTTTTAGAACAACGCGTCTGTGTACCGTAGATCTGTTACTATTGTGTACAATCCGGTGAGGTTGATTTTAATATAACCTGAAGAAGAAATATTTCAAACTACATCAAATTTTCTTGGAAAAAAAATATTCTCTAGCGTCATGGATATTCTAAGGCTGCTTGCAAAAATCACTGAGATCCAACAGGTAGTTTTCGAGAAAATCAATTTCAAACGTGCTCACGAATTAATGGACAGACTATAGTGTTGCTATCTGCTCGTAGTGGGCAGCTTTAGTGTGCAAACACTATGTTCTCTACCTATCTCATTTCTACCATCCTATCAATCTAAACTACCTGTCTAGTGTGTTAGCTACTACTTTTGGGTTGGGGAACGGCCGTACCTGGTCCTGGTACACTGATCCTAGTACATATATATCTATCTATCTATCTATCCTATCTATCCTATCTATCCATCCATCCATCCATCCATCCATCTATCCATCTATCCACGTGTTTTTATTCTCTTTATTTCTCATAACAAACCAATTTATAACTTCCAACCAATTGCTCATGATCTTCATATTAGCTCAACGAAAAGCTAAACAGAATTAAAGACATGGACGGTGAAAGATTTGTCAGATGGCAAGTAACACTGAAATAAAAACAAACATTTGTACAGATTGGATTTAGATTGCAGAAAATTCAAAATGTTTACGTTTGAAATACAAATAACTTCTTCCTGCTTGCTCGAAAGGTAACTCAGGTTTTTTAACAGGTAAGATAAGGACGAGTTTTGTTTTACCTGGTTCATAATTTTTTACAAATAAAACAAAAATGGAAAGACTTTATTGCACCTGGTGTTCACCATATGACTGGGTCCCTCTCCGCAGAAAAGACATGCCACCTGCAGAGAGTAGTGCACAAATCACGACTTCCGTAGCTCTTAAGGATCTCAGGTAAAAATCCACTAACGAACATAATGGCGCTGCCTGGCTTGAACCCACTACATTCGGAACGCAAGGCAACGGTTAAACCCATTAGCGGTTAAAAAAAAAACATCACACGCAAGCCGGTCTGAATTGACATAGCTAGGTTATAGAAAACGAAATATTTTCTCAGCTAAAGAATGAGAACAACCATATCTAAACTTTCAGCAGAGATATGAACAAAATAATAAGTCCATAATGGACATAGTTGATTTTGGATATGTTTTTGTTTGTTTCTAACGTGGCCTCTGATAATATACGGCCGGCGGGCTCAGGTAAAATTCTAGAAAATAAGAACACAGACGTCGCGTGATCTCGGCACCACATAGGCGGTTCTAGTATTAACAATAGTTCTTCGTATATCAAGGATAGAGAAGAGAACAAATAGATCTATCCAGAAAGAACTCAAAATCAAAGAAAACTAGCTGATGCTACAAATAAGAAAGAGAACATTGAGATATTTTGGACATATAAAGAGACACGAAGGGCTGGGGAAGACCATCATGGAAGGAGGCATACCGGCAAATAGAAGAAGAATAAGACCATAATGAAGATGGATTCAGGATGTAACTGATGGTCTGAACATGACGCATGCAGAGAAGGAACATCTGGCCATGAAAAAGAGAAATTCCGGGGGACTGTTGGGGTGGCAAAGTTCTGTTCAGGACAAGCTATTTGATGATGATAATGAGTACTAACAATAAAGTAAATAATAAAGAGTATCAAGTATGATTAGTAATAGATGAAGTATGTAAGAAGTTTCAGTATCTCATAAAGTATGATTAGTAATAGATGAAGTATGTAAGAAGTTTCAGTATCTCATAAAGTATGATTAGTAATAGATGAAGTATGTAAGAAGTTTCAGTATCTCATAAAGTATGATTAGTAATAGATGAAGTATGTAAGAAGTTTCAGTATCTCATAAAGTATGATTAGTAATAGATGAAGTATGTAAGAAGTTTCAGTATCTCATAAAGTATGATTAGTAATAGATGAAGTATGTAAGAAGTTTCAGTATCTCATAAAGTATGATTAGTAATAGATGAAGTATGTAAGAAGTTTCAGTATCTCATAAAGTATGATTAGTAATAGATGAAGTATGTAAGAAGTTTCAGTATCTCATAAAGTATGATTAGTAATAGATGAAGTATGTAAGAAGTTTCAGTATCTCATAAAGTATGATTAGTAATAGATGAAGTATGTAAGAAGTTTCAGTATCTCATCAAGTATGATTAGTAATAGATGAAGTATGTAAGAAGTTTCAGTATCTCATAAAGTATGATTAGTAATAGATGAAGTATGTAAGAAGTTTCAGTATCTCATAAAGTATGATTAGTAATAGATGAAGTATGTAAGAAGTTTCAGTATCTCATAAAGTATGATTAGTAATAGATGAAGTATGTAAGAAGTTTCAGTATCTCATAAAGTATGATTAGTAATAGATGAAGTATGTAAGAAGTTTCAGTATCTCATAAAGTATGATTAGTAATAGATGAAGTATGTAAGAAGTTTCAGTATCTCATAAAGTATGATTAGTAATAGATGAAGTATGTAAGAAGTTTCAGTATCTCATAAAGTATGATTAGTAATAGATGAAGTATGTAAGAAGTTTCAGTATCTCATAAAGTATGATTAGTAATAGATGAAGTATGTAAGAAGTTTCAGTATCTCATAAAGTATGATTAGTAATAGATGAAGTATGTAAGAAGTTTCAGTATCTCATCAAGTATGATTAGTAATAGATGAAGTATGTAAGAAGTTTCAGTATCTCATCAAGTATGATTAGTAATAGATGAAGTATGTAAGAAGTTTCAGTATCTCATAAAGTATGATTAGTAATAGATGAAGTATGTAAGAAGTTTCAGTATCTCATAAAGTATGATTAGTAATAGATGAAGTATGTAAGAAGTTTCAGTATCTCATAAAGTATGATTAGTAATAGATGAAGTATGTAAGAAGTTTCAGTATCTCATAAAGTATGATTAGTAATGAATGATATGTAAGAAGTTTCAGTATCTCATAAAGTATGATTAGTAATAGATGACGTATGTAAGAAGTTTCAGTATCTCATAAAGTATGATTAGTAATAGATGAAGTATGTAAGAAGTTTCAGTATCTCATAAAGTATGATTAGTAATAGATGAAGTATGTAAGAAGTTTCAGTATCCATAAAGTATGATTAGTAACAGACGAGGTAGGTAAGAAGTTTCAGTATCTCATAAAGTCATGATTAGTAATAGATGAAGTATGTAAGAAGTTTCACAGTATCCTCATAAAGTATGATTAGTAATAGATGAAGTATGTAAGAAGTTTCAGTATCTCATAAAGTATGATTAGTAATAGATGAAGTATGTAAGAAGTTTCAGTATCTCATAAAGTATGATTAGTAATAGATGAAGTATGTAAGAAGTTTCAGTATCTCATAAAGTATGATTAGTAATAGATGAAGTATGTAAGAAGTTTCAGTATCTCATAAAGTATGATTAGTAATAGATGAAGTATGTAAGAAGTTTCAATATCTCATAAAGTATGATTAGTAATAGATGAAGTATGTAAGAAGTTTCAGTATCTCATAAAGTATGATTAGTAATAGATGAAGTATGTAAGAAGTTTCAGTATCTCATAAAGTATGATTAGTAATAGATGAAGTATGTAAGAAGTTTCAGTATCTCATAAAGTATGATTAGTAATAGATGAAGTATGTAAGAAGTTTCAGTATCTCATAAAGTATGATTAGTAATAGATGAAGCATGTAAGAAGTTTCAGTATCTCATAAAGTATGATTAGTAATAGATGAAGTATGTAAGAAGTTTCAGTATCTCATAAAGTATGATTAGTAATAGATGAAGTATGTAAGAAGTTTCAGTATCTCATAAAGTATGATTAGTAATAGATGAAGTATGTAAGAAGTTTCAGTATCTCATAAAGTATGATTAGTAATAGATGAAGTATGTAAGAAGTTTCAATATCTCATAAAGTATGATTAGTAATAGATGAAGTATGTAAGAAGTTTCAGTATCTCATAAAGTATGATTAGTAATAGATGAAGTATGTAAGAAGTTTCAGTATCTCATAAAGTATGATTAGTAATAGATGAAGTATGTAAGAAGTTTCAGTATCTCATAAAGTATGATTAGTAATAGATGAAGTATGTAAGAAGTTTCAGTATCTCATAAAGTATGATTAGTAATAGATGAAGTATGTAAGAAGTTTCAGTATCTCATAAAGTATGATTAGTAATAGATGAAGTATGTAAGAAGTTTCAGTATCTCATAAAGTATGATTAGTAATAGATGAAGTATGTAAGAAGTTTCAGTATCTCATAAAGTATGATTAGTAATAGATGAAGTATGTAAGAAGTTTCAGTATCTCATAAAGTATGATTAGTAATAGATGAAGCATGTAAGAAGTTTCAGTATCTCATAAAGTATGATTAGTAATAGATGAAGTATGTAAGAAGTTTCAGTATCTATAAAGTATGATTAGTAATAGATGAAGTATGTAAGAAGTTTCAGTATCTCATAAAGTATGATTAGTAATAGATGAAGTATGTAAGAAGTTTCAGTATCTCATAAAGATGGAGAATAACAAATATCATTTGGAAGAGAAACTTATCTCCACTAAAACAAAGGGTTTAAAAGGGTTTAAAAGCCGACGGATTGACTTTATTGCACCGGGTTTTACCCCATACGGCTCGGTCCTTCTCCGCAGAAATGGCACGCCACCTGCCGAGAGTATTGGCATAGCACAACTCTGTAGCTCCAGAAACAATCCTAGGGGTCTCTGGAAAAAACTCCACTCTTGAACAGAATGGTGCGGTCTGGACTCGAACCCACGATCTTCGACTCACAAGGCAAAGGGTTTAACCACTTAACCACAGTAAAACAAAGATCAAGCTCAAATATAAAATCGGTTTTTTTCAATGGCTCCCAAACTTTGTGAGTCGTTACAAAGTTAAATACAAATAAGATTCAAACATTTATCAATAAATGGTTTCGGTGTATTATCAAATACTCGAACTCCGTAGCTCCGGCAATAATCCTAGAGATCTCATGAAAAATTGTCATATATGTCTCGGTCCGGATTCGAACCCACACCATTCAGTACGACAGACAAACTACTTAAACCACTTCGCCTTTGAAACTCCTTTCCTCCACCCTTCTAAAAAACAGTTATATCCTTCTG
Source organism: Arion vulgaris (assembly GCA_020796225.1). Taxonomy (NCBI): domain Eukaryota; kingdom Metazoa; phylum Mollusca; class Gastropoda; order Stylommatophora; family Arionidae; genus Arion; species Arion vulgaris. Next base: position 14,328,735 of record CM036765.1, read on the forward strand.
TCCAATACAGTTTGCAAAAACGAAATAGCAGTGCATGATATACTCCACATTATACAGTTAATTCGTAAGGGGAAACGACGCTGTTTGTTATTTGTCTGTATATATTTATGTTTGAAATCCTTGGAGATTTAGTTAGAGAACAACCGAGAGTGAACGGTCATCTAAAGGTATGTGGCATATATGAAGATGTAATAGCTAGAGGTGTGTAGGTCAACGATATATGTATTAAGTAAACTATCTAATATTCTCATCCCAGGGAACTTAAAGTAATCCGGAGTATCTTCTAGTTTCCTAGTTTCTAATATTCTCATCCCAGGGAACTTAAGGTAATCCGGAGTATCTTCTAGTTTCCTAATTTTTGCCTGCCCATATTTGTCACGATAGATGAATATTATAATAAATTCTACATTCTTCTTCTTCTTCTTCTTCTTCAGCGATCTCTGGTCATGCGCTTAATTTACTGTGGACCACAAACTGGGCAGGCAGCTTCAGGTCTGTCAGGTTTCCCCAAAGCTTAGTTTTCAGGTCGACTGGGTGTGCCACATGTTGCTTCTCAGCTCACACAGAAGAGGACAGTCTTGCAGGATATGCTCTGGTGTCTGTTCTGCCTGCTGACACTGGCAAAGAGCTGTTTGACTTATTCCTAGTCTGTATAAGTGTTTGTTGAGTCTGCAGTGTCAGGTGCGTAGTCGAAATATAATGACCTGGTCTGTTCTGCTTAGGTCTTTGAGGGAGTCTTTTCCATAATCATATCCAGTGTTTGTCTTCCAGTCTACTGCAGATTTCTCTGTATGAGGGTTTTGACCTCTTGAAAAGACAAGGGTTGGTAAATTTGCTCTTTGGCACTGCCCTCCTTAGCTAAGACATCAGCACTCTCATTGCCTGCAATGCCACAGTGAGATGGAATCCACTGCAGAGTGAATTTCTGCCTTTTCTGAAAGCTGAGCAAGTTCTCTTTGTAGTTTTGTACTGTGCTGTCAGTGGATTTAGCCCCAGGGCTTGTATAGCTGACAATGAGTCTGTAATAAATACCATCTTGCTTGCAGCTGCTTGCAGCTTATTCATGTGCTGTGCTGCCATCAGAAGGGCTATGAGTTCTGCTTTGTAGTTGGAACATATTCTTCCAGTAGGAGCCGCTAGAGACACAGTGGTAGCATCTGGGTGCCTAATGTACCTCCTGCTCCACCATTCATGGTTGCCTCCATTGCCGATCCATCTGTGTAAATTCTTATCCAGCTGTCTTCTGGAAACATGTAATGGAGATGTTCCATTGTAATTGCTTTTTCACTAGATTAGGCTCGGCATCTTTGCTTAATAATTTAGGGATGGAGGTTTAGAAGTTTAGTGGTACTGAGTCTGGTTCCCAGTGATCAAAAGCAATTCTTCAGGTATGGAATTATGATTTAGTAGTTCCAAGTATGACTTTCCTATTTCTTTTGCTTTGTGGTTTAGACTTGTGCGCTTTAGTCTGTTCTTTGTTCTAGCCGCCATTTTTCATGCAGTGGATGGTGAGGCATTCTTTTGATCCTTTCAGTCTGTAGAATCACTTTTCTCCTTCTTCTGTCTTCCAAGGGCTGGATGTTGGCTGCCTTTTCCATTTCTACAATTGGTGTAGATTTCATGGCTCCGAAAATAGTACGCAGACACCTGTTTTGTGTTTTTTCCAGTATCGATTTGTTGAATGGGCTGCTGATATCCATGTCGATGATGCATATTCGAGGTCGTCTAACTGCACCAGTGTACACCTGACTCAGGATTCGAATATCAGCTCCCCAGGTAGTTCCAGCCAGCTTCCGCATCACCCTTTGTTTCCTCATAGCCTTTCTGTTTGTTTCCATTATGTGATGTTTCCATGTCAGACGACTGTCAGCTTAACTCCCAAAAAGGTTGGAGTATGGGAACGGGAACGATATCATCGTTAAATTTCAGTCTGAAGTGTTCTTCCTTTGTTGACAATGAGAAAAGCGTTGCTATAGTTTTGCTCCCGTTTATTTCTAGACCCCATTTACTTGCCCACATTATGACGCTGTTCAGGCTGGCCTGGAGTTTAAAGATGGCAGGACCAGAAACTCGGAGGTGTACCACACAGCTAGATCATCAGCATGGAGAGAGTGTGATACATGTCTGGGCAGAGTTTGTGGCAGATCATTAATATATACCAGGAAAAGCAATGGGGACAGTACGCTGCCCTGTGGGACTCCTGCTCTTAATTTGAATCTGGGACTGTGTACTCCATCCAATTTTACAGATGCTTGTCTATGGGTAAGAAAGTCTTTTATCCAATAGTACATTCTACCCGTATTCCACTGCGTAAGAGCTTGAGTAGCAAACCATCTTTCCAGACTTTGTCGAAGGCCTTAGACATGTCGAAGAACACTGTGAGGTTTTCTTCTTTTCTTGAAGCCATTTCTATGTCCTGTGCAGGTATCCACTTGGTCATCAGTGCTTCTATGCTGCCTGTAGCCTGTCTGAGGCTGGATCCAGTTTATGGTTGGATTCTAAAAACCACTGGAGTCTAGTGGTTATCACTCTCTTCAGCAGTTTTGCAGTGCAACTTAGCAAACTTATAGGTCTGTAGCTCTGCGGATCCTTTTTGTCTTTTCCACTTTTGAAAATTGGGTGGATTGTGGCATTTTCCAGATGTCTGGACTCTCCCTGTCTCAACTATTGTTAAAATCTGGAGTAGAAGACTCTGTGCTATTGGGCCTATTTGTTTGAGCATGTCGTTTGATATTCCATCTGGTCTCCGGGCCTTTTTACGATTGAGCTTTTTCAGTGCTCTCTGCAGCTCAGTCAGTGTGATGTCTACCTCCATACAGGGTTCACTTGTTGCTCTTTTGAATGTAGCATTTATCTCACTTCTGACTTCTTTCCCTTGCTCCTGACTTATTGGGCATGAGCTTTCTTGCTGTAACACTGGGCCATCAGGAGTGGCTGCTCGCTTTCCTGTGAAGTTGTTCTCCTTGCTGAGAACGTTTTCCCTAGATGGGTTGTCATCGTTCAGGGCTTTGTAAGTCTCCACAACTTTTGAGTATCTTTTTCCATGTTCAAAGAGGCTTTCTTTTCTTTCCAGGATTTTCTACACTGCTGGTTTCTTTCTCTAACATAAAGGGTCCTTGCTCTATTGTGTTGCATTACATTTTGGTCCGTTGGTGCAAGTTCCATTGTATTTCTGGCACTGCAAAGCGAGCTATGGAGAACTTCCATCTCTGGTGTCAATATGGCTTGTAGTTTTCTCCTCCTCTGGGTATAGCCTTTTTGCAGCATCTAAAATGGCTTTATTGAATGAACGTGCATCTCTGTCCACTTTTCCTGATTGATTAATTTCTTTACAGTACTTGTCTGCTAGTTCTTGGAATAGCTTCCAGTCTGCCTTTTGTAATTCCAACTAGGGGCAGAGTTTGTAAGTTCCTCCTTGTTAATGTTATTTATGAGGAGTTTCACTGGTCTATGGTCACTACCTCCAATCTGGTCGCAGACTTGCCTTTCGGTTATCCTGTGAATGTCGTCTGTGCAAAAGCCAGATCTGGGGTGCTTGTTGTGCGCCACCGTCGTGAGTAACATGTGTGAGGATCATCTGGGTGGTTGAGAATGGTGAGACTGTTGGTGATCAGCCATTCTTCAAGGCTTTCACCTCGAGGATCTAGCGTTCCTAGCCCTAGCTTGGTGAGTGGCTGTTGAAGTCTCCTACTATAAGCAAGTTGTCATCTTGAACTTTGATAGCTTCCAGTTCAGTTTGAATGGAGGGTGGTGAGTATATATTGTATAGTGTCATCTTAGTGTTGTTGATAAGGAGTTGAACAGCTATGAATTCTGTGCTCATCTGATTGGACCTGTGAAGTTCAACTGCCGGTATGGAATTACGAACTAGTGTTACTACTCCACCCTTATGTCTATTTTCTCTATCCTGACGTAAGGTTTCAAATCCTCTAATGCTGAATCTATTTCCCGGATTAAGGTGCGTCTCTTGGATACAGCAGATGTCAATCTTTTCTGCTCGCAGACGTTCCTCTAGCTCTCGTTTTTGTTGGTTACCCCTTCTGCATTCCATTGCATAATTGTGAGGGTGAAAGTTTGTCCTTGCTGCCAGTAGTAATACCCTGTCCTCCCTGGCTTTGCAAGAATCAACAGGGCCGCCAGTAGCTAAAGTGGACCCCTTCGAGGCAGGGAGTTCGGTCCCACCACCACCTGGCTGTTTCCCATGGTGGTGGCACCACAGTTATATACAAATTTGCGCATGGCCATTTGAGTTGTTCGTATGTGTCGATTCCTCCCGCCAATAATGGCTGACACATTCCGTTTCTGAGGACATCTTTTTTTTGAGGTTGTTCTCTAGACAGTTGCAGTCCCCTGCTGACGAGATCTGTCTTCCGGGTTTGTCTGGAGTCGTCCTACTCTAGATGACTTCAGCCTTCTGTTGCCGGGCTCACCACCCAGGCTTTTGCAGGGTATGCTCCCTGGACACTGTAGTTGAATCCCTTATGCTTAAGGGAAAGTGTCATAGAAGTAGAAGACAAGACAAGAAAAAGGATGTCCTCCTCAAGAGAAAGAGAGGACAAGTGCTATTTGTCCCATAGCTGGGGGATGGGTTGGTTGCAGCCAGAGCATTTACCACTCGCCGGTGGGTTCTGCACTGTCACCTTATGAGGCCCCATCCTGCTCCCCGCCTTTTGGTCTGGCCTTTCACCTTCAGTCTGTTCGGCTTGGTTAGACCTGCCAGGAGTTAGACTCCCCCCGACATAGCCTGAAGGATCCTAAAGGCACACAAACCCTCCAACCACGATAAGGTAGGCTAATATGGAGAATTCTACATTCGTAATTTGCAAATGTTCTGTTCTGTAGAAGCTGTACCTCATATGCATACTTATTGTATGCTTTTAGAACAGTGGTTCAATAGTTTGGTTTTAATATTGTGTTCCTTTTATCATGATGGCGGCGTCTGTGGCCGGGGTTAGTAGCTCGGTCTATTAACCCGACGTTCTGAATCGAATCACGCTGCGGACAATTTGGTTGCAAATTGTTTCACGTGGATTTTACGAAAGGACGATGACGCACCCGTTCGAAAGCAATGGCAAACTACTGAACGTAATAATGCCTAGAGAAATCACAAACAGCGTTAAAAAAGCTGGGATTGATTCGCAAAGTCCTGTAAAGGATATGCAATTAACGTTTATCATGATGTGACTTTCACGGTTATGTATCTTAGATATATGAGCATAACTTCGACCTTTTCTTGTAAAAAAAACCAGTGAGATCTATGCTTATACTTTCTGTCAACGTTATAGTCACACTAAAGTTTTGTTTTGTTCCGATCTGTCAACTTCTTGGAACCCTCCATATCGATTATTTGTTAACCACACTGTGTGATTTGTATGTGATCTGAGCTTAACAGCGATTGCACATTGTGCCAGTTATGCTCCTACAAGTAGGCCAGCACATCCGGTTTCTGTGACGTTTTTTATCTACTAGGGTACTTCCTAGGCCCCTACATCACTCGCCTCTTATGACATGCATTGTTGGTCGCAGTGAGTACAATTCATTACTTTCCTTGCAGGGCCCCCACCACACGAGAAGATTCATTCAACAATATAGATAACAATGTTGTTTTTTCTTTGGTTCCGGTTCTGTCAACACTATATAAGATATTGTATACAACATTAAAGTTTGGTATCAACAGTGTGGCTTATGTGGTAGCGAAGAATACAACCACTGGCTCATCTCCCATGGCGTGAACGGCGTTTATGAGGGGAGGGGGTCGTTAGTGGGGCCGGCAACCAAACACTATAAAAAAAACTAACAGAAACGGAGACAGAAAAAACTCATAACTGCTCATAAGGATTCAGATGCCATAGTGGTAGGATCGAAATGAGTGGATATTATTTACCCTGTCTTTTGTGCCCTTGGGAGCGACGAATGCTGATGATGATGACGAGGTTGATGATAATGATGATGGTGAGGCTGGTGATAATGCTGGTGACGAAAGCAATGATGATGGCGGCGGGGACGATGATAACGAAGGTGATGATGATCATAAAAGTTTAATTGGTTTCAATCTGTCTAGTATATAGTGACAAAATGTCTGAATTGGCTGTATATTGAAACAAAGATATATAAAAAAGTAATCCTTGCTTAGTTTTCAATAAGATAGGAAGAATGAAAGTAATATAAGCATAGTCGAACTGTTGTGCATCGGTATCAGTAAATGTCAAATAAATCCCTACAGTACTCACATGTTCTAATTCTTGAACTCTACAAAATGTCACGTGCTGTGTTACATTCAGTGCTAGGATTACCCCCAGGAATCAAGCCCCATTCTTTCCTAGTCTCTTGTTTCTTGATTTCCTCTGTAGCTGTGCTGCTGTGAGTTACTTACATAACTTTCTCTTGTACATGTGTATGTATGTTAGACTACAGTCTATTCAGTTACTAATATTTCTTCTTCTCTTCTCCCATTTACTTCTTTATAGAAGCGTTGGGGGTGAAACATAGTGTGTGCTTGTTTTAAGGCACTTTGTAAGCTGATATTCATGTTAGCGTAAGGCTGTTCTTGATGCCGTCGCTCCATCTTTACGTGGTCTTCCTCTTGCTTTGTACTCATTATACTTTTTCTGTGTGGCTCTCTGTGGTTGGTGATACCAGGGCATTCTGGTCGGGTGTCGAACCCATTTAATCTGGTTTTTTTAATGAATTGCATGACTGGTTTCACATCCAGTCTTCTTCTGATTTCTTCATTTCTAATTGTGTCTCTTATTGTCACACCTGCAGCTCTTCTAAGACATCTCATCTCTGTCGTTATGATTTTCCGCTCATTAGCTGTTGTTATTGGCCATGTTTGACACTGGTAACATAGTGTTGGCCAGAAAATCGTTCTTATGAGATTTGCTTTAGTTACTAAGACTACAGAGGATATTTACACACTTCCTCGTCTATCTCAATTTCTCACTCTCGTCAACTCGACGGCAGCAATATTACAATATATTATTCAAGGGATTATAAGCCGAAGAATTGACTTAATTGCACCGGGTTTTACCCCATATGGCTCGGCCCCTCTCTACAGAAATGGCATGCCATCTGCCGAGATGATTGCACAAAGTACGAACTCCGTAGCTCCAGCAACCATTCAAGGCGTCTCTGGAAAAAATGCTTTCGTGAACAGAACGACGTGGTCCAGATTCGAACTCACGACCATCGACTCACACGGCAAGGGTTTAACCACTTAGCCACAGAGACCCCGACAACATAATATGCGTACATCTAATAGGAAAGCTTGAAGTAGGAGAAACTTGACTAGTCATAGAAACTTGGCTAGTCATAGAAACTTGACTAGTCATAGAAACTTGATTAGTCAGAGAAACTTGACTAATCATAGAAACTTGACTAGTCATAGAAACTTGATTAATCAGAGAAACTTGATTAATCAGAGAAACTTGATTAGTCAGAGAAACTTGACTTGTCAGAGAAACTTGATTAGTTAGAGAAACTTGACTAGTCAGAGAAACTTGACTTAACATCATGACAAGGTAGAAAACAATAACTAGGTACCAAAACTAGTTTTATTAAGTTCTGGAGGTTTATGTATTCATAGTTTGCGAGAGACAGAAAATCACACATATATCTATATATCTTTATTATTGATATGTATATTGTCTCCAACAATGCGACTACTACTATAATGTAGTCAGACATTCAAGATACACAAAGATAGTCAGACAAGCAAGATACACAAAGATAGTCAGACAAGCAAGATACACAAAGATAGCCAGACAAGCTAGATACACAAAGACAGACAAGAAAGATACACAAATATAGTCAGACAAGAGAGATACACAAAGATAGTTAGACAAGAAAGATACACAAAGATAGTCAGACAAGCAAGATACACAAAGATAGTCAGACAAGCAAGATACGCAAAGACAGACAAGCAAAATACACAAAGATAGTCAGACAAGCAAGATACATAACTACAACATGACGTTGTGTGGGTCGGACAAAAATAAGATAGAATCACTAAGCTGACACAGTAAGATAGAATCACTAAGCTGACACAGAAAGATAGAATCACTAAGCTGACACAGTAAGATAGAATCACTAAGCTGACACAGTAAGATAGAATCACTAAGCTGACACAGAAAGATAGAATCACTAAGCTGACACAGTAAGATAGAATCACTAAGCTGACACAGTAAGATAGAATCACTAAGCTGACACAGTAAGATAGAATCACTAAGCTGACACAGTAAGATAGAATCACTAAGCTGACACAGTAAGATAGAATCACTAAACTGACACAGTAAGATAGAATCACTAAGCTGACACAGTAAGATAGAATCACTAAGCTGACACAGTAAGATAGAATCACTAAGCTGACACAGTAAGATAGAATCACTAAGCTGACACAGTAAGATAGAATCACTAAGCTGACACAGTAAGATAGAATCACTAAGCTGACACAGTAAAATAGAATCACTAAGCTGACACAGTAAGATAGAATCACTAAGCTGACACAGTAAGATAGAATCACTAAGCTGACACAGTAAGATAGAATCACTAAGCTGACACAGTAAGATAGAATCACTAAGCTGACACAGTAAGATAGAATCACTAAGCTGGCGACACAGTTCTTGAGTTCTGCAAAAAGGCATATGGAACTGACATCTGAATTCTTGTAAGTGATGAAAGCTCTACACTTCACGTTTCATGTCACCAGAAATATGGTGAGCAAGAAAGAAGACAGGAGGCTAAGATCAATAAAGTTACACAAGGAATATGGAATCTGACAAAAAGATGCTTCAATAATATATCTTATTCTGTCAGCAATTTTGTATGTTACATTTTATATAGAGAAAATATTGTCTAGTCTACGATTGTTTTCTTCTTGTGCGATCAACGTCTGCTATGCTACTCTGGTATGTGTCATAAACAGGGCGGTGCGCTTGAAGTCTTCATCGGTTCTCCATAGTTTGTTCTCAAGTGTTGTCCCTGTTGGCCCGACTTCCATTCTTACACTTCTCAGGCTGGGACATTCTTGCAGGATATGCTCTGGGGACTGCTTTGGTGCTTCAGTGCAGATGTGTCCCCGAGACCCATTCAATATAATTGTGGTCTGATACCGCAGTTTCTCTTCTAGGTATCTCTCTCTCTCTCTCTCTCTCTCTCTCTCTCTCTCTCTACACTTGCGATCCCGTTTTAAGTCTGAAGACTGTGGTCTTCGCTTGTCTGTTTAATGTATTTATATTGTCATGCTCTGGATTGTATCCTCCGTTTTTCTTAAATCCACATCATTTTTCTGGACTGTTTCATGAGAGTGTTGGCTTATGTAAAGCTTTGTGTTGGATGTGGTTGTGTTAGGCACCCTCCAACCCTTGCCAGTTTGTCAGATGTTTCGTTTTCTGTGAGACCACAATGAGCTTGTATCCACTAAAGAACAAGCTCTGATTTTTTTGACAGATTTTATGCCTTATATCCTGTATGAGATTGTCTTGTTTGTTACATTCAATGACCTGGAGAACGGAACTTCAATCGATGAAGAATGCAATTTTTTTTTTCAGACACATGTTGATTGTTGAGAATCTGTATGGCTGCAAGGAGGGACGTTGCCTCTGCTTTAAAGTTGGTGCATGTTTCTGCTGCTGCTAGAGAGTATTGTTCTGTACTTCCTTGAGGTGTGTATTGTAGATTCCTCTGCCTCCCTTTCTGACAGCGTCTGTAGCTGACTCGTCTGTGAACACACATGTCCTTTTACTGGGGGAATATTGCTCACATTAGATGTGACAAGACTCTTTGCTTTGTCTCCATTTTATTTTCTTGAGGTTGTCCATGATACTTCTAGTTGTATTTTGGATATGTTTTGGCATCGTGTCAGTTGCTGTAGTTTTTGTATGGTTTAGTTTTATGTTCTAATTCTTTGTCCAATTCTCCACTTTCTCAAATATTTTTAGCAGATAAATGGATTTTATGGAATGTTCTACAGCTACCTAGACTGCACTAATATGAACGGGTACTGATGGACTACGGCAAGACAGACTACGAAATGAAGACATCAGAAGCAGAGTGGGCACAACTTCATGCACCGACTACATCGAAAGACAACAAATGCAGTGGTTTGGACATTTAATGAGAATGAAATACAACCAACCACCAATAACAGCATACAGTAAAAGAGATCGGGTACTAGAACTAAGGGAAGACCAAGAAAAGATGGATAGACAATATCAAGACCACACTACATAAACACGGATATAACACAACAAGGGTGACTCATCTGGTCCTAGAACGCAAATTAAAGCTCCAATCCCTACGCTTAACGGCAAGAGTGGACAGCCAACTATATCTTCCACCTGGGAATAGACAATAGACAAATAAACTGATGGACTACAAGAGGGGAAATGTTTAGTCAGCCAACCACTGAAACCATCGTCTACTTCAGACTAAGCCCATAAACATAACAGTCTGCTATGTCCTCGGTTTAATAATCAATAAATCTCTATCGATAATGTAATCTGTACAATATTAAAGATATCAAGACAATCAAATAAGACATGTGTCAATGCAATCATTTATTGCTTCTACGTAAATCATGATTTTATATGCACTCCACACCGTCTTACCTCTCCGCGCCCTTCTATAGAAAATCATACCGACCTTCAAGTGCCAAAATTATGACTCCCTTGTTCATCATCAAATCATCAAAAATCTTACGCTGTCGTTAAGTTATCACAAGTGACCAGGTGTGAACACCTGGTGGTCACTAGTGATAAAGGTAAAAATATTTGCGAGAGTTGTCCCGTGTTCAAACCCGCACCTGCAGACATGAATCAGAAATCACTCGTTTCCTTAAGACTCTTGCTGAAGTTATAAATCATCTCTCGTCTGGTACCAGCCATGACCTATTAGTTTGAAAGATGGTGGCCACACTTGAATAGAGAAAGACTCTCATATAGAAACGCTGTTTAAATACACGTCCACATTTCAAGAAGTTATAAACATGTAATTTATGATATCTCAGATAATGTTTGCAACGCCATCTTTACTATTTCTGTTACACTCTTTATGTGTTGTTTTGTTTTTAAGATTTTTTTTACTTCTAAATTAATCGGTTTTCACCTTTACCCGTTGTTTTTATCAGAATTCTTAGAATTTTTCATTATTTTTATGTATCACTCGTTTTTTTTCTCAATATTTATTACAATCGTCAATCTATTTAACTTCTTTCGTGTGTCTTGTTTTTTATGCTATAAATTCAGTCGTAGCCACGGCGCCGAATACTGAGTCTTTTACTGATGTTTGCTTGAAGGATTGCTTTCATTAAAGAGAAGCAAAATATAGTAAAGCAGCGACCTACAAGGCATGTCGTAAGAGGCGACTTAGGTAGAGGCCTAGGAAGCTACCTAGTAAATAAAAACCTCGCAGAAATCGGATGTGCTGTTCTACTTGTAGGCGCATAAATTGACACAATGTAAATCGCTCTTAGACTTAGATCACATACAAATCATAAAGAGGGGTTAATAAGTGGTCGTTGGGTAGCACTAGAAGAAGAAGATTAACATGTGTCCCTCGCCATTCCGGCGAGCCTTACTCCGACTTCATGAGTACTTGTAACTTAGATTCTCAAGTTGAGTATCAGGGTCTCATGTAGTCCAAATTTCGTACCGTGTGCACACTGAGAATATTTGAACCAAACTGATCACGAACAACGGAATTTCAACGGCGCATAGTCGCTATCGCAGAGTATTAGCAACTTTTTTATCCTTCTATATCGTTATCTTTTATTCTTTCTCTTTGTATTGTTTCTATTATTTTTCTCTTTGTATTGTTTCATTATTGTTTCTCTTATTGTTTCATTATTGTTTCTCTTTGTATTGTTTCCATTATTGTTTCTCTCTGTATTGTTTCCATTATTGTTTCTCTTTGTATTGTTTCCATTATTGTTTCTCTTTGTATTGTTTCTATTATTGTTTCTCTTTGTATTGTTTCCATTATTGTTTCTCTTTGTATTGTTTCTCTTTGTATTGTTTCTATTATTGTTTCTCTTTGTATTGTTTCTATTATTTTTTCTCTTTGTATTGTTTCTATTATTGTTTCTCTTTGTATTGTTTCTATTATTGTTTTCTTGTATTGTTTCATTATTGTTTCTCTTTGTATTGTTTCATTATTGTTTCTCTTGTATTGTTTCCTTATTGTTTCTCTTTGTACTTTTTTCTCTTGTATTGTTTCCTTTTGTTTCTCTTTGTATTGTTTCTATTATTGTTTCTCTTTGTATTGTTTCTATTATTGTTTCTCTTTGTATTGTTTCCATTATTGTTTCTCTTTGTATTGTTTCGATTATTGTTTCTCTTTGTATTGTTTCTATTATTGTTTCTCTTTGTATTGTTTCCATTATTGTTTCTCTTTGTATTGTTTCCATTATTGTTTCTCTTTGTATTGTTTCCATTATTGTTTCTCTTTGTATTGTTTCTATTATTGTTTCTCTTTGTATTGTTTCTATTATTGTTTCTCTTTGTATTGTTTCTATTATTGTTTTCTTGTATTGTTTCTATTATTGTTTCTCTTGTATTGTTTCTTTATTGTTTCTCTTTGTATTGTTTCTATTATTGTTTTCTTGTATTGTTTCATTATTGTTTCTTTTATTGTTTCATTATTGTTTCTATTTGTATTGTTTCTATTATTGTTTCTCTTTGTATTGTTTCCATTATTGTTTCTCTTTGTATTGTTTCATTATTGTTTCTCTTGTATTGTTTCATTATTGTTTCTCTTTGTATTGTTTCTATTATTGTTTCTCTTTGTATTGTTTCTATTATTCTTTCTCTTTGTATTGTTTCTATTATTGTTTCTCTTTGTATTGTTTCTATTATTGTTTCTCTTTGTATTGTTTCTATTATTGTTTCTCTTTGTTATTATCTTTCAAAGAGGTCTGTGCAACTTTAAGCGTTTGCATTGCGTTTGATAGTTGTTGGTCTCGAATGTGACAGTGTCGTTCTGTTTGTTAGTACATTCTTTCTCGGAATCTATAGCTTTCAGTTATTGGATTCATGTTTTGTCATTCTCTCTAGGTTTTCCATTTCTGGGGACGATCCATGTTGAAAGGCATAGTCTATCATTGCATTTAGTTTCTTTTATACTCTCTCATCTCTGTCTTTGTTTTTCTTGTTTACTTTCCTATCTCTTTGAATTGTCTTTTAGTCATTGGTGATTGTGTCATTTATTTCTCTCTTTGGTTATTTGATATTCAATATTCTCCTTCTCTTTCTCTCTCTCTCTCTTCCTCTCTTCTCTCCCTCTCTTCTTTTCTCTCTCTTTTTCTCTCTCGCTCTGCCTTTCTATCTCCATGTCATTTCTCTATTTTTGTATTTCCATTTGTTTTCTCATTTCACTATTTTCTATCATCCATTCTCTTATTTTTCAACATTTTCTCTTCCTCATTTTTTCTCTCCATTTTCATCATTTTCTCTTGCTCATTTTTTCTCTCTATTGTCATCATTTTTTCTTCATCATTCTCTCACTTCACTATTTGTTTCATAATTTGTTCATGTTATCATTTTCTCTTTCCCATTATTTATATATGTTGTTCACATCTATTTTTCTTCTTACATATCCTTTCCTTCTCTTCTCTCTCTCTCTCTCTCTCGATCACTGCCCAGACCGATGTACCAGACCTCCCTATAAATTCTATTCATGTGGAAATCTGATTCATGCAGTCCTAGCGTTGGTGTCTTTCTCTCACATCTGCAGCACCATTTGGAGCTTTGGTGCTTATTCTTCGGCGATGTGTCCAGTTTCAGTCAGCGTTTACTCGTTTCGCTCTCCGTTCTGTGCCATCTAGTGTTTTTTACGTTGTGGGTTTCAAGCCCACTCTCAACCTCCTTAGTCGCCTCTTACGACATGCGTGCAGATAGCAGTGGTTCTATTCTTTACACCCCAATTTGGGCCCCGGTAACCACTCGGACGTTTTCACTTATGAGTTCATTTCCTTCATTATTTTTTCACTTCGATAATTTCTTATTCTTTGTAATTCATTGTCTTAACAATTTTCTTGTTTCATCACTTTATCTTATTCACTTTCTTCTCATTGTATATTTTCTTCCTCATATTTAGCCATTGATATTCTTGTAGTTTGACATTTTTACTTGTTGCTAATCAACTATTTTATATTGTTCTTTACAATGTTGCTATTTGATTAACTTTCATTCTTACTGTTGTTCTATAATGTTCTTTACAATGTCGTTATTTCTCTCTCTCGCCATCGTTCTAGGCTAGTTTTTATCATTTTATTGTGATATACAAACAGCCAAACATCAGAACGTAATGTACGTGCACCAACCTTCAGTACCTATTGGAGCACAGTTGCTTATCCTTGGATTAGGTGTTCGATTTCAGCCAGCTATTGTGTGCAGTTCGCTCTCCGCTAGCCTTTGACTGTCCCCAGCCGTAACCCGCAAGGCAGCGGGTTACCATTTTCTTTAGGGGAGCGACCCTTAGATGGCCTGCCCTCCCGGGTTTATGAACGCCATCTGCCCACCAAAACCGGTCGTTTTAATGAACACCTTGGTTTGCCGCCCGTTCAGGTTTGTTTGCGGTTTGCTCCGCTAGCCTTTGATTGTCCCCAATCAAAACTACAAGGCAGCAGTAGTTCCCTGCGAGCGGAAACGCGCACTGGCTTTACCTCTGCTGGGTTTTCCAGCTGCTTTGTGCATTTGGGTGGGACGCACACCTTGCTTGCCACCGCCGTGCTTGTCGCTGCCGCGCTTGCACTGGTTTTGCCTCTGCTGGGCTTTCCAGTTCTGCTCATGTGGGTGGGACGAACACCCTCTTGCCTGCCATGCTCGCTGATGCAGTGCTTACCTCGCTTTCCACGCTTGCCGTGCAGGCCTGTCCCTCGATGAGGCCCACTATGATGGCTTTGCCGGCGTACGTGCTAGCTCTGCCCTGATGCCCTGTCACTATTTGTCAGCGTACGTGCTAGCTCTGCCCTGATGATCTGTCACCATCGACTCTTTCCGTGCTCACATTTTTCGTGCCTTCCATGTCGTGCACACATTTGCCTGGGCTGTCACCGTCTGTGACTCAACCCGGTCCCCCACCCATGTCATAGAGTCACGGGTCTCACCCCATGTGGTGCCACCCTTGCAACGTCCGTATGTGTGCTCGCTCTGCCCTGGTGCCTACCTCACCATTTCCGTCAATTCCCACTGGGCTAGTCCGACTTCGAAGGGCAAAATCCGAGTTTCGCCTCATGATGCCCACATCATCCGGCACCCAGCATGCTCATCGGCTCTAGAGAGGCGGATCAAGAGAGAGCATGCTCGGGCTCCGAATTTCGCCACACGCGGGTCAACGTCCCTTCGATGGTTTTGACTTTTGACCTATGTGGATCAACGTGCAGCAACTCATCACCAGCATCCTATGCTCAAAGCCTCAAGAGAATCGGCTCGAATTGCCGCACGCCGGTCGACGTTCCTTCGATGGTTTTGATTCATGCCTCTCTGTGATGGAGGCTAGACTTTTGATCTATGTGGACCATCGTGCGGGCAGATTGGCGGAACTCATCACCCGGCATCCTCATCGGCTCAAGAGAAGTGCATCAAGAGAGAGGATGCGCGGGCTCCGAGTTCCGCCCCGCAAAGGATCCACATGCGTCTTTCTAGCTTTTCCCATCGTCCGGGAGAGGCGAGCATTAATAGTCACTCTGGGAGTTCGCTCGTCTGTGTTGCAAGGGATCCCATCAAGCATGACTACCTTTGCATCTCTACTTGCCCCAGAGTAGTTCTCCCACGGCACCTGCACTCTTAGCCAGACCGGAACTACCGTCTGTTACCAGGGTCACTACTTGGAGGTGAGAGCAGGGGGATTAGAACCACCTCCCTAACCCTGGCGCGCCGCTTCCTTGCGCCTTTGACCCCGTGTCGCTATTTGATTGTCTTTCATTCTTACTGTTGTTCTATATTGTTCTTTACAATGTCGCTATAATGAACCACCCGTGTTGTGCCGGGGGAAGGAAGCAAAGAATAGTACCACTGCGACCAACAGTGCACGTCTTAGGAGGCGACTGATGTAGGCCCTAAGGAATGCTACCCTAGTAAATAAAAAGCAGCGCAGAAAACGGATGTGCTGACCTACTTGTAGGCGCATAAATGGAAAAACGTAAAATCGCTCTTAAGCTCAGATCACATAGAAATCACACAGAGTGGTTAACAAGTGGTCGATATGGAGCGCAAGAAGAAGAAGAAGATGACTAATAGGGAAAAGTTGATAACATTTCTCAAAGATCACTTGTGCCGTTATAAATCTTGTAGTGTCACAACCGATATAACCTTCTCCACTGCCAATACCCTTGGTATTCACAATATAATTCACGATAACGATTGGACGAGAGCTAGGGCACGGGACTTGACCATATCTACTTAACCTTCAGAAATCTAGCCTGTCCGATACTCCGTCAGCTGGTGAAGTGTCTTACATTCAAGGCATAGAGGACCAGAACAAATTAGTTCGTTTCTCACAGCAAAGTACTTACCACAATGACCTTTATACGAGTGCTCAGACGGTAAGAATGGGAAACTACATACAGAAGAAAATCAATTTATGAGTTCTTAACAAAGGTTACAAGTTTGATATGACAATAATACGTATACGGTTAAACAATGTGTAGACACAATGAAAATATATTCTTGACAAGTGGTTTAAAACTAGAGCACAACACTCATATTCTTCTTCTTCTTTGCTTCGTTCCTTACCACCAATTTTAATCACCCTTTGTGATATGTTTGATCTTTGTCAAGAACGTGTATACGTTACACATTGGTTTGGTAGGCCTCTAAACGCATAAACTTCTACATGCTTAGGACACGTGCATCCAATTTCAGTCAAACCTCCTTAATCGCCTCTTACGACATTCGTAAGTGGTTCTATTCTTTACACCCCAAATTTGCCCCAGTAACCACTCCGGCGACACTGATAATATATTCTTGACGAGTGGTTTACAGCTAGAAACACAACACTCGTATTCAAAACACTTCGACTGTGAATGTTATTTTGTTGTATTACGAGACTTCTTAGTAAATGAACAGAACTGTGACAGGTTACCTGACATCATTAGCTGTGACAGGTTATCTGACATCATCAGCTGTGACAGGTTATCTGACATAATCAGCTGTGACAGGTTATCTGACATCACCAGCTGTGACAGGTTATCTGACATCATCAGCTGTGACAGGTTATCTGACATGATCAGCTGTGACAGGTTATCTGACATCAGCTGTGACAGGTTATCTGACATCATCAGCTGTGACAGGTTATCTGACATGATCAGCTGTGACAGGTTATCTGACATCATCAGCTGTGACATGTTATCTGACATCATCAGCTGTGACATGTTATCTGACATCATCAGCTGTTACATGTTACCTGACATCATCAGCTGTGACAGGTTACCTCACATCATCAGCTGTGACAGGTTACCTGACACCATCAGCTGTGACAGGTTACCTGACATCACCAGCTGTGACAGGTTACCTGACATCACCATTTGTGACAGGTTATCTGACATCATCAGCTGTGACATGTTATCTGACATTACCAATTGTATGATTTTTATGCGATCTGAGCCTAAGAGCGATTGTACATTGTGCAAGTTAGTTGCCTACGAGTAGGACAGCACATCCTGTTTCTGCGCTGCTTTTTATTTACTAGGGTAGCATCCCTAGGGCCTACATTAGTCGCCTCTTACGACATACCTTGTAGGTCGCAGTGGTACTATTCTTTGCTCCCTTGCGAACCCCGGCACCACACGGACGACCAGAAGTATTTTTTTCCTGATCCAGAAGCACGGCTTTTCAGCTCTTCGTTCGGCCAGGGACATCGTACTTCGGTTCGGTGCCATGGACATCGTAACCATTCGTTGCCACGAACACCGTAAATCTGGGAATCTGTGGCTTGCCACGGAATTGAACCTACACAGAGATAGTCACCGTAGTCAACGCGTACAACACGCTGGGCAACGAGCTACGAAGTATTAAGTCTCACGTCCACGACAAACAGTACGCAGAGAATAATAACTTAGATAACAAACAGTGCACAAAGCCTTTCTATAAATCTCTTTTATCCTCACGCTAACAGACAAACAGGATTGAGAAAATAAACAGAAACAAAAGAAGCAAAGAAGAAAGACACAAAGAAATACGACAAAGAAAGAAAAGAAGAAAAGAAAGAAAAGACAAAAAGAAAGATAACAAATGATATCTTGTAGACAAATCATAGCAAAATAGACATATGAATGTAACCTTCAAACAATGAACAATAGTTGACTGTTTCTCTGAGTTGAAGTATGTTAAACACATTTGCAACACATCCAACAGTACAACACAGTTATTTATAACAAAGACGGGGATCACGAGGGAGAGAGAAGAGAGTGAGAGACAGAGCGAGAGCAGAGGAGAGACAGAGAGAGATAACAAAGACGGGGATCGGGAGAGAGATAACAAAGATGGGATCGGGAGAGAGAGAGAAATAACAAAGACGGGGATCGGAGATCGCGGAGATGTGCGGAGAGAAATAACAAAGAGCTGGAGGATCAGACGATGAAGAAGAGAAGAGTGAGTGACAGATAGATAGAGAGGATTAGAGAGAGAGAGAGAGAGATAACAAAGACGTAGGTGAACAACGCAAAAGTTCTATAAGTACTTTCCCTTAAAGTGTCATAATAAGTACTTTCCCTTAAAGTGTCATAATAAGTACTTTCTCTTAAAGTGTCATAATAAGTACTTTCCCTTAAAGTGTCATAATAAGTACTTTCTCTTAAAGTGTCATAATAAGTACTTTCCCTTAAAGTGTCATAATAAGTACTTTCTCTTAAAGTGTCATAATAAGTACTTTCCCTTAAAGTGTCATAATAAGTACTTTCCCTTAAAGTATCATAATAAGTACTTTCCCTTAAAGTGTCATAATAAGTACTTTCCCTTAAAGTGTCATAGAACGAACGTCACACTATTCTTCTTCTTCTTCGAACGTTCCATATCGACCACTTGTTAACCACTCTTTGAGATTTGTATGTGATCTGAGCATAAGAGCGATTTTACGTTGTGACAGTTATGCGCGAACAAGTAGGCCGGCACATTCGATTAATGCGACGCTTTTTATTTACTAGGGTAGCTACCTTAGGTCCCTACCTCAGTCGCTTCTTACGACATGAATTGTAGGCCGCAGTGCTACTATTCTTTGCTCCCCTGCGAGCCTCGGCAAGACACGGACGACACTGTTCAATAGTTGTCTTTGTTTACATGAAACGTTCATCTCACTTTCTGGTTAATTGTTTTTAGTTTCTTTTGGCGTTGTTCCTCTTCTTCTTCTGCGTTCTCACTAGATTGGGATTTCGGATTCTCTAATAAAGGCAGCCGTCTGCCACAGATTCTCAGCCACCCCATACAGTTTGTCTTGGACGCTGGTGTAAGTGGACCACCTCTTTCTTCTCAAGTCTGCATACTGGAGGCAGTTCTATAGGAAATAATTCCTATGATTTCTGCGTCCCGTTTGTGCCGACCTCTTTCAGCAGTAAGTTTTGGCCACCCTCGTGATGGTAGGTCTGACATTCTTACTACGTAGTTAAATCTCCGAGACAGATTGGCGACCGTAGAATCCGTTATCCCATTCCTTATTGTGAGGGGTCGTTGTACTATGTTATGCCTCTTACGGCCTGGTGCATCCGTTTTCTGTAAGAAGTTGTTTCTGGTTAGCATTCCCTAGTGGACACGTGCATCTGATTTCAGCCAAACCTCCTTAGTCGCCTCTTACGACATGCTTGGCAGGTAACAGTGGTTCTATTCTTTACACCCCAAATTTGTGCCCCAGTAACTACTCGGGCTATTTGGCGTTTTTAATATTCTTCTAGCAACATGAATGCCAGTTTTAGAAGTTAGAATCATATTTCCAACGTTACCACTAACTTACAGGTTGAGAAATCCTATTCTAATTATCCAGCCTTTTATTAATTTTACACCGGCTTCCTGGTTGTTGAAGAATAATCTCAGTTCCTGTAACGATTGCAAGCTTCAAACGCGCTCTATTACATCTCTCTTCCTGAACCTGGTTGACCTAGTTTCCCACGTCAGAAATCAGGCTATTTGAAGTGGGTCATTCTACTGGCCAATGTTGTTGAATAAGCTATACATGTATAGATAGATCTAACAATATAGATATAATTATGCGTTGATGTCTTTCAAAGAAGAAGTTTAAGATTTTCCGGCTGTCTGAACCATGATAGACATCTTGTGCGCTGCCCGATTCCATTGATGACAAAGGTGATTTGATTAGAGGCAAATGTTGGCAGAATAAGTTAACAGATTTGTAAGCACATGCCAATCTTATGTGCAAATTAGTGCCTGACGTTTACATTTTACATGCTCAAAAATGTAAAATTTGCATAAAATGTTGATTCACGGATAAACTAACATAATAAAACATTGACCTTTTTTGGAGTCGATTGTGACGTTAGCTCAGCTGATCATCATCACATGTGCCATGCCGACAGCTGATCATCATTATCACCATGTACCATGCCGACTAGCATATTCTATCATGGGTTATCTCTATCCTCTGTTTTGAATATTTCCTATGATTCTGAATATTGAAATTTGACAGCACTATGGAATTAAGACTGTCCATAACTTGTTTACTCTGCCATTCTCTGCTTCGTCCGTCATTGATTTCGCTGGTTGTAAGATCTGTTTCTTCTCTATGAGATCTCTATGAGGACGTTCAGAATGTCAGCTCTATCAATTGGTAAACCCACCAATATGGTGGCAGAGCTAGCCAGTCTGTCTGCTCTATCATTGCCATCGACACCCATGTTTCCAGGAAAACAAAGATGAATGTAGTTCTGCGAATTGTTGATGTTTGTATTGATTCAGCCCCGAACCAGCGTACCGAACCAGTCTCCACATTTCGATGTTACTAATTTATTTATATAATTATAATACTCATTTATGTTCTGTGACATACTTTTAATATCTATTACAATTACAGACACAATTTCAACTTGCTTAAACCTAGAAACTGATTGATGTAGCATATGTCACCATCAGGCTCTGGCAGAATTGATTACAAAGTTTGAACAGTACATTGCATTTTCTATTTTTAGAGTTTGAGGTAATAATAAGTTGTGTTGGTACCCCATCTCCATCAAGTGAAATTAATTCTGTAGTTTTAAAGTTGGTCCAGAAAAATTAGATTCTGTTATGTTGGTCACAGAAACATATATAGATTCTGTTATGTTGGTCACAGAAACATATATAAATTCTGTTATGTTGGTCACAGAAACATATATAGATTCTGTTATGTTGGTCACAGAAACATATATAGATTCTGTTATGTTGGTCACAGAAACATATATTTAGAATATTGCTTGATGAGAATAATTTGACTAAAAAATGTGAAGAAAATAAGCTTAACATTTTCACATTATATCTACGGTCCTTCTTGAAGTATTCTTATCAGGGCCGTGCGGTAAATTTTCTCAATATGATGCAAGTATTCGAAATGCCAGCCCTTAAATGCGTTTTCCTTAAAATAACCTTCAATTGTAATTTTTATTTTGCTGCTTATGCCGCCCCTCTTGCGGTGCCGCCTGATGCGGCCAACTCTCTGTATCATGACACGTCACGGCCCTGATTCTCATATTATGGAGACAAAATTGCACATACTACTAATAATGTTACTATGATATGTTTCAGTGGCGGCTCGTGATCGTTTTTGTTGGGGACCAGCCCCTCTGGCCCTTAATGACGAGACGCCACTGATATGTTTATACTTGCAAAAGTTCTTGTCTAATCATAAATAATTCGAGAACACCTGAAATGGCAGAAACGCTGTATTATTATTAATACCAATAACTTTTTTTGTTTATTTCGTAGATTCTCTCCCTTAATATAGTATCGGCTGGTACCTACTTAACCTCATCTTAAGTCTGTACGTTGTGACCTTCCGTTCGGATATTGTTGGTTGAAAAACCACCTTTGACATTTAGAGCAAAAAGTGCGTATAAATAAATGTGCTATTTATGTGCTGTGTAGTTATTTTATTACCGAGAAAAGAAAGTAACATCTGAAGAGATGTGTTAGAAGGTAAGGCCAACACATGTCGATATCTGGTCAGATCTCATATTGTCTGTGTCACACAGCACATGTGTAAGTGTGTTCCTAGTGAGTTATACAATGATATCCAGGTATGTTGTGATTTGTGTGGATGCTAAAAAATATCACTTCATATTCTTTATTGAAATATCGATATCAGTGCCGTGCCGTGCTATGATACAGAGAGGCGGCCGCATCAGGCGGCACGTAAGTGGGGCGGCATAAGCAGCAAAGAAAACCACAATTGAAGGTTATTTTTTAAAAACATTCAAGGGCGGCATTTCGAAGACTTGCATCATACTGAGAAAATATACCGCACGGTCCTGATCGATATTCTAAATGCTAGACAATTTAATGTATATTTCCTACGTTTACTGTGACATTTCCGTAGCACCAATACTGACAAACAAATACGTATCAACAGACATAACAAGAGTTCTATATAACGTAATCTTTCTCCTATTCCTGTGCTACCAATACCAGACTTATACTACTTCTTCTTCTTCTACTTTCTCACTAGATTGGGATTTCGGATTCTCTAATAAAGGCAGCCGTCTGCCTCAGATTATCAGCCACGCCATACAGTTTGTCTTGAACGCTGGTGTAAGTGGGCCACCTCTTTCTTCTCAAGTCTGCATACTGAGGGCAGTTCTGTAGGATGTAATTCCTATGATTTCTGTGTCCCTATTTGTGCCGACCTCTTCCCGCAGTAAGTTTTGGCCACCCTCGTGATGATAGGTCTGACATTCTTACTACGTAGTTAAATCTCCGAGACAGATTGGAGACCGTAGAATCCGTTATCCCATTCCTTATTGTGAGGGGTCGTTGTACTATGTTATGCCTCTTACGGCCTGGTGCATCCGTTTTCTGTAAGAAGTTGTTTCTGGTTAGCATTCCCTAGTGGACACGTGCATCTGATTTCAGCCAAACCTCCTTAGTCGCCTCTTACGACATGCTTGGCAGGTAACAGTGGTTCTATTCTTTACACCCCAAATTTGTGCCCCAGTAACCACTCGGGCTATTTGGCGTTTTAATATTCTTCTAGCAACATGAATGCCAGTTTTAGAAGTTAGAATCATATTTCCAACGTTACCACTAACTTACAGGTTGAGAAATCCTATTCTAATTATCCAGCCTTTTATTAATTTTACACCGGCTTCCTGGTTGTTGAAGAATAATCTCAGTTCCTGTAACGATTGCAAGCTTCAAACGCGCTCTATTACATCTCTCTTCCTGAACCTGGTTGACCTAGTTTCCCACGTCAGAAATCAGGCTATTTGAAGTGGGTCATTCTACTGCCCAAATGTTGTTGAATAAGCTATACATGTATAGATAGATCTAACAATATAGATATAATTATGCGTTGATGTCTTTCAAAGAAGAAGTTTAAGATTTTCCGGCTGTCTGAACCATGATAGACATCTTGTGCGCTGCCCGATTCCATTGATGACAAACGTGATTTGATTAGAGGCAAATGTTGGCAGAATAAGTAAACAGATTTGTAAGCACATGCCAATCTTATGTGCAAATTAGTGCCTGACGTTTACATTTTAGATGCTCAAAAATGTAAAATTTGCATAAAATGTTGATTCACGGATAAACTAACATAATAAAACATTGACCTTTTTTGGAGTCGATTGTGACGTTAGCTCAGCTGATCAGCATGTGCCATGCCGACAACTGATCATCATTATCACTATGTGCCATGCCGACTAGCATATTCTATCATGGGTTATCTCTATCCTATGTTTTGAATATTTCCCATGATTCTGAATATTGAAATTTGACAGCACTATGGAATTAAGACTGTCCATAACTTGTTTACTCTGCCATTCTCTGCTTCGTCCGTCATTGATTTCGCTGGTTGTAAGATCTGTTTCTTCTCTATGAGATCTCTATGAGGACGTTCAGAATGTCAGCTCTATCAATTGGTAAACCCACCAATATGGTGGCAGAGCTAGCCAGTCTGTCTGCTCTATCATTGCCATCGACACCCATGTTTCCAGGAAAACAAAGATGAATGTAGTTCTGCGAATTGTTGATGTTTGTATTGATTCAGCCCCGAACCAGCGTGCCGAACCAGTCTCCACATTTCGATGTTACTAATTTATTTATATAATTATAATACTCATTTATGTTCTGTGACATACTTTTAATATCTATTACAATTACAGACACAATTTCAACTTGCTTAAACCTAGAAACTGATTGATGTAGCATATGTCACCATCAGGCTCTGGCAGAATTGATTACAAAGTTTGAACAGTACATTGCATTTTCTATTTTTAGAGTTTGAGGTAATAATAAGTTGTGTTGGTACCCCATCTCCATCAAGTGAAATTAATCTGTAGTTTTAGACTGGTCCAGATTGTAGATTCTGTTATGTTGGTCACAGAAACATATATAAATTCTGTTATGTTGGTCACAGAAACATATATAGATTCTGTTATGTTGGTCACAGAAACATATATAGATTCTGTTATGTTGGTCACAGAAACATATATTTAGAATATTGCTTGATGAGAATAATTTGACTAAAAAATGTGAAGAAAATAAGCTTAACATTTTCACATTATATCTACGGTCCTTCTTGAAGTATTCTTATCAGGGCCGTGCGGTAAATTTTCTCAATATGATGCAAGTATTCGAAATGCCAGCCCTTAAATGCGTTTTCCTTAAAATAACCTTCAATTGTAATTTTTATTTTGCTGCTTATGCCGCCCCTCTTGCGGTGCCGCCTGATGCGGCCAACTCTCTGTATCATGACACGTCACGGCCCTGATTCTCATATTATGGAGACAAAATTGCACATACTACTAATAATGTTACTATGATATGTTTCAGTGGCGGCTCGTGATCGTTTTTGTTGGGGACCAGCCCCTCTGGCCCTTAATGACGAGACGCCACTGATATGTTTATACTTGCAAAAGTTCTTGTCTAATCATAAATAATTCGAGAACACCTGAAATGGCAGAAACGCTGTATTATTATTAATACCAATAACTTTTTTTGTTTATTTCGTAGATTCTCTCCCTTAATATAGTATCGGCTGGTACCTACTTAACCTCATCTTAAGTCTGTACGTTGTGACCTTCCGTTCGGATATTGTTGGTTGAAAAACCACCTTTGACATTTAGAGCAAAAAGTGCGTATAAATAAATGTGCTATTTATGTGCTGTGTAGTTATTTTATTACCGAGAAAAGAAAGTAACATCTGAAGAGATGTGTTAGAAGGTAAGGCCAACACATGTCGATATCTGGTCAGATCTCATATTGTCTGTGTCACACAGCACATGTGTAAGTGTGTTCCTAGTGAGTTATACAATGATATCCAGGTATGTTGTGATTTGTGTGGATGCTAAAAAATATCACTTCATATTCTTTATTGAAATATCGATATCAGTGCCGTGCCGTGCTATGATACAGAGAGGCGGCCGCATCAGGCGGCACGTAAGTGGGGCGGCATAAGCAGCAAAAGAAAAACCACAATTGAAGGTTATTTTTTTTAAAAAAACATTCAAGGGGCGGCATTTCGAAGACTTGCATCATACTGAGAAAATATACCGCACGGTCCTGATCGATATTCTAAATGCTAGACAATTTAATGTATATTTCCTACGTTTACTGTGACATTTCCGTAGCACCAATACTGACAAACAAATACGTATCAACAGACATAACAAGAGTTCTATATAACGTAATCTTTCTCCTATTCCTGTGCTACCAATACCAGACTTATACTACTTCTTCTTCTTCTACTTTCTCACTAGATTGGGATTTCGGATTCTCTAATAAAGGCAGCCGTCTGCCTCAGATTATCAGCCACGCCATACAGTTTGTCTTGAACGCTGGTGTAAGTGGGCCACCTCTTTCTTCTCAAGTCTGCATACTGAGGGCAGTTCTGTAGGATGTAATTCCTATGATTTCTGTGTCCCTATTTGTGCCGACCTCTTCCCGCAGTAAGTTTTGGCCACCCTCGTGATGGTAGGTCTGACATTCTTACTGCGTGGCTAAATCTCCGAGGCGGATTGGCGACCATAGAATCCATTATCTCATTCCTCATTGTGAGGGATCATTGCACCATGTTATGCGCCTTACGGCCTGGTGCATCCGTTTTCTGCAAGCATTTGTTTCGGGTTAGCATTCCCTAGCGGACACATGCATCCGATTTCAGCCAAACCTCCCTAATCGCCTCTTACGACATGCGTGGAAGGTAACAGTGGTTCTATCCTTTACGCCCCAAATTTGGGCCTCGGTATCCTCTGGGCGAGACATATACAACAACAACAAAAGACAAAAGACAAATTACAATAGAAATGAGATTCTTTAGAAGAATCCACAATATATTTTTATAAAACGGTTTTAAAGCCGAAGGATTGACTTCCTTGCACTGGATTTTATCCCATCTGGCTCGGTTCCTCTCCGCAGAAATGACATGCCACCTGCCGAGAGTATTGCACAAAGCACGAACTCCGTAGCTCCAGCAATACTCCTAGGGGGCTCTGGAAGCAATGTCTGAGAGAAAACTGAGAGAAAATCAGTAATGATACAATCAGGTCCAAAGTGGGTGTAAAAGTATCAACAGAATTTATACAGAAGCAACATGTCAACTGGTTCGGCCATATCACATGATTGCCTTTAAATGGTATATCACAATAATCAATGCAATGCAAAAACCAAGTGCACACAACGAAACATACCAGTGATGTTTTGTAGAGCAAATCTTGTATGCGATGTTGCTATCCTCGTGTAGAACTTTCAATATCAGAATGATATCCATTCACTTCCATTGGGTGATGTTTCTATTCCAGCCTAATCCAGTTGGAGATCATATTCTCTATATTATTACTACTACGATATTATTACGTTACCTTCCTACAGCAAGCAGGTAGTAGCTAGCAGGTAGCAGCTAGCGGCTAGCAGGCAGCGGCTACCAGGCAGCGGCTAGCAGGCAGCGGCTAGCAGGTAGTAGCTGGGAGTCTCTGTGGCTAAGTGGTTAAGCCCATTGCCTTGTGAGTCGAAGGTCGTGGATTCGAATCCGACCGCGCCGTTCTGTTCACGAGTGCAGTTTTTTCAAGAGACCCTATGATTGTTGCTGGAGCTACGGAGTCCGTGCTTTGTGAAATACTTTCGGCAGGTGGTGTACATTTATGCGGAAAGGGACCGAGCCATATGGGGTAAAACCCGGTGCACTGAAGTCAATCCTTCGGCTTTAAAGGTAGTAGCTATCAGGTAGTAGCTATCAGGTAGTATCTATCATCAGGTAGTATCTATCGTCAGGTAGTAGCTATCAGGTAGCAGCTATCCTCAGGTAGCAGCTATCGTCAGGTAGTAATATCAGGTAGTAGCTATCAGGTAGCAGCTATCGTCAGGTAGTATCTATCATCAGGTAGTAGATATCAGGTAGTATCTATCATCAGGTAGTAGATATCAGGTAGTATCTATCATCAGGTAGTAGATATCAGGTAGTAGCTATCAGGTAGTGTCTATCACCAGGTAGTATCTATCATCAGGTAGTATCTATCATCAGGTAGCATCTATCGTCAGGTAGTATCTATCGTCAGGTAGTAGCTATCAGGTAGTAGCTAGCAGGTAGTAGCTAGCAGGTAGTAGCTAGCAGGTAGTAGCTAGCAGGTAGTAGCTAGCAGGTAGTAGCCAGCAGGTAGTAGCCAGCAGGTAGTAGCTAGCAGGTAGTAGCTAGCAGGTAGTAGCTAGCAGGTAGTAGCCAGCAGGTAGTAGCCGGCAGGTAGTAGCTAGCAGGTAGTAGCTGGCAGGTAGTAGCTGGCAGGTAGTAGCTGGCAGGTAGTATCTATCATCAGGTAGTATCTATCGTCAGGTAGTAGCTATCAGGTAGCAGCTATCCTCAGGTAGCAGCTATCGTCAGGTAGTAATTTCAGGTAGTAGCTATCAGGTAGCAGCTATCGTCAGGTAGTATCTATCATCAGGTAGTATCTATCATCAGGTAGTAGATATCAGGTAGTAGCTATCAGGTAGTGTCTATCACCAGGTAGTATCTATCATCAGGTAGTATCTATCGTCAGGTAGTATCTATCGTCAGGTAGTAGCTAGCAGGTAGTAGCTAGCAGGTAGTAGCCAGCAGGTAGTAGCCAGCAGGTAGTAGCTAGCAGGTAGTAGCTAGCAGGTAGTAGCTAGCAGGTAGTAGCCAGCAGGTAGTAGCCGGCAGGTAGTAGCTGGCAGGTAGTAGCTGGCAGGTAGTAGCTGGCAGGTAGTAGCTGGCAGGTAGTAGCTGGCAGGTAGTAGCAGGCAGGTAGTAGCTGGCAGGTAGTAGCTGGCAGGTAGCAGCAGGCAGGTAGCAGCTGGCAGGTAGCAGCTGGCAGGTAGCAGCTGGCAGGTAGCAGCTATCATCAGGTAGCAGCTATCATCAGGTAGTATCTATCATCAGGTAGTAGCTGGCAGGTAGTAGCAGGCAGGTAGTAGCTGGCAGGTAGCAGCTGGCAGGTAGCAGCAGGCAGGTAGCAGCTGGCAGGTAGCAGCTGGCAGGTAGCAGCTATCATCAGGTAGCAGCTATCATCAGGTAGTATCTATCATCAGGTAGTAGCTGGCAGGTAGTAGCTGGCAGGTAGTAGCTGGCAGGTAGTAGCTGGCAGGTAGCAGCTATCATCAGGTAGCAGCTATCATCAGGTAGTATCTATCATCAGGTAGTATCTATCATCAGGTAGTATCTATCATCAGGTAGTATCTATCATCAGGTAGTATCTATCATCAGGTAGTATCTATCATCAGGTAGTATCTATCATCAGGTAGTAGCTAGCAGGTAGTAGCTAGCAGGTAGTAGCTAGCAGGTAGTAGCTAGCAGGTAGTAGCTAGCAGGTAGTAGCTAGCAGGTAGCAGCTGGCAGGTAGCAGCTGGCAGGTAGCAGCTATCATCAGGTAGCAGCTATCATCAGGTAGTATCTATCATCAGGTAGTAGCTAGCAGGTAGTAGCTAGCAGGTAGTAGCTAGCAGAACAGCAACAGAGGTTAAGTGACTCATGATAATGATGAAATCATACGATTAGGATAATCGAACTTAAACCGTCCGAGTGGTTACCGGGACCCAAATTGGGTGTAAAGAATAGAACCACTGTTACCTGCCACGCATGTCGTAAGAGACGCCTAAGGAGGTTGGGGTGGTGCTAGTTACCCCACAGCGTAAAAACACTAGATGGCTACAGAACGGAGAGCGAACCGAGTAAACGTTGGCTGAAACCGGACATATCACCGAAGGATAAGCACCAGAGCTCCAATGGTGCTGAAGATGTGACGTAAAACACACCAATGCTAAGACTGCGTGAATCAAAATTCCACATGAATAGAATTTATGGGGAGATCTGGTACATTGGTCTGTGCCGTGATCGCGAGAGAGAGAGAGAGAGGAGAGAGAGAGAGAGAGAGAGAAAACTTGAACAGCTGTTATGAAATACTACAGTATCTAGCCAGACAAACCGTACTGTACTCATATTGGTTTTTTCCGATCCAGAAGCACTTGAGCTTTCAGCTCTTCGGCTCGGTGCCATGGACAGCGTAACACTTCGGTTCGGTGCCACGAACACCGTAAATCTGGGGAATCTGTGGCTTTTTCTGCCATCCCGCGGAATTGAACCCGCACACACAGAGGGATAGTCACCGTAGTCCAACGCGCTACGAACACGCTGGGCAGACGGGCTCTGTACTCATATAAAGAGAGCAACACAGTTTACTCAAAGACACTTACAAAAGTTTTCCAACTTTAACCTTTCTCGTATATTACTTGGGACTGCGTATTAATGTAATTTGTGCGATGGCCTACATGTGTGCGAAACTTGTCGCTGTAAACACTCTTATGACGGTATGGCATGGATCTGTGTTTCAGCAAAATTCTCTGAACTAAATTGTTCGCTTGCGGGAGATGTTGAGAAAATTGGGCTCCAGCGGTTAAGCAATTTTAGAGCGTCAAACAGAACAGTGTGTTCTTTCTGCCTTTTCTCCGTGTCTGTCAATCTCTTACGTTATTTTTCTTCTGCATGATTTATTGTTATGTTTTATATCTTCACACATTCGTTGTTGATATTTCTTATCTTTGTCTATTTTCTGCTTCTGTTTATCTTTCTATATAGATATGATATCATTCTATTTCACACAATATCTGTATCATTCTCATGTCCTTGTGTTTTCTCTATGAGAAGTCAACACTGTAATGTCAATATTAATGGATAATTTTAATTTCAAATAGTTCAGTTTGTTTATTTTAAAAATTTTCTTGAATTAAATCTCATCTTTTTTATTCATCTTGTAAGTGTTTTATACTTTACTCTCTCTCTCTCTCTCTCCGGCTCGCTCTCTCTCTCTCCTCTCTCTCTCTCTCGGCTCCTCTCTCGCTCTCTCTCGGTCTCGCCCCGCTCTCTCTCTCGGTCTCGCCTCTCTCTCGTCTCGTCTTCTCTCTCTCTCTCGGTCTCGCGCCTCTCTCTCTCTCGGTCTCGCTCTTCGCTCTTCTCGGTTACGCTCTCTCTCTCTCGGTCTCGCGCTCTTCTCTCTTCTATCTGTGTGTTTTATACTTTACTCTCTCTCTCTCTCGGTTCTATTCTCTCTCTCTTCTTACTTCTTGGTGTTTTATACTTTCTCTCTCGTTGTGTTTTATACTTTACTCTCTCTCTCTCTTGTGTTTTATACTTTACTCTCTCTCTCTCTCTGTTGTTATCTTCTTCTCTCTCTTGTGTTTTATACTTTCTCTCTCTCTCTTCTTGTGTTTTATACTTTACTCTCTTTCTCTCTCTCTCTCGTGTTTTATACTTTACTTCTCTCTCTCTCTGTGTTTTATACTTTACTCTCTTTCTCTCTCTCTGTGTTTTATACTTTACTCTCTCTCTCTCTGTGTTTTATACTTGCTCCTCTCTCTCTCTGTATTTTATACTTTACTTCTCTCTCTCTCTTTGTGTTTTATACTTTACTCTCTCTCTCTATTCTTGTGTGTTTTATACTTTACTCTCTCTCTCTCTGTGTTTTATACTTCTCTCTCTCTCTCTCTCTTCTCTGTGTTTTATACTTCTCTATACTTTACTCTCTCTCTCTCTGTGTTTTATACTTTACTCTCTCTCTCTTTTCGTTTTATACTTCTCTCTCTCTCTTCTCTCTCTGGTTTTATACTTCTCTCTCGTCTCTCTCTCTCTCTGTGTTTTATACTTTACTCTCTCTCTCTCTTCGTGTTTTATACTTTACTCTCTCTTCTCTGTGTTTTATACCCTCTCTCTCTGTTTTTATACTTCTCTCTCTCTCTATGTCTGTGTTTTATACTTTCTCTCTCTCTGTGTTTTATACTTTACTCTCTCTCTCTGTGTTTTATACTTTACTCTCTCTCTCTCTGTGTTTTATACTTTTCTCTCTCTCTCTGTGTTTTATACTTTACTCTCTCTCTCTGTGTTTTATACTTTACTCTCTCTCTCTCTGTGTTTTATACTTTACTCTCTCTCTCTCTGTGTTTTATACTTTACTCTCTCTCTCTGTGTTTTATACTTTCTCTCTCTCTCTCTGTGTTTTATACTTACTCTCTCTCTCTCTGTGTTTTATACTTTACTTCTCTCTCTCTGTGTTTTATACTTTCCTCTCTTCTCTTTTTCTCTCTGTGTTTTATACTTTACTCTCTCTCTTGTTTATACTTCTCTCTCGTGTGTTTTATACTTTACTCTCTCTCTCTCTCTGTGTTTTATACTTTACTCTCCTCTGTTTTATACTTCTCTCTCTCTCTGTGTTTTATACTTTACTCTCTCTCTCTCTGTGTTTTATACTTTACTCTCTCTCTCTCTGTGTTTTATACTTTCTCTCTCTCTCTGTGTTTTATACTTTACTCTCTCTCTCTCTCTCTCTGTGTTTTATACTTTACTCTCTCTCTCTCTCTCTGTTTTTTATACTTTACTCTCTCTCTCTCTCTCTCTGTGTTTTATACTTTACTCTCTCTCTCTCTTTGTTTTATACTTTACTCTCTCTCTCTCTTTGTTTTATACTTTACTCTCTCTCTCTCTCTGTGTTTTATACTTTCTCTCTCTCTCTGTGTTTTATACTTTACTCTCTCTCTGTGTTTTATACTTTACTCTCTCTCTCTCTCTGTGTTTTATACTTTCTCTCTCTCTCTGTGTTTTATACTTTACTCTCTCTCTCTCTGTGTGTTTTATACTTTACTCTCTCTCTCTCTCTGTGTTTTATACTTTACTCTCTCTCTCTCTGTGTTTTATACTTTACTCTCTCTCTCTGTGTGTTTTATACTTTACTCTCTCTCTCTCTGTGTTTTATACTTTACTTCTCTCTCTTGTGTTTTATACTTTACTCTCTCTCTTGTGTTTTATACTTTACTTCTCTCTCTCTCTTTTGTTTTTATACTTTACTCTTCTCTCTCTTGTTTTATACTTTACTCTCTCTCTCTCTTCGTTTTTATACTTTATCTCTCTCTCTGTGTTTTATCTTCTACTTTCTCTTCTGTTTTATACTTTACTCTTCTCTCTCTCTGTCCGTCTCTATACTTCCTATCTCTCTCTCTCTCTGTCCGTCTCTATCTCTCTCTCTCTGTTTTTACTTTTCTCTCTGTCCGTCTCTATTTCCATCTCTCTCTGTGTCCGTCTCTATTCCCATCTCTCTCTCTCTCTCTTTCTCTCTGTTCGTCTCTATTTCCATCTTTCTTTCTTTCTCTCTGTCCGTCTCTATTTCATCTCTCTCTTTTTCTCTGTCTGTCCCTATTTCCATCTCTCTCTCTCTCTTTCTCTCTGTCCGTCTCTATTTCCATCTCTCTCAGTGCTTGTGTATCTCTCTCTCTCTCTCTCTGTGTCCGTCTCTATTCTCATATCTCTCAGTGTTTGTGTATCTCGATATATATATGTATACCTTTAGGTATTCTTATAGTCGTCAACTAAATGGTACGTTAGACACTTTCAGATCCACTCACTGAAAAATCATGGCATATCCTTTACAGTACGTAGCTCTCAACCACAGTAAACGTTGATTTTCTAGGAACCACTTATACGTTCAGTAGTTTGTCATTGTTTTCTGAATGGTAAGGTCTATTTTAACCTTTCGTAAAAACCCATGGAAACGAACTTGTCCGCCGTGGAGTTTGAACCAGGTACGCTTGGGTTGTGCTCGAGTTCACTACCGCTTAAGCTACAGACCACCACTCACTAATATCCATTAAACAGCATCCACTAAATAGCATTCATTGAACAGTATCTTCTAAACTTCACAATAATACCTACTAAACGCAGTGGCAGCTCGTCATTAGGGGCCAGTTGGGCCTGGCCTTACCAAACATAATGTGTAACGTGTATTTATTATTTTATAAATTACAATATAACCTAACCCAAAACCATGATTTTTTTTCGAAAATTGTTGTCAGGCCCCATCAACAAAAATGATGACGAGCCGCCACTGACTAAACGGTTGTCACTAAAACCACTAATCACCCAGCAACAAGTATATAGTATTTGCTAGGCATTATCCACTTGCATAATCCACAAAGCCTTCTTACCCTAATGTCCTACGCTAAGCATCATCCAACAAAACATTCCCAGTAAAATCTGGTGTAAGACAGGGATGCGTAATGTCCTCTCTTTGTTTAGTATTACAATTGACTGGGTGCTAAAAATGCCATAAAACAACAAGCACCAAGAGGAATAAGATGGACCCTTTCGAGATGCTTGAGGACCTGGACTTTGCAGACGATATAGCCCTGGTGTCACACAAATATGAACATATACAAGAGAAAAGTACAATACTTCACAGCACGGCAAAGACAGTAGGCCTCAAAACAAACACAGGAAAAACAACAATTATGACAAACAGTGAAATCCAACAACCAGTAATGTTAGAAAATGAAACACTGGAAAGGGTTGAGCAGTTTACATATCTTGGTAGCGTACTGACACTAAATGGTGGCACAGAGGAAGATATAAAATCACGTCTAAGTAAGGCCAGAACCGCTTTTGTCAGAATGAAACCAGTATGGAAGTCCAAAATCTACAATAGGACCACAAAGCTTAAACTCTATAAAAGCATTGTTTTGCCAGTTTTGCTCTACGGATCGGAGTGTTGGAGGATGACCAAAGGAGATACTAGCAGGCTGTCAGTTTTCCACCACTCTTTGCTTCGCAGAATCTTGGGAATCTTTTGGCCAGTAAAAATATCCAATAACCAACTACTCCAAGACACAAGACAAGAGGCAATGAATGACATACTCAAAAGAGAAGATGGAAATGGCTCCGACATGTTATGAGAATGAGACAAGAAATGCCTGCAAGGATAGCCCTCACTTGGACACCAGAGGGAAAGAGAAAGAAAGGCAGACCACGGACAACATGGAGGCGCATGATGGAAGAGGAACTGGACACCGCATCTCTGACGTGGGGCTCTGCGCTGAAGGTTGCACGGGACAGGAGAGCATGGAAAGTCCTTTCTGAAGCCCCATGTGTCACTAGGCATGACGGGATTAAGTAAGTAAGTAAGCATCATCCACTAAGTAGTATCCACAATATAACATGGGTTAAGTTGCAACCACTCAATAGCATACTCAAGAAGGATAAACTGTTTTAGCCTGAATATCCACAAACTGCGATCACACACTTACAAGATCATGACAAATCTCGGACAGGTAATAGCAACAAGAAAATGTGGAATTAATTACTGACCACTTGTTACCTGGGCAACAACATTAGTGTCAATATATTCAGTTAATGTCAAGAAAACAGTGCGTGCTGTTTCAGAAGTAGGCAATACAATGTCAGTAATATGAATCAATTGTTGTATTATTGTCACATGACATAGGTGGTAAATTGCCCTGAGTGGTTACCTGGGCCAAAATTAGGGTGTAAAGAATAGAACCACTGTTACCTGCCACGCATGTGGTAAGAGAAGACTAAGGAGGTTTGGGTGAAATTGATGCACGTGTCCTAAACGTGTAGAAGTCTATGCGTTTAGGGACCTACCAAACCAATGTGCAACGTATACACGTTCTTGGCAAAGATCAAACATATCACAAAGAGTGATTAAAATTGGTCGTAAAGAACGAACGCAAAGAAGAAGAAGAAGAAGTATGTACTTTAAGCTTAAGTTAATTGGACTTTACAGAACATTGCGAATCAACACCAGCTTTTTAACGCTGTTTGTGATTTTCTAGACATTATTACGTTCAGTAGTTTGCCATTGCTTTCTGAACGGGTGGCGCCATCGTCCTTTGTAAAATCCCCGCGAAACAATTTGCAACCAAATTGTCCGCAGCGTGATTCGAACTTAGAACGTCGGGGTTAATAGACCGAGTCACTATCCCTAGGCCACAGACACCACCTGTATGCACTTTACTGAGGTCAAATTGCCTGTTCTAAATCCATAATAAAGTATGCAATCTCGTCTAGCCGCCATATTGACTACAGTTAATTGACTCTACGATTGGATTGTTCTACTGAACAAATGCGTCTTAATTCGTAAATATCCAATTATACGAGAAACAATTTAATCACATAGTGTTGTGCAGGTTTAATTAATCAATGCCTTGCAATCCAATCCACTTAACGTATGTGCCAATGTTTGATCTGTGTAGATTTAAATACATCTGTGTTGTATCAGGTTTGTGTGTACGATGTTGCATGTGTAGTGAACCGAAACTGGAAGTAATGAGCAGGTTAAAGTTATAATGACCTTACGTATGATTGACCAATTCTCTTAGTGTCAGTTTCAAGGTTACAAATTGGCGCGCTTCGGTCCATTACATTCCCATATAAGGAGGAACGTGTTTATGAAATGTTTTTCTGAATTCGCTGTTCTACCATCAATTAGTTTTTCTTTCATACCAGTCTGTGTCAAGTTAACTATTACATGTACCAGTCTGTGTCTAGTTAACTATTACATGTACCAGTCTGTGTCAAGTTAACTATTCCATGTACCAGTCTGTGTCAAGTTAACTATTACATGTACCAGTCTGTGTCAAGTCTATTACATGCAGTTAACTATTGTCACAATATAGTTTTTCTTTATACATGTACCAGTCTGTGTCAAGTTTACTATTATCACAATATAGTTTTTCTTTATATATGTACCAGTCTGTGTCAAGTTAACTATGTTACAATATAGTTTTTCTTATCATGTACCAGTCTGTGTCAAGTTAACTATTGTCACAATATAGTTTTTTCTTTATACATGTACCAGTCTGTGTCAAGTTACTATTATCACAATATAGTTTTCTTATATATGTACCAGTCTGCAAGTTTAAATATTGTTAATATTTTTCTTTCATACATGTACCAGTCTGTGTCAAGTTTACTATTGTCACAATATAGTTTTTTCTTTTATATATGTACCAGTCTGTGTCAAGTTTACTATTGTCACAATATAGTTTTTCTTTCATACGTACAGTCTTGAGACAGTAAAATGTTTCAATATGTCCAGTGTCAATTCTTTCAAAGGTTTCTTCTCTCAAAGTTGAGAAGTAATGTCAATATCGTGCACTATGCTTTCAAACTCCTTTAACCACTTGTTAACCACTCTGTGTGATTTGTATGTGGGCCTCGGTTTGTGTATTTGAACTATCTCTGCATACACACACACACCTCACAGACCCCCAGGGTCCGTGGACGACTGCTTGGGAAACGCTGGTACAGATAATTGGTTCAAAAAATGTTTCAAAATAATTTGTTATTGTAATTGCTAATCTGCTCCAGTAGACAATTTGCTGTAGCTAAATGTGTATTTAATGAGAGTATAACACTCCAGGTGCCTGTTTTTATATCTTCATTTTTTAAAATGTTGGCTTGCCATAATCTAGTACTTTATTATCAATCATCATCAAATATAGCAATTGTCATCCTTAGAGCCGAGAAATTCCTAGTCTCACTCTTAACAATCCTTCAGAGAATGTCTCCTCTTCAATTCTGTATGCCATATGTCCTACGCCTCTGCAACCGTCATGCTAAAATCATCATCAAATAGCTTGTCCAGAGCAAAACTGTGCCACTCTAAGAGTCCTTTGAAATGTTTCTCTTTCGTAGTCCAGATAGCCTACTTCTGCAGCAGTCATGCTCTTCTTCTTCGAATGCTCAATATCGGCCGCTTGTTAAACCACTCTTTGTGATCTGTATATGATCCGAGCCTAAGAGCGATTGTACGTTGTGCCAGTTATGCGCCTACAAGTAGATCAGCACATCCGATTTCTACATACACACTTCCTCTCTTATTTCCCGAACTTTGACCTCATATTGTAATGGCCGCCCCTGGTAAAGATTCCACTAATGAGAAAGCCAGAAAGTTATACAAAACTCAATAGAGATTCAAAAGTGGAGTTTTTTTTTAAACCTTCCAATTGACGTACAGAGATAATTAATGTAGCAAGAGAATACAGACGAAGCTAAACGATAAGTTATTACCGAGTAGGATATGTAAACGAGTAATGTTTACAAATTTAATCTACGAAATTTAAGAAAAATGTGAAGAAACTTAGCCAGAGATATTCCATACAATTGTGGACAAATCTTATCTAAGACATTTGAGAAAAATGTGAAGAAACTTAGCGAGAGATATTCCATAGAACTGTGGGCAAATTTTAACTAAGAAATGTAAGAAAAAAGTAAAGAAAACTAGTGAGGACATTCCATAAAATGTGGATCTATGCAGAATTATAAGTAGAGGTATATTCTTCTTCTTCTTCTTTGCGTTCATTCTTTACAACCAATTTTAATCACTCTTTGTGATATGTTTGATCTTTGAACAACGTGTATACATTGCACGTTGGTTTGGTAGGCCCGTAAACGCATAGACTTCTATACGTTTAGGACATGTGTATCCGATTTCAGTCAAACCTCCTTTGTCGCCTCTTACGACATGCGTGGCAGGTAACAGTGGTTGTATTCTTTACACCCCAAATGTGGGCCCCGGTAACCACTCGGGCGTCGGTTTACAAAGTGATGGCGTAGATTATGTTACGAGACTCAGATGTAAAAGCATTCTCAATAACAGTGGCTTTATGAAGGTATACAGTACGGGTCTATATCACATACGCACATGTAGCTATAATTATCAGAAACCGCCAAGCGTGTCAACCACGTAGTCAAAAAGAAGAAAAAACATTTTTTACGATCCTGTCAATAAATCTGCCACCGACCGACCATAGCGTTTCTAACCTGTATCCGTACAACTTAACACTTGCTACAACTACAGTATTTGTGTGTCAAGGTCAGGTCATGTAGTTATCTTCCATGACCGTGCTCCAGATGACAACAATTTAAGGAAGTTCACACCAGTGGACCTGGTGCCACGCCAAAAACTGTGCTGGAATTCTGTGGAACGCGTTAGATGTAAGGGATTTCCTTACAGTGTCACGGCACCAAGGCACGCCTGCTACTTCTGACACGGAGATTATCTCTGTAAAAAATACTCCATAGAAACTCATAATACACCTCTAGTGATTTCACTTTGTGTCGGAAATCTGTGACGGTTTGAGAAGTGGCAGCGGCGGTACGCGTTGTGTTTGGAGGTCGAGGGTGAATGCTTATCTTTTAGCGTGGCAGGCGAAGGCACGCTGGACGCGTGGGTGAGAAAGGGGAGTCTTCTGATCTCTTGATATTTTATATAATGTTCAAATTAGCTTCTCTTTATATAATTGAATTATTTCTTATGATATCTTTTCAATATTTTTTGCTATTTTTCTATATCGAAACACGTAAATATTAAGTAGTGTAACTCTACAAAGTACACAAACAACAATACAGAGCAACGTTTCTACCAATAGGTTTTATCAAGCAAAGAATACATCAGAAATAAAGTTCGAAACGTCACTGTTTATTGTTGTTGTTCTTCTTCTTCTTTGCGTTCGTTCTTTACGACCAATTTTAATCACCCTTTGTGATATGTTTGATCTTTGCCAAGGACGTGTATACGTTACACATTGGTTTGGTAGGCCCCTAAACGCATAGACTTCTACACGTTTAGGACATGTGCATCCGATGTCAGCCAAATGATTAGTGTTAACCTGGGCACACGTAAGTTAGATATTTATTATTTGGTTGATGTGATGGTTTTAGGAAATACCGGTAGTACAAAACCATTTCCATTTTTTGTTACTTATTGCGATATGTTTGCAAATAAGTTCGATTTTAAGGTGTAAAGAGATCACAATAAATCATTATAAAATGTGTATATATTGCCTGCAATACAGAAGCTACCGCTTGGTAAATGTCAAGTCTGTAGTGTTTCTGAAAGCAAACATTTCGGTCAGATACACATACACACACACACACACACACACACACACACACACACACACACACACACACACTTATATATATATATAATTCACAACTTTGCTTTTATTCTTATATAAGTATGTACTGAGGAGGGAGGTTTAGAACACATTGTGACAACAGGTAAAATCGAGGGTAGGCAAAACAGAAAGAGAGGAAAATGTTGGAAAGCCTGACTTCATGGCACGGTAGAGCGTCAATATTTGAGATAATACCAAATACAGAGATTTGTGGAGATCCATGATCGCCTACGCCAGCCGACACTGCACCTGATGATGATGAAGTGAATATATTATATACATAAGCAGGCATTGAAGTGGCCGATACCAGATAGCCACATTACGTATAATAATAGAGCAAAGTATTGAATGGAAATCCCCACTTTATATCGGATTTGTTGATTATGAGAAGGCTTTTGACAGTATTGATAGGGAAACCCTTTGGAAATTAATGAGGCATTATGGAATCCCACAGAAAATTATTAACCTAATAAAAGCAACATATACAGGTATGAAATGTAGAGTTCTTCATGAAGGTAAACTAACAGATACTTTCGGAATAGAAACAGGAGTGCGTCAGGGATGTATTCTATCACCTTTGTTGTTCTTACTGACAATAGACTGGATTATGAAGACCACAGTAACTAACACCAGAAATGGAATCCAATGGACTCTGACAGAGCAACTAGATGATCTGGACTTCGCTGATGATATAGCCCTTCTGTCACATACACGAAATCAGATGCAGGATAAGCTAAACACATTGAATCAAAGGTCCCAGCAACTAGGGCTGAACATTCATGAGGGAAAGACAAAGATATTGAGAATTAACCAAGCAACGACAACTCGATCTCCCTGGGGAAATCCCACTTCAAGAGGTAGAATCATACACATATTTGGGCAGCAATGTAGACAAAGAGGGTGGAACAGATAGAGATGTTAAAATAAGAATACAGAAGGCAAGAGGAGCTTTCATTGCACTGGGAAACATTTGGAAGTCCAAAGAAATCAAATCTAGAACAAAAATTCGGATATTTAACTATAATGTTAAAGCAGTTCTACTGTATGGGTCAGAAACATGGAGAACAACTAAAACAATAGCGCATAAATTGCAAACATTCATCAACTGGTTGCGCAGAATAGAGGGAATAAGATGGTATGATAGGGTCACAAATGAGGAACTTATGGAGAGAACAAGACAGATTCCAGTGAACGAACAGGTTAAAAAGACGCTGGCGCTGGATAGGACACACTTTGCGAAAACCGGAGGGGAATATAACAAGAAGGGTCCTTGCCTGAACCCGCAGGGACAGCGAAAGAAGGGGAGGCCGAGAAATACATGGAGACGAGATTTGGAGGCGGAGATCAACAATATAAAGAAGAGCTGGAGGGAGCTGCAGGAGATAGCTAGAGATAGGAAGACTTGGCATGAGTTGGTTGAGGGCCTATGCCCCAACCCGGGTAAAAAGGCAAAGAGAGAGAGAGAGAGAAGTGGCCGATAAATGGCTTAAGAAAGAAAATTCGTCACAAGAAAACCCTGAAACAAACTTTAATGAGAGAGGGCAGGAAATATCGGACTCAACTCCATAGAAGAGATTAAACAAGTTGCACAGGATAGAGAGGTGTGGATAAATTACTTGTAGGCTCTATGTAATGAATGGAGGTGCGAGAGAGGACAATAGAGATATTACATATACAAGCATAACATTTGAGCCTTTAATCATCATTAGTGGGGAGCTATACACAGTGGCGGCTCGTGATCATTTTTGTTTATGGGGGCCAGACAGAAATGTTTTGGGAAAATCATGGTTTCAGTTAGGTTATATTTTAATGTATCATCATCATCAAGGTGCGTATCCTTTATAGGACGTTGCTCTCTTTGCAGCACATCTGAAATTCACTCTGTCGCTTGCTAGTTCACCCACTTCGTCGATAGTCATGTTCATGGTTTCTTTAATATCTTGTAGCCATCTTCTTCTTGGTCTGCCTCTGCGTCCTGGAACCCTGCCTTCTAGTATTGTTCTTTCCAGGCTATTTTAATGTATAAAATAATAAATCACATTACACCATATTTTTGGTGGGGCCCGGCCCCACTGTCCATTAATGACGAGCCGCCACTGGCTATACATATATAATATGAAGAACTTATGATACATCACATTTTTCTTGAGAGAACATCAGAATATCAGTTATGGACCATTACATAGACAGTAAATAAACAATTATAATGAGTTGAAACAGACAATTCTTAGAACGACCCAGACAAATAGTAGATAAATCCATCCAACAAAATAGAACAATCAAGGAAAATTGTCTCAAAAACAATATCATGTTTCCGAAACCGAAACAATTTGTTCATATTAGACGATACATTAGTTTACAGCATAGATTCCCAAACTTTTTCGGCCCACCGCCCACTTTGCAGCAACATAAACTTTGCAGCAACATAAACTTTGCAGCAACATAAACTTTGCAGCAACATAAACTTTGCAGCAACATAAACTTTGCAGCAACATAAACTTTGCAGCAACATAAACTTTGCAGCAACATAAACTTTGCAGCAACATAAACTTTGCAGCAACATAAACTTTGTAGCAACATAAACTTTGCAGCAACATAAACTTTGCAGCAACATAAACTTTGCAGCAACATAAACTTTGTAGCAACATAAACTTTGTAGCAACATAAACTTTGTAGCAACATAAACTTTGTAGCAACATAAACTTTGCAGCAACATAAACTTTGCAGCAACATAAACTTTGCAGCAACATAAACTTTGCAGCAACATAAACTTTGCAGCAACATAAACTTTGCAGCAACATAAACTTTGCAGCAACATAAACTTTGCAGCAACATAAACTTTGTAGCAACATAAACTTTGTAGCAACATAAACTTTGTAGCAACATAAACTTTGCAGCAACATAAACTTTGTAGCAACATAAACTTTGTAGCAACATAAACTTTGTAGCAACATAAACTTTGTAGCAACATAAACTTTGTAGCAACGACTAAACTTTGTAGCAACATAAACTTTGTAGCAACATAAACTTTGCAGCAACATAAACTTTGCAGCAACATAAACTTTGCAGCAACATAAACTTTGTAGCAACATAAACTTTGTAGCAACATAAACTTTGTAGCAACATAAACTTGCAGCAACATAAACTTTGTAGCAACATAAACTTTGCAGCAACATAAACTTTGTAGCAACATAAACTTTGTAGCAACATAAACTTTGTAGCAACATAAACTTTGTAGCAACATAAACTTTGCAGCAACATAAACTTTGTAGCAACATAAACTTTGCAGCAACATAAACTTTGTAGCAACATAAACTTTGTAACGCCTCCTCCACATTATAACAGTTTGCCAACGCCCCCCTCCCACATATATAATAATAGTAATAATTCCTCTCGTACCGTTATACATTACATAGGGCTTGCAAGTAATTTCTCCATACCGCTCTATCCTGGGCAACTCGCTCAATCTCATCCTCTCACATATATACATGCTCTATTTTCTCTTTGACTTAGAAAATTGATATCGATTTCTTTAATACATTGTCCGCCCGAGTAAGTTACCGGGGCCCAAATTTGGGGTGTAAAGAATAGAACCACTGTTATCTGCCACGCATGTCGTAAGAAGCGGCTAAGGAGGTTCGGCTGAAATCGGATGCACGTGTCCTAAATGTGTAGAAGTCTATGCGTTTAGGGGCCTACCAAACCACTGTGCAACGTATACACGTTCTTGGCAAAGATCAAACATATCACAAAGAGTGATTAAAGTTGGTCGTAAAGAACGAACGCAAAGAAGAAGAAGTAATACATGGTCAATTTTCAAATGAATATATACAAGAAATAGAAAATTGATGAAAAAATGGATCGTGTAACACGGGTATAAGGTGAAATTAAAAAGCAGAATTCAAATTTAAGCGCATACTAGGGCCCGTTT
Organism: Arion vulgaris; assembly: GCA_020796225.1. NCBI lineage: Eukaryota > Metazoa > Mollusca > Gastropoda > Stylommatophora > Arionidae > Arion > Arion vulgaris. The sequence continues at coordinate 14,372,046 of CM036765.1, forward strand.
TAGAAATCTCTTCCTGACATGACGCTGTGAGGCATACAGGATTCGAGAAAGAAAGAAAGAATTCAATCGCAAAATTACAAACATAATTTATTTTAAAATATTTATTATTAATTTCTTCTATAATGAGCCACCGACTCCTAATCGCTTGAGCACCCTCAAAATTCTTATGAACCCACTACTCCCCCATAGAACTCTTCAACGTCCACTGGGTGCGGTACCGCCCACTTTGGGAAACGCTGGCTTAGAGAGAGAGAGAGAGAGAGAGAGAGAGAGAGAGAGAACAATAGTGGAGGGCGTGATTCCTCTAGTACGAGGCAGTGTTTAACCAGAGCTAACTATGAATGTAACAATAATAAATTCAACAATACTGAAACAAGGCAACCCTGGCAACAGGAAATTAATGAACTTTGAACACAACAATTGAGGGGGTGGGATAACTAACTAGTGATTCTTTCATACAATGCTACATTCTGATTTGTCTGTTTTATATGACGTGGATGTAACGCACTCACATTGCAAACTTCTGGGGGTCTCTGTAGCTAAGTGGTTAAGCCCTTTGCCTTGTGAGTCGAAGGTCGTGGGTTCGAATCCGGACAGCGCCGTTCTGTTCAAGAGTGCAGTTTTTTCTAGCGACCCCTAGGATTGTTGCTGGAGCTACGGAGTTCGTGATTTGTGCAATACTCTTGGCAGGTGGCGTACCATTTCTGCGGAAGGGGACCGAGCTCTATGTGGTAAAACCCGGTGCAATGAAGTCAATCCTTCGGCTTTAAAACCCTTTTAAAACTTCTTCTTACGCTCCATATCGACCACTTGTTAACCACTCTGCGTGATCTGTATGTGCTCTGAGCCTAAGAGCGACTGTACGTTGTGCCAGTTATGCGTCTACAAGTAGGTCAACACATCCGATTTCTGTGAATGCTTTTTATTTACAGGTAGCTTCCCTAGGTCCTACGTCCCCGCCTTGTAGGTCGCTGTGGTACTATTCTTTGCTTCCCTTGCTGGGCACGGTACCACACGGGAGGACTTGAAGATACAATGAAAATGAAAATCGTGGCATATCCCAAAGGACGTGGCCATCAACCACAGTAAACGAGTCGTTGATTTTCTAGACACCACTTATACGTTCAGTAGTTTGCCATTGCTTTCTGAACGGTGAGGTCTATTTTTATCTTTCGTAAAAATCCAAACTTGCCCACCGTGGGGTTTGAACCAGGTACGCTTGGGTTCGTGATCAAGCTCACTGCTGCTTGAGCTACAGATACAAACAACGCATTAAAAATGTACTTTTCTCTTCTTTCATTCTGGGAAATATAATGCTGACTGTATTTGTTAGATGGTATACCAGAATTGATTTCACTTGTTCATGAAACCTCTTGCTGGGCTTTGCCTATCGTTTTCATTCCTTGTTACTGACACGAGTTGTCTCACCTTCTCTCTGTTATTTATTTTCTCCTCCCACGCGAACATGCTAAATGGCCGGTAGAAACAAAGTGTCAGAAAGTGTGCAGGACTGATAATTGCTATCACAGCAGGGGGCTAACAGAGGGTGGGAAGAGGGAAGACGTGACGGCCCATCTCCATCCATCTTGATTATCAGTGTTACCTCCAGAACCCAAGCTAAGTGTCATGTTGTTTACACGCGAACGATTGGCCAGCGGAAAGTTCACAACCAAGCCTAGACTTGACATGGTCTGCCATTATGTTTCCAATACAAAAACTTGCAAACCTGTACCACTAAGAAATACTGGACTTTGGAAGCTAACATTCGTTAGTATCTTTTTTCTATGCTTTTTTTCATCGTTTATTACATTACGGAACATTTCATTTAATTGTTTCAGTGAACTGTACCTAGGGACAATTTTAAACATATATATATGTCAATATAAATACTGTGGTCACAAAGTGACGAGTTTGTAGTGTTCTTAAGTGACAAGTTTGTAGTGTTTGTATACTATAGTCAAAGTGATATGTAAATGTTTGTAGTCATTATATAGTCAAAGTGACATGTTTTCAATGTTTATATAGTCAAAGTGATTTGTTTGTAGTGTTTATATAGTCAAAGTGATATGTTTGTAGTGTTTATAAGTGATATGGTTGTAGTGTTTATATAACCAAAGTGACTTGTCTGTAGTGTTTATAGTCAAAGTTATATATTTGTAGTGTTTACATAATCAAAGTGATATGTTTGTAGTATTTATATAGTCAAAGTGATATGTTTGTAATGTTTATATAATCAAAGTGAAATGTTTGTAATGTTTCTATAATCAAAGTGATATGTTTGTAATGTTTACTAAACAATGTAATAGTGAATCTACTGTGAAAGCTAAATGTCTAGTAAACAGAAGAATTCTCTCAACTTGGCAGCTAATGTTGTGCCAAATGTCACACTAATTATAATATAAAAATATTTGTTTCGAAATGAAATGTTTACTTAGGATTAGGTTTTCGTCTGTTATTACTTGCTAATATTACAGTACTATTATTACTATTATTATTAGTACAAAACCACACGCCGCCAGCACCACTATATCCATCATTCAGATGCTCACCGATATATGATTACGTTGGTCAGCACAATTTTAGAAGATTGATTGTTAAGTGTACTCAGCAATCTATGATTTATCCAAAGTATTATTTTGTTAGTTCTACTTGGTAAAATTGAGAAACTTACACACACAATTCTGGATAACTATGAGTCTTGGATGCCTATGGCTCCAGTTTTATTGGATACACTCTGTCTGACCTGTTGCAACAGAATGCTGTCGGTAAGTTTGTGACTTTTTTATCATGATATTTGATACTACTAATTTCCGTTGTTTGTATTGTCGGTCACGTTACTAAAAATAGAAACTGACGTAGTGTGCACATATGTGTACTATAGTTTCATATTGATCACATTGATATAGTTAACATGTCTTATATCGGGTAAAAAACAAAAGTAAAGGAACCCTTTCATACCTCGTGGTATATAGGTCAATACAGTGTTAGGCCTGTATTTTTCATTGACCGTCGGCACACGATGGGTGATGTGGTCAGCATTACGCCGGCCGCCTTTACTTTCCCAGAGCATGTCTGGTACCCAGTTGAGGCTGGGTCGACCTGAGAGCCGTCGCGGTCGGGAAACATTCCACGTGCATTGCGGGAGCTGAACCCAGACCACCAGCCTTGAGAAGCGAGTTCACTAACAACTACGCTACAGCGGCTCTCTTATATGGGGTTACTGTACAATTAGTCTGTTGGTTATCATGTGTAATATTTTAGAACTCGTGTAAGGATAGAGTGGTAGATGGAAACCTCTCTATAACAGGAGATGTAAGGCGCCTCCTTCTCTCTGCTAGTCTGTGGGGCACCCACCCTTTGAGCAACATCCAACCCACGTTTTTCTTCCTTACACTCTTTCACAATTATACATCATTTTGCGAGTTATTCCCTCTTGCACATTCTTTCAATCTACGCACATTCTCTCAATCTCGCACAATCTTCCTATCTCGCACATTCTTCCCATCTCCCACATTCTTCCTTTTTCGCACATTCTTCCTATCTCGCACATTCTTCCCATCTCGCACATTCTTCCCATCTCGCACATTTTTCCCATCTCCCACATTCTTCCCATTTCCCACATTCTTCCCATTTCCCACATTCTTCCCATCTCCCACATTCTTCCCATCTCCCACATTCTCGCACATTCTCGCACATTCTTCCCATCTCGCACATTTTTCCATCTCCCATTCTTCCATCCACATTCTTCCCATTTCCACATTCTTCCATCTCCCACATTCTTCCCATTTCCCACATTCTTCCCATCTCCCACATTCTTCCCATCTCCCACATTCTTCCCATCTCCCACATTCTCCACATTCTTCCCATCTCGCACATTCTTCCCATCTCCCACATTCTTCCCATCTCCCACATTCTTCCCATCTCGCATATTCTCGCACATTCTCCCTATAACTAACTCTCAGTATTTAAAAAACTTGTATCTTTAAAATATGTTTGTATGTGTGTTTGTTTGCGTTCGTAATTAATCACTCTTTGCGATATGTGTGGTTTGCACCGAGACCGTAAGTACGTTGCGCAACGCTAGAACCTACGCCATGTAGGACAGACACATCCGAATCTCAGCCAAAGTATGTGCATATCACCCAATAGTATACATATTTGTACCGATTCATAATTGTAAGGTTTTACAAACAGAAAAACTGCGGACAAATTTGGATACGCATGACCTACCAGGGCCGTGCCGTGCTATGATGCAGAGAGGCGGCCGCATCAGGCGGTACCATAAGAGGGGTGGCATAATCAACCAAAACACAATTACAATTGAAGGTTATTTTAAGGAAAAACCATTTGAGGGGCGGCATTTCGAAGACTTGGATCATACTGAGAAAATTTACCGCACGGCCCTGGTGCTACCTGTCGTAGATATCTAAGAACCGAGGCGCAAAGTACTCACGTTCTCAGAGCAAACCCCACATATCACAAAACGTGATATTCTTTGTTGATAAGAGCAAACGCAAAGAAGATATTTAAGATGTATCCAGTATTGTAGTATGATGAACGCAATACGGTTGAAGAATAAATGAGTCAGCTTTACCATTGTCACTGTTTCTAGAAAATAGTATTTTTTGTTAACAGCATATACGAAATATGCACTAAGCGTTAACAGTGATATCACTAGAGAAGCTGTAGTGGACATCGTATCCTTGAAATGCCTGTTAAAAGTACAACGTATATAAAGAGAGGCGTGATGCTGACCACATCACCCACTGTGTGCCGACGGTCAATGAAAAATACAGGCCTAACACTGTATTGACCTATATACCACGAGGTATGAAAGGGTTCCTTTAATTTTATTTATATAAAGAGAGATCAAGAGCAAACACCAATAATCGTTGGCAACAGTATAAATGTGATACAGATTAACCACTGACCAAACTTTTTAAATAATACTTTCCTAAAATCTGCTTGTATAGACAGACCACACACACATGCACACGCACATATTTGCGCGCCCTCACGCTCACACGCACACACACACACACACGCGCGTTATATCTTCATCAAATAGCTTGTCCTGAGCAGAATTTTGCAGTCCGTCTAATTTTCTCTCTCTTATAGACCAGATGGACCCGCCTCTACAGCTGTCATGCTGAAGCTATCTGTTATATGAATCTAAGTATACCATATTTTCATACAAACTCTGAAGTACTGCAACGTGCAAACTTGCCTTCCATCATGGGCATGCTCAGCAGTAGAAGTCTTAGATGGCTAAGGCATGTGCGAAGAATGGACAATGGCCGCATTCCAAAACAAATGTTGTTCTATGAACTTTTTGGGGGGAAGAGGCACCAAGGCACACTGCTCAGATATAAAGATGTCTGCAAGGCCTCAGTGAATAACTTTTCTATTGGTCCCAGCAAATGGGAAAAAAAAACTGGCTGATGATCGAGACATATGGGAAACAACAATGCGCAAAGGTGCAGAATCTTTTGAAGAGAGACTTAAGGATGAGCTGAAGGACAAGAGAGAAAATTTAAAAAATCAGAAATTATTTCAGTAAAAATTGACCGTCTGTAAAGACGAAAAACGGCCATATACTCTCTACGGGGCTTAAATACAACATTAAATAGATGGGAAACATTCATTTTCTAACGTTGCAAATATTGAAGCTTAGCTGCACCAATAATACATCTGCTGAAAGTGAAGATTAACATCAGCTGAAAGTGAAGATTAACATCAGCTGAAAGTGAAGATTAACATCTGCTGAAAGTGAAGATTAACATCAGCTGCCTAAAATCCACACGAACAGAACAAAACCAGAGACTACAATAGAATAACATCTGCAGCAAAGAGCAAGATTAATGACAACTGTTGCTGCACCCAATTTCAACCCTAGCGAAACAATTCAGAAGCGTATCTCCAGCTAGATTACAATTAATTATATATGCAGACTAACATGAACTAAAGAAACAAAAACATGTACTCAAGCGACTCTAATAACAAAGCTATTATAGTTACAAAGGCCCTTAGCTCACTTGAGGCAATATAGCACGACAAGGCGCAAATCTCGCGGTGTCGTGTTTGCATTTGTCTCTCTGCACTCAGCCATTAATTTTAAACATTTTAAACGCCCTGGACAGATCATCCCTTAAAGCTCAGTTTGAAAACGATGATTTAACGGCTTGCATCGTTTCGTGAACAACTCTTTCGTCCGTGCCATTTCCCCCGGTATTCAAACTTTTCAAATAACTTGCCGATTTCAAGTCGTTAGAGTTAACGACCCTTCCATTTTTTTATTGTGCAATTATTTTTAAGGGTACGGGACATTGCACAATTATTGTTACATTGTATCTGGTAATCTGCATTGGGTATGTGTGTGGGGGATTTCACTGGAAATACAAAGAACATCTGCGATGAATATCACAGAAACGTATATAAGAGTTTGTATTGATAACATTTTGTACATAAGTTGATCTTCTTTGCGTTCGTTCTTTACGACCAATTTTAATCACTCTTTGTGATATGTTTGATCTTTGCCAAGAAGTGTATACTCACACATTGGTTTAGTAGGCCCATAAACGCATAGACTTCTACACGTTTAGGACACGTGCATCCGATTTCAGCCAAATGAGTTGATAAACCATATTGCTTGTTTGGTGTTTCTTTACCACCAGATACTATAATATACCAGATAAATCAACAGTAACAGTATAAAATACATAAGCAGAATAGTTTGAAAAATGATCTTCTATCTCGACAGAGGGTGGACATTTCACATGACTTTGAATTTTGGCTTTTTCGGAGCTCGAGACAGATATTGTTTGATTGATTTCCATAATCCACTGACTGATATTGTCTGTTGTCTCACAGAGTCAGATCTGCGAACAGACATTTAAAACTGTTCTACTTTGTTCTGTAGTGTTTCAACTTCATGACTATGTTGTATTGTTTCTACGTACATGTTATTTATTCATATCGTATGCTCATGATGTATTGTTTATTTGCAAATCTATATCGTTGCTGCCATGATGTATTGTTTATTTGCAAATCTATATCATTGCTGCCATGTTGTATTATTAGTTGCAAATCTATATCGAGGAAATGATGTATTATTTAGTTGCGAATTTATTTCGTTGCTGCCATGTTGTATTGTTTATTTGCAAATCTATTTGCATGGAGTTCAAATTCCGTATTACATTCTCTTTATGGTAATCTGTACACCAATTTGAAGCAGACATCTGCATTTATTTTGATTTCGACGTTGAACGTATCAGTTGTGATTGGGTCCTCTTCTTGTTCTTTGTTGTATTGTCTGTCTAACAGCTTCCAGCTTTTGTTTCTTTCATGCGATGCTTTCCCATTGAATTTATGATTGCTTTCTGTAGCAACTGATGATCTTTGTTCGGGTCTCCTGTTCTGTATAGAAAAGTCAAGGTTATTTAGTTCAAAATTGTCACAGCCTGAGTTTAGTTCAACTATTGTAAATTACTTTTTCCTTGACGTTGACGACAGATTTCAGAATGAAGAGCTTAACAGCAGCTGTTTCCGTGACTTTTGGTAGAAATATTTCTTGGTTGTACAGATAAAACATATTCTACAATAGAAACCAGGATTATATAGACCGGTTGGTTTCAATGTAAAAAGAAACACCTGGATGGTTTCTTGAAGGGCATGATTTGAGAATGAAACGGAACAGTTGAGGGTGGAAGAAGGAAAGGAGAGCAGAGAAAGCTTGGTTTAACAACATCAAGAGTTGGTCGGGGCAGAGTTTCTCCACACTTGCTCGAGGAGTTGGAGACAGAGATTCATGGCGTGCTTTTTGTGCTAATGTCTCAACAGTGATACCCGTACGAGCCTAACGTGTTATGGACTTTTTTATTATTATACTGCCCGTCTGCCCAGCGTGTTCGTAGCGCGTTGGACTACGGGTGACTATCCCTCTGTGTGTGCGGGTTCAATTCCACGGGATGGCAGAAAAAGCCACAGATTTCCCAGATTTACGGTGTTCGTGGCACCGAACCGAAGGGTTACGATGTCCATGGCCCCGAGCCGAAGAGCTGAAAAGCTCAAGTGCTTCTGGATCGGGAAAAAAAACCATATTATTATTATACTCGAGAATTATGAGAGTGTACGTGTTACTGAATATCAGCTTTTTTTACTAGAACAGTGCTTTTGGGAATTTTCAGACTTATAAGCGCAGACAGTCAAATAGAGTTTGATAGTAGATATCGCCCATGTTGTGCTGGGGCCTGCACTGGAAGCAAAGAATAGTACCACTGCAACCTACAATGCATGTCGAAAGAGGAGATTGATGTAGGCCCTAGAGATGCTATCCTAGTAAATAAAAAGCAGCGCAGAAATCGGAAGTGATGGTCTACTTGTGGGCGCATAACTGGACAACGTACAAACGATCGTAGGCTCAGATCACATACAAATCACACAGAGTGGTTGACAAGTGGTCGATGTGTAGCGTTCAAGTAAGCAGAAAAAGATAGAAGATATAACCAGGACAATATCAATGATATTTTAATTTAGATATTTTGTGAAGCGTACCTAGGAAATGAATTATAATTGTGTTGTTTTATCTATATATGTATATGGGTTCTTGAATAGTTGGGGTTTTATAGTCAGGATTAGGGGAGGGATACATTGTCGTGCAGAATATAGCAACAAATAGGACAACAGCTTCCGGTATAATAATGAAGGTTGAGTCCGTTACTGTTGTCCTTCAATGTTTCCGATGACTGTTACATGTTTGTCCATACTTAAAAAAAAAAAGTAAAGGAACCCTTTCATACCTCGTGGTATATAGGTCAATACAGTGTTAGGCCTGTATTTTTCATTGACCGTCGGCACACGATGGGTGATGTGGTCAGCATCACGCCGGCCGCCTTACTTTCCCAGAGCATGTCTGGTACCCAGTTGAGGCTGGGTCGACCTGAGAGCCGTCGCAGTCGGGAAAAATTCCACGCACATTGCGGGAGCTGAACCCAGACCACCAGCCTTGCGAAGCGAGTTCACTAACAACTACGCTACAGCGGCTCTCTTGTCCATACTTAGAGAGGTCCAAAACGACAGGTTGTAGGACATGAACAAGTAGTCATGATAAGACCGAAGAAAATCTCCCTTATCCTCCCACAACTCCCATAAAAGCACTGCTGTTCCTGCAAGTCTGTCCACTCTATCATTGCCGCAAACATCCGCATGAACAGGACAGTGGATTTAAGTAAGCCTTTGGCCCGCGTACCCAGCGTGCTTGTAGCGCGTTGGACTATGGGTGACTAGTCCTCTGTAAGTGCGGGTTCAACTTCGCGGACTGGCAGAAAAGCTACAGCTTCCCCAGATTTACGGTGTTCGTGGCACCGAACCGAAGGGTTACGATGTGCATGACACCGAGCCGAAGAGCTTTCAGCTCAGGTGCTTCTGGATCGGAAAAAAAAAGTAAGCCTTTGATTGTTGGAAACTTTAATATACGATATCCACTCATACCGCAATCTGCTAATTTGGACTTTCGGAAGCATCGACTGAGAGTTAGATACAACAACGGCCCCAGTAAACGGAGTCCCATGGAGGTCAGTAGTAACGGTCTCAACCTCCATCCTCATACATGGAAGTAGTTGTTTTTTCAATAACAAATGACTAACCATCAACTTTACGGAAGACACAGTCGACTGTCACTAGACAAGCACCTGAATGGAACTCGCAGGAAGAAAGGTAAAGGTGACGTTCTAAACAAACCTGGATACGAAGTCTTCTTAAGGAATTGAAAGGTGCTGGACTATACCGAGAGGCCAGACCATAAAGAAAACAGTAAGAGACAGGGAAAAGTGGCGAACAACTGTTGAGACATAATGCTTCAAGGGGAGAGGAATAAAGACTAACCAACAATATCTCCTTCCAAGTTAACACACTCACATATAAAGAGAGCAATCAATAGGAAAAAAAATTTTTTTTAAAATTTTGTTTCCCGATCCATAATCACTTGAGCTTTTTAGCTCTTCGGCTCGGTGTCATGGACATCGTAACCTTCGGTTCGGTGCCACGAACACCGTAAATCTGAAGAACCTGTGACTTTTCTGCCAGCCGCGGAATTGAACCCGCACTCACAGAGGGCTAGTCACCCGTAGTCAAACGCGCCACGAACACGCTGGACAGGCGGGCGTAAAAAAAACGTTATGGATCACTGTTTGAAAATATCCATTGACAGTTGATCAAATCTGCGTCTGAATAATATAAGCTACTTAGATTTCTCATTTTCTGTTCGTTTTCTCATGATTGTATATTGTAACCACAAAGCACCTTCTGTGCTTCTCTTTACAGAACTGCTTTGCGTTATATCAACTCTGGTAACATATACACATAGAGAAAATTATCCATTGCCAATGACATCTGACTATCTATCATAAGTTATTCATCTTCCCATTCTTCTTGCCATCATTTATCATGTGTTCTTTGTGTTGAACAATGGGAAACAATAGAAGAACATATGACTGTTGTTCATCAACGTAACATGTTACCGATCTGTTTATCATTTCAGTAACCCACGTGCATAGGAAAGGGCAGACTATTCCCACTGGAATCCCTATATCATAATTGTATCCTTGGATAAACATCAGTGCGAATCACGTGTACAACGGCACACGTTCCCTTGGGACTGCCGGTGGCTAACCAATGCCAAAGTGATCCAAACCTTAGTGTTACCAGAGAAGGATAAATGATTATCAGATTGAATATCTACACACTTGGGTATCTTTAACACATGGTGGCCAACACGATCGTCGTAAACTATTATATGATATCCTTCATCCCCTGCTATATCTCTTTATCTAGCATATCCTTTGCGGAACGTCGCTCTCATCCTGGCCTGTCTGAAAGGCTCTGCAAATCTAGCCAATTTATCAGGACAAGTTTGGGTGAACTACACTGAGCAAATTAGGAAAAGGAGTAGCCCTTAAATAGTACACACAGCCGCTGACAAAAGAAATCGAAGATCAAACTATTGAACAACGGATTCGAAGACATGAACTGCTTCAGCCTGGTATCGTGCTCCATTACTTTTACCACACAGCTCAATGGGCTAGCTAATCGGTAGCTGGACTTGTCCCGTTTTCTTTTTAATATGTTTCTTTCAAACTAGGTTGATGGTTGCTACTTGGCATCGATCTGAAACTTTGACTGTGCTCCACGACTGGTTCAAGTTGGTGAGAATCTTGTATGTAACTCTACTACCAGTGCTCTATGACTGGTTCAAGTTAGTGAGAATCTTGTATGTAACTCTACTACCAGTGCACCATGACTGGTTCAAGTTAGTGAGAATCTTGTATGTAACTTTACTACCAGTGCACCATGACTGGTTCAAGTTAGTGAGAATCTTGTATGTAACTCTACTACCAGTGCACCATGACTGGTTCAAGTTAGTGAGAATCGTGTATGTAACTCTACTACCAGTGCACCATGACTGGTTCAAGTTAGTGAGAATCTTGTATGTAACTTTACTACCAGTGCACCATGACTGGTTCAAGTTAGTGAGAATCTTGTATGTAACTCTACTACCAGTGTACCATGACTGGTTCAAGTTAGTGAGAATCTTGTATGTAACTTTACTACCAGTGCACCATGACTGGTTCAAGTTAGTGAGAATCTTGTATGTAACTCTACTACCAGTGCACCATGACTGGTTCAAGTTAGTGAGAATCTTGTATGTAACTCTACTACCAGTGCACCATGACTGGTTCAAGTTAGTGAGAATCTTGTATGTAACTCTACTACCAGTGCACCATGACTGGTTCAAGTTAGTGAGAATCTTGTATGTAACTTTACTACCAGTGCACCATGACTGGTTCAAGTTAGTGAGAATCTTGTATGTAACTCTACTATCAGTGCACCATGACTAGTTCAAGTTAGTGAGAATCTTGTATGTAACTCTACTACCAGTGCACCATGACTGGTTCAAGTTAGTGAGAATCTTGTATGTAACTTTACTACCAGTGCACCATGACTGGTTCAAGTTAGTGAGAATCTTGTATGTAACTCTACTACCAGTGCACCATGACTGGTTCAAGTTAGTGAGAATCGTGTATGTAACTCTACTACCAGTGCACCATGACTGGTTCAAGTTAGTGAGAATCTGATATGTAACTCTACTACCAGTGCTCTATGACTGGTTCAAGTTAGTGAGAATCTTGTATGTAACTTTACTACCAGTGCACCATGACTCGTTCAAGTTAGTGAGAATCTTGTATGTAACTCTACTACCAGTGCACCATGACTGGTTCAAGTTAGTGAGAATCTTGTATGTAACTTTACTACCAGTGCACCATGACTGGTTCAAGTTAGTGAGAATCTTGTATGTAACTCTACTACCAGTGCACCATGACTGGTTCAAGTTAGTGAGAATCGTGTATGTAACTCTACTACCAGTGCACCATGACTGGTTCAAGTTAGTGAGAATCTGATATGTAACTACTGCTAGTGCTCCATGACTGGTTCAAGTTAGTGAGAATCTTGTATGTAACTCTACTACCAGTGCACCATGACTGGTTCAAGTTAATGAGAATCTGATATGTAACTCTACTACCAGTGCTCTATGACTGGTTCAAGTTAGTGAGAATCTGATATGTAACTACTGCTAGTGCTCCATGACTGGTTCAAGTTAGTGAGAATCTTATATTTAACTACTGCTAGTGCTCCATGACTGGTTCAAGTTAGTGAGAATCTTGTATGTAACTCTACTACCAGTGCACCATGACTGGTTCAAGTTAGTGAGAATCTGATATGTAACTCTACTACCAGTGCTCTATGACTGGTTCAAGTTAGTGAGAATCTGATATGTAACTCTACTACCAGTGCTCTATGACTGGTTCAAGTTAGTGAGAATCTTGTATGTAACTCTACTACCAGTGCTCCATGACTGGTTCAAGTTAGTGAGAATCTTGTATGTAACTCTACTACCAGTGCACCATGACTGGTTCAAGTTAGTGAGAATCTTGTATGTAACTCTACTACCAGTGCACCATTGTAGCAGACCAGCTGGTACAAGGCCCCAAATTTTGTCTCTGTAACAGTCTATGATCACAGGTATAAAGAATTACAACAGATAACTGATTAGAAAATTCATAAGTATATTTAATCACTTGTAATATCAATCTCTCTCTGTCTTGGAGAGTGAATAACAACAACAACAAAAATGACGCTTGTAACAGTCTATGATCACAGGTATAAGGAATTACAACAGATAACTGATTAGAAAATTCATAAGTATATTTAACCACTTGTAATATAAATTTCCTCTCTGTCTTGAGAGTGAATAATAACACTTGCACTATCAAATTCCTGAATCCTTCTGAAATATTATGTCTTATCTTCTGTGCTCTCCGGTCTATATTAATAAAGTTAGTTTTTCGCCGATGTCCCTTTTAGGAATTCAGTCCACACTGTAAAATAGTTCATTAACTTATAACAGTTCATTACCTGGCGTTGATGTTCGAGATACTATGGTCGTTCACAATTCCCTTCAATCTCAGGGAAAAATAGGATGCTTCTGGCACTTTACTGGTCTCGTCTTTGGTTGCGGAAAGCTAGTCTTCACAGTCAGCAGGTCGCTTACTCATCTGCTTCTATAGTCTTCAGGCATCAGTCCTCTGGTCGTCAGGCACTGGTCATCGGTTAGTCTGGCATCGGTTCATCTAGGCGTCAGTTATCTGGTCGGCATCTCGTCGTCTTGGTTCACAGTACATATATAAAACCTCGCTGTTCTTCTCTGGTAAATGGCTGTTTATTGATGTGTACTAGTTAACAACTTCATGTTAGTTCAGCGCTCTATCTCTCTTTGACTTTAAGTGTTGCTCTTAGCAGTTACAATCAATTTAAAATCACTGTTAAAGGCATTCTAGTTTCTCTCTCTCATACATCAAAGTAGTATCTACTTGCTACTTAAACATTATTATGATCCGTTCTACTCAACTTCTCCAGTCAGTCTGTCTTTCTCTGCTGCTCAAATGTAAACTTCTCAACTCCCAAATAACAGAATATTCTTCTGAAAACCTCACTAACTCGACGGTATTTCTCTTGTACTTCAATGTATACGTCCGACCTCCTCACTTCTCAAGTTGTAACTATCCTACTTCTCAACTCCCAAATAACAGAATATTCCTCTGAAAAAACTCACTAACTCGACGGTATTTCTCTTGTACTTCAATGTATCCGTCCGACCTCCTCACTTCTCAAGTTGTAACTATGCTACTTCTCAACTCCCAAATAACAGAATATTCCTCTGAAAACCTCTCTAACTCGACGGTATTTCTCTTGTACTTCAATGTATACGTCCGACCTCCTCACTTCTCAAGTTGTAACTATCCTACTGTTCAAACCAAAAGCTCCCAATTGTCCCTTCTCTGGTTCGAGATCCTCGATTTTTACGTGAGTCTCGCCTATCTCGGGTTAGAACCCTTTCATGAATTTAACTCCCTACTGGTCAGCAACTGGACTGGTAAACAATTTAATACTAATAGTATTCAAGGACGCCCGTGCAAAATAAGGGTCGTGGGTTGACCCCGACTGTACCCCTAATTAGGATAACAGTGAAACTGTTACACCATGACTGGTTCAAGTTAGTGAGAATCTTGTATGTAACTCTACTACCAGTGCACCATGACTGGTTCAAGTTAGTGAGAATCTTGTATGTAACTTTACTACCAGTGCACCATGACTGGTTCAAGTTAGTGAGAATCTTGTATGTAACTCTACTACCAGTGCACCATGACTGGTTCAAGTTAGTGAGAATCTTGTATGTAACTCTACTACCAGTGCTCTATGACTGGTTCAAGTTAGTGAGAATCTGATATGTAACTACTGCTAGTGCTCCATGACTGGTTCAAGTTAGTGAGAATCTGATATGTAACTACTGCTAGTGCTCCATGACTGGATCAAGTTGGTGTATTTTTTCTATGGCAATATGTCATTATGTCGTAGTAAATAATGAGTTCATGCAGGAGACTGAGTTTTGCATTTTTCAGATTTCCCTTAATATTTTCTTGACTTCTTTGATTCGTTACTGTGATATTTTTCTCAGGCTTTGTTTTTTGTAAAGTCTGCCAAGATTAAAGTCTGCCAAGATACAAATGATGAGTGTGTTTAATCAGAGAGCTACGGGAACCGTCAGTATGTACACTCTTCGATGTCTGTTGGGGAAAACTGAGCACTTATGGGTATGCCCGGAGTGCAGTGACGTCAGTTCAATAACCAATAACTGCCAAGATATTTGCTGTCATTTTTCCTATATTGTATACGCCGCTGTCATTTATCCTATATTGTATACACCGCTGTCTTTTATAAATGTCTTGCAGTATGATGTTTTTGTTTCTTTATTTAGAGGTCTTGTTAAATTCCATATTTTTTCACGTGTCTGTTGCTATGCTAATGCTGCTAGTCTTTTCGTGCCAGCTGCTTCAGATTGAGTGCTCTCACCGACTCTCTTTCTAGTCTTCGTCAATGACATTACAACATGCCTCCCAGAACGAGTTCACTCTGCCATGTATGCCGACGACTTGGCAATATGGGCGAGAGAAGAGTCAATGCCCACAGCAGAAAATCGACTGCAAGCTACATTAAATAACCTTGAAGTGTGGTCAGCAAAGTGGAATATGAAAATAAATCCTTCAAAGACCACTTACACTGTGTTCTCCCAGAATAACAAGGATTACAAGATAACGCTTAAAGTCAATGGGCAGAACCTTCCAGAAAATAAAACCCCAACGTACCTAGGAGTCACCTCGACAGAAAGCTGACTTGGTGCACCCAGATCGAGAATGCTACGGCAAAAGCGAGACATAGGCTAACAATGATGTGTAAACTCGCAGGTTCCACATAGGGAGCAAACACCAGAATTCTCAAGACACTTTACTCTGGTAGAGTGCGACCGGTCCTAGAGTACGGTATGGCAGCGTGGAGCAATGCATCGAACAAGCAATTCGCAAAAGTGAGCAGCAGTCAAAACCGGGCCCTACGCATTATCACTGGAGCCATAAAGTCCACGCCCATCAAGGCGATGGAGACCATCACAGGCATCCAACCAATGACTGACCGAAGGGACAAGAAAGTAGTAGTACTTGCGGAAAAACTCAAACGGTTCAAATCGCATCCAATGCATGAAAGAATGTTTCAATCCGGAAAGTGGAGAATACAGAGATCTAACTTCGTTAGAATCTCTAACGCACTGACCACAGACCATCCAGTCCTGTCCAAATGCACAGCCAAACCAATCCCGGCAATCGACAAGTGCCCGCCATGGAAAACAAAATGCCAGAACTAAGGGAATCAATCCCAGGCATAATGAGCAAAAGGGATCAAACGAACCTCGACAGAAAAACTGCAGCAGAAGAGCACATAGAATCAGAGTACCCTGAAATGAGTGGACGCACGTCTACACGGACGGATCGGCAAATAACGCAATAAGCGATGGCGGAGGAGGAATAGTGCTGAAAATCTCCAAGAAAGTCACGGTCAAGAAAGCGATTGCAACTGGCAAATACTCGAATAACTACCGAGCTGAGGCAGAGGCAATCAAAAGGCGGCCGAAATGATCTTGGAGAGAAGAAACACTACACGCAACAAGGTCGTGATATTCACCGATGCTCTATCGGTCATCACGGCACTCAAATGCGTCGGCAAAACTGAGATGAATGAGCTCAAAACGTCCCTCGCTGAACTAACGAGTTCACTCAAACGCACTGTCATCCAGTGGATACCGTCACACTGCAACATTAGGGGAAACGAAGCAGCCGACAAGCTAGCCAAAGAGGGCGGGCGACTACCCCAGACTGATCTCGAGATCAGCTACGAGGAAGTCAAAACAACCATCGGTTCGCACTATCGAAGCAAGTGGGCAAAAGACCACCCGCAGTACACAGACAGTGACGGATACTATGGTCTCTCGCGCAGTGAACAAGTTACCATATTTCGCCTCCGTACCGGCCACAACAAGCTCAGAGCCCACATGTTCCATAAATTTAAAATTGGCACAACTAGCCTGTGCCCATGCAATATGGCAGACATGACGGCAGAACACGTCTTGCAAGACTGTCCACGTTTAGCAGGTATACGAAAAGAGTACTGGCCACAACACACAGAGCTTCGCGAAAAGCTGTACGGAGGAACGGAGTCCCAAAAACAACAGTAAAATTCATGATAGAAGTTGGTCCATCAGGCTAGGCTGGGAACGCAAAGAAGAAGATTGATTCTTTCTTTGTTTTCAATAGCGACATGTATGGTATGTTACTGTTTCTCGTCCGTTGTGATTCCCAACTTTGTTATGTTGTTTCTTGCTTCGTTCTGAATATGGCTATGGAACAGAGATCATCTGTCTACGAAACAACTGTACTAGCTACTGTGCTAATGCGGTTTTCAGCGCCACATAGAACAAGAAAGAAAATGTGTAATTTGTGTGTGATCTAGACAATAACAACGACATAACTGGTTACTCATTACTTGTATCCGATTCAGACAGCTCTCGTCTTGTTTCTGACTGCGTATCGCCAAACGTCTCTTGTTTCTGATCTGACGACTTAATGTGTCTTAATGTGAATCAAAGTAGTTGTTATTGAAATATATTCCAGTTATGCTTGAGATATTTGGGATGTATATATCAATGCGTAGATTATAAGCCTTTTTGTATGTGAAGAGAAATGAACATACTCTATGGTCTATTGACTTTCAGAAATGTTTAGCCCCTCTGATCCAAGTTTCTCTACGTCTACAGTGAATTATGTGGTAGACAAATGTCTGGCCGGCAGACAATGTTTTTTTTCTTTGGGAAACAGTCGGCTTACGTGTTGTTTAACATCATCACATGACCATCAGATTCATATATCATTTTTTTAATCAAAAGCACTTCCCTACAGGGCTGTGTCGTACTATGATACAAAGAGGCGGCCGCATGATGACACCGTAAGGAGGGCGGCATAAGCAGCAAAATCACAATTACAATGGAAGGTTATTTTACGGAAAAAACATTTCAGGGGCGGCATTTCGAAGACCTGCATCATACTGAGAAAAAATACCGCATGGCCCTGCTTCCTCACTACCTTGCTTTAACGTATGGATACATATAATAGTGATACTGGTAACAAGGTGGATCACTGATATCTGTCCAAGCTAGTTATGATCATCAAGAAATAATGGACGCCCGAGTGGTTACCGGGGCCCAAATTTGGGGTGTAAAGAATAGAACCACTGTTACCTGCTACGCATGTCGTAAGAGGCGACTAAAGAGGTTTGTTTTAAATCGGATGCATGTGTCCTAATCGTTTAGAAGTCTATGCGTTTAGGTGCCTATCAAACCAATATGCAACGTATACACGTTCTTGGCAAAGATCAAACATATCACAAAGAGTGATTAAAATTGGTCATAAAGAACGAATGCAAAGAAGAAGAAGAAGAAGAAATGATGAACGCAAGAACAAAAATAAGTAGTGCTCAAAACTTATCTATCTGTCTTGACCAAAGACACAATTACTGTAGCCTGTCTGTAAAATAAAATGTAATATAATTTAACAAAGACTTTCTCATGACGACAAAGAAATAAAATGTAATATAATTTAATAAAGACTTTCTCATGACGACAAAGAAATAAAATGTAATATAATTTAATAAAGACTTTCTCATGACGACAAAGATATAAAATGTAATATAATTTAATAAAGACTTTCTCATGACGACAAAGAAATAAAATGTAATATAATTTAACAAAGACTTTCTCATGACGACAAAGAAATAAAATGTAATATAATTTAATAAAGACTTTCTCATGACGACAAAGAAATAAAATGTAATATAATTTAACAAAGACTTTCTCATGACGACAAAGAAATAAAATGTAATATAATTTAACAAAGACGTTCTCATGACGACAAAGAAATAAAATGTAATATAATTTAATAAAGACTTTCTCATGACGACAAAGAAATAAAATGTAATATAATTTAATAAAGACTTTCTCATGACGACAAAGAAATAAAATGTAATATAATTTAACAAAGACTTTCTCATGACGACAAAGAAATAAAATGTAATATAATTTAATAAAGACTTTCTCATGACGACAAAGAAATAAAATGTAATATAATTTAACAAAGACTTTCTCATGACGACAAAGAAATAAAATGTAATATAATTTAACAAAGACTTTCTCATGACGACAAAGAAATAAAATGTAATATAATTTAATAAAGACTTTCTCATGACGACAAAGAAATAAAATGTAATATAATTTAACAAAGACTTTCTCATGACGACAAAGAAATAAAATGTAATATAATTTAACAAAGACTTTCTCATGACGACAAAGAAATAAAATGTAATATAATTTAATAAAGACTTTCTCATGACGACAAAGAAATAAAATGTAATATAATTTAATAAAGACTTTCTCATGACGACAAAGAAATAAAATGTAATATAATTTAATAAAGACGTTCTCATGACGACAAAGAAATAAAATGTAATATAATTTAACAAAGACTTTCTCATGACGACAAAGAAATAAAATGTAATATAATTTAATAAAGACTTTCTCATGACGACAAAGAAATAAAATGTAATATAATTTAACAAAGACTTTCTCATGACGACAAAGAAATAAAATGTAATATAATTTAATAAAGACTTTCTCATGACGACAAAGAAATAAAATGTAATATAATTTAACAAAGACTTTCTCATGACGACAAAGAAATAAAATGTAATATAATTTAATAAAGACTTTCTCATGACGACAAAGAAATAAAATGTAATATAATTTAACAAAGACTTTCTCATGACGACAAAGAAATAAAATGTAATATAATTTAATAAAGACTTTCTCATGACGACAAAGAAATAAAATGTAATATAATTTAACAAAGACTTTCTCATGACGACAAAGAAATAAAATGTAATATAATTTAATAAAGACTTTCTCATGACGACAAAGAAATAAAATGTAATATAATTTAATAAAGACTTTCTCATGACGACAAAGAAATAAAATGTAATATAATTTAACAAAGACTTTCTCATGACGACAAAGAAATAAAATGTAATATAATTTAATAAAGACTTTCTCATGACGACAAAGAAATAAAATGTAATATAATTTAATAAAGACTTTCTCATGACAACGAAGACATGTAGAACAACATGAAAATGTCCATATTGTCCAAAGGCGAAGCACTGACTTCACTGCACTGGGTTTTCCCCATATTGCTCCGCCCCTGTCAGCAGAGATGGCATGCTATCTGTCGAGAGCATTGCACAAATCACGAACTACGGCAACAATCCTTGGGATCTCATGACAAAACTTGCACGTGTATCTCGGTCTGGATTCGAACCACAACCTTCAGTACGACAAGCCAACGACTTAACCACTTTGCAGTGAGACCCCTACATGAAAATGTAATCAATACAAATTATATATAAATGTACATACATACTATAGATGAAGACTGTAGTAAAAACTATATAGTAAATATCATACATACTATAGATGAAGACTATAGTCAAAACTATATAGTAAATATCATACATACTACAAGCCCACACTACTCACTGTGCATTAGTAACACTCAAATCTAACAGAATACCTGAGCAAGGTGTGAATATATTTTTCTGTGTGGGTTGACGGTGCCCCAGTGTGGGTTTGACGGTGGCCACAGTGTGAGGCATATCATAAATTTCAGTTGTCAGGATGTTGTGACTCATGTGACGAGAGTGAATAGGATTGGAGGTCAACACGTTAGATCGATATAGAGACGACAAGATTAGCATCAGGTGACGTCCTTATGGTTCAAAGATCAAAGCTGGTAATTTCAATGGACATGAATGTTTAATGAAGTTTATGAACGGGAATGAGTGGATCTGAATTGAAAAATAGATAGAAAATTTGAAACGTGAGAAAAACTTTGACAAAAATGTAGCAATGTTAACGTTTGGGAAAAATAGTTTGATCATCAGTAGAAAAAAATGGGACAATTTAAAAACATGTATTTAATGATGCGAAAATCTTTTGTAAACTTCGGAATAAAACATTATGTAACATTAGTTAAATCAGAGACATGAGGGCCAGTGAGATAAAGACCGGTGTGTGCTAGACATGCACCGCACGTCCAAGTGCAACTTCAAAAGTTATTTTTAATACTATGCTATTATTTATATTAGTATGTTATAGTAATACTCATAATAATAGTATGTTATGAGAGTATTTTTAGTACGTAAAATAACAGTACTCAAATGTCATGTCTGTCCTTCTGTATGGAGCGGAGACATGGAGAACGACTAAGGTGAACACCAAAAAGCTGCAGACATTCATTAATAGATGCCTACGCAGGATACTCCATTTGAGATGGTACGACAGGACCACAAACAGAGAACTGTGGGATAGGGCAGGACAACGGCAGGTGGAACAGGAGATAATGAGCAGAAGGTGGCGATGGATAGGACACACACTGAGGAAACCCCTGACAGCATCGCGAGACAGGCTCTCCGATGGAACCCCAGGGCAATAGAAGTAAGGGAAGACCCAGAAACACCTGGAGACGGGAGTTAGAGATGGAATGCTGAAAAACGGGGAGAGAGTGGCGAGATCTGGAAAAGATGGCCTTGGATAGGCGGGCTTGGAAGGCCTTGGATAGGTGGGCTTGGAAGGCCTTGGATAGGTGGGCTTGGAAGGCCTTGGATAGGTGGGCTTGGAAGGCCTTGGATAGGTGGGCTTGGAAGGCCTTGGATAGGTGGGCTTGGAAGGCCTTGGATAGGTGGGCTTGGAAGGCCTTGGATAGGTGGGCTTGGAAGGCCTTGGATAGGGGGGCTTGGAAGGCCTTGGATAGGTGGGCTTGGAAGGCCTTGGATAGGTGGGCTTGGAAGGCCTTGGATAGGTGGGCTTGGAAGGCCTTGGATAGGTGGGCTTGGAAGGCCTTGGATAGGTGGGCTTGGAAGGCCTTGGATAGGTGGGCTTGGAAGGCCTTGGATAGGTGGGCTTGGAAGGCCTTGGATAGGTGGGCTTGGAAGGCCTTGGATAGGTGGGCTTGGAAGGCCTTGGATAGGTGGGCTTGAAGGCCTTGGATAGGCGGGCTTGGAAGGCCTTGGATAGGTGGGCTTGGAAGGCCTTGGATAGGTGGGCTTGGAAGGCCTTGGATAGGCGGGCTTGGAAGGCCTTGGATAGGTGGGCTTGGAAGGCCTTGGATAGGCGGGCTTGGAAGGCCTTGGATAGGTGGGCTTGGAAGGCCTTGATAGGTGGGCTTGGAAGGCCTTGATAGGTGGGCTTGGAAGGCCTTGGTTTGCGGACATATGCTTCCCTAGGGGCGAAGGGTGAAGAAGAAAATAACAGTATTATCGATATCAAGGTAGATTGCACTAAAACTATGTAGCAATGGTGACAAACGTAAAACAAAGTTAGGCCGTTAGGCATTTATTGTGATTGTATATGTTATTTTGACATCCAAGTAGTCTCTCTCTCTTCTCTATCTCTCTGTCGATCCCGCCTAGACTGATGAACCAAATTTTATCATGAATTGTACCGTTGTTTGTAGGGACTCGTCTCTCCGTACAGCTTCTCGCGAAGCTCTGTGTTATCGGACCAGGTTTCGCTTCTCGGGCCAGCTAACAACTGTCAAGAAGTCTAACTTTCTTCGCTTTTGTTGTATCCTTTGCTTTATAAATACCGTTTGGTCGAAACGTCGTTGTATATTGTTTTTGTACTCAGCAAAACTACAGTATTTTTGTTTTTACGTGTCTCGCCATTGTTATGTAAAAAAAAAAGTCAATTTTGTCACAATTTTTTGTCAAATTTTCAAGACGTTGTTCGTAATATTATTTTGGTAACAGAAGTTTTATTGATGATGTAAGCGAGATACTTAGCACATGATATAAGTAGCCAGTGATTTAACTTGCGTACAGCAAAATTCGAGCTAACATTCATGTCAATTCCATCTTATATGAGAAAGAGAAGATGGAGATATGTTGGACACACCTTGAGGAGACATGGTCAACGAATATCAAAGCAGGCATTGAAGTGGGAGGATCAAGAAAGAGAGGACGACTTAAGGAGACCCTGAAACGGACTTTTCTGAGAGAGGGAAGAAATATCTCAGTTCCATGGAGGAGATTGAGCGAGTTGCCCAGGATAGAGCGGTATGGAGAAATTACTTGCAGGCTCTATGTAACGTATAACGGTACGAGAGGAATTATTATTATTGTTATTATTATTATAAGAAAGGGCAGTAGTGACGTTATGGGACTACCGAAACCTAGATTCCATCCTATATGAAAAAGAGGCAGTAACGTTATGGGACTACCCGAAGCCTACATTCCATCTTATATGAGAAAGGGCAGTAGTGATGTTATGGGACTACCCGAAGCCCAGATTCCATTCTATATGTGAAGGAGGCAATAACGTTATGGGACTACCCGAAGCCCAGATTCCATTCTATATGCGAAACAGGCGGTAACATTATGGGACTACCGAAGCCTAGAATTCCAGTTTATATGTGAAAGAAGCAGTACCTGACGTGTTATCCCAGCCCGATTCATTCTATATGTGAAACAGGCGGTAACATTATGACACAGCTAGTAAATAACATGACGTCGCCGAGGGTTATCGGGGCCCAAATTTGGGGTGTAAAGAATAGAACCACTGTTACCTGCCACGCATGTCGTAAGAGGCGACTAAGGAGGTTTGCTGAAATCGGATGCACATGTCCTAAACGTGTAGAAGTCTTTACGTTTAGGGGCCTACCAAACCAATGTGCAACGTATACACGTTCTTGGCAAAGATCAAACATATCACAAAGAGTGATTAAAATTGGTCGTAAAGAACGAACGCAAAGAAGAAGACACTGACGTGTGTATGCATATAATTTAATGCTCAACTAATTAGTTCAACGTGGGAGTTTTGTTTTATATTTAAAGAATTGAACATACTAATATATTTACTATTGGGGACAGAATATAACGTGTTGGCGTATATATTGTCAAGTGTATTTGATACATTTCAAGTTAAATTCTTTCTGTTTGACACATTTATAGAAGAGCATGATTGCATGTTAGAAGTTTTTGAGTAAAGAAAGATGACTGGAACTAGGGTAAAAAATTAAGATAAATTGAGAAGGCATTATGCTTTTTTTTTTTACCATTGGCAAACAATGACGATGTGATGAGCCTGTCGCATTTTTTTTCCAGAAGCACGAGCTTTCAGCCTTCGGCTCGTGCCATGAAATCGTAACCTTCGGTTCGGTGCCACGAACACCGTGAATCTGGGAACCTGTGGCTTTTCTGCCAGTCCGCTGAATTGAACGCATTAGAAAGAAGAAACATTTTCTATCTCAGTTATATAGTGTAAACGTCAAGGCGCATAGGGACAACGCTGCGCTAGGATTAGTGAGCTGGCACTAATCAAGATCCTACCCACCTCCACGTGGTGACCCTGGTAACAGACACTGGTTCCTGTCTGGCTAAGCGGGTAGGGATCGAGGGAGAGCTACTCTGGTATAAGTAGAGCTGCAGACGTGGTTACGTTGGATGAGATCCGCTCGAACACAGACGAGCGGGATCCCAGAGTGACTACTAATGCATGTCTCTCCCGGCCGATGGGAAAAGTTGAACGGATAAACAACAAGGGATGAGGGGTACATCCAGAGAAGAGACGTGGACCCGCGTGGAGCAAAACTTGGACCCTAGATTTGTTGCACGGGGGCCCACATAGGGTGAAACTCGGAGCTCTGAGATGGGGGTCCGAGTTGAGCCCCGTGTCCTGACAGCCTAGAGACGTTGTAAATAGGAGCACGGTGAGAACAGATGGAAATGGTGGGCAGGCACCAGGGCAGAGCGAGCACACATGCGGACAATGCTCGGGTGGACTCAACAGTGGGCAGACGTGCACGACGCTGATGGTGTAGCGAAGAAATGGCGTGGCAGCGTAAGGGTGAGTGGTCCACCCAAATGTGCAGAAAAATTGGAAAGCCCAGCAGAGGTTTGAATTCAGTGTGCGTTTCTGCTCGCAGAGTCCGACTACTGCCTTGTAGTTAGATTGGGGACAATCAAAGGCTAACGGAGCAAACTGTACACACAACTGAACGAAAGGAAAACCAAGTAGTCCACAAAAAGACCGGCAACCTGGGCAGATGACGCTCAACAGGTTATCTAAGGGTCGCTTCCTAAAGAAAATAGCAACCTGCTGCCTTGCAGGTTGGCTGGGGACAGTCAAAGGCTGACGGAGAGCGAACCCAGTAAACGCTGGTTGAAATTGGACACATCACCGAAGGACAAGCACTAATGCTCCAGATGGTACTGAAGATGTGACGTAAAACAAACGTTCTTGGTAAAGGTTGTTTATATATCACAATAAGAATGATAAAAATGGCAGAAAAAGAACGACAGAGAGAGATATATTGTATAATACGGTACTAGGCCCGTATTACTACACTGACTGTCGACACACGATGTTTGACCCTCGACACACGGTCGGAAAAATACTCCATGCCCACTGTTGAATTGAACCCGAACCGTTAGCCCAAGAAATGAGTTCACTAACAACTGCGCTACTGCAGCTCTCTGCCTGTATCATTTAGTAGTTTTCGGACACTCAATTGAAACTAGGTCGACCTGAAAACCGATTGGTTGTCAAAAATCTCACTCTCACTGTGGAATGTGATCCTGGTACCACACGTATACGAAGCAAGTACACTAACCACTACGCCATTGAAACTCCAACGATATACAAATTAGTACACAAATTAACAACATCGTGCAAATTGTTCAGATTTAGAAAGGGACCTAATTTAAATATATTAGATGTTTCTTCTTCCAAAGCTTCTTATCGACCACTTGTTAACCACTCTTTGTGATTTGTATGTGATCTGAGCATAAGAGCGATTGCACGTTGTAGGCCAGCATATCCGATTTATGAATACCATTAACGTATACAAGGTTTTCCTCGCCCGCAATTAGTTCAGATGTAGTAATTACGCCTAATTTGGCGCATATAACTGGGCTTTATTTTTAGGGATGGCTTACTTTCCTTATCACCAGCTTCTCTCGCCATTTAGGCAAACCGTGCTCCGGTGTCGAGAAACTTCGAGATATTTAGATCCGCAAGAAAAAGATTAGGGTCACACCACAAACCGTGTGTACATCGATAATTGTTAGCCAAGCTGGCATCGAACACTGAATGAAGATATAATGTCTGAAAGTCAATCTAGAAACATTGATTTCATAGATTATTAAATTATTGGATTATAATACGCCGTGTATCAAGGAGCAGGATACGCCACTGATGAAGATACGTTATGTGATCAATGAGATAAATCTGCTGATTGCATGATTGCAAACATGGATGATTGCAAACATGGATGATTGCAAGCATGTGATGAACAGAGACTTTAAGAGTTTAACTGAGGTCTTCAAAGAAAGTCAAAGATACTGATCAGCAAGTAACAGTGATCTTTATTGTG
This sequence comes from Arion vulgaris, assembly GCA_020796225.1. NCBI lineage: Eukaryota > Metazoa > Mollusca > Gastropoda > Stylommatophora > Arionidae > Arion > Arion vulgaris. The sequence continues at coordinate 14,398,520 of CM036765.1, forward strand.
TTGTGGAAGTTTGGAAAGTGGGTTTGTAATTTTTTTTTAGTTCGCTCGCAGTGAATTTAGGAGTAGTCAAATTTTTGCGTGATGACTTTCTTTCCTAATCATCAGTTTCTCTCTCAATATGCATGCTAGCCTTACTCCGACTTTAGTGGTACGGAGACTAATGAGATATGATTGTTTCAATCAGATTTCAATAACAGACATAGGGAATAACTTTAAGACGGTAAAGTGAGATGATCAACTTAAACTTATAATAAGGAAGAATATCCACAAGATAACTACTTCGAAATACTGTGAAGTGAAAGACTGTGAAGTGAAAGACTGGGAAGTGAAAGACTGGGAAGTGTAAGACTGTGAAGTGAAAGATAGTGAAGTGAAAGACTGTGAAGTGAAAGACTGGAAGTGAAAACTGGGAAGTGAAAGACTGTGAAGTGAAAGACTGAAGTGAAAGACTGTGAAGTGAAAGACTGTGAAGTGAAAGACTGGGAAGTGAAAGACTGTGAAGTGAAAGACTGAAGTGAAAGACTGTGAAGTGAAAGACTGTGAAGTGAAAGACTGTGAAGTGAAAGACTGGGAAGTGAAAGACTGTGAAGTGAAAGACTGTGAAGTGAAAGACTGTGAAGTGAAAGACTGAAGTGAAAGACTGTGAAGTGAAAGACTGGTGGAAGTGAAAGGCTGGGATGTCGACTATACATACTTTAGTTGCCTAAACTTGAGTTTTAGCTCAGAATGAAACCAGTATGGAAGTCCAAAATCTGAAATAGGAACCACAAAGCTAAACTTATAAAGCATGTTTTGCAGTTATGACTCTAGGATGGAGTGTGAGGAAGACAAAGGAAGAGTACTAGCAGAGCTGTCAGTTCACCACTCTTGTCTCGAGAATCTTGGGAATCTTTGGCCAGTAAAAATGAATAAACCAACTACTCCAAGACACAAGACAAGAGGAAGAATGATAAGTAAAAAGAGAAGATGAAATGCTGGACATGTTATGGAGAATGAGACAAGAAATGCCTGCAAGGATAGCCTACTTGGACACCAGAGGGAAAGAGAAGAAAGGTAGACCAGGACAACATGGAGGCGCATGATGGAGAGGAACTGGATAACCGATCTCTGACGTGGGGCTCTGAGCTGAAGGCTGAAGGACAGAGAAGATGGAAAGTCCTTTCTGAAGCCCCATGTGTCACTAGGCATGACGGGATTGAAGTCAAGTAGGCTAAACTTGAGTAACATTCGCCTTTCTCTCTTCTTCTTCTTCTTTTCTCCAATCCTGTTTGCCTCACAGAGTCAGGTCAAGAAGAGATTTCATAGAACGGGTCCTTGTATGCGCTTCGAGATAGGTCTTTCGTCGCCTCTGTTATCTCTAAGGTCCAGCTTTTGCGTGGCCGGCCTTTTGCTTTGCACCCATTGTATCGGAGCAGCATTTCTCTTTGAAGTGCACTGTCTGTTGGTAATCTGCTTACGTGGCCGAATCATTTAATTTGTTGTTTCTTGATGAAGTCTAGTACTGATGTTGTACCACCTTTTTTCCTGATGTCTTCATTTCTCAACCGGTCTCTTCTGGTTACATCCAGCTTTCTGCGTAGACACTTCATCTCTGTTGTGACTAGTTGTCTTCTATCATTTGTTGTTAGTGACCAGCAAGATCCATAACATTCGTACTGCCACATAATGAAGGCTCAAGTCGACTATCACATACTTTTTAGATGCATAAGCATGGACATATCCGGGGAGCAATGAGGATATTCCAAACTGAAACTGAAGCTTGAGTAACATTCGTACTGTCACATAATGAAGGCTCAAGTCGAAGGAATAATGTATATATAACTGTAGTCACTGCATGAAATACCGCTTTTTAGGTGGTGTAGGACTGTGGGGTCATGTGCCTGTGCAACTTAATGACCAAATGGCTAGTGCAGTCCCCTGCAATCTGTTCAGGTTAGGATTTTTCATTTTGCCCCCGACAGAAAAAATCTCATTGGCCTTACCATGAATTGAAACCAGGTATCCCGCATTGAAGCAGCGCTCTAATCCAGTCGACCAGACTCTCCACTTATATATATATAGCTCACTATATATATATATATATATATATATATATATATATACTATAGTAATCTCATTATATATAATTCTTTACATTATATATATATATCCTATATAGTGAATTCTCCACTATATATATATATATATATACCTATATAGTGAATTCTCACTATATATATATATATATATATATATCCTATATAGTGAATTGTAGTGTTGAATGAACTGCTAAACTATCAGATACATGTATATAGATGGCTACTTCAACAAAGTTTACAGAACATGAAATAAGTTCGAAGAAATTATATGATATCCAAACATGGTTAACGAGAAAAGAAGAAGAAGTAGAGAATCCTATTGTAGTGTTATGAAATCCCAGGCCCGATGTCTAATAGACCGGAAACAAGACTCGAACATAATGTGTGCTCACACATCAGTGAAGCACGCGCTGTGACAATGAAATCTGCAGAGAGGAGTGGTACAGAACGAATGGAGTCGTCGTGGATTTTAGAATTAAACAAGAATTACTGGCTTACTCCTTTCATACCAATTACTGTTTGTTCTGAGCTTAATCGTCTCTGTGGCAATACGAAAACAATTTTTATGGTGAAAACTCATTTTGGCAATGAAACAACTTCTTCTGGTCTGTTTCGAATGAGCACTGATTGATACGTGTTTATTTCGTGGCTATATTTGTATCGTCTGTTTTTTCTGGCTTATACTGTAGCAGTTCCTATTTGTGTTACTTGAGTGAGTATCACTATTGTGCATGACTTAAGTGAGTATCACTATTTGTGCATGTACTTACGTGATATCACTATTTGTGCATGTACTTACGTGTGAGTATCACTATTTGTGCATGTACTTACGAGTGAGTATCACTATTTGTGCATGTACTTACGAGTGAGTATCACTATTTGTGCATGTACTTACGTGTGAGTATCACTATTTGTGCATGTACTTACGAGTGAGTATCACTATTTTGGCATGATGACATGTGAGATCACTATTTGTGCATGTACTTACGAGTGAGTATCACTATTTGTGCATGTACTTACGGTACACTATTTGTGCATGACTTCGTGAGATCACTATTTGTGCATGTACTTACGTGATATCACTATTTGTGCATGTACTTACGTGTGAGTATCACTATTTGTGCATGTACTTACGTGTGAGTATCACTATTTGTGCATGTACTTACGTGTGAGTATCACTATTTGTCTGTACACTTTGTGAGTATACTATTTGTGCATGTGACTTACTGAGTCGGTATCATATTTGTGCATGTACTTACGAGTGAGTATCACTATTTCTTGGTTGATGACATGTAGAGACAAGATCCACTATTTGTGCATGTACTTACGTGTAGTATATTATTTGTGCATGTACTTACGTGTGAGTATCATTATTTGTGCATGTACTTACGTGTGAGTATATCGATCAAAATTCGTTAGGCACCGTTTTATCGGTTCCCTGTTATCTCACCACGTTTAAATCCAATATGTCCCCGAATCCCTTCCCCAACAACCTGTGGTGTATATGTTGTTATTGTTCTGACATACCAGAATCCAATTTTAATCTTTTGAAGTCAAGTAATGTACGTGTTGGTCGTATACCACCTGGCTGGTCTGTTTACCTGTATGACATTCTTTCTTACAAGTTTTCCTAGCCAGTATAATTACTTATGGTGGGGTCGCTGACCTTACCTGCGCGTTCTGCTGACTTGTCATCCAGATTTGGAATCGGTAACGGCGGAGTTAATCATTAGTAAGCTACGTCCATGGAAAGCAATGTTTTACTTTTCTTTTGTCACACTCTTACCGGGTTCTTGCCCAATGTCGAGGTTTTCTGTTTTTGTCTTGAGCTGTTATGGTGGCTTGGGTGGTTGTTATTTTCGCTCTTTGTCAGGATTCTTCTATGCTATCTAACCATCTTTTTCCTCTCACCTTCTTTCCTGGTGTTTTGTTGTAGAAGACTCTATACTGTGGAATTTGAATGCATTCTTATTAAGTGGCCAAACCACTTCATTCTTTGTTTCTCATGTAATTCAAGCAAGGTTCTGTGCCAACTTTCTTTCTTATGCTGATGTTGTGACTGTCTTTTCTGGTGATGTTTTACTATGCACAGTCATAAAGATAGGCTATATGGTTTATATTCGTCCGCAATCTTCTTATAATAACATTTAACAATGAAAATGCTTTAACAATAACATGAGATACAATTTGTTACGTTCAACACAAGAACACTATTTCCTATATAAGAATATGTATTGTTATATATATTGACCTGGTGTGTTCTAGACAGAATTAATGTACACAGTCTCTTCTTCTTCTTCGACCGCTCCATATCGTCTACGTGTTCGCTCGTGTGGTGCCGGGGCCCGCATGGGAAGCAAAGAATAGTACCACTGCAATCTACAAATCATGTCGTCTGATGTAGGCCCTAGGGATGCTACCCTAGTAAATAAAAAGCAGCGCAGAAATAAGATGTGTTGGCCTACTTGTAGGCGCATAACTGACGGAACGTACAATCGCCTTAGGCTCAGATCACATACAAATCACAAAGAGTGGTTGACAATTGGTCGATATTCCGCGTTCAAAGAAGAATACTACGTGTTAACCACTCTTTGTGATATGTATGGGATCTGAGCCTAAAAGCAATTGTATGGTGTGCCAGTTATACGCCTTCAAGTTGGCCAGCACAACCGATTTCTGCAACGTTTTTACTTACTAGGGTAGGTTCCTTAAACCCCTACCTCCATCGCCTCTTACGACATTCATTGTACGTAGCGTTGTTACTATTCTTTGCTCCCTTGTGAGCCCTGAAACACGCGGGTGAATAGTATAAAATTTATCTTGTGAATATAGTGATGTTTTATTTGCGTAGTATTGTCTGTTCGTAACAGCTGGCGTGAATAGAAAATTTTCTGCCCGAAAATGGTTAATTAATTGAGCCCCAAGCCGTGAATAGTAAAAATTACTGATGATCTGTCGCTGAAAATTTAAATTTGAAAAAAAGTTCTAATTTGATTCTGTTGGGTTTTTAATATCAAGGTGCAGTAAGATAGGGTTTTATTACAAACTTGTTTTGACATTATATCCAGTGTTTTTCGCTTCTCTCTCTGTGTCTCTCTTTCTCTCTCTCTCTGATGTCTCTCTCTTTCTTTTCTCTCTCTCTGTGTCTCTCTCTTTCTCTCTCTTTTCGCGTATGTAAGCTGAGCCAGAGCCAACTTTAAACTTATGGGCATTCGGAATTAGGTAAGAATTATGGAAATCAGACCACAACTACACCACGTGACCTCGCATTCCAGTATTATTGTATATAGACGAATTCATTTTAAAATCAACACAAAATGCTAAGTCGAAGTTATATTATGCAACAAGTTCAGTTTAACAATAAGGAATATCAATATTATGAATATTTTTCATCAATAAATAACCATAGACTCACAGAATTTAGTAAAATTGCAAAAAAAAACGTGCAGTGTTCTATCAAACATCTATATTTTCCAGCCCCATTCTTTGATCCAGGTCAGGGATTCCCCAGTTAATTGTCTGACCTAGTTATCTAGAGTTGGCTGTGGCTGAGCTCACACGTAAGCATATGTGATAACAATGCTGTTGTTTCTAGCGATAGATCTGTGTATCGGAATGAGAAATCAAATTGAGATATCGTAACTCACATGCGCTGAGTGGTTGTTGTGTATATATAATTCGAACATACAGAACGACTACTTACACACAACGATTTCGGCTGTTCTACAGGGGCTCTCTGAGAAATAACTGGGGTCATTATTGTGTCAGACTCTCAATCGATGCTTCGGAATGTCGAAAAGGGCAGGTTTCAATACGAATGAATTGTCTGTCGAGGCTTCCAACATCCAGGGGCTTAGGTGGATATGCTGTCTTAGATGTTTGGATATTCGCCTGAGTGGTTACCGGGGCCTATATTTGGGGTGTAAAGAATAGAACCACTGTTACTTGCCACGCATGTCGTAAGAGGCGACTAAGTAGGTTTGGCTGAGATCGGATGCATGTGTCCTAAACGTGTAAAAATCTATGCGTTTAAGGGCCTACCAAACCAATGTGCAACGTATACACGTTCTTGGCAAAGATCAAACATATCATAAAGAGTGATTAAAATTGGTCATAAAGAACGAACGCAAAGAAGAAGAAGTAGAAGATGTTTGGATATTTGCGTCAATGAGAGAGCAGATCGGCTTACATCAATAGTATAGATTGTTACGATCAATGAGAGAGCAGACCGGCTTACATCAATAGTATAGATTGTTACGATCAATGAGAGAGCAGACCGGCTTACATCAATAGTATAGATTGTTACGATCAATGAGAGAGCAGACCGGCTTACATCAATAGTATAGATTGTTACGATCAATGAGAGAGCAGACCGGCTTACATCAATAGTATAGATTGTTACGGTCAATGAGAGAGCAGACCGACTTACATCAATAGTATAGATTGTTACGATCAATGAGAGAGCAGACCGGCTTACATCAATAGTATAGATTGTTACGATCAATGAGAGAGCAGACCGGCTTACATCAATAGTATAGATTGTTACGATCAATGAGAGAGCAGACCGGCTTACATCAATAGTATAGATTGTTACAGTCAATGAGAGACCAGACCGGCTTACATCAATAGTATAGATTGTTACGATCAATGAGAGACCAGACCGGCTTACATCAATAGTATAGATTGTTACGATCAATGAGAGAGCAGACCGGCTTACATCAATAGTATAGATTGTTACGATCAATGAGAGACCAGACCGGCTTGCATCAATAGTATAGATTGTTACGATCAATGAGAGACCAGACCGGCTTACATCAATAGTATAGATTGTTACGTCAATGAGAGACAGACGGCTTGCATCAATAGTATAGATTGTTACGTCAATGAGAGACAGACCGGCTTACATCAATAGTATAGATTGTTACGATCAATGAGAGAGCAGACCGGCTTGCATCAATAGTATAGATTGTTACGGTCAATGAGAGAGCAGATCGGCTTACATCAATAGTATAGATTGTTACGGTCAATGTCTTCAAAATGGACAGTGAGGACGTCATTCGGTTGATAAGCGATCTTTTGTTGGATCAGACGCATGTGTGGTGCCAGGGCGCCAAGCGAGCAAAGAATAGTACCACTGCAACCTACAATGCATGTCGTAGGAAGCGACTGATTTAGGCCCCACGGTGCTACCTAGTAAATAAAAAGCAGCGCAGAAATCGGATGTGCTGGCCTACTTTTGGGCGCATAACTGGCACAACTTACAATCGCTCTTAGACTCAGATCACATACAAATCACACAGAATGGTTGACAAGTGCTCGATGGGGAGCGCTCGAAGAAGAAGTTGGATCAGAACCAACAAATAATTAATGTTGAATCTATCCAACGATTTTAGCAGATTAAGCGAATCACTGGAACTATCAGGATGGATTCATCTCATCTGCTGGGGGTTGCTGAGCGCCTATGAGTCTGTCCCAAGTACTATGACGTCAGTTCAGTTATCAATAACTAACTGTTGATTGTGGACCTTTAACATGGTTGTCATGGAAACACTGATACTAATAATCTTCGTCTCAGACAGATGTTGCCCCGCCCGATCTACATGTAGTCCACTTTCTTCTGAATATCACTGAAACTGAGAACTATCCAGCCTTTTCTGTTGCCAATCTATTTATTTCTTGATAGTATCTTGATATTCTACTTCATGTCCATAGTAATGATAGATTAACAAGGCCGGAAGATCAAAATCATTGTGCATACCTTCCACAATGCAAAAGGGGCAAAAGGATGGGGGGGATTGTTAGGAATGAAGAGTGCGTTATGAAACAAAGCACCTAGGTGTCCAAGTGCTATGACGGCGGCTAAAAACAACAAAGCCAAATTTCCCTCCCTCTTTCTCTCCTCTCTGCTTTCCTTCCTCTCTTGCTTTCCCTTCCTCTCTGCTTTCCTTCCTCTTCTCGTTTCTTCTCTCTGCTTTCCCTTCTCTCTACCTTTGCCTTCTTCTGCTTTCCTTTCCCTCTCTGCTTTCCTTCCATCTCTGTTTTTCCTTCCTCTCTGCTTTCCTTCCCTCTCTGCTTTCCTTCCCTCTCTGCTTTCCTTCCCTCTCTGCTTTCCTTCCCTCTCTGCTTTCCTTCCCTCTCTGCTTTCCTTCCCTCTCTGCTTTCCTTTGTCTTGACCAAATCTCCAAATTCGATCTTTCTTTGTTTATATCTAGGTTTTCAACATTACACTTCTATATCTAAACAAGTTTGTTTTCTTGTGCTATATCTAATTACTGACTATACCATTTGTGCGTCATGTCTGTGATTGTATAGGTCGACTCGTCGAGTACACAGCTCTTGATAAAGACATTATATTCGAAACATTGATTTTCTATAATTTATATAACTACCACGCTTGGTTTTCTTGTCTATCATTCTCTTATTGGTAATGCGTTTTATTGTATTATACTACTGGGCAGATGACGCTTATCAGCCCGGGAGGGCAGCTCGTCTACGGATCGCTGCCCTGAAAGAAAATAGCAGCCTGCTGCCTTGTGGGTTTTGACTGGGGACAGTCAAAGGTTAACGGAGAGCGAACCCAGTAAACGCTGGTTGAAATCGAGCACACTGCCGAAGGATAAGTACCTGAGCTTCAATAACTACTGAAGGTCGTGCACGTACATCCGTTCTTGATGTTTGGCTGCTTATATATCACACAACAGAATGATAAAAACGGCCTAAGAACGATCGCGAGAGAGAGAGTATTCTACTTCATATTCAATGACCCTGGCTTATTAATTCTGTAGAGCATACTCATTAACACGTGCACTTAGGACGGACACCTCATATTCAGAGCTTAAACACATGTGTTCCTAGCACGTGCTTCCACTTTCTCTTTCACATCTATCTGTATACACACACACACACACACACGCACATACCCAATCACGTGTATCTAATAAAACTAAAATACACAATCGTGTTCCTATAACCAGGTCACGAGAAATGAACTACAAATACCACCTGTGGCAGATTCGTGCTGAAAGTCTTTTTTTGTCACCTACGGCAGCGCGTGCTGTTTTTAACAGTAAACTTCCAGCCGCACGTGTCATAAAGAAAGCGTCATTTGAAACAAGAATCTATAGTTATAGCTAATTTGCCTTTGTCTCCGTAACGAACGGGTTCACTCCGCATCTTAGCACAATAGCAGACTTCGAATCGACTTCACATGCACACGCATATACAATGCACTTGAAAGTTTGCAGTTATATTATTGTTGGACTGATACAACCAACATTATTACACGGCACGTGGGTTTGCAGTTATATTAATGTTGGACTGTGTAAACCAACATTATTATACGGTGCGTGAGTTTGTTGCTATATTATTGTTGGACTGTGATACAACCAACATTATTACAACCAAATTCCTACAAAATATCTTTATCCTTTTAAAATTACATCGGGGACCTCGCCGGTGCTACGGAGTTCGTGTACTGCAGCTGAGATCTTCCTGTGTAAGAAAGATATATTAGCACACATGGTTACTCGCCGAAGTGCAATGATGATGGTCCAATCAATCAATCAATCAATCACATTGTGTATGGTATTCAAAGATAAACAGGAAATAAAAAAGATGAAAATCATGTTTCTAGAACGTACGATGTGATTGCTAGTTACTTCTCTGAAACGTCTATTATAAAGCCAACCAGACATTTACACTTTGCATATTTCAGAATAGGATTTGAATGCTAATGAATTCTATCATGTCCCCCCAGTCTCATGACATATGGCTGTTGTGTTTTCAGAAAATGAAAAATAGTATTGAAAGAGTTAAACCTTTGTCACTTCTTCAGATGACAATTCTAGCTAGCATGAATGCAACAACTCAGCAGTACTTGTCAAATAATGTCACTCAAAAGATCAAAGACACGGTTTCACGTTTAATCTTTTTATCCCCTTGACCTTTTCTATTTTCTTTTCTCGTTTCACGAGAGGATGGTTTTGCTAGCTGGGCGCTGTACTGTTGGAATAATGTGCCCTTGATCTTTACAACAGCTGCAAATTTTTTCCCTGCTTCATATGACATTCAATTTTAATTAAATATTATTTCCATCTTGTACCAGTTCAGTTTTTTTTCGGTTTTTTTTTTAATCCATGTGTAAGGAGGACATTTTGTTACTGAGCAAGATTCTAACTCTAGTTTTCCATCAGGAATAAATTATCGATAGAGGAAAGACTGCAGTAAAACTATGTAGCAATGGCGAAACATGTAATAACAAAGTTCTGTAGTTTTACGAAAAACAAAAATAATATTAATATATACAACGTTTCAATCAGTTGCGGCTCGTCATTAAGGGCCAGTGGGGCCGAGCCAACCAAAAATAAGGTGTAACGTGTATTTATTATTTTATACATTAAAATATATCCTAACCGAAACTATGATTTTTCTGAAACTTTCTGTCTGGCCCCACCAACAAAAATGATCACGAGCCGCTACTGGTTTCGACCAAACAAATAATGACTTGTTGTTGTTTTCTTTGATAGGGAGTGGGGTATATGCTTGTCCAGTTTCATTGCAACTGTTTGAATAGAACCTGAATATGCGTGATCTGTTAACATTGTTTGGTAACTTGATGGAATAAATCATGTTACTTTTTTGTGTTTAAATTGTGTAGTGCGTGTTATGGGTACATTAGTACGATAACAAAAGCGCACCAACAAATAACATACCAACAAATAACACCAACACATAGCGTAGCAACAAATAACACACCAACAAATAGCACACCAACAAATAACACACCAACAAATAGCACACCAACAAATAACACACCAACAAAATAGCACACCAACAAATAACACACCAACAAATAGCACACCAACAAATAACACACCAACAAAATAACACCAACAAAATAGCAGACCAACAGAATAACACACCAACAAATAACAGACCAACAAATAACACACCAACAAATAGCACACCAACAAATCAAACAATACACCAACAAATAACACACCAACAAATAACACACCAACAAAATAGCAGCACACCAACAAATAGACCCAACAATCACCAACAAATAACACACCAACAAAATAGCACCACCAACAAAAATAACACACCAACAAAATAACACCAACAAAATCACCACAGACACACATAGCGGAAACAGCTCTTCAATTTTGAAAATAGAATGGATAAAAAATTCAGGTAAAGTTAAATGAAGGCCGTTTTTTTAAACACAAACTGCTCATTGCTCTTTAAGTGTTAAACTGCATAGTAACAACGCGACTTAATAACTATAGACCCATGCATATCTTCAGCACATATTTTCAGTTTTTGAAAATATAATTTTGACAGTAGCATCTGTGATGTTTACTCATGTTCTTCAGCACAGAAAATCTGAGTTTCAAGTTGTAAATAAATCGTTTTATCAATATCGCTTATTTCTTAACTTGGTCGACTTTACCGGAACAAAATTTATTATGTTTCTAGTCTTCTTCTTCTTTGCGTTCGTTCTTTACGAGTAATTTTAATCACTATGATATGTTTGATCTTTGCCAAGAACGTGTATACGTTGTACATTGGTTTAGTAGTCCCTAAACGCATAGACTTTTAAAGTTTAGGACACATGCATCCGATTTCAGCCAAATGTTTCTAGTGAAATGTAGAACTCACTGTGTTACGTCAAATCTTGTACTGTGTTAGTTCATCATCGCAGAAAAAATTTTAGGTCATCAGCTAACTTTTGCTGTTCAGATTTAAACTTGATATGTTTGATCTGCAAATACTGTATACTTGTACATTGGTTGTAGTCCCAAAGCGTCAGACTTTTACACTTAGACACATGCATTTCAGCCAATGTTTAGCAAATGTAGAACTGTCGACTGTGTTAGCATCAGAACATCTGTCAGACTGTGTTAGCTCACCAGCAACATGCTGTCAGACTGTGTTAGCTCATCAGCAACATACTGTCAGACTGTGTTAGCTCATCAGCAACATGCTGTCAGACTGTGTTAGCTCATCAGCAACATGCTGTCAGACTGTGTTAGGTCACCAGCAACATACTGTCAGACTGTGTTAGGTCATCAGCAACATACTATCAGACTGTGTTAGCTCATCAGCAACATACTATCAGACTGTGTTAGCTCATCAGCAACATACTATCAGACTGTGTTAGCTCATCAGCAACATACTATCACACTGTGTTAGCTCATCAGCAACATACTATCAGACTGTGTTAGCTCATCAGCAACATACTATCAGACTGTGTTAGGTCATCAGCAACATACTGTCAGACTGTGTTAGGTCACCAGCAACATACTATCAGACTGTGTTAGCACATCAGCAACATACTGTCAGACTGTGTTAGATCATCAGCAACATACTGTCAGACTGTGTTAGGTCATCAGCAACATACTCGCCCGAGTGGTTACCGGGGCTCAAACTTGGGGTGTAAAGAATAGAACCACTGTTACCTGCCACGCATGTCGTAAGAGGCGACTAAGGAGGTTTGGCTGAAATCGTATACACATGTCCTAAACGTGTAGACATTTATGCGTTTAGGGGCCTACCAAACCAATGTGAAACGTATACACGTTCTTGGCAAGGATCAAACATATCACAAAGAGTGATTAACATTGGTCGTAAGGAACGAACGCAAAGAATGAAGAAGCAACATACTGTCAGACTGTGTTAGCTCTTCAGCAACATGCTGTCAGACTATGTTAGCTCATCAGCAACATACTGTCAGACTGTGTTAGCTCATCAGCAACATGCTGTCAGAGAAAAGAGTGCGGATACATGGATACCCCGTTCGTACGACGGATCACGTTCTACAACCCACTGTGAAGATAATATCGCAATAAAGCGAATCATAGCACTTTTGTTAGCCTGCAGGTGCATACAGAGGGCAGTTATATTGGGCTGTAACTTATAATCACAATAACACAAATATGATTTGTCACTTTTATTTTTCTTACGGAATACAACACTAAGACACCAAGTATAGAAATGTAGTAATCAAGCATAGCTTGGCGAAACTTTGTCATGGATTGACTCGATTACGTTCTGAGTCAGCTCATCATCCCTGTTTATCTTCCCTGTTTATCATCCCTGACAACCACTAAATAAAATAAAAACGCAACAAATAAGAACAGTTAATCTTCTTTTCATTTTAAAAAATGTGTTCTTACACTGTAACCGGGTTGTTGCACAGTGTTGTAGTTTTCTGTTTTTGTCTTGTGCTACTCCAGTGTCTTAGATAAGTTATTTTTGATTTTTGATAAGATTTTGTTGTGCCATCAACTCGCGCTGTCTGTCATCTTTTTCGTTGTCTTCCTCTCGCCTTCTTTCCTGATGTTCTGATGTTTTTCTTCCAACGCCCCATATTGGCCACTTGTTAACCACTCTGATTTGTATGTGATATGAGCCTAAGAGCGATTGTACTTTGTTCCAGTTATGCGCCTACAAGTAGGCCAGCACATCAGATTTCTGTGACGCTTTTTATTTACTAGGGTAGCTTCCTAGGCTTTACCCTCAGTCGCACTTATTTCGTTATTCGTTTTTATTCCCAAATTTTCATTAGATACGTTTGAATGTTTCTGTAACCGTCCATTTGTAAATGTTCTTTGAAATTCATCACTCCTGTTGTATCGTTTGCTTGATAAAGACCTTTTGGTCGAAACGTTGCTGTTTATCGTCACCGTTTCTGTATTTTGTAAAACTATAGTACTTTGTTTGTACGTGTTTCGCTATTTTACCAAGTTTTACTGCAGTCTTCCCCCTTTTACATAACAAAGACCTCTTTCAGAGATTCAGACCAAGTTTGTCTACTTGACGGTCACGATTAGTTAAAAGACAAGTTGCCGACATAACAAAGACCTCTTTCAAAGATTCAGACCAAGTTTGTCTACTTGACAGTCGCCATTAGTTGCAAGACAAGTTGCTTACATAACAAAGACCTCTTTCAGAGATTCAGACCTAGTATGTCTACTTGACAGTCTCCATTAGTTGCAAGACAAGTTGCTTACATAATAAAGACCTCTTTCAGAGATTCAGAGCAAGTATGTCTACTTGACAGTCTCCATTAGTTGCAAGACAAGTTAGCAGAGATAAAATGTCTCTACATCCCATTCAAAAGTATCTTATGTCATCACCAACTTAGTTCTTTTCAAGACAAGTTGCTGAGATAAAGTGTGCTCCTACCCCACCACAAAATGTATATTATGTATACAACTTTCTTTTCAATAATTTATACTTGAACTAAATATGCCTACTGAATTTAGGTCATTAATTGTATCACTATTATTTGCTGGTTGTTTAATACAAACACACAAAAATACATACATATATATTTGTGTGCGCGCGCTTAGTGTGCAAAAGAGAAAGAGGAAAAAAAAAAGAAGAAAATATGATATATATGCTTTATCTCTTTCAGTGTTTCCCAAAGTTGCCACTTCTTCTTCTCTTTGCGTTCGTTCTTTACGACCAATTTTAATCACTCCTTGTGATATGTTTGATCTTTGTCAAGAACGTGTATACGTTGCACATTGGTTTGGTAGGACCCTAAACGCATAGACTTCTACATGGTTACGACACGTGCATCCGATTTCAGCCAAAAAGTTTCCACTAAATCAATGACATTTCTATTTGCTTATAAAGCTTCTACAAATCCCACTATTACTTCTCATCAATGACATTTCTATTTGTTTTTAAGCTTCAACCACTTTACTTCTCATCAATGCATTCTATTTCATAAGCTTCTACAAAACCCACTCTTAATTCTCATAGACTGACTTTAGATCTATAGAAGTTTTATTTGTTCCAATACATATTCCTTGCAGACTAATACGTTATTTTGTTTTACGTTTTTAACTTCACGAAAAAGTATTTCACTTTTACCCGTTTTTAGCAGATTCTCTGAAACCTACTCTGTCTCTTTCACTGTCTTCTCTCTGAAACTTGTCCGCAATTTGTATTTTCTATTTCTATCAATGTACCACTGACGCCAATTGTCTGGATGTGTCCGATCGTTTACAATCTCTTCATTTTATTATCGAATGATCGATGATTTACAGGTCAATCTCAATGTCACTTTTCCAGCTGCTTCTTCACTGTTCTCTTGTGAACTTGTTCTAATGGTGTAGCACACACACACACACACACACACACATACATACATTAGTGATATTGAGCTGTGATTTCCCGAGAGTGTCATCATGCTACTCCATCATCTTTTAGCATGACGATCTCACCAACTTCAAGTTCGGTCTTCACCACGAGTATTGTTGTTGTCATTCCATGACAGATAAGCTCTCACTCCACAGTTCTCTTTAGGAATTACAGTTTCATATTTGAGTTTTACTTAAGAACGTATAAGTGGTGTATACAACAGCGAGTTTGTGTTATGTTATCGTGAAGATTCCACCCAACGTTGAGCTTGTTTCCTTGCGTTTTTAGTGTTAGAATTCGCCCATGTGGTGCCGCAGTCCGCAAGGAAGCAAAAAAATAGTACCACTGTGACCTACAAGGCATGTCGTAAGAGGCGACTGATATAGGACCTAGGGAAACTACCCTAGTAAATAAAAAGCATAGCAAAATCAGATGTGCTGGCCTACTTGTAGGTGCATAACTAGCACAACGTACAATCGCTCTTAGGCTCAGATCACATACAAATCACACAGTCGTTAACAAGTGGTCGATATGGAACGTTTGAAAAAGAAGAAGTAGAAGCATTAGGGTGGCGTCTGTGGCCTAGGGGATAGTGACTCGGTCTATTAACCCCGACGTTCTGAGTTCGAATCACCCTGCGGACAGTTTGCTTGCAAATTGTTTCCGTTGATTTTACAAAAGGACGATGGCACCACCCGTTCAGAAAGCAATGGCAAACTACTGAACGTAATAATGCCTAGAAAATTCACAAACAGCGTTAAAAAGCTGGAGTTGATTCGCAAAGTCCTGCCATTGCTTTCTGCCATGGAGGGATTCTGGTCTGGAAACTTTTTCGTTGCTTTCATATTAATGTAGAATTTGTATTACAATTTTGAGATATTATGACTTAAAAGAGAAGAAAAAATAAGTTAAAAAATGTCAACGCGTTGTCATGGAAACAATAACAAAATGACCGCCAAACACACAATTTTAAGGCTCTGAAAGTAATGAATATAAATGAATTCTGTTTTCACTCTAAGGTGAGCAGTTGTAATATCTAAAGAAATACACATGATTTTTGGGATATATTAAATATTACATTTTTAATGAATTTTGGGTAAACACCCCTCCCCAAAACAGCTTTTTTGACCGAATTTTAGGAATTTTTACCAAAAATTTATAAAAATTAAATATTTAATATATCCTAAAAATCATGTGTAGATCAGATCGATGAAGAAAAAATGAAGATAGGTCAGCGTGGCAACCGTGTGGTGTATAGTTGATCTGTTTCAGAATTTGGGCATATCAGATTGATCATGTGTTAGAAGTAAATAGATGAAGACATACACAGGACAGTGTCTGTCTGTATTACTCTCTGTCTGTATTACTCTCTGTCTGTATTACTTCGTCTGTTACTCTCGTCTGTATTACTTCTGTCGTATTAATCTCATCAGTTCAGATCTTGATTCAGTCTGTAAACACTGACTGAAGTTATTTGTGTATCTGATGTAGTCAAGAAGTTTCAGTTTCAGTTTGGAATATCTTCATTGCACTCCGGACATGTCCATAGGTGCTCCGATATCCTTCACAATATCTCCAACAGCGTCCAGCCACTGACCGTACTAGTTCAATTTTGATTGATGAGACTACTCACGTACCTGTTATGCTGTTCTTTTCTTGCTACTCCAATCTTCAAACTGATCTCCTGCAATCTAGTAGCTGATGTGGATTTGTTTAAATGAAAATCTTCTTTGCAGCCACACTCTATGAGAGCGTTCAAAATATCAGCTCTATCCATTGGCTGGCCGTTTATTCTTTGTTTCTCAATGTAATTCAAGCAAGGTTCTGTGCCAACATTCTTTCTTATGCCGATGTTGGTGACTTGTCTTTTCTGGTGCTGTTAGTAACATTTCGCAGGCATCGCATTTCACATGTAGTTATTTTTGTGACTGCGCTTTGCTCATTGTCCATATTTGGCTCTGGTAACACAAAATAGGTACGAAAATGCTGTTGATCATCTGTTGTTTAGCTGTCAGTTAGATTTTTGGGTGCCTTAACAATGGGGCTAGACGGTAGTTCTTTTTTTAGTTTTTTTCTTTCGATCCAGAAGCACCTGAGCTTTCAGCTCTTCGGCTCAGTGCAATGGACAATGTAACTCTTCGGTTGGTGCCACGAACACCGTAAATCTGGAGAACCTGTGGCTTTTCTGCCAGTCCGCGGAATTGAACCGCACTCACAGGGGGCTTGTCCAACACTCTACGAACACGCTGGGCAGGCGGGCAATCTGGTAGGTTACAGCCTTTGCATTTGCCTCTAGCTATATCTCTATCTGCTCTATCTCTATCTAGCCTCTATCTCTCTTTCTAGCCTCTATCTCTCTATCTAGCCTCTATCTCTCTATCTAGCCTCTATCTCTCTATCTAGCCTCTATCTCTCTATCTAGCCTCTATCTCTCTATCTAGCCTCTATCTCTCTATCTAGCCTCTATCTCTATCTAGCCTCATCTCTCTATCTAGCCTCTATCTCTATCTAGCTCTACTCTCTATCTAGCCTCTATCTCTCTATCTAGCCTCTATCTCTCTATCTAGCCTCTATCTCTCTATCTAGCCTCTATCTCTATCTAGCCTCTATCTCTCTATCTAGCCTCTATTCTCTATCTAGCCTCTATCTCTATCTAGCTTTTATTAATCGTAACTGATATGTAGAATTTGTGAAGAATAGCTTGAAAATGTACATTTAACAACGATATAGAAACGAATAAGGGCAAGGATATTTGTTTAACATTCCGAGATTTCTGTTGACATTCGTGCCTGTAGGTTATTGTGACCCCATACTGTTTGATATGAATCACTTTATTGCAACTCCATGACCTGATAAACTCCGTATCAAGTCAGATATGAGCGCTTGGAAATGTCCTCCTGTGTTGTTTTATGGACAAGCAAACAAAACAGATTGAGAGAACTTGACAATGAATCATAACATCATATTTCCCTGTTATCATTGAATGCGTAGTTGAAAGAAAAAAATATCTTTATTGGACTGCATTCTTCTGTTCATCTCTTCCGACTAGCTTACCTTTGGCTCCTTACGTTTCTACCTGTGTTCTTTGGTTGACTAACCTGGCATTTGACTATTTTCTTCATAAAAGATATCTGTTCTGGGATGGTTTGTGGCAGTGGCGGCTCATGATCGTTTTTTGCTGGTGGGGCCAGATACACATTTTCTTAAAAATCATGGCTTTGGGATGGCTAAATTTGAATTAATTAAATAATAAATACATGTTACACATAATGACGAGCCGCCACTGGTTTGTGGGGAATGGTACTTGAAAACAGTCATATAATAAAAATCAAATAAATCAAATATTTCAGACACACAAAAATGGAAAAGTTGAAGGACGTCGAGCTAAATAAAGACCGAGATACAAGATCAGTCAGGATACTCGTGTAAGCGAGTTTCTAGTCATCTTTTGTGCGAACAGTCTCATAGCATTAGCAGTAGCACTTGCATTATTAACAAATCCAATGGTAGCTACCCTTCTATCCTTACTTTGTAGCTTTGACAGGCTACAGTGCAGAAGTCTGTTTCCGGAGCCACCACGTGGAGGTGAAGTATGATATTGGTCAGTACCAGTTCGCAGATGCTGACCCTGTCTTGTCATCTTATTTCATTACACGTGAATATTTTTAACACTTCGGGTTCTATATATGTCTATGTCAATATATTTATTTTGATTATTATACTTCTAAATAATAAAAGAGGTTGAAGTGTTTATAATACGTCGTACGTGTATGAAAATGAAAATCGTGGCATATCCCAAAGGACGTAGCCATCAACCACAGTAAACGAGTCGTTGATTTTCTAGGCACCACCTATACGTTCAGTAGTTTGCCATTGCTTTCTGAACGGTGAGGTCTATTTTTACCTTTTGTAAAAATCCCACAGAAACAATTTGCTTCCAAATTTGCCCACCGTGGGGTTTGAACCAGGTACGCTTGGGTCTGTGATCGAGCTCACTACCGCTTGAGCTACAGACGCTCACGTGTATAGTTATTCTTTTTTTCCCCGATCTAGAAGCACTTGAGCTTTCAGCTCTTCGACTCGGTGCCATGGACATCGTAACCCTTGGCTCGGTGCCATGGACATCGTAACTTTCGGTTCGTGCCATGGACATCGTAACCTTTGGCCGGTGCCATGGACATCGTAATCCTTCGGCTCGGTGCCATGCACATCGTAACCTTTCGGTTCGGTGCCCGCGGAATTGAACTCGCACGAGTGGTTACCGTGGCCAAAATTTGAGGTGTAAAGAATAGAACCACTGTTACCTGCAAATGCATGTCGTAAGAGGCGACTAAGAGGTTTGGATGAAATCGGATGCACGTGTCCTAAACGTGTAGAAGTATTATGCGTTTAGGGGCCTACCAAACCAATGTGCAACGTATACACGTTCTTGGCAAAGATCAAACATATCACAAAGAGTGATTTAAATTGGTCGTGAAGAACGAACGCAAAGAAGAAGAGAACCCGTACTCACAGAGGGCTTGTCACACCGTCGTCCAACGCGCTACGAACACGTTTGGCAGGCGCTATTATTCTAACGCTCCTTATCGATCACTTGTTTAACCACTCTTTGTGATTTGTATGTGTTCTGAGCCTAAGAGCGATTGATCGTTGTGTCAGTTATGCGCATACAAGTAGACCACAACATCCGATTTCTGCGACGCTTTTTAATTACTAGTATAGCTTCCCTAGGTACATACCTCAGTCGCCCCTTAGATTTTTTTTTTTTCCGATCCAGAAGCACTTGAGCTTTTTAGCTCTTCGGCTCGTGCCATGGACATCGTAACCCTTCGGTTCGGTGCCACGAACACCGTAAATCTGGGGAATCTGTGGCTTTTTCTGCCATCCCGCGGAATTGAACCCGCACACACAGAGAGATAGTCACCGTAGTCCAACGCGCTACGAACACGCTGGGCAGACGGGCACCGCCCTAGATATGTCTTGTAGCTCGCTGTTACTATTTTGTTGCTTCCTTGGAGCCCAGGCAACATTTGGGTGGTACATGTACAGTAAAATTACGAATATGAATTTAAACACAAAAAGTTCTCAAAAATAAATGTATTTAAATGTTCCTTTAAATGATGTCAGTATTTGGTATCTCAAGCTATTTCTTGCGTACCTTTAGGGATAAATGAAGGGGGAAAACGCAGCTCTATTATAAATGCAGTGTCAGAACCCCACCTCGCGACTGTCAACAAGCCTCTTCAAGCGTGAACCTCTGATTTGAATCGGAGGCTCGCAACGCTATCACAAGGAGAGATTTTGTGTGTTGTTACCTATCCCACAAAGTATTTCAAACCTTGCTAGGATTCAGCTCGACCTGAAAGTTCATTGTGGATTCTTCAACCTAGTCGTTTTAATTGTGCGAAAGAAATTCTATTTCAATTCTCAGTGTACTTCTCCGAGAACATGAAATGTCTGTATAAGGTTTAGAAAACGTGTGTATTGATTGTAGATTTTCACCTGTTCTATGATTGATCTCTTTGCAAACTTTGTATTCTCGTAGTAGCTCTTGAGAACTTCACACCTGTTTCTAGTATTACTGTTCACGATAACTAAGATTTATTATCGCAAAATATTCAATTCAGGATTACTCTAATCTTCAATTGTTGTGTTCTATATCTGGACTATATACATCGCATTGTCATAACGTTATTGACGAAAGTAATAGTTCAGGTGATAGCATGGTGATTGACATATTTTATCTTTACTTAAACAGTGAGTGAGTACACGGCAATCATTTAATGTGTGCAGGAGTATTTTACTAGAAAAAATTTACACGAGTCTAATTCAGACAAAACATTGTTAAATGTTTCAGGCTCTGTTGTATGTCATATTATTGCGTTCACATTTAGATGGTAGATTTTGTATGGCACAATCTTTCAATGTGAATTTTCATGAGTTTCAGTGCTTTATCCATAGTACGTAATGTGAATTTTCATTAGTTTCAGTGCTATCCCCACAGAGTGCGTAATGTGAATTTTCATGATTTTCAGTGCTATCATCCATAGTACGTAATGTGAATTTTCATGAGTTTCAGTGCTTTATCCATAGTACGTAATGTGAATATTTCATGAGTTTCAGTGCTATCACAGAAAGTGCGTAATGTGAATTTTCAAAATTTTCAGTGCTATCACACAGAGTGCGTAATGTGAATTTTCATGAGTTTCATTGCTATCATCCATAGTACGTAATGTGAATTTTCATGCATTTCAGTGCTATCATCCATAGTGTGTAATGTGAATTTTCTCGAATTTCAGTGCATTCACACAGAGAATGTATTGTTAATATTCGTGTGTTTTGATGCTATCACATATAGTACGTAATGTGAATATCATAGCAAATCTTAATTTGCAAATTGTCTTCCCGCGTTCTGACTAACATGTTTACTTTTCTCCAACTAATGTTTTTTCTTACAGCATCAGGATAAGAAGAGAATTCTAGAACGAGCCCTTGTGTGCGCTTCATAAATATTATCTTTTGTCTCCTCTGTTATCTCTGAGGTCCACATTTTGCGTGGCCGGCCTTTTACTTTGTATCCATTGTATCGGAGCAACATTGCTCTTTCAAGTGCACTGTTGGTAATCTGCTTGTGTGGCCAAACCATTTTATTTGTTGTTTCTTGATGAAGTCTAGTACTACTGTTGTACCCATTTCTTCCTGATGTCTTCATTTCTCAACCCGGTCTCTTCTTGTTACACCCAGCATTCTGCGTTGACACTTCATCTTTGTCGTGACTAGTTTTCTTCTTTCATTTGATGTCAGTGACCAGGTTTTGGCACTAGTAGCATAATGTGACGAGAAAGATTGTGTTGAACAGTGACCTTTTTGTGTTCATGGTGACATATTTACATTTTAAAATTGGCGCCATTTGTCCTATCATTTGATTTGCCTTGTTGCATTTTTGGATTTCGTTAGTCAAAACAGATGCAACGTAGCAAATCAAATGATAGACACATGGCCAATTTAAAGTGCAAACATGTCACCATGAACACAAAAAAGCACCGTTCACACAATATACTGACTAACACCAGCAACAAAATTCAATTACCCCCTTGCCAGTGACGGCTCGTGATCATTTTTGTTGGTGGGGCCAGACATTTTTATAAATCATGGTTTTTGATTGCCATATTTTAATTTATAAAATAATAAATACACGTTATACATTATTTTTAGTGGGGCATGACCCCACTGGCCCTTGATGGCGAGCCGCCACTGCCCCTTGCAATACGTCACCATAAAAAGTGTTTTCATTTGTAGAAGTGTAATAACTTTAGATAGAGATCACAATTAGTGTCTCCTACCCGCATATATGCAAGCTTGTAGTAATGAAGGCTGCGTGAATTGTGTTTGTGGTTTACCAAAGACATGCAGGTGTGATCAAATATATAGCATATCATTAGTGTTTACCTACCCGCATGTATGCAAGCTAGTACTAATCAAGGTTGTGTGTGATACCAAGGAAATGCAGGTGTGATCAAATATACAGTGGATTAATATCTTCAAACAGTTATGTATTCTTTTTGGATATAAAGAAAATATTGTGATTGTTGTTGTCAAAATGCGACATCGTCACACGCCACCCACTTCATCTTCACGCAGAACACCATCAGCAGAACAGCATCGTTACACGCCACCCACTTCATCTTCACGCAGAACACCATCAGCAGAACAGCATCGTTACAGTTTCTCAATCAAAGGGTTGTTCTGTGGGATTCACAGATGTAATTCAGTAACTTTGGTAAGACAGTAAACTTTGCTCATTCTATTTTTGTAATTCTGTGATTTCTCTATTATTTATTCGTTCTAATCGAGTGTTTAGTTAAAAAGGGGAGAACTTGAGTAACTCTAGGCGTAGAGGTAAGACGCTATTCCTTCGCAGATTATGTATGTTTCCCTATATTTCAACACAATAGATTATGTTTACTTATATTTCATCACAGTAGATTATGTTTACTTATATTTCCACACAGTAAATTATGTTTCTATATTTCACACAGTAAATTATGTTTCCTATATTTCCACACAGTAGATTATGTTTTCCTATATTTCCACACAGTAGATTATGTTTACTATATTTCCACACAGTAGATTATGTTTTTCCATATTTCACACAGTAGATTATGTTTCCCTATATTTCCACACAGTAGATTATGTTTGTTTCCCTATATTTCCACACAGTAGATTATGTTTACTTATATTTCCACACAGTAGATTATGTTTACTATATTTCCACACAGTAGATTATGTTTTCCTATATTTCCACACAGTAGATTATGTTTGTTTCCCTATATATTCCACACAGTAGATTATGTATGTTTCCTATATTTCCACACAGTAGATTATGTTGTTTCCTATATTTCCACACAGTAGATTATTTTGTTTCCTATATTTCCACACAGTAGATTATGTTTACTTATATTTCCACACAGTAAATTATGTTTCCCTATATTTCCACACAGTAGATTATGTTTACTTATATTTCAACACAGTAGATTATGTTTGTTTCATTTACAATACTTCACTACACTTATTTCTCTCAGCTCCCCGCTTAGCATAGGGCCTCAAGAGTTGTTTGCCAGTTTTCATGAATAGTACGAAGCTAACATACTTCAACCACATACGTTATGTTGCGGTCACAGTTGTCTTTGTGTATCCAATCATCGTGGTTTGTGACGGAAATGCCGAATGCGACTTCTGACCCGGTCACCGAAAGTGTATTGTATCGTTTTACTCTGGAAATCACGATAATGCACATTTGGATATTATGTAACTATAGAGTTTTGTCATCCAGTCCTCTTCTATATAATCCCCCGCCACTTAAGACTGATATCAGTTCAATAGTATTTCATGTGAAATGCGCTACCTGCGAACAGTTACCAACAACACCAGAAAAGACAAATCACCAACATCAGCATAAGAACCGCCCGAGTAGTTACCAGGGCCCAACTTTGGGTGTAACGAATAGAACTACTATTACCTGCCACGCATGTCGTAAGAGGCGACTAAGGAGGTTTGGCTGAAATCGGATGCACGTGTCCTAAACGTGTAGAAGTCTATGCGTTTAGGGACCTACCAAACCAATGTGCAACGTATACACATTCTTGGCAAAGATCAAGAGTATCACAAAGAGTGATTAAGATTGGTCGTAAAGAACGAACGCAAAGAAGAAGAAGCATAAGAAAGAAAGATGGCACACAATCTTGCTTGAATTACATAGAGAAACACAGAATGAAGTGATTTGACCACTTAATAAGAATGCATTCAAACTTCACAATATACAGTCTTCTACAACAGAACATCGGGAAAGAAGGCGAGAGGAAGACCACGAAAAGATGGTTAGATGGCATAGCGGAATGTTGTCAAAGAGCAAATATAACAATCATCCAAGCCACCAGAACAGCGCAAGACAACAGAAAACCACGACACTGGGCAATAACTGGTAGCAGTGTGACGACACTGGGCAATAACTGGTGCAGTGTGACGACACTGGGCAATAACTGAGCAGTGTGACAACACTGGGCAATAACTGGTAGCAGTGTGACGACACTGGGCAATACTTGTAGCAGTGTGACGACACTGGGCAATAACGTGCAGTGTGATGACACTGGGCAATAACTTGTAGCAGTGTGACGACACTGGGCATAACTGTAGCAGTGTGACGACCTGGGCATAACGTAGCAGTGTGACGACACTGGGCAAACTGTAGCAGTGTGACAACACTGGGCATAACGTAGCAGTGTGACGACACTGGGCAATAACTCGGTAGCAGTGTGACGACACTGGGCAATAACCGGTAGCAGTGTGACGACACTGGGCAATAACTTGGTAGCAGTGTGACGACACTGGGCAATAACTTGGTAGCAGTGTGACGACACTGGGCAATAACTTGGTAACAGTGTGAGGACAAAATAAGAAAGAAGAAGCATCTCATTGAAAAAATGTAATCGGTAGGAATCATCACTGGTATGTCACCGTTCTTCTATAAGATGATATATTCAAGCCAAGACTTGCTCCAGACTATGCAGTTGTTGTATGTGTTAGTTGATAGAACTACCATCTGTGCAACACTTCAGTGAATAACCATGCATAATTCCTTTTGTTTTTTACACAAGTAAATCTCGGCGTCAGTGCACAATCTCCGTAGCACCAGTGAGTGTCACCACTGTAATTTTGGGGATAGTGAAAATATTTCAAAATTGTATGAAAATATTTTAATAGTTTACTCCTAAGCAGTGAATGTCTAGCATATTCTTATTCTTTTACAACTGTCAAGTGTTATTTGACCTGCTTATATTGAACCTTGGGGCATTGCTGACAAATGACAGGAATGCTATAAAGAAATTAAAAGAAAGCTGAGCATTGTTTTGCAAAAACTAAAAGAACTAACTAACCTGTGGAAGGGAACTGACATAAGAACAAAAATCACATGTTTAAGAGCCTGCATTTTTCCCTTGGCAACATATGGTTGTGAGACATGGACCATTGACAAAGTGGCGGAGAAGATCATTAATGCAAATGCTACAGAAGAGTACTTAGAATATCATGGACAGAAAAAGAACAAATGCTTCTGTTCTGCAACAGCTTGATATTAAAGAGAGTTGGCTATTAAAGAACATAAAATCAAAGATAATTCAATATTTCTGACACATCAAACGACACGAGTGCTTAGAAAAAATAATTTTTATGGAATGGTGCCTGGAAGAAGAATGAGAGGAAGACCTAGAAGACGATGATGGGTGCAAGATGTCATCGACGATCTGAGAATGACTGCTGCTGACGTCGACCAACTTGCACAGAAGAGTTTTTCAGGACTGCTTTCATGAAAGCCAAGTTCCGGAAGGGATACGCTGCTTGATGATGATGATGATGATGATGACGATATTGAACACGTGACCTAATTTTGTTGTCATCCGTCCCCGACTTACCGTACGTATTGACCTGTTTTAGAAACCAGTTAACGAAATACGATTATCCCTGATTTCTTGGAGAATCAAATTAACGGTGCGCCGTGCTATTTCTTTCATTAACCGTCTAGGCGACACACTTAACAAATAACAAGCATGGCATGGCACGTTGGTCGTGTGAAATGGAGTTGAAAATATCGCGCCATTGTTGTTG
The DNA here is from genome assembly GCA_020796225.1 of Arion vulgaris. Lineage (NCBI taxonomy): Eukaryota > Metazoa > Mollusca > Gastropoda > Stylommatophora > Arionidae > Arion > Arion vulgaris. Next base: position 14,424,916 of record CM036765.1, read on the forward strand.
TCACACCTCCTGGCAGACGACGCCTGCTATAGACGCGGTTTGAAACGATGGTGGTCCTTATGTCTATCCACCTGTATGCAGATGTGCGCGTGTCTATCTGTCTGTCTGTCTGTCTTTCTGTCTGTCTGCCTGCCAGCCTGTCTGTCTGTCTGCCTGTCTGTCTCTGTGTCTGTCTGTCTCTGTGTCTGTCTGTCTGTCTCTCTCTCTCTCTGTCTGTCTCTCTCTGTCTCTGATTGACTTCACTGCACCGGGTTTGACCCCATATGGCTCGCTGCCTCTTAGCATAAATGGTACACCACCTGCCGAGAGTATTGCACAAAGCACAAACTCCATAGCTCCAGCAACAATCCTAGGGGTCTCTGGAAAAACTGCACTCGTGAACAGAACGGCGTGGTCCAGACTCGAACCCACGACCTTCGACTCACAAGGCATAGGGCGTAACCACTTACCCACAGAGACCCCGATCCTTTTTATATTCTAGGGTAGCTTCCTTAGGCACCTACCTAGTCGCCTCTTACGACATGCATTGTATGTTGCAGTATTACTATTCTTTGCTCCAATTGCTTGCACCAGCAACACAGTGACGGGACCTGTAATTAACCAAGCACGATGTCACGTGCAGATCTAAGAAATGAGTTAACCAAGGACAGATTCGAATTTTAACACTGGCAGTGCACGAGACGGGCGCCAGCCACGTGCAAGGAAACAGAATTGTGAGGGCAAGATCCGGTAACGCAGTTTTGGTGTCCGGTCCCACATTCTCATGACAGTATTGACAACCTTTGACCTTCGTCGATAATAGTAGAATAATTATAGATCGTATCTGAACCAATCCAAACGAGAGGAAGAAAATACTCAAACTGCTGAAAATAATATAAAAATGACATCTGGGTGTAGGAACTATTATTACTACTTGATTGATTGATTGATTGATTTATTGAATCATCATCATTGCACTTACATGGGTAACCATGTGTACTCCGATCTCTTACTTACACAGGAAAATCTATGAGCTCTGTAGCTTATACTTACCAAATGAAATTGGAAATCGTGGCATGTCCATTACAAGAACGTCACCATCAACCACAGTAAACGAGTTCGTGATTTTCTGAGCACCTTTCTTGTTACATTCCCCTCAGATTTTCGCAGTGTGTCCTATCAAGCACCAGCGTCTTTATTTTAACCTGTTCGTTCACTGGAATCTGCTTAAGAAATATTAATATACAGGGTGTTCAAGATAATTGCAGCCCGTGAATGGAGCTAATCTGGCATATATGTATGGAAATGGGAAGGTTCAGTTATGACGTAGTATAGGTCAAGGTTGTGTGACGGTGTGTAATTGTAGTGCGGGAAGGGGCGATGAACAATTGTGACGTAGGACGAACTAGTCAGAACCGGTTTAAATAGTAAATAAACACAACTCAATTTGTACCTGGCAACTTTCGAATTGTCAATGGGGCTGCAATTATCTTGAACACCCTGTATAAAAACGCATTGCCGGCAAACATATTGTCGGTGCGTCAAACATATTGTCGGTGCGTCAAACATATTGTCGGTGCGTCAAACATATTGTCGGTGCGTCAAACATATTGTCGGTGCGTCAAACATATTGTCGGTGCGTCAAACATATTGTCGGTGCGTCAAACATATTGTCGGTGCGTCAAACATATTGTCGGTGCGTCAAACATATTGTCGGTGCGTCAAACATATTGTCGGTGCGTCAAACATATTGTCGGTGCGTCAAACATATTGTCGGTGCGTCAAGTCACGATTTATTTCAAGCTAGAACAACTATAGCAATACATTAAGCATAGAAGCTTGTTATTTTAAAGGTTCCCAAATTTAATGCAGTGTTCTGCAGAAGTTTGTTGATATATCTGCTCATATTACAATACCTGGCACGGTTATCTGAGGGTAGAAACATTCAAGATTGAGTTAATTATTCCAGAACACGACTCCATGATAGATCGTTTAGTTGCTAGTGTTAGACTGTGAGAAAATACTTCAGGAAATTGCAGAGTAAAGACAAGTAAATAGTTTATAAAGGAAAGGCGTGGTTGATTAAAGATGTTAAATAAAACAGAGGGAAAGAAATGATGAAGAATTTGATATTAAAAAAATACAGTTCACAATTTTGTTAGCAGGATAGAAAATTTACTTAGTGATGGTTAGAAAGAAATACAAGAACATCATCACGAAATGAGAGCTGCTCAAATTGCTGCTCGGATCGTCCGAGTGGTTATCGGGGCCCAAAGTTGGGTGTAAAAAACAGAACCACTGTTACCTGCCACGCATGTAGTAAGAGGCGCCTACGGATGTTGGGCGTGGGGCTAGCTACCCCACACCGTAAAAAACACTAAAGGACTACAGATCTACAGATGGAGAGTGAACCGAGTAAACGGTGGCTGAAACTGGACACATCGCCGAAGGATAAGCACCAGGGCTCCAAATGACGCTGAAGATGTGACGTAAAATACACAAATGCTAAGACTGCATGAATCAGATTTCCACATGAATAGAATTTATGCGAAGATCTGGTACATCGGTCTTGTCGGTGATCACAAGAGAGAGAGAGACTAAAGCAGATGTTGAAAGGACAATGTGTGCTGTATCCCCATAGACCGCCTGCTGGCGTATACATTTATGAGACTACTTATTTCACTGCTGATATTCTAAAAAATAACAAACAAACTGATCGGAAGAAAAACGAAGAAGAAAATTCACAATATGGAAAGTAATACACAAAAGCAAGTTGGAACAGTAAAGTTACGCCAGTGACAAGAGAGCAAATAATAGAAATTGTAAATTAAGAAACGCAAAAATGCCGACTTGTTAGCCGAAACAACAAATTACAGTCCTTACTTCGTCCACTTTACATTATCCTCTCCTAATTTTTGGTCGCGTGGAATTTTTCCGACCGCGACGGCTCTCATGTCGACCCAGCCTCAACTGTGTACCAGACATGCTCTGGGAAAGTATAGGCGGCCGGCGTGATGCTGACCACATCACCCGTCGTGTGCAGACGGTCAATGAAAAATACAGGCCTAACACTGTATGGACCTATATACCACAAGGTATGAAAGGGTTCCTTTACATTTACTTACTCCTAATTTATCCTTGTTACTGTACGTGGTACCGTCCTCTCCTAATTTATCATTGGCATTATACTTTTCCCTCTGTATTTTCCGTTTAGTAAAGCGAAAAACATTAGACACAAGACATATGTTTACATCAGTCTTACTGACACGACCAATCAGTAGACTGTATTGTTACATATATGTTTACATCAGTCTTACTGACACGACCAATCAGTAGACTGTATTGTTACATATATGTTTACATCAGTCTTACTGACACGACCAATCAGTGGACTGTATTGTTACATATTGTTTACATCAGTCTTACTGCACGACCAATCAGTGGACTGTATTGTTACATATGTTACATCAGTCTTACTGACACGACCAATCAGTGGACTGTATTGTTACATATATGTTTACATCAGTCTTACTGACATGACCAATCAGTGGACTGTATTGTTACATATATGTTTACATCAGTCTTACTGACACGACCAATCAGTAGACTGTATTGTTACATATATGTATTTGTCTCAGGGTAGCAGTATAGTAACATCAACCACTTGCAGTGTGTTGCCGCTCCTGGCAATTCTGGTGCGATCAACCATTTTAAGTTTATGTCGCCTGACTTTAACATTACAGACAAGATTTTTGTTGACGCGATTGCCGTAGTCAGTATTCGGTCACTTGCATGGTTTCTGTGCGAGTTATTAATCCCTAGTTGTTAAGTGTAGGCACCTGTTGACAAATTAGTCAATAAGTATGGAAAGGTCAACTAAAGTGGATACAGGTATGCTTGCTTCAGTGTAACTTCTCCAAGTTAAGTATTACAACTGACAAGTCACTATCTCCTTTTTCTCTATTTCATTCTTCTCCGTACACAACAGAATATAAATCTTCAACATATCACTAATATTTACATTTGTTCATACGATGTTTCTATTAACGATTTGAATTTACTAACATTGCTAACACTAGCTAATTGCTGACTAATATCCACCTAACACTATTCTAACTACTAAGGCTCTAACATTGGGTCTAACAACAGCCAACTCTAAATAACTGACTGGTGTTCCTGATCTAGATCGAAAAGGGGCGGAAAATATAGATGTTTGATAGAACACTGCAAGCTTTTTTGCAATTTTATGGTTATTATAGAGTCTATGGTTATTTATTGGTGAAAAATATTCATAATAATGGTATTCTTTATTGTTAAACTTAACTTGTTGCATAATATAACTTCGATTTAGCATTTTGTGTTGATTTTAAAATGAATTCGTCTATGTACACCAATACTGAAATGCAAGGTCACGTGGTGTAGTTGTGGTCTGATTTTCCATAATTCTTATCCGAAGTCCGAAGACCCATAAGTTTATAGTTGGCTCTGGTCTAACAGTAGGTAGGTCTAACACTTGGTCTAATGTAACACTCTGTCTAATGTAACAGAAGTAACTGTACAGCAGAAGTATTGTACTGTTATTTCGGTACTTTTGAGGATTCTTACGTTTGATATGAATACTTTCACATTGACTCTAGCAGCATGAACAATTAGAAGTACATTAACATCGTGGAGGTGAAGTAGTTGTTGAGGAATTCAGAACTGCAAGTGAGGAACAGAGCGGATAATGCTGAACATCCACCAGATTCACACATGTCCAAGCTGTCCAAGAAACTTCCAAATTGGACTCATTCGTCACCTACGCCCGCCCGCCCGCCCGCCCCTATAGACTGACTAGCTAGAACCAAATAATATTTTGTTTACTATTGAATGGACAGAGTGGTCATAATTACCCGTGACCCAACGCCGATGCTACAGAGTTCGTGCACTGTCATTGATATCTTCATGTGTTAAAAAAGAGATCGGAATACACGTGGATATTTACCTAAGTGCAAGTATGATGTATCAGTCAATCAAGCAATCAATCAATCAAGCAATCAGTCAGTCAATCAATCAATCAAAACCCCTGACAGACGAATAACAGAACAGTAGAGAATGTAATCATCATTTTGTGTTACTTAGTTGCAGTGGCGGCTCGTCATGAAAGGCCAGTGGGGCCGGGCCCCACCAAAATTAATGTGTAACATGTATTTAGTATTTTATAAATTAAAATAAAACAACCCAAAACTATGATTTTTCCAAAATCTTTTGTCTGGCCCCACCAACAAAAATGATTACGAGCCGCCACTGCTTAGTTGTGATATTGGGATTTGATTACAACTGTGTATAAAAGAAAATATCAAAGCAGGCATTGAAGTGGGATGCAAAGGGTTCAAGAAAGAGAGGTCGACCTAAAGAGACTCTAAAACGAACTTTGCTGAGAGAGGCAGGAAATATCGGTCTCAGTTCCATGGAGGAGATTGAGCGAGCTGCCCAGGATAGAGCGGTATGGAGAAATTACTTGCAGGCCTATGTAACGTATAACGGTATGAGAGGAATTATTATTATTATTATAAAAGAAAATGTTAGGTTTTGTGTAAGATATTTTGTTCAACTATTTTCGTTGTTCACCTACTCGTGTCAGATTTTGTTCTTCTTATTATCATAAAGCTGTTGATCTTATCTAGCCTATTTGACAGATTTGTTTGTTTAGTTTTATTTTGCTTTCAAACTAAGAGAAAATTGTTGACCTCAACAGAGTTGTCAAAACAAAGGGATATTTGATCCATGACATGTTGCTTGTGCAGAGTTTCTTATGTTAGAGTACAACTTACTTCAGTTTTACATGAAATATTTTGTTTGTGTTTGATAGACATTTGTGGTACTCAGTTCTCTTGGTGTGTTTTCAAAAACGTGCACCCAGTGAACTGTGATATGTGTCTCTCAGTTATCTCAACCGTGTACATATATCTGGCAACTTAGTTTGATGTTATGTAGCCTCTCTCATTCCTTCCTTCCTTCGCTTGAAATGTGTCTACATATTCAATGTTGACTCTTGTATAAGCTTCACTGTCATTTGTAGCTCATATTCTCATTTAATATATCTCTCTCGCGATCGTTCTTAAGCCACTTTTATCATTCTATTGTGATATATAAACAGCCAAACATCAAGAACGGGATGTACGTGCACAGCCTTCAGTACCAATTGAAGCTCAAGTGCTTATCTTTCGGTGGTGTGTTCGGTTTCAACCAGCGTTTACTGGGTTCGCTCTCCGTTAGCCTTTTGCTGTCCCCAGCCAAAACCCACAAGGCAGCAGGTTGCCATTTTCTTTTAGGGCAGCGATCCTTAGATGGCCTGCCCTCCCGGGCTTATGAGCGCCATCTGCCCAGGATTTAATATCTAATTACTTCTAGTAAATAGTTTAATATCAAATATAGTGAAATAGTTACACACATTGTCATCATCATCAGCCTGTGCCGTCGCAACATTTAAGATTGGTTGCAATGAACTTTCAACAAAAGATTTTTCTTGCCACTGATGGTACAATACAACACTCTATTGATTGTCCCCCTACTTGATGTTCCCTCTCAACTAAATCTCTGCTTTCTCATTGATTTCTTTTACTCTACTGTTTCCAACATTAGCGTCTCTGACAGTGTGTTATATTTATCTCTACATCACCCTTCGCCCCTAGGAAGCATACGTGTCCGCAACCAAGCCTTCCAAGCCTGCCTATCCAAGGCCATCCTTTCCAGATCTCTCCATTCTCTCCCCATTTTCTTGCATTCTGTCTCCAACTCCCGTCTCCAGGTGTTCCTGGGTCTTTCCCTACCTCTATTGCTCTGGGGTTCCATCGGAGAGCCTGTCTTGTGATGCTGTTAGGGGTTTCCTCAGTGTGTCCTATCTGTCGCCACCTTCTGCTCCTTATCTCTTGTTCCACCTGTCGTTGTCTTTTTTTTAATCACAAATAGTGAATAAAATTGGGCGTAAAGAACGAACGTAAAGAAGAAAAAGATCACATGAGTGCACGCATATGTCGTGTATCACATCTCACACTCTTTCTGTCTGTTTGCTCTTAACACGGTAATTTATTACAATTAATACAAAATCATCATTTCATGAAAATGTTTACAAATGTCGTCACTGCTAGCAAATATACTGACACTTTTCGGATTTCACTGAAACCTAAGTAAACAGTTTCTCACTTACAGCAAGACAATCTCCCTTACAAACAAGACAACCTCCCTTACAGCAGGGCGAACTAAGTCAGTCAAGGACATAGATTCCCAAACTTTTTCGGCTCACCACCCACTATGCACAACATAAAAACTTTGTAACGCCCCTCCACATGATAAGTTTGCCAACGCCCCTCCCCCTCCCTCATATATATACATACTCTATTTTCTCTTTGACATAGACAATTTATATATTTCTGTCCTACATGGCCAATTTTCAAATGATTATATGCATGAAATAGAAAATTGATGAAAAAATGGATCGTGTAAGAAGGGCCTAGATGAATTTAAATGCATAATTCTAACTTTAAATGATTATTCAATCGCAAAATCACGAAAATAATTTATTTAAAAATATTTATTATTAATTTCTTCTTTAAGAAGCCACCGACCCCTAATCGCCTGAGCAACCCCCAAATTCTTCTGAACCCACTATCGCCCCCCTAGAACACTTCATTGCCCATTGGGGGCGGTACCGCCCACTTGGGGAAACTCTGGTCTAGGACTTAAATCTTATGATCAAACAGAATCTTATAGTAACAAGGTTATAAATATTGCCGTGGGATTATTAATAGCCGAAGGCTTACTTCTCACTTGCCACTTTTGTTTAAAATCCACGCCTATGAGATGCTTTAATTTAAAAGATGTATTATAGCTGCTCACATTAGATCCCTCACATGTGTATAGGCGTGGTTACAGTAAAGCAAGTAAGGGTGTAGGTAGACAAGCGTGAAAAGTACATCGCGATGTAACATCAAGACGGTGACGACGGCTAACTTTAATCTACTGAAGTATACACATCGCGATGTAACATCAAGACGGTGACGACGGCTAACTTTAATCTACTGAAGTATACATCGCGATGTAACATCAAGACGGTGACGACGGCTAACTTTAATCTACTGAAGTATACACATCGCGATGTAACATCAAGACGGTGACGACGGCTAACTTTAATCTACTGAAGTATACACATCGCGATGTAACATCAAGACGGTGACGACGGCTAACTTTAATCTACTGAAGTATACACATCGCGATGTAACATCAAGACGGTGACGACGGCTAACTTTAATTCTGAAGTATACACATCGCGATGTAACATCAAGACGGTGACGACGGCTAACTTTAATCTACTGAAGTATACACTCAAGCCACGAGGCAGAAATGAAGATAACTGCTGACAAACTTTGATATGAGATATCACTCAACTGATTCGTTGCAGATGTTAGGTTTTCCTTGAGTCTGTCTTGATCCACGTAACTGAACATTTTGTTTAGAGACGATTGTGAGAATGTCATGCAAATAAAGTGTTTCGTATATCAGAAATAGTCAAACTGGTTAGTTGTACAACCTAATGGAACATTTTCATTCACTTCATCTGTCGTTTTATTCATAGTACAAGTTTCATAGATAGTATTCTACTGCATGTATCAATTTCTCTCTCTTCTCTCGCTCTCTCTCTCTCCTTCTCTGTGTCACCCTTGTTGCTTAAGATAGCAAAAATGAATGTTATTCTCTCTCTCCTTCTCTGTGTCACCCTTGTTGCTTAAGATAGCAAAAATGAATGTTATTCTCTCTCTCCTTCTCTGTGTCACCCTTGTTGCTTAAGATAGCAAAAATGAATGTTATTCTCTCTCTCCTTCTCTGTGTCACCCTTGTTGCTTAAGATAGCAAAAATGAATGTTATTCTCTCTCTCCTTCTCTGTGTCACCCTTGGTGCTTAAGATAGCAAAAATGAATGTTATTCTCTCTCTCCTTCTCTGTGTCACCCTTGGTGCTTAAGATAGCAAAAATTAATGTTATTCTCTCTCTCCTTCTCTGTGACACCCTTGGTGCTTAAGATAGCAAAAATGAATGTTATTCTCTCTCTCCTTCTCTGTGACACCCTTGGTGCTTAAGATAGCAAAAATGAATGTTATTCTCTCTCTCCTTCTCTGTGACACCCTTGTTGCTTAAGATAGCAAAAATGAATGTTATTCTCTCTCTCCTTCTCTGTGACACCCTTGTTGCTTAAGATAGCAAAAATGAATGTTATTCTCTCTCTCCTTCTCTGTGACACCCTTGGTGCTTAAGATAGCAAAAATGAATGTTATTCTCTCTCTCCTTCTCTGTGACACCCTTGGTGCTTAAGATAGCAAAAATGAATGTTATTATTTTCTGTTCTTGACCGACCTCTGAAATATTTTCCAGCCGTAATTCATTTTTTTAGTTTCTGTTCACTGTTCTCCTCTACGTGACTTCGGTGTTTCAGATGTTTTCGTTTACCCTCTGATGCCCATCTCAGTTCAGTTTTCATTACAGAGTTATTCTCCGTGTGTATCATGAGTCTGATTCATCTTCAACGGTTTTTTTTTAATTTTGGAGGATGATGGTATTCATATTCTACAGCTTCTTGACAAGCTACTTGATGATGATGACCGGTATACGTTACATAGGACATACACGTAATTTTTCTATATCGCTCTGTCCTGGGCAACTCACTCAATCTCTTCCACGGAGTTGAGGCCGATATGTCTGGCTTCTCTCAGCACATGTCGTTTTAGGGTTTCCCTAAGGCGTCCTCTATTTCTCGAAACCTTTGCCTTACACTTCAATGCTAGCTTTGGAATTCTTTGATCATTTCTTCCCAAGGTGTCCCCAACATATCTCCATCTTCTCCCTCTTGTAACAGAAGTTCCTATTGGTTGACCAGACATTTCTCTGATTTCATCACTTCTACCAATATTATTTGCAAACATTTCTTTCCAAAAGCATTCAACTTTCTATATCTTTAATTAGTGGCGGCTCGTCATTAAGGGCCAGTGTGGCGGCCCCACCAAAAATAATGTATAACGTGTATTTATTATTTTATAAATGAAAATATAGCAACCAAAAACCATGATTTATCAGGACAAAAATGTTTGGCACCACCAACAAAAATGATCATTAGCCGCCACTGTCTTTAATCCTTTTCCAACTCTCGCTGGCATAGGTTAGGATTGATACAACATTGAAATTGAATGTGGTTTAGCAATATGTAACTTAACTTAAATTAAAGAACCCATTTTCAAATCATTTAGTTTCTCATGGAAATATGGTGCTAAAGTTCGCATTAATCTAACTAACTAACGACATGAGATGTTTGATTTGCTCAATATCACGCCGGTCACGTTTCACTTGTCAATATATTTGTTCTGGTACCCAATTGGAAAATAACTTGAGAGTCGCTGCGTTCGGGGAAAATCTCACTTCATCAATGGATTTCGAACCTGGAACCACGCGTCTGGAAAGGAAGAGCCCTAAACAGCTAAGCAGTCTTGACTGACATTATTGGAAACATCTGGTGAAACTATCTTAGATATCTCTCTCGCGATCCCGGCCTAGACTGATGAACCAACTTTTTCATGAATTTTACCGTGGTTTGAAGGATTCCGTTCCTCCGTACAGCTTCTCAGAAGCTTTATGTTTGGGGGGTCAGGTTTATCTTAGATATATACTTGCTCGAGTGGTTTACCGGGGCCCAAATTGCGGTGTTAAGAATAGAACCACTGTTACCTGCCACGCATGCCGTAAGAGACGATTAAGGAGATTGGGCGTGGGACTAGCTACCCCACACCGTAAAAACACTAGATGGCTACAGAATGGAAAGCGAACCGAGTAAACGCTGGCTGAAACTGGACACATCGCCGAAAGATAAGCACCAGAGCTCCAAATGGTGCTGAAGATGTGACGTAAAACACACCAATGCTAAGGCTGCATAAATCAGATTTCCACATGAATGGAATTTATGGGGAGATCTAGTATATCGGTCTGGGCGGTGATCGAGAGATACATACTGCAAACATGAAGAAATTCATGAACTAATATAAACAGCTACAAGAAACACGTCATTTAAATAGCGTAACAATAAGCTATCTATAATGAGAATAAGTAACAATTGTACGATATGAACATCTTTCTTTCTTTCTCGAATCCTGTTTGTCTCACAGCGTCAGGTCAAGAAGAGATTTCTAAAACGGGCCCTTGTATGCGCTTCGTAGATAGTCTCTTTCGTCGCCTCTGTTATCTCTGAATTCCATCTTTTGCGTGGCCGGATTTTGCTTTGAACCCATTGTATCGGAGCAGTATTGCTCTTTGAGGTGCACTGTCTGTTGGTAATCTGCTTACATGGCCGAACCATTTAATTTGTTGTTTCTTGATGAAGTCTAGTACTGATGTTGTACCCACTTTTTCCTGATGTCTTCATTTCTAAACCAGTCTCTTCTTGTAACACCCAGAATTCTGCGTAGACATTTCATCTCTGTTGTGACTAGTTTTCTTCTATGTGGACAACTAAGTATTGATTTACAGGAATCAAATGTTGAGCGTTTGTACTGGATAACGATCCATTTTAGTTTTGATATTAAACCATCCCTGTTATCAGGGGCATCTATGACCAAGTCGTTAAGACGTTTGCCTGTCGTTTTGAAAGTTGTGAGTTTGAATCCGGACCGAGTCAAACGCAGTGCCGGATTAGCTCTATAGCAGAAGTAGCAAATGCTACGGGCCCGCGTTTCTGGAGGCCCCGCGCCTAGAGCAGAAAATGTTTAGCTTATAAAACTATCAAACAAGTTTTGGATGATATCTCAAATAACATGGATTAAACGGGAGAGTGTCGTAATCAAGCGTACGGACTAGTTTCGAAGATGAGTAGTTGGTAACGGGAATAATGACCATTTTATGGAACGAAAGTCTCCGCTTGTAAGCGGAGAACGTTCTTTTTCGACATTAAAGCGTATAAAAGTGAGTTAAGAAACATGATGGGACAAGATCGTCTAAATAATCTCACCTTAATGAACATTGAATGTAATTTACTTAGAGAAATTGATTTGTCTAGTGTTATCTCTAAATTTGTTCACATTAAATCGAGACAAGTTTGTTTGTAAAAGTTTTGTTTTATTTTATTATAATAAAAATAGGGCCTCTTAGTAACATTTGCTACATGCCTCGTGCTGGCTTCATCCGGCACTGGTCACACGTGCAATTGTTTTCATGCATCAACTACGATTATTGCTGGAGCTACGGAGTTCGTGCTCTGTGCAATACTTTCGGCAGATGGCATGCCATATCTGTCGACAGAGCGGAGCCAGTAGGAAAACCCGGTGCATTGAAGTCAATCCTTCGCTTTTATACACTTTAAAAAAATTTCTTAACTTTCGACATCATATTATATATTATTTTTGTTTGCTTCTGTATGTTTATCAAAGACGAAATTCTCCTATAAGATTACATATTTTATTATAATGAAAGTTGTGCACAAATAAGGCTTACCAATAATCTAAAGTGAACATATAAAACATAGAATCCCAGCTTCAAACAAGAACATTCTGTGCTGTGTTTATCTCCCTTGCTCACAGATCGTTTAGGATATTGGGCAATTAACAGAAAAATGAGAGTAAATCCTATCTGGCACATTAATTTCATTTCTTGGCCATATTGTTTGTTGCTAGTGTTTTCCTGTCCAATTTATCTCCGGTCAACAGACAGAAATAAGGATAATCGTATCTTGTCTCTTTCATTCTCTCTTACTCTTTCCTTCTCTCACTGTCCTCAGTGACTTGTGCTATTTCGAAAGAGCTTCATTAATGATATAATAATACATGCTTGCGAAAGTTGATTAATTGTTGATTAAGACTTACACTCGCAGTTCACATGTTCTGTATCGTGATATAGATCTATATTTACATGTGATGACGTGGATATATGGAATTTGATTAGTTGTGTGTTAGTTTTACTAATTCCTAGATCCTGCGTATTATTCTACACATTCAACCTTTTTTCTCATCACACTTATCCTTACTACTATCCATACGTAATCCTTACTACGTCCACTTAATCCTTACTACTATCCATACTTAATCCTACTACCATCCACAGTAATCCTATACTACTATCCTTACATAATCCTTTACTTTACCGTCACACTAATCACTTATCTATACTTCTATACATAATCCTTACTACTATCCATACATAATCCTTACTACCGTCCACACTAATCCTTACTACTATCATACATAATCCTTACTACTATCCATCATAATCCTTACTACCGTCACATAATCCTTACTACTATCATACATAATCCTTACCTACTAATCCATACTATAATATCCTTACTACTATACATACATAATCCTTACTAAGTCCACACTAATCCTTACTACTATCATACATAATCCTTACTACGTCACACTTAATCCTTACTACTATACATACATAATCCTTACTACGTCACATTAATCCTTACTACTATCCATACATAATCTTACTCCCGTCCACACACTTATATCCTTCACTCACTAATCCTACTACTACATTAATCTACTACTTACTCAACCTTAACGTCACACTTAATCTACTATACTACATAATCCTACTACTATCATACATAATCCTTACTACCATAATCTACTACTATCATACATAATCCTTACTACTATCATACATAATCCTACTACTATACATACATAATCTTACTACGTCCACACTTAATCTACTACTATACAATAATCCTTACTATCAACTTAATCCTTACTACTATACATACATAATCCTTACTAGCACTATACCATACATAATCCTTACTAACGTCCACATAATCCTTACTACTATACATACATAATCTTACTACCTACATAATCCTTACTACTATCATTAATTCTATACCTATACTACATAATCCTTACTACTCAACTAATCCTTACTACTATCCACATTATAATCCTCTACTACAACATCACATCACTTACTAATCCTTACTACTATACATAATAATCTTACTAGTCCACATTAATCTTACTACTATCTCATTACTTACTCAGTCCACACTAATCCTTACTACTATCACATTAATCCTTACTGTCACACTTAATCCTTACTATACATAATTTATACTATACATAATTCT